>RJWH01000011.1:1582215-2299744 GCA_004363575.1 Solenodon paradoxus
CTCTCTCTCTCTCTCTCTCTCTCTCTCTCTCTCTCTCTCTCTCTCTCTCTCTCTCTCTCTCTCGTCTCTTATTTAATCCAACGATAGGATTGTCTCACTTTCTTTTTAAAACTATAGATATTCTCCCCTATATTATTCAAGATGTACATTCTTTCTATTTCCCTCCAATTATTAGACTTATAAATCAATTAATTTGATCATTGCATTATTCTATTAAAATTTATCTAACTTTGGAAAGGCTTAAATGATGTAAGAAAACACAGGGAGACAGTGTGTTAATAGCTTGATGTTATGTGAGCTATGAGGTATTGATGTAAAACATCTCTATGTAATATAATCTTTCAAGTGAGTCTTAAGCAATCTCAAAATTCTGTGAAGAATTGTTACAAAGCCTTATTTTTCTAATTTTTAAATTTACTATACCATTGGTTTTTCAGTACTATATAAGCTTCATGAAATAGATTCGTGATTCAGTCAATGTATTTATATCACAAGGCACCCGTCACCAGAGTTCGTGGACAATTCACCACTATAAATTTAACTTCCTCTGCCCCAAGTTTCTTCTCCTACACCCCCCACCCACTCTTTGTCCCTGTCATAAAGAAAAAGAAAAATACTAGACAGTTTTGCTCATTTGTGGAATATATAAAAATATTTTAAAAATAAACTAAAGATTCCAAATCTTTGGGAAGAGGTTTATAGAAGTGAATTAAAGATTAGTAGAAAATAAGATACATAATGAAAAATGTATTATGATATGAAAATTTTAATTAAATAATAATTAAGATGGGTAAAAATATTTTATTATGATTCTGTGCTGTTTTAGTAGATAATTATCGATACCGTGTTTTGTGTGATAACCTAACCTATATGAAGTCACAAGTTGTTTAGATAGATAGTTATCTTGTAGCATATCATAAAGCTTGGACACAGTCCAAAAGGGTTATTTTTGATAAACTGGCAATGAAGTCACAGTGAGGAGAGATTAATTGTCATGTACCTTCTCAAGTGGTTAACATGATAATCAAGAGGAAAATATATATGATTTTTGCATTATCATCTTTTTTTTCAGATACATAGAATTCCATTGTGTATATAGACCTCAGCTTCTTTATGTAATCATCTACTGATGGATGTTTAAGTTGTTTTACAGTCTTGGTTGTTGTGAATCATGCTGCTGTAAACATAGAAGTACTGATTTTTGTTTATTCGAGTTTTTGAGTTTTTTTTATTCTCTGGGTATGTGTCTAGAAGTGGGATTGCTGGATCGAACGATAGCTCCTTTTTTTTTTTTTTTTTTTTTTGAGACATCGCCATACTGTTTTGCAGAGATTGAATTCAGTGACATTCCAACCTACAGTACAAGAGAGTTCTTCACACCCTCTCCAATATCTCCAATATTTATTTCTAGTTTTTGTTGTCGTTGCTGGTTTTTTCCTTCATTTTGTTTTGTTTTACTGTCCATTCTCCTTAGTGTAATGTTATATTTCATTGTGGTTTTTAGTTGACAATGAGAGACAGAACATTTTTCATGCATCTGTAAGATATGTATGTCATTTTAGATTGGTATCTATTCAGATTTCTGGCCATTTTTGAATGGATCATTTGCTTTTTAGTGGTTGAAATGTATGAGCTCTTTCTGTATTTTGGAGGTCAAGCTCTTATCTGATGTACGGTGTGAAAAGATTTTCTGCCATTCTGTGGATTGCCTTTTTGCTTTAGGAGTAGTGTCTTTTGTTGTATAGAAACTTTTCGGTTTGATATAGTCCCAACTGTTACATTTTTTTTGGTTTCTTTTTCCATAGGTGTTCCTACCCCACAGACCCCTTTAAGGTTGATGTCATGAAAGTATTTTTCCCTATGCATTTTATGATATCAAGTCTTATATGTGTGTTTTGATCCACTTTGAGTTTATTTTAATTTTTGCGTATGGTTCTAATGCGTAATTCTTTTTTTTTTTTTTTTTTTTTCAGAAATCTGCCCAAATTGCCCAGCAATATTAGTTGAATAGACTTTCCTTCCTCCATTTTATGCTCTTGACTTCTTTGTCATAGATAACTGTTCATACAGATGTGTCTTTATTTCTGGGCTCTCAGTTGTATTCCAATAATCCGTATGATTGTTTTGTTACGTTATCTTACTGTTTTTATGATGATTGCTATTTAGAATAATTTGAAGACAGGGAGTGTGATTCCTTTGCCAATTTTTTTTTCAGAGAATGGCTTTGTCTATTTAAAGCTTTTTCCGCTTTCACAAAACCTTCAGTATTATTGGTTCAATTTCCTTAAAGAACGTCCTTTGAATTTTTATGGGGATTGCAGTAAATGCTTATATTGCTTTGGATAGAATGGTCGTTTTTACTGATTTACTTCTTCCTATCCTGAGACACAGAATGTTCTTCCATCTCTTCATGTCTTCTGTTTCTTTTGTAAAAGTCTTATAGTTTTTACTGTAGATGTCTCTACCTAGATTATTCCCATGTATTTTATAGTTTGGCATTATTATAAATAATATTTCTTTCATAATTTCATTTTCTTGTAACTTCTTGTTTTCATATGGAAATACTACTGATTTGTTTGTTGATTTTATATCCTGACTGCCTTATTAATGTATTGCTTACAGAAGATTATTAGTGAATTTGGGGAATTTTCTAGGTATAATAACATGTCATCTGGATACATGATAATATTATTTCTTCTTTTCTAATTTGAATTCCTTTAATACTCTTTTATTGCCTCATTGAGCTGGTCAAGACTTGCAGAACTATGGTGAATAGTAGTAGCTTAGAGTAAGAATCTATATATTGTTTCATATCTTAGTGGAAAGGCTTTTCACCATTGAGTATGATGTTTGTTGTGGGTTTGTCATATATTGCTTTTATTATGTTGATGTATGAACCTTCTATTCCTATTTTGACAAGAGAATTTTGTCATGAATGGGTTTTGAGATTGTCAGATTCTAGACATAGCTTCAGTTCTTCATAGTTCATGAATATGTGGCATATAAGTACTCGTCTTAGGCTCATGATCCTTTGTATTACTGTGATGTCTGTTGCAATCTCACTTCTTTCATTTATCATTCTTGTTATTAGGGTTTTCTCTCTTTTTTCCTTTGTGAGTCTGATGGGATTTATCCATTTTGTTTACTTTCAAAGAAACATCCTTTGGTTTCATTGATCTTTTGCATGGTGATTTTTGTTTTCAATTTCATTTATTTCTTCTCTATTTCTACTATCTCTTTTTACTGATTTTTTTGGTTTTGGTTGTTATTTCCCTTTAGTTTCTTCAGATGTTTAATTTCGTCTGTCTCTTGATTTTTAATGTGCACTTGTATGCTATGATACTTCCTCTCAAACTTGCTTTTGCTGCATCCCACATGCTCCAGTAGCTTATCTCTATTTTCATTTGTTTCCAGATAAGTTTTATATTTATCTTTAATTTCATGAGTGAGCCAGTTGTTGTTCAGGAGTCTGTTGCTTAATCTGCACTTTTTTGTGTTTATTCCAGTTTTATTCCTCTGGGTCATTTCTAATTCAACCCATTTGTTGTTGGAGAAGATGATTTATATTATTTCAAGCTTGACAAGTGTATTAAGTCTTGTTTTGTGTCCCATATTCCATAAATATTCCACGCACACTTGAGAATACAGTATAGTGAGGTTTGTTTTGTTTTTGTTTTTTGATCAGAGCAGAACTCTCTGCATATGTCTATTATGTCCACCTGATCTCTTCCTTTATTTAGGGTCATTATTTGTTGAATTTCTTCTTGGATAATCTATCTATTTATATGAGATATTGATACCCCCTGCTATTACTGTGTTATTGCCAATGTCTGTCTTCAGCTCTGTCAGTGTTTTATATACTTAGGAAGTCTGGGTGCATATAAGTTAATGATAGTTAATCCTTCCTGATGGGTTAACCCATTGAAAATAACCTAATGCTCATCCTTGACTAATGTTACCATTTTTGTTTTATCTGAAAATACTACCACAACTCTTGACTTCTTTTCATCCATGTTACTCTGATATATTTATCTGTGGCCCTTTTATTTTCAACTTAGGTTTGTCTATGGATCTGATACAGGTTTCTTGCTGGCATGATATCAATGCATCTTTTTTTTATCTGTCCAAATACTGTGTCTCTTGATTGAAGTTTTCAGCCTGTTCATATTTAAAGTTATAATTGATATGTAGGGTTTTATTGCTGTCAGTTAAGCCTTTGTTTTCTGTCTTCGTGCCATTTCCTCACTTTTTTTTGTTTGCTATTTCCTCTAGATAGTCTACGTTGATTCTTACTGTTTTATCTTCTTCCCAATAATACATCTCTTTTTTTCTTAGTAATTTACTGCAATAACTTAGTTTTACAAATTGAAATAAGTGCATACGTGTCAGTTCCCTATATGTGTAGTTTCCCCATTCCTCAAATATATGTCAACACACCCTATCTTACACCAAATCACCAAGTGTTCCTCACCATTGTCCATTGCTACCACTTACCCGTCTCCCTCTGTCCCATTCTCTATTGGAAACCTCAGTTCTATGCAGAGTGTCCAAGTATTTTGTTTTGTCCATTTCTTTGTTTTGTCTATTCACATTCCACCTATGAGTGAGATTACCTGGTATCTATTTTTCTTCTTTTGAATAATTTTACTTAGCATAATTCCCTCTAGATCCATCAATGTTGATTAAAATGACAGAATTTCATCTCTTCTAAGGGCTGTGTAGTTATTTATTACTTTAGATTTGGGTTTTGTTATTACCATATGTATTGACTCTAACTTTGCCACTCTGAGAATCCTTTCAGTTGTTGAAGCATGTTTATATGTCTACACTCACTCCGTGGATTTATTTCCACCATTAGTAGTTTTTTGTTGTTGTTGCTGTTGTACCTTCGTTTCTGATTTTTTGTTGTTTATCAAAATTTTCTTGGTTACATGGTTCTTTATTTTTCCTGTTATAGAACCCTTTTCAACATTTCTTGAAAGGCTGGTTTGGTAATGGAAAAATTTATTAACTTTTGTTTATTTTTTAAAACTTTTATTTCTCCATCATATTTGAACAATAATTTTTCACTGTAGACTATTCTTGGCTGGTGGTTTTTGTCTTTTTGTAAATTGAGTATGTCATTCCATTGTCTCCTATCCCTTAGTGATTCTCCTGCCAAGTCTGATGGCAGCCTAATGGGTGTCTCTTTGTACGTTATGTTTCTCTTTTCTCAAGCAGCCATAAGTACTTCTTACTGGATTTTGGTAGCTTTTCTATGATGTCTTTGTGTAGGTCTTTTTACATTTAGAAATTTCAGTGTTCTACCATTTTCTTGGACCTCCATGTTTACAGTTTGTGAGAGAAGTGGAAAGTTCTCTGCTATAACTTCTTTAAATAAGCTTTCTGTTTCTTCCTCCCTCTCCTTTCCTTCCAGACCAATTATTATGTTTACGTTTGTTCTTCTCATGTCACCTGATATTTCTTAAAGTGTTTCTTCAGCTTTCCTCAATTTTTTTTCACTCTTCAGTGACAGTTGCCTCTCTGATCATCTTCAATTTCTAATATTCATTTTTATGTGAGATTGAGAATTCTATGGAGTTTTCTTTGTTTATTTTCAATTCCTTGACTGTGGGTTTGTTTTTGTTTTTTTAATCTCTAGCATTTCTGCTCCAACTTTCCACATAATCTCAATCTTCTTGGTGAAGTATTCCATTTGATCTATTACATCTTCTCTGAGGTCTTCTAATTGTCTTTGGGTCATTGCATGTGCCTTCAGCATCACATTTTTCTCTTTTTATAGCAATTATTTTGAGTTTTTATCTTTTAGCTTGACACAGTCAGTGTCATTGGATTGTTTGTTGTTTTGGAGGGGACCTAGATTTTGGCAAGACTTTCTTATTTGCTTTGTGTTTAGCTCTGTGACTTTCTTTTTCTTTTGACTTTTTCCTAGGTGGTGACTGTGACACTGCCTTCACTGGGTCCTCATGGGGCTACAGACTGTTGACGTTTGCAAGAGTAGGTAATAGATCAGATGCTGAGTCCTTTCTCTTCTTCATTCAGCTGATCGCTGATGCTAGTTTTTAGCACTCTGTGAATGCCGCTTGCTTTCATGGGAGTAAGGGTGGATGTCACCAGGTCCTGCCTCTCCCTCAGTGCACTGGGTTGTTAAGGCTGGGTTACAGCATTGCTGGAGCAGCACACCTGCTTCCGTTGGGGCAGAGGCAGAGGCTAGTTTTACTTTTAAAAGCGAACTGATCTCATGCACATTGCTACTACACCGTTGCTATATAGCTACTACTCTACATTGTGGTCTCAGAAGTGTCAATGTCTGGTAGTGAGTCTCCATGTGAAATAAAATATAAACCCCAATATGCAGTCTACATATCCTTTAGACTCATAGATTTTTAACCTTTATTTTTCTGAAGAATTTTTTTAAAAAGATAGAGTTTTGCCAATAATATTTGTTTTGATATAATTACATTTCTAAGGTATTTATGACACTAAAAGTGGTTTAGTTTGTCAGCATTTTTAATGATGTTTGATGACCCATTTTCCAAAACAAAAGGAAAATTTTATTCAAAATACATATTGAGTATCTAAAATCTATTAAGGAAGAAGTGGGACCATGAAACCTGTCTAAAAAATAGAAATTTGCCTTCCTATAGAGTAACTACTAGCTCTAGTCTTTCTTAACCTACAGATAAATAGTTCCCATTGATGGAACTCTAAACAAATTAATGCATGCTAGATCAATCATTGCACAGATGGTATTGCATTTATTTTTGACCAAAGTTTTACTAAGCAAAGGAGAGGATATGAACTCAAATAAACAAAATAACCCAGAAGTCTGCCTATTTCTTATAAGACTGAGCCTTGTAAAAGAAGTACTTGTTAATTTTAAGGTGATAGCAAATAATGGCTCTGCATTTTGGAAAACTAATAAATATCTTTGAACATGAGATAGATTGTACTTTGGGAACAACCTCTGTGATGATCATTCTTTTGATGTGTTTTTATTTGAGAGGATTTATTTGCTCAAGATGCAAATTGAGGAAAGAAACATACTTTTTTTTCTTTTTTCTTTTTTTTTTTTATCTTGAAAGAGATTATCACCAAAGCTCAGGCGTCGATTTGACTTTTTAGTTAAACTCCCTTATTCACTACCTTGGGGGGGAGCGGTTTATAGTAATTCATGTTGCTTATATAAAATGACCTGGATTGGCATTAGTGTTTTCAGATGTGATTCTTCAGATTGGATTTCCAGGTTATTTAGCACTGAATAATTTCTAACTATAGTTCTAATCTGTTTAGACTTGTGAAGTCTTAAATTACCATCTAGGTATAAATGAGCAAACATTTCATTAAAAAATGAAGAGTTTTATGACAATAACTTTCCTTGGAAAATGGAGCCACCTGAGTTTTTCTAATAGCTGGTGACATCCATTAGTGGTTTTCTCTGAAATTGAAAACATTTTCCATCTGTTCATACACACTCATTACAAAGTAGTTAAGAGCCTGTGGGATCACAAAGGCACATTTTGGCAAATTACAAAATATCAAAATGAGTTATTGAAGAGGCAGCAATGACTATATAATAAACTGTTCAAACCCGCATTGTGTGGTTTATATATGAAAAGACATCTGTATGCTAAAATCTAGTTTACCTTTTCATACTGGGGACTCTTTCATTTGATAATATTCATTTTGTGCCTATCTCCCAAATACTATTTTCAAAAAAAATTGGGTAATTTTGTGAATTTTTAGAAATAAAAACTTTTTTTTCAGTCTGTAGAAGACTGCTATTTTATAGCTTCTCTTTAGAGGAACATATTGAATCAATGGACACTAAAACTGCAATAAATGCTTCAGGTGAGCAACAGCAAGAAATCATGATTGTCATTCTATTAAATACTGGAAAATCAAAGGAGCAAGTGATGCGGTTTTTTTCATCTGGATAAGTTTAAGAGATTCATGACCATATCTGCAGAATCCTAAAGCTATTTCATTGCCAAACGAATGTAGAAAATTCCAGGGATTCTTTGACAAATATTTCAGTGATTTATTTTCTTGCTCTTATACAATAACCTTATTAGTTATGAGCTAGTTGCTTATATGTCACTTAGAAGTTTTGATCTGAAGGAACGTAAAATGTGACGGCTTAAGTTCAACAAGGTGAGGAACAGAGCATAGCAATAACAATCTCTGAGACAAGAGAGTTTAAGTCTTGCATGGTGACAATATGAGAACTGAAAATGAAGCAAATAAAAATGAGCATGGCTTTAAAAAGAAAACGTTATTTAGCTTGCAGTTTTTCCCAAATCGCAACTGCAAATATCTACATAGATACAAAATCATAGATATTTCTGCCTTTGAAAAATAGTGCATGCTTTTGCACTATTTTAAAAAATACATGTCATTGATTTTTATATTTTCATATAGAATGAAAAATTAAATTTAATAAATGAAGGAAGTGTTATTTTAGATTCAAGTTTCCCTTAAGCAATTGTCAAAGCAATTACATTGCTTGAAATAATTCTATATTGAGAGGATATATGCTCATTTTATCCTTTTTTCCAAATTTTTATTGCAGTAACTTTATTTTGCAAATTAAAATAAACTCTTAAGAATAGTTTTCCCATGTGTGCAGTTTCCACATTTCAAAAATATATCAACACACTCTAGCCTCCATCAAATCACCAAGTGTTCCTCACCATTGTCCACTGGACTACTCTACCAGTTACCACCCACCACCCACCACTCACCCGGGTCCCCTTCCCTATTGGTAAGCTCAGTTCTTTTGCAAGTGTCCAAGGGTTGGTTTTGTTTTGTCTGGTCACATTCCATCTAGTATCTCTTCTTTTGACTTATTTCGCTTAGCATAATCCCCTCTAGATTCATCTATGTTGATTACAGTATTCCATTGTATCTATATAAATCATATCTTTATCCATGTTGGGCATTTAGGTACTTTCTGGTCTTAGCTATTGTGAATAGGGCTACAATAAACACAGAGGTTCATAAATCTCTGTTAATTACTGTTTTTGTATCTTTTGGAAAAATACCCAGAAGTGAGATGGTGGGGTCATGAAATTTCTGTCTTCAACTTTTTGAGGAATCTCCATACTGTTTCCCATAGGGATTGTACCACTTTTCATTCCCACTAACAGTGGAAAAGTGTTTCCTTTTCTCCATGTCCTCATCAGCATTTGTTGTTTTCAGACTTTTGTATGATACCCAGTATCTTAGTTGTAGGGTGATACCTCATTGTTGTTTTGGTTTGCATTTCTCTGATAGTCAGTGAGTAACAATATCTTTTCATGTGTCTTGTGGCTAATGGTATATCCTCTTCAGAAAAATATCTCTAAAATTCCATTTCCCATTTTTTGATTGGATTGCTTGTGTTTCTGTTATTGAATTTTATGAATTGTTTTTACATTTTGGATATTAAGCCCTTATCAGAGACATGGAATGAATTCAGTTATCTACACCAAGTTAATAGATAGTCTTTTTTTCAGATATGTTTTCTTTTGCTGTGAAGAGACATTTTAGGTGGGTATAGTCCCAGTTGTTTTGTTTGTTTGTTTGTTTACCTTGATGCTAGAGTTGAGTCCCCAGAGATCTCTCTAAGGTTGATATCATGGAATGTATTTCCTATGTTGTCTTTCAGGAATTATATGGTTTATGGTCTTATGTACGTTTTGGAAATGGTGTTAGAAAATGGTCTAGCTTCATTCTTTTCCATGTGGCTGTCCAATTTACCCAGTACCCTTCACTGAAGAAATTTTCCTTTTTCCATCACAAGTTTTTGACTCCTATGAGTAGATTAACTGATTGCATGTGTGTGTGTGAGTCAATTTCTGGTGATTCAGCTCTGTTCCACTGATCTGTGTCTATGTCATTTTTCTAGTAACATTCTGTTTGGTCACTACCAGTTTGTAGTATTGCTCAATATCTGGGAGTGTAATACCTCTGGATTTGTTCTTTTTTCTCATACTTGCTTTGGCTGTTAAGAGTCTTTGGTTGTTGCATATAATTTTAAGATTTTTTTTCTATTTTCTTGAAAAAAGCCCATGGAATTTTAATGGGAATTGCATTAAATCTGTATATCGTAAGTTAATGAACTTTCTAGCAATGTTAATTCTTCCAAACCATGAACAAGAAATGTCTTTCCATCTCTTTGTGTCCTCCTCTATTTCTTTTAAGAAGGACTTGTAGTTTTAATGTATAGGTCTTTCACCTCCTTTGTCAAGTGTTTTCCACGATATTTGATTTTTTTCTTCTATTTTAAACTGATTTACTTGACTGCATTTTCTTCTACATGTTATTTGCATATAAAAATGCAACAGATTTTTGTGCATTAATTTTTTTAACCTGCCTCTTAACTGTACTCATTGACTAGGTCAAGAAGTGTTTTCACAGAGTTCTTAAGGGTTTTAATATATATAATCATGTCATCCGCAAATAATGATAAGTACACTTCCTCCTCAGCAATCTGGATTCCTTTCATTTCTTTCTTTTCTAATTGCTTTAAGACCTGCAACATTATATTAAATATCAGTGGTGAGAGTGGGTAACCATGCCTGGTTCCTGACCTTACAGGTAATGCTTTCAATTTTCACCATTGACTATGATGTTGGTTGTGAGTTTATTGTATTTCACCTATACTATGTCCATTTTATGCAGAATTTTTTAAAATCATAAACAAGTGTTGATCTTGTCAAAATCTTTGTGTCTATTGATATAATCATGTGGTTTTTTTCCTTGTTCTTGTTGATATGGTGTATGACAATAGATCTGCATATGTTGAATCATTCTTCCATCCCTAAGATAAATTCTACTTGGTCATATGAATGATTTTTTGATGCATCATTGGATTCAGTTTGCTAATATTTTGTTGAGAATATTTTTTTACCTATGTTTATCAAAGATATTGGTCTGCAATTTTCTTTCTCTTTTATTTCTAAAGAGAGTTTTGTATTATTTTTTTAATTCCTTGATTGTGATTATTCTGTTCAGGTGTTCCAGTTCTTCCAGTTTCAGTCTTGGTAGACTGAATATTTTTAAAGAATCAGTCCACATCCTCAAGGTTGCCCATATTATTTACTTAAAGCTATTCCTAGTAGTCTCCGGGTGTTTTGAATTTCCGTGGTGTCTGCTGCAACTTTTCCCCTTATATTTCTGATTCTAGATATGACAGTTTCCTCTTTTTTGTTTTGTGGACCTAATCAATGGTTTTTCAATTTTGTTCATCTTTTCAAAGAACAATCTTTTGATTTCATTGATCTTCTGGATTGTGTTTTTGTTTCCTATTTCATTTAATTTTGCTCAAATTTTTATTTTTTTTCCTTTCCTCTACTGGTTTCTTTCTTTAGTTACCACTTTTTCTCTAGGTGCTGTAAATTAGGGTTAGATTGTTTATTTGTGATTTCTCTTGTTTCATGAATTGGGTCTGTATTGCAATGAAATACCTTTTTAGTACTACTTTTGCTGCATCCCATAGATTCTGGTAGCTCAAATATTTATTCTTATTTGTCTCTATTTTTTAAGTTCCTATTCGATTTTATCTTTTACCCAAGAGTAATTCAGAAGCATGTTTAGTCTGCAATTAATTTGCGGTCTTACAGCTTTCTTTCTGTGGTTAATTTCTAGTTTTAAGTCATTGTGATCAGTGTAGATGCTTGGTATGATTTCAGTCTTTGTAAATCTCTTGAGATTTGTTTTGTGTCCCAACATATGATCTATTCTTAAGAACATTTAGGTGCACTTGTGAAGAAAGTGGAATCTATAGTCACTGGATGAACTGTTTAGTATGTTTATTAGTCCTAACTTTCAAAATAGTCATTTAAAGCTGTTGTTTCTTATTAATTTTCTGCGTGGTTGATCTGTCTATTGTTGTAAGTGGGGTGTTGGAGTTGCCTACTATTATTGTGTTGCTGTTGATGTCTCTCATCATTTCTAATTATAGATGCTTAATATATTTTGATGTTCTTTTATTCAGTACATATATGTTGATAAGTGTCATGTCTTCTTGCTGGATTGAACCCTTATCATTATAAAATATCTGACTCTGTCTTTGGATGAAAGTCTGTTTTATCAGTATAAGTATAGCTATTCCTGAGTTTGGTTTTTTTGGTTTGTTTTCTTTTCTTTTCTTTTTAGTTGCCATCTGACTATAGAATTGTCTTCCAGCTGTTGACTATAGGCATATTTTTATCCATTAAAAGAAGGTGAGTTTCTTGAATGCAGCAGTATTTGGGTTATGCTTTTTAATCCATTCTGTCATTCTGCATCATTTGGTCAGTTCAATCCATTAATGTTTATTGTGAATATCAGTACGCAACTGCTTTTGTCATTTTGTACTTTGTCTTCTGGCTGTTGTTACAGATAGTGTCTTTGTTATTGTTACCATCTTTCTTTCCTTAGGTGGGTTGTTGCACTTACGTTTTGATCGGTTTCCCTATTTGTTTTCTTCTTTGACTTTCCCTGGAGATGTATTTTGAGGTTACCCTGAAGTTAGCATTAAAAATTCTGTGTTTATTTCTTATTTTTATTTGCAAGCAGATTAGTCTTATACTCAGTCTAACCATCCACAGTTTGAATCTCCTCTCCTCCACACTTATTATATATGCTGTCTTACTGTTTTTAAGAGGGGTTTCTTTGCAATTTATAGAATATCCTTTAGGTTGTAGAGCTGGCTTTGTGTTGATGAATTTCTTTAACTTTTGCTTATTGGAAATGTTTTTTATCATTCCTTCACTTCTGAATGATAATCTTGCAGCGTATTGTGTCCTAGGTTGAAAATTCTTTTCTTTCAGTACTTTGAATATTTCATGCCATTCCTCTCTGGTCTTTAGAGTTTCAATTGAGAAATTCACTGACAATCTTATGGGGACTCCTTTTTGTGTTACTCATTTTTCTCTTGCTGTTTTAAGATTCTTTCTTTACCTTGTATTTTTGACATTTGGATCAGAGTTTGTCTAGGTGTAGGTCTGTTTCTGTTTCTTTTGTTTGTAACTCCTGAGCTTCCTGAGTCTGGAACATTGTTTCATTCATCAAGTTAGGAAGTTCTCAGCTACTATTTCTTCAACTACAGCTTCTGGTCCTTTTTTTCTATCTTTTCCTTCTGGGACCCCTATGATGTTTGTTATCCCTTAAATCACAAAGGTTTTCTTGATCTCATTTCATTCTTCTTTCTCTTTGCTGGCTTGCTTCGTGCTTTTCTCTGTCTTGTTTTCTAGTTTACTGATTCTATTGGAGGCATCATTCATCCTACTCTTGAGTCCCTCTATGATTTCTTAGTTCAGTCACCATATTCGTCATTTCTTTGATACCTTGCTTCATTTTTATATCTCCTTTTTTGTTGTTCTCTTTCTCTGTGGCTTTCTGGATTTCCATTAGTATGTTTATCACTGTTGCCCTACATTTATCCTCAGGTAGTTTTCACATTTCTTTTGTATTCAGATTTTCTCCTGGGATTTCAGTTGGATCCATCATCTAACATATATTTCTCTGTGTCTTTGTTCTGCTTGGCATTCTGTTTAATTTCCTGTGGGTTAGATTGCCCTGCGGTAATGACACTGGGTCTAGTATTGACTGACACCAGAGTAGCCTGGATCTTGGTTTAAATACTGGGAATTCTTGAGTTGTGTGGTATTACCACTGATTAGATTTGTTGATGTTCCTAAGTGGATTCTTCACTGGGACCAGAGAACTCAGCCTATGGGATTGGAGTTTGTGTGGGAGATGCAGAGCCTTCTGCCATTGTCCCAGCTCTGAACAATAATGACTGTCTTGTTTCTGGCCCACAATCAACAATCGGGCAGTAGTTCTGACTCTATTCACAGGGTGATGTTGTGTTTAGCATTGAGGCTTCCTTTCTTCTGGAACGCTCTTTCTCCTTCCAAGCTGGGTGTGGAATTTCCACTGGGCTTGTCCTGCAGCTCCAAAGCAATTTGGTGCAAGGAGGTCGGGGTTGGGGAATTTCCCTAACTGCTTTCTGGTTATGGCACCCTGTGTAATTTTCTTTGGGGAGACTCCTGTTCAGACCACTGGGGTGCTGATCCTCCTGCATTGTGCCAAGATCCTTTGCTCCACTCCACATCCTGATCTCTCTGGGCAGACTCTTTGCTGCCCTCAGACTGAGTCCTGGGAGGCTCAGCTCTCCCCACAGTTCCACACCCTCTATCAGTTTTTCCCACAGAGGCTAGAATCTTTAATCTAGTATGCCACTGTGAACCCCAATGCCTTTGCCTACACTTATTATGGTGATTATTGCCACTGTGTCTGCAGCTCTTGGTCCAGCACTCCATGCCATGTGTTTCTGAAGAATAGTTGATTTCTAGTTGTTCTGTGGAGAGGAAATCCAATACATGCTGCCAGGTTGCCATCTTGACTGCCTTTTCTCCTCATTTTATTCTTAGTTTTCAAGATCTGGAAAAAAAAAATGGAAAAATTAAAGAAGAGCAGGGAGGAGAGAAAAAGGAAGAGAAAGAAGGGTTATGGAGGAAGAAAAAGAAAGAAAACATTTCAACTATTTATAGACTTACATATCATATTGTAATATCATTGTCTCTAATGCTCACTATTTGAAATTCATGCTCTAACAAATTTTCAGATGTTTTTAGCAATAAAAACCAAAATGAAACTAGAGTAACCACAAATAATTTTCAATAGTATTTATTTTCAGTTTCAGAAAATATGGTTGTTTCCAATCCAAGACTCACTAATTATAACCAGCAAAGATTAGTATTGTCATTTTTACATTTTAATATTTGTTTGACATCCAATTATACACTAATGATTTCAGTATTTTAGAATAAGTTCAGAATGTGTTAGAGAGGTAATCTTCTGCTGTTTCCAAAACAGTCTATAAGAAAAAAATGATAAAAATTCTGTAGTTAGATATGTAAGAAACTAATAGAAATATTTGGAAATTTTGATGTGTACAAGCTGTATTGGTTCATAAAAGTATGAATAATTCTTGTTTCTTTCAAGACTATTTTCCTTTTCTACATTAAGCATTCACTATTACTTTCTACACCTCTCACTAATAATGCAATAACTAATATATTTTCTTTTACCCTGTTTTCCACACCATTCCTGATTTATTAATAAAAGGAAGAAGCATGAAAGAAACCAGATGCTTGATCACTCATTAGTGTATCAATGCTTGCATTACACAGTTAGTCTAATATAAATGGTAAATTCTTGGAATTAGGCATCTTTCTTATTTATCTGAAAATCACTGTCTGTGTATATATACAGCTGTGAATAAAAATAAATATTTTCTGATGAAATGTGCTTTGAGCAAGTTCATGAAGTTTAACCTTTAAAATCTGAGTGTGTTTGTATTAAAACAAAACTAAATCATTAAGCACAGGTAAAATTACCTCCAGGTTGAAATGAAGATTTAAATCCTAAATTCAGTGCTGAACAGATTTACAGTTTAATCTGTGCAAATTTTTTATGAAATTTTGTAATACTAGTGTCAGTTATAATCTGTTGAAGGACAGGTCCTTCTCACTCAAGATTGATAAGACTAAATGCTATAGATTTATACTCACTCCATATTATTCTGCATATTTTTGTTGCATGGCCTGACTCTAAATTTATTCAATGTTAAAGATATGAAAATTAGTATAGTTATGTAATTTTTGCCTTTATAATCTGTGATAACAAATGAAGTAATATATTATCACATCCCAAGGGTCTGGTAGCCTCTTGGGACCACTGAGTAAATAAAAATTGCACAGACTTTGCAAAATTTCTCAAATAAGACTTCAATTCTATGCTCAGTTAAGGGAGAGACAAAGAGAGAGAGAGAGGAGGTAGAGAGACAGGGAGAGAGAAAAACAGAGAAAGAGTAGAGAGACAGAGAGAGACACAGAGAAAGTGAGAGACAGAGAGAGAGAGACAGAGAGAGAGAAAACAAACTTATGTTCAATAAGGGTATCAGCATGGAGGGCTGAACCTGGAATCTGAGCTCAGTGGGCTTCTTAGTCAGGTAGATTGGATGAGCAGTGTTCATGAGCAGTTTCAGAGGAGGGATACACTGTGATCTGAGACATCTACCCCTCAATGGGTCCAGAAAATAACTTGGAGTCTCAAATGCATGTGTCAGACAACACTCCTTTTCTTTCTGCTCTCCAAAGGGCTTCCGCAATTTTAGTTTTTTCATGAATCGTTATGGTACTGTGTTATGCAGTTCTCCTTGAGGCCAGTTTGCTAAATATTAGGCAATATGTGAGGTGCTAATCTATTTTTAGTTAGATTAGATTAGTGTCTTTGGACTTTGAAAATGAGAGTGGGTGTCACTATAGCTGGACATACATTGATAACTTTTCTCTCTGTGTCTGATGCCAAAAAAAAAATAAATGAAATTGAGTTGAGCTTGATGGAAGTCAGGCAGTGGCCTAACAAAAGTAAGGTAGCAAGTTCCAAAATAATTCAAGCCATTTCTAAATCCACATTATATTCATTGCTCATTTTCATCAGAATGTATTAGTGTATTAAAAGTATATTTGCTGTAGGCAGATGCTAGTGTTGGCTAAGTTTATTAGAACAAGGAAGAGTAGGCAATACGAATTAAGAGGAGCTATTGATAAATGCGAAGACTGAATAAATTATAGCAGATCAAATGCTATATATAGTAGAGCTAGTATTTTGATAATGTTTTTAAAACTATTATGCTATTACATATAATATATATGTGAATATTGTAGAGAGACTGACTAATGTTACTAACATTCAAGATAATGTAAGTGAATGATACACTTTACCATTAAGGAGTTATAAATATCTGATATTGAATGTGCTTTTATTGATGTTGCATAATTATACATAAAGTGTTATTTTTCTTGCAACGATGTAGGTCTGTTTGAACAAAACTCAGATACCTTGAGGATTTTTTATCCAAACACATGAGTTTTGCTTTCCATGTTATTCAAAACACAGCAAGCACATTTATAAAGTATAGAGAAATGTATTTCTTGATACAAATAACCCTAATTAATCATTCACAATAAATATTTACAGCCCAGTATACATTTATGAAGATAAAGTTTAAAAAAATCTCTTAATTTGCAGCAAAATGCAAGGTTTCCAGTTCAAGGTATGTTACTGATTATGGGAATTCAGAGAGGTAAATTAAACTCTTCAAAATAAAACTGGACATTATAATAATTATCATATATAATTGCTGTGAAAATGATAGTATCTACAATTATTACTTGAATCATTAAAATTACCTGATTCAGGTGATTATGAATGTTGCATGATAGAATTAGCATAAATAAAACATTTGTGATTGAAGATGGGCCTGTTTTCTTAAATTAGACAAATAATAAAGTACAGTTAATATGAAAACCTTTAAAAACCTGTAATTTACATGACATAAAAAACATGATTTTCTTCTCTTCTCAGTCATCTTTCACTGGCAATGAAAACGAGTGCTCACATCAAGTCAGTAGATCGTTATGATGCAACGATAATGTTATAAGTAGAAGGAAAGAAAGCATTAGCTCTGAAGGAAAAAAAACTAAAAGAATAAGACTGTTATTTAGTAACAAACTATTTTTACAATAATCAAAATAGGACCACTGTTTTGAAAAACATCCTTTTTAAATGTTTAGACTTGTGGTGAAACAGAGACATCACAGCTTAAAAAAGAAAATAATTTTGTAATAAACATTTTTCTTTCATTTTTTTCTCAATAGAAATGACATAATAAGTATTATTACATAATAAATGAATGAAGGTATAATTAAATATTCCTGCTTATTGGAAGCTTAGTTTCACATATTCATTTAATTCACAAATAAGTTGCATCCTAGCAACATATAAACTCATGTAATTAACTTTCTAGCTGATAAAGTATAAAAATTAAGCCAATAAAGATGTAATCTGTTATTTGCCTTCTTGTTAATATTAAGTATGTTTGAATAAAATTTATTAGATAGTGGAGAAGGCACTGGGCCCATAAACCATATGACTTTAAGAGATTCTTACAAAATATCAAATTACAGACATTTCTATGGCATTAAAAAAGTGATTTAAAAGTATTTTGTCTCTCAATAATTGTTTACTACAGATTTGCCTTTTGCTTTTCTCAAAAAAATTTAATATGTCTAACAACTGTTTTTAGCATTGCACAATCATTTGTATCTAATTTTAAAGATGATTGAATAATAAAGTATTTGAATTGCATAAAATACTTAGTGGTAAAATATATGACAAACATAAACCATATTTCTATTAGTACATTTCTATAACAGTACACAAGTTACAGAGCAGTTTTATGCATAAAAATACAACAGGACTTTAATGCATTAGTTAAAATATCACATATTGAAATATAGTAATATAAGTGGAAAAACAAGGATTTTCTGTTCAGCATTATTGAGTCCAGTCTTGGTTTTGCCACTGCTAAGGAAAAATATTATTCCGATGCTTGTTAAAGTGATAATGAAGACTTTATCCCAGATTGTTGTGATAGATGTCAAAGACACAACAATCAGGAGGAGAGAACTCAACTAGAAAACAGCAAGGAAAGGAGGATAGATCCAAGGACCAAGCTGGGTGTAGAATGTTGGTAGATGGACAATTACCATGAGAAGACATCAAGAGCAGGGAGAATTGTTGCTAAACCGAGAAGACTTGCTGATTGTTAGGAGCTGAAGAATTTAATGAGATATTGAAAGTGGGTTGGGAGGGGGGATGTTCTATACTAGCTTAGCAGGATTCTTGCTAAAATTGAACTTACAGGCCCAGTAGGACAAGCAGCCATGGTAGAGCTAGTTGAAAAGAGGGCTCAAAAGAGCCGAAGTAATTGATTAAGGAGAATCATTGTCACCGGTTATCAACTGTGTGACCTTGCTAATCTGTGAAAACTTTTTAAGCACCAAATTTTACAGCAGCAATATTGAGGTGATATGGATCTCATGAATTTGTTAGAAGACAAATGTTTCTTTGGTACTCTTGCTAGCATGCTGGTCTGGATAACGTATCCAAACTTTCACACACTTGGATTCCTCAGATACTTAGGCTTAATTTGAACAAGAGAAGTGAGACTCCGTGACCAAATATCTTTTCTTGCACTAGAATTTCAATGAAACATTTTCAAACCTTTGGCTGTAGCCTTTAGGTTATCAATATTTTCACAAATAAAATCTAACAAAACATTTTAAACTCCAAAAGCTTAGTATTGTTCCCAATTACCCAAAAGTAAAGACAATATTTCATTTCCTATTGAACCAAGAATGAAAAATAACAAGATTACAGTAAAAAAAATTTTCTCCTCTATCCTCTCAAGGCATTATATTTCATGTCATCTTCATGAGTTTGTAAATGGTTACAAACACTAAATGACAATGAAATAAGTAGAATGTTAGGGACAAGCAGAGCTTGTCTTACATGACTAGTGTCAAGTTTTAATAAAGTAGAATTAAAATATAACAGTGTTAACTACAGTTCTTCTGTTTTACCTCTTGGGCCACTAATTCATCAGAACTCTCATTAGACTCCTGTTCTTTAACAGAGAGGAACTGGTGTTAAAGAATATTAAATGGGCGTGTGTGTGTGTGTGTGTGTGTGTGTTTTCATCTAGCAGTCATGTATTATATTTTAAAATTGCATGCATTCTCATTACAGAGGCTAGAATGAACGTTTTGAAGTTGAGTTGGCCAAGTGTGAAATGAAAAAATAGTAGGTTTCAAGTTATTTTATTTTTAAGGGCAAAATTCTATATTATTTTTCTTTAAAGAAATATTAATCCTCTCTCAGTATAGGAGAGATTATATAATAAAGTGTTTTATATACATATATATATATAACACTTTATTCTTACATAGTCATAGACAAAAAGTAAATTCAATCCTAAATTTGACATTTTAAAAAAATGCATGATATTGTGCAAATGAATGAGAATTTACCCATGAGAAAGCAAAGGTTTAGAAATAGTGTTTTCCTTAACTTTATATACCTGTTTCTTTTCTCTAAACCAGTTATCATTATCTGAATTACTGGTAGTCGAATGATGATTTTGTGGGGTTGAATTCTATTTCTTTTTCTATAATGATAATTTGCAACAAGAATTCTGAATATTATCTGTCAGGTTGGGAGACGGAAATTTCTAATAAGTAGATAAATCTTGAGTTCTCTTCAAGATCTAATTTTTCAGTTCTAGCAAAATTGTTTCCTCTTCTTTATAGGTTTTGGAGCACTAGCCAAATTACCAATACTTTTAAATAAAGTATTAATCCTCTTACTCCTGAAATATTTATGACAGATAGTGAGAGCAATTACTACTAATTCAATGTTTTCAATGTTCTTGTCACAATATTTGATGTTTTTCTATGGCAGTTATTTTCTCTTAAATTATCTGTATGATAAGCTATAGTTTTCTCTTACAAATATGAATGTTTCAGCTAACTAGATAAGAAACTCAAAGCTAAACAGCAGCCAGGTGACAAAATCAAGATTCTAACTCCTCTCTGGATCACTCGTGAGTTCTTTTTTTCCATTATACAAAGGATCTTTATATCTATAACTCTACAGTGGATCCAGTTTCTGTTGACTAAATTATTAACTGAGAAAACACTTTATAATTTTATCCTTGAGAAATTTTATTTATTATTTTTGTATTTGGTTCTTCTGGAGCATATAATTATTAAGTGAAACAAGAAAATGTTTGCAAGCAGAAAAAAAAAGAAATTGATTCCTTGTTCCAGGATGAAATTTCATATTCCCCTTTTGTCGAAATGTGTTTCAGTCTAATTTTCTTGCTCAAAAATAAAAGAAGAACAAATGTTCTGGATAATATACTAACCTGAGGTAGTCATTCTGACCTAAATAGAATATTAGGTCTTATCTGTGTCTTGGGAAATGGATCCGAAATCTCTTATAAATGGTTACGTTTCTTGTAATAAGCCCAATTACAAGATTTTCGATGATTACCAAAGGAAACAATTACATAAAAGACAAATGCCTCAAAAACATTATTTTCCAGAATTTTTATGTGGTGGACTAAACAGCATATGCTTCATTAAAGATGGAGTTTTTAATGCTTGTTCCAAGAAGGGTGTTGTCTCTTTGAGTCATTGCTCTATCCTCTGCACTCCAATAAGTTCTTCGTGGACATTATCATAATAAATCATTCATAAATCATTTGCAGCAGCAGTTTAAAGATGAAAGTGCTGTGAGGGAGAAAACACACATTTTGTCTAAAGTTATCAGTCAATTGTATGGTAGCATGATTTTATTCTAAGAACATATTTTAATCATTTAAGAAGCACTGGAATTCAAATCATTATAATTTGCCAAACCAAGCCAACCAGGTACACTACTGGCCTTTAGGGTCCCTATAATCTCTGCTGGACATTCACAAGTGACATGAGAATTAGTGTAAGAGATATTAGAAGACCTCAAGTACAGGGATGATATAGTTAATTTAGTATTATATATCCAATATCTTACATCTTGCTTAGTTACATATTTGAAGTTCAGACCTTCAGTTCCGGAAGCCCGAGGGAGGTAAGTGAAGGAAAGGTCTGAATTTAGCATGAAACTTTTACAGAAAAACAGCTCCCGTCTCAGTTCTATGATGTTAACTTCTCATAGAAAGAAAAATAAGCCTGAAAGAGCAAGGTTACCTTGTGAAATCAAAAGAACATTAATCAGTTAGGTTATCCCTCAGTAACTAAAAAAGAAGAGTGACATCATTTTTGCTACTATCATAGAATGCCTATGATATACCAAGTGTTCTGTGCCCATTATTTCTAATCTACCAGCAACCCTGTAAAGTCATCACTCATTTTTCATAAGAGGAAACAAAAAACAGTAATTCAAGCAACTTGCCAATGGACACATAGAGATAATATTAAAAATATACACCAGCTTGTTTTTAATACTTTATTCTCCACATTATACTATGATATCTATGAAATATGCCACTCTTAGTTGAAGCAATCCTTGTTTATTAATCTTCTGATATGGGTGGCCATCTGCCATTGCAGAAAGGACACTTACAAACTGAGACTAACTCAGATTTTCTTTATATTGCACTTTTAATCAATAAATGAGTTTTGGGCACCTTATAGCTATGATAGACATATTTCTTTAAATAAGTTGTCCTTGATTATGAGAGACAGAGAAAAAAGAGACTAGAAGGCATTCTGTCATTACAATCAGCCACTAGTGAAAACTGGTGGGATTGGCACTTCAATGAAGAATTAAAAATAAAAAGAATTTAAAACTTCATTGATTTAAGTTGGGTAGTTGATTTTTTTCCTTAGGTCTGAGTTAGCCTGTGGCAATCAAAGGTTACATTAAATAGAGTCATCATCTCTCTTTTCTTGATACCCTTTTTCTGACTCTACAAATTCCATTGCATAAATCTCTCTAAAGGAAATGTAAAAAAACCCTCCGGGCTTTGAAAAATCCTAGTCAAGCATGCAATAAAGCATACAATAAAGATCAGTTGTAGGCACTATGGTTTAAAACACTACCAGCGATGCATAACTCAAACATGAGAAATAGTCTAAAAGAAAAACAAGAACATTGTGTTTAAAAATCTATTTCAATAAAAACACAGGAACTGAGCTGATTAGCCCCTCTGTACTGGTTAAAATAACTCAGGATGTTATCCTATTCATTTGCATATGATTGAAAATTTATTATAGAATTTACTAAAACCATTTTAGGACTTATTTTGCTCCAAATTTACCTCCTTGTCTTCAAAGAACATCTAATTAATGTGCAAGCACTGAAGAAAATAAGCATCTATCTCTCCTTATGCTGTCATATGACTTAAGAAAACCAATTGTTTAACATAAAATTAAATGTCCCTTTACTATTCTTTCCCCAAATAACTCGCTACTTTGTAGTAACAGTATATAGGAAAAAGAGAAATTAATCATTTATTGTTATTTGAGATTTTATTAGGAATAAAATTCAAATGTGGATGATCTTAAAATATTGATGAATCACATAGTAACCCTCTGAAATTGGGTGATACTAATGTTTTAAGGTTATCTATGAGCATGTATAATATTGTAATTAAAATTTCTGTTATTCTAGACCACTAGTAAGTGAATGAGTCCATTATCCACAAATTATGTGGAAATTTCACAATATATTGAGATAACACTGACACTAACTCTAAATTCTCATTATGCTTTGCAACTGGAAAGAGGAACTTAAGGACAATATCATTAAAAATTTGAACATAAAGATTAGTCTTAGAATAAGCAGTTCAATTTTTAGTTGTGACAGTGGATATAAGAAAATTTATTGAGATATTTTGTGGCTTGAATGTTATAATCACATTGAATTATTTCATGAAATAGACCTAAAAATGCAATCATACCAATACGAGATATATACCAATTAATAATATTGTCATGATATTTTTTTCTCAAATACAGAATACATATATCAAAAATATATTCAGTTTGTTCAGGAGAAAACCAGTAAGTAGCAAAGTTAGTTCAAAGAGCATTCTGAAAAACTTGGTATTTTGGGGAACTGGGAAACTAGGTTAAATAGAAAATTGAATAATATTTTCTGAGTAATAAAAACAACCTAAGGGTTAGGATAATTTTGCTATTGGGCAAAAATGATCGAAATCTTGTTGGAGCAAACCTAGATCATTAAATCAATTGCAAATACTATGGCAAACAAAGGTATAACCTTGGCTTAGGGTCAGGCTTGTATATTCATAATCCTCAACTATTACTTAGGACTTCCTTTTTAGATCAAGATTTAAAAGAATTTTTGTTGTGTGCATAAGCATAGCTAGATATCTCAAGTGATGTTCAGCCTCTAGAAACTTTCAGATTTAAAGACTCAATTAATCAATGTATACCTGGAAATTGTCACGAGTCTTTTTTTTAACTAAAATGTTGTTTTTGTTTTATTTATTTACTCTATTTGTTTTCTTCATGTGCCACATGAGTGAGATCATTTGGTATTAGTTATTTTCTATCTGGCTTATTTCACCAGTATAATACCCTCTGTGCCCATCCATGTTGTTTAAATTGTCAAGACTTAATCTTTTTCTTTTTTTCACAATTAAGTCACATTCCATTGTGTATATACACTGCTGTTTTACAGTAATATCTGAGAACATCAAAGGGTCAATCTGGTTGAGTTTGTTAAGTTTCTTTGAGTATTTAAATATGATATAGAAAAACTTTCATTGAGAGAATGTCATGTTAGATGTTGCCTCAAAAATATATTTGGGGAGAAGAAATGTTCAAAATATCTATCAGAAAAATTAATATTTTCATCATTTAAATATTCAATTCTGTTGCAAAGAGAACTAGGAAACAGCAATGGCAGAGCAAATAGTATAAATACACTTCAGTAGTTAGAAGTCATACCTCTGAAAATGAATCAAATTTAACTGCATGGAGTAGTTTTTAGTGGAATCTCATTTTAACACTTGCAACTTTTGGAGCTAGTCAATAGTCCATTGCTAATGACCATTCAATTCATGCAGATACGGATTGATTTGCCTCTGCAACACGTTGAGGTGCTGCTACACCTGAAATGGAAGGACTTTGGTTCAAAGGGAAACAGAAGCTTGACTTTACAGAGGTGCTCTAGATTTTCTTGACTGACATCATCAAAGCTAGAGAGGATGCTAATTACTTTACTCACCCAAAGGACAACTGAAGATTAGCTAGGAACAAGACACCACTCAGGGAATCCCACAGCACAGTGGTGAAGCTGAAGTCTCTGAACTTCAGAGACCAACACAGACTGCTGTAAAGGGGATGCTGAGGAGATCCCCAACTCAGTGCAACAGAAGTGAGTAGACAGTGATACATAACCCTGGCAATCTGGAGAGTGAGGGAGTACACATGAAACATTCTCAAGGAAACACCACAGGTTGGGAAACAAAAGAAATCTCAAAATATTTATGAATAGTGAAAGTATATCAAGCACCTTTTTTATCACAATGATATGAAGCTAGCAAACAAAAGAAAAAAAGAGGGGAAAAATACAAATATGTGGAGAACACATAGCATGCTGTTGAACAACTATTAGGTCATTGAGGAACTCAAAGGAGAAATCAAAAAATGCCTGCAGCCAAACAAAAATAAAGACATGACTAATATGAACCTATGTTAGGTAGACAAAGCAGTACTAAATAGACATTTATAGGTCTACCACAAGAAAAAACAATCACAAATAAAAAAACTCATAATACATAAAAACACAAAGTCTGTAGAAGGAAGCTAATAGAAGGAAGAAAAAGATTAGAACAGAAAGAAAGGAAATACAGAATTAAAAGACGATTCAAGGAATAATGAAACTAGAAGTTTATTTTTTGGCAAAAAAAAAAAATAGACAAAACTTCAGTCAGACTTAAAAAGAATAAAAAGAGACAAATAAAGTCAGAAATGAAAGAAGAAAAGTTTCAGTGAATATTACAGTAACATAGACATAATAATAGAATATTACTAACACAAATGATAACAAATTGGATAACCTAGGAGAAATGGATATATTTTAGAAAAACACAAGGTCCAACACAGAATCAGGAAAAAATAAAAAATTTGAAAGACCAGTCAATTGCACCTAAATGACCCAGAGTATAAGACCACCAGATGTAGTCCATTAGATACAAAGGACCCAGGTTTAAGTCACAGGACCAGGGATCACAAGATAACAAATAAATAAATTTTTCTTTCTCCTTTCTCTTCCTGTTTGCCTGCTTCTCAACTTCATTCCTACTTAAATCTTTCTTTTTAAAAAAAGACTGATTATTAATAAGAAAATTTGAAATAGTAATCGAAATCCTCCCAAAAAGCTTAGCCTCCCAGAACTAGATGGCTTCAGTAGTGAATTCTACCCAACTTTCAAAGAGAAAATTATAAATGACCTTTATCAAA
Organism: Solenodon paradoxus; assembly: GCA_004363575.1. Classification (NCBI taxonomy): domain Eukaryota; kingdom Metazoa; phylum Chordata; class Mammalia; order Eulipotyphla; family Solenodontidae; genus Solenodon; species Solenodon paradoxus. The sequence goes on from RJWH01000011.1 coordinate 1,608,093, forward strand.
CTCTAACAGTTACTGTGAAAAGGGAGGAAATATCCAAACACATTTTATAAGGCTGACATTACCCTGAATTCAAAACCATACAAGATACAACAAAACAAAACAAACATAGACCAAGAACTCTGATGAACATATATGTATAAATCCTCAACAGTGACTGAATTCAACAATACATTAAATTACATCATGTTTAAGTGGGATTTATTCCAAGGATTCAATGATAGTTTAGCATATGCAAATCAACAAAGAGAGACAAAATCATACAATGATCTCAACAGATGCAGAAAAAGCATTTGGCAAGCATCAGTATCCATTTATGATCAAATCCTCAACAAATGGTTATAGATGGAAGATACCTCATTGCAATAAAGGTCATGAATAACAAATTCACAGACAATCTCATACTCAATAATGAAAATCTTCAAGCTTTTATTCCAAGATCAAGAATAAGACAAGAATATCCATTATTACCTTAATGACTCCTTACAGTGTTGGAAATCCTAGCCAGAACAATTAGAAAAAAAAAAAGATATAAAAGCTATAAAAATTATAAATGATGAAATAAAAATATCAGTAATGTCAGATGACATGATAAAATAGCAAGGAAACCCTCAAATCTCCAGTAAACAGTTTTAGAAAAAATAATAAAATACAGTAAAATGTCAGGCTACAAAATTAATATGCAAACAGTGTTACATTTCTGAATGCAAATATTGAAGTAACAGAAAGTAAAATCAGGAAAACAATCACATTTGCAATTCCATCAAAAAGAATGAAGTACCTTGGAATAAATGTGTTCAGAGAATTGAAAGATCTATACATGAAAACCTTTAAGACAAGTTGAAATGCAAGACACCAAGAATATAAAGTTACTCTAAGGTTGTAAATTGGAAGAATGAACTTTATTAAAATGGCTATTTACCTAAAGTATTATAGAGATTCAACATAATCCCTAAAAATTTCCAGTGACGTTCTTCACAGAAATTGGACAAAATAACAAAATTTATTTGGAACTACAAAAGACCCCAAATAGTGAAAACAATCCTAGAACACAGAACAAAAATGGAGAGGTATTAATCTCCCTGACTTCAAATTATATTAAAAGTGTTTTTAATAGTAAATACACAGATATTAAAATATTACAGATAATATTTATTAAAATCAGACACACACCAATGGAAGAGAATTGAAAGTCAAGAAATAAACCCACATGCACATAGAAAATTAATTTATGACAGTGGAGTCAAGAATATACAATGAAGTAAGGAATTCACTTCCACAAATGATGTTGGGAAAACCCAGACAGTCACATGCAAAAGAATAAAACTAGATCATTCTCTAAAACCAATCACAAAAACTGTTTCAAAATGGAGAGTGGTGAATTGCCTGTAATATCTCAAATTGTAGAAAAAATATATATATATATGAGAAAAATAGGAGATAAACACTTTGACATTGGTATTAAGGAAATGTTTAAGACTTGATTCCAATATCAAGGGAAATGAAGGCAAAAATAAGCAAATGTGACTACATCAGATTGAAAAACCTCTGCACTGCAAAAGAAACTTTATGGATGGTTGTTGAGTGTGATAGCGAATGTAGACTGATGTGTGAACTGATTCCTTTGACACTTATGTAGTATTGTAAACTAGTGTAACATTAAGAAAAATTGTGTGTTGCCTAATGAGATATTTGTAAATCATTCATCTGTTATGGATTAATAGTCAAAACATAAATTTCATAATAACAAAAGCAGCAAACAAACCCAACTGAAAATGGACTGTGTATCTGAATAGATGCTGTTCCAAAAAAAAAAAACAATACACAAATGACAAATAAATGATTATGTACACCTCATCTACATAATCCAAAGACATGATATGTGACTATTTAGACATTACCAGAGAAAGTCATAAGTGATACATAATAGCATTCAAATAAAAAAGTTAATGCATAAATCATAAAACAAATAGCTGATTTTTTCTATCAATAAGCGAAAATTGTATACAAAGCATTCAGAATGAAAAAAATCAGCTAGTAAATAGTAATCAAAGAGATAGTATGGTTTATTCATTTATCTATTTGTTATTGCGTACCAGAGAAACACTTAAATGACAGAACATTAAAACTAGAAAATGAACCTTCTAAAAACCTCCAAATTTCCAATCGAAATCTAATCTCAGGATATGCATATTTTGAGCACTCCCCCCATTGATCCTGTCAGCTAGCAGAAATGATAATCATTGGCGAAGTGTGTTCTTGAAAAATCATTTGTTGAACTGATATAGTGTGTATAAATTATAACCTTTCCTTTAGGAAGCCTGATTGTACCATGAGAGAGAAACTTGTAAAAAAAGTGCAACAAGAAAAGAGCTACATATATGTAAAAAAACAATGGATGCACAGGGGTGAGAATGATTAATCCTGTCCAAGTGTGTTAAAATAGATTTCATAGAAAAAAATCTAGTAAATAATGAGTAGATATTTTTCTGAGCAGTATTAAAATTGTAGCCAATAGCATTTACTTAGCACCATCCTGAGGAATTTTCATATGTCAGTTCTACTGATTCTCACAATAACCTGTGGAATAGACACTGATACCTTGTTTTATATTGAAAAAACAGCCACAGAAAAATGACACACAGATCATACAACTAGAAAGGAGTTGCAAGAAATTTGAAACTTTTATTTTATTGCAATACTATTGTTCTTAGTGCCTATACTACACTATTCTTTTAAAGGCAAAAAAGGGAAATGCAAATCAATGTAATTCAGTGTTTAAAAGAATGTTTAGAGTACTGTAAGCTTAGATCTGTCACATTGTTTTAGTCTTAAGGACATAATGGAAAGACATGATCTGCAATGCCTTATGAAAACTACTGTCCATTAAAGGTCCTAAAGGATGCAACAGGTAATTCATCATCAGGCTCCTCCTTACTACCTTTAATTGAGATAATGGTACCAGAACAGAATAACTATCCAAACTAAAGTCTGTTAACCATATAGACCATGGAATTTTAAAAGCTCTTGCTATTTCCTCAAAATTCTAGCAATGTTCAAATATTCCCCTTTTTGTTCATTCAGTAGCATTTCTCACCGTTGACCATGCCCTATTAACTCAAGTGTCTTTTTTTCTTTTCTACACCTAACTCATTCCACATGCCTGGAACTATTTCATTGATGCTGGCTCCTTCTCTATACGTAATCTCATCCAGTTTCAGTGTAAGTACTTTCTAGATGTGCCTGACTCTATGATACATATTGCCAGTCCAAATCTTTTTCTGAGTTCCAAACTTCTAGATCTGTTTGACTATATGATACATATAACTACACAAACAGAATTCTTTGGTCTCTCACTCAGCTAATTATTTTGCAAGGATTGCATACCCTGTCAAACACAACTCAGTTTTTCTGACCAAAATTCAAAGAGCCTTCCTTATTTTTTTCCAATTCACATATATCTAAACCTTAAGAAGTTGTATGGAATCAACCTCTAAAATATATTGAGAGTCTGATTTGCTGTTTCTCTTTATCATTACATTAATCCAACCATCATCAAAATTTTCTAGATCAATTTTCTCATAAACAATCTATCTCTGATCACGTTTGATCTTTTGAAATCTCTTCTCCCCTCCCCTCTCCTTCCCTCCCCTTCCTTCTCCTCTTCCCTTCTACTCTCTTCTTTTATTAACTCTAACCTAGAAATTACAAGCCTTACCAGAACATAAAAAGCATTCAATGAGAATATTGTTGATAAATGTTAAATAATAGAGTTTTCTAGTAGATAATTATTTTTTGAAAATATTTGTATTGTGTAATTTGGAAAGAAAGCATCTTGATATACAATGTCATATTTGGAATATGAGTTAGCTATGAATCATAGCTAGATAATGCCTTAAATTCAGTTCTTGTTCTATTAGATCACTTTATGCCCAATACATATGACAAACATTTTCAGATATCTCCTTCAACCAGTAATACATTCATTTGCATGCATGTTTAGGAAGGGAAATTAACTTCAGGAATGGAATAGGGTTGGTAGCAATACACATATTCATCTTGAAGAGGTGAAACAGTTTAATTACTAAGAATTTGAAGCAAATTTGGGACTTTCCAGTAAGGACTCTATAGAAACCTGAAAATATAGGCTCTATATATGGTTAAGAAATGTTGGATTCATACAGAAACACTTTAGAGTTTTGCAGGTTGAACTCCATGGGAAGATGACTCAAGAAAGACATTTATAAGGAAATACACTTAAAATGTAAACCTTTGGGAGAAAAAGGAAAGAGACAGAATTTGCCACAGGAAGAAGTTGAGCTGTCATCCAGAGAAAGCCTCTCTGACTCTGATGGGGAGTTTTTTTATCTAGAATAGTCCTTCAGAGTTATTTCAAGATGAAGTAAGGAGCAGCTGTTACCCATGTAGTGATCAATCGTTGGATTCTGGTTACTTCACAGGAGGTATAACCAGATCCAGTTCTTCAAATCATGCAATCTACAAGGTAGAAAAGTGCCTGAAAACATTTCTATCAGCATTCCCAATAGCTTAGGGAATAAGTTCTTCATTCCCAAAGGGAGGTATGAGTTTAAGATCACATCAACAAAACATCTACATTAAGTAACTATACATTATACTAATAGTGTATAATTTTCTTAGGATAAATTACTTAGGGAATTGGAACTGAATTGATAATAAACAGCACTCAAATGAAGCTCCTGCTTTTTGTTTCATCAAAGGATATTGCGAAGAGAATGAAAATAGCTGAACTTCAAAATATTCTAGCAACTTTTCACTGATTTGACAACTTATACAGCAAAATACCAATTACCACACACAACTTAACTTTAGAAATCATTCTCCGCAAGTTTGGCTCTGCTTCTCTTTTGATAAAGTTTATTATTCTCTGTATCTAAACTACAATATTAGATTCAAAGTTTCTTCCAACTTATTTCAAGAGAAGTTCAAATCTACAAAAGCAAAAGATATCTACACTGTTCAGAGTTCAGAAAATAGCTATTCTGTAGACATAACAATCATGAAGTAAGAGGGATTCAATACTTTTAAAGAGGGAATAAAAGGGAATATGTAAAATAGGTAAAAAAGATTGATAGATGAGCGGTTCCTATCTCCTGCTTAGGCAGCATTATTTTTTTTCTAGAATAGAAGTGAATTTTATTGTTTACTTGTTTCATAGTTACAATTATATCTACCTAACCTTAGTTTGGTTTCCTATTACTCATCTATGAAAAGTTTTAAAATTCCTTGTTATCTTGGAGTTTCAAATCAAAATTTGGAAAATTGGGCCTGGCTTCTTAGTTATATCTGCCTATTCTCTCTCTGCCTTCCATGTCTTTTCAATTTTGTGAAATATATTTTCACTCTTCAGAAGCCAGACCCAATTTTTCAAATTTGATTATTCATGCTGTAACATTATTCATACTTAAAACCCATTTGTTAATTTCCCCTTTCTTGTATCACTGGTCTAATTATCTTTACTTTCCTCATGAAAGTTAGTATACAGATTACATAATGTGTTGGTACCATTATTAACAATACTATTAAATGTCAATTGTATATTAGAACATATCTCCTCAACTACATTAAAGATTCATCCATAGCAAAATTAATGTTATATATTGTGCCCAGGATGCTGAAAAGAGTAAGTTCTATAATTGAAGGATTAATTAAGATTATTTATTAATCATATACATTAATAAGATTAACTGAATCAATAAAGCAAGTTGCCGAAATGGAAATGAGGTCGTCTATCGTAAGAACTAACGGAAAACTTAGTCTGTTATTAATATGTTTTTTTTAAGTTTAATATAATTTTTCAAGTTAACCTTTCAAGTTGCGGTGTTGAATATTGTTCTACCAAGAGCATATAGCTGAAGAGTATATAAGAGCTTTAACTCAGTAGAAAGAAATGGAAATTTTAACTTCATATAAATAACAGCAAAACATAAAAATGAAAATAATAAGATTTTGTTGTAAACTGTGTCTTCGAATCATCTCATTATATTTTTCCCTATAGACAGAAATCCCCAGGTGTTTGCTTAAACAAATATGAAATGAAAGGAAAGGCAAATTCAATTATTTCCACTCAGCAACTGAAATTAGCATGATGGAAATGTTCAGGAACAGGTATAATTAGAAACAACAGATGTGGTTGAATATATTGAGTTTTCATGATGTAATCACAGAAATAGTCACAATGTCTAAGGAAAGTCATATATTTACCCATTGATGTTGATGTGAAAACAGCAATAAAATATAGCCATTTAAGATAAATAAGATCTCTCATAAAGATATTCGAAAAATGCTTTTTTTCCAAAGTTACCTTTAATCCTACCAGAATATTTTATTCTATGAACATCCTCTCATCTTGATAAGTAGTAAAAAGTCTCATCAATATTACTCATTATGAAATCATGTTGCCTTAAAGCCTATTAGATAGGTATAGATATTTGGAAAGGCACACAATCATTCCACTTTGCTAAAATGAATAATACTCACACATATTTTTAAAAAATAGTAGCATTAAAACACAGAGTTCTAGCCAATAACAATAAGACTACTAACAATTATGCAGATTTTAGATATTTATTTCATAGTGAATAATACAACTAAGTTTGAGACAAAAATAAAAATAAAAAATAGAATGTATAAAAATAGGATACATAAAGAATGAACGACTATGATCTCTTAAATGTTTTAAGTTCTTGGCATATTTTTAAATCAACATGTTTCCCACCTAAGTGTATATATCTCCGTTGTCACATATATTTCTATCACAAGTGGCTTTTCCTAAAGAGAAATTTTTTCTCTCTTTCGAGACTAATAGCAACTAATACACAAACAAAATAAATTGTCAACAAAGTCAAGCAAGACTTGCCAGTGATGATAATGACAATGAAAGCTAAATGTTATTTCCTCCAAGCAGTACAATGAAATACTAAATTTACCTTGATGACTTCTACAATGCTTAAGAAAATCCTCATAACTCTGTTTTGTCATGTATATTTTCTACCAAGTTGACTAATAGGTGCTAGATAATAAGATTTCTTCAGTGCTGCTAGAATATGGGATTGAGCAGAATATATTGCTAACAAGAAAACATCATAGCATTTTTTAACTATATTCAGAAACATAAGCCTTGTCCAAATTATAAGAAATGTAATTTTCAAGTTTTGGGGACAAAAATGTTAATGTTTTATCAACTTTTTGCTTCATAATAATTTTTAATTTACAAAAATAATTGCAATGCAACATATTGAGGTGTGAGGAGAATGGGAATATTTGTGATATATACCTTATTTAGGAAGCACTGACAAGTGAAATGGAGTTATATTCTACCTCCTTGAGAGTAGATCATCTATGTAAATACCTTGGAATTTTTCTGCCCTGAAGATTTTATTTATACTTTCCTATTTGTTTGTTCATTCTGTCATGTATGCCTATTAATATGAACTCATAGATATTTCTTTTATATTTTGGGTTATTATTCAGTACTGTTTTGATCTTTATTCAAATTGTTCTGTATTTGGCAACTGGAAACTTTTTCACTAGGTGCCTTTCTCCATATGACATAACATCATTATTTTTGTATGTGTTTTTTAGTTTAAGTTTTTACACTGTCTTATTTTCAGACTTTGTTTTCCTTGTCCTAATGTTTAAATCAATCATTTCTCCAAGAAACCCTAGCTCTTTTCATTGGAGAATCAAGATTTGGGCACTCAGTGTATTTGGTTTTATGTGGCTACAACTACTTGGGGTGTTGTTACTGCTAGTGATTCTTGGTGAATACAGTAATTTTATATGTATGTGTATAAACATACATGCACATGTATACATATGTAATTATTTCTCTCTGCAATCATCTGCATTTTTACAAAGATTAATATGAGTCATACTGTTGTCTTTAACCAAATTCTTTATGGAATGAATCCTTCTAGACAACTCTCATTGTTTCCTTGCAGTCTTTAGCATTTAGATAAATGGCTTCCATCAACTGTCATCCATTTCTTAATTGTCTAATTCCAAAATACAGGCATGGTGGTTTCAGAATGTTCATCTGTAACTCCATGTGAAACAATCTTACAACCACAGTACAAGATTATGTAGACTCCAATTGCTTTTAGTCTTACATATTCCCTTCATTTATATTTAAAATACAGTTTTATTGTTTTGTCATAGACAGTTTTCCATCATAGCATTTATGATCTTTTATTTTTGTTTGATTGTGCTGTTTAAATATAAGAAAACCACAGATTTTTGTATATTAATTTTGTAGACTGTCACTTTATGCACTCTAATTAATTCTAGTGGGCTATTTGTCACAGTGCATTTAAAATTTTCTTCATATATTATCATATCATCTCCTAATAGTGATAGTATTACTTCTCTCCCAATTTAAATAAATTTTTCTTGCCTAATTGTTCTGATTAGGATCTCTAGTTTTGATATTAAATAGTAGTAGCAAGACTAGATACCCTTGTCTTTTTCCTAATCTTAGAGGAAATGCTTTAGGTTTTTCACCATTAATATTGGCTCTGGGTTTATCATATATGGTCTTTATTGTGTTAAGATATGCTCCTTCTAGTCTAATGTTCTGTAAATTTTTATCACAAATGGTATTGTATCTTGTCAAATGCTTCTCTGAATCTGTTCATTTAGTCTTAAGATTTTTCCCTTGCTTTTGCTGATGTACCATCATTGCACCATCGTTACATCCCCAGGGTAAATCCCACTTAGTCAAAATGGTTGTTCTTTTGATATATTGTTGAATTCATTCTACTAATATTTTGTTGAGGATGTTTGTGTCTATGTTCATCAGAGACAGCAGTCTATAGTTTTCTTTCTTAGTGATGACTTGTCTGCTTTTGGTATCAGTTTAGTGTTGGCCTCATAGAAAATGTTTGGAAGTGCTCTCTGTTCTTCAATTTTTCTGCAAGTATGTGAGAATATGTATTAATCCACTTAAAGTTTGGTTAAACTCATTAGTAAAGCCATCCTATACCTAACTTTATTTTGGGGGAGACTTTGGATTATTTCTTCAAGCATTACTTGTGACAGGTCTGTTCAATCTAAGGAGTAGGGCAGCCAGGCCAGCAACAGGGGAGGACTGTGCAATTCCAACTATCTATCTCATAGTAACAATGCATAGTGCAGCAGAACTTTATACGAATGGCCAGGGTCAGTGCAAGGAATTTTGGCACCTTAGTCAAAAAACAAATTTGGCTCTCCTACACACCCCACTATAAATTTCCTGCATAAAGCGCATACCACATTAGCCATCTCAATGCCAGAAATGCCCAATTACCCACACTGTGCCAGAGATGACCTCCATAGTGCCAGAAATTTCCCCCATAGTACTTACCAGCAGCTAAACAACGCTAAGGTGTTCTGCTCCCTTTGAAGAAACAGGCACACATGAAGTGGGGGGAATCCTCTTCCTGCATGGGTCTTGTTTCCCCACAAGGATGAGATAGCAGAATGGCCCACTAGCAGCAGTCAGCACCAGCAAGGGTCATCTTAAAAGCAACAGCTACTTTTGGGACCCCTAAACAAATTGGGCCCAGGGCAAATCAACTGCCTATTTTGCCCCATGTTAAAGACCTGGTGTATTAAAAATGGGACAAAATTGACATTTATATTAAAATGACAAGATGGTTGGGAAATATGAAAAAAGATGACTTGACTCCATCCCATTTATAACAGTACATGTGATTAACCTGTTCCTTGGTCTAGATGTCTGTTTCCTCCCTTGATGTAGAGAATTCATCGGTTATTATTTTTAAAATGCATTTCTACCCCTTTGTCTCTTTTCTTCTGGAAAACCGTATGATGTGAATGATGTTCTTCTTGATGCTATCCCATAAGTCTCATTACTGTCTTCATTTATTTTAATTTTTTCTTCTTTTTGTTGATCTGCTTAGTTGAGTTACATTGGCCCATTTTCTGGCTTGCTAATTTGGTTGGAGTTGAGCCCCTCTCTTGTGTTCTTTTGTTCAGCTATTTTGTTCCATGAATTCGGTTTGGAATTGCCTCATATTTTCTTTATTTTTATTGTACTTCTCTTCTTGTTTCTCCATTTTTATCCTTATTTCACTGAGTATCAATAAAACTGTTGCTTTAAAGTCTATCACATAGTTTACATAACTCCCTAAAACTCACACTTGCCCTTGGAGTTTTGCTTCGATCCATTTTTTCACATGTATTTCTCTGTTTCTTCCTTCTATTTTGCATTTTGTGTTTATTTTTATGAGTTTGGCTTCCCTGATGTAAAGGTTTTGTCTTAGGGTTCAAGTTGCATAATATAGACCTAGGGTTTGGGTCCAGAACACTGGACTTTTTTGGTTTTGCGGTTGCACCGTGTTATGTCCTGAGAATCTAAGCTACAGGGTTGGTGTTGGTGTTTTTGTAGGCAATGCAGAGATTTCCTCCAGTGTTACAGAAATAAACAAGGCACAAGAAGACAGACCCAAGAGCTCTGGGTCCAGTCCACAGCAGGTCACAGTTGAGATAGAGGTGACGAGAGAGATAGACCTGCAAACTCTTCATAACATACTCCCAGGTGAAAATCTTTCAGATCTCCAGAGGAGTAACACTGCCAGCAAAGCATTAGGGAACAATCCCTGGGGCCTAAGGATAGAATAGCAGAATTTACAGATAGCAAAGTTATTTAGCAAAAAGCACCAAACTGCATCTACAACTTTCTTCCTTGAGAGAGCTAGACAATGAAAAGTTCTTTGCCAGGAGTTACTCTCCTAACTATATTCTAGTGGAGCTGGCTGTCTGTCTCTCAACCTAGACAATAGCAACTACGATCATCAGTTAAAATGATACACGAGTGTGTTAATGACGAGGGAGTGAGCACTTGCCCTGCAAGTCTTCCTGCAATGTCACTCTCCGGTATCTTACTACAGAGAAGCAGCATCTCAGTTCCCAGGGAGGATTTCCTTCCTTCCATCTCAGCCCAAGGTTTCTGCTTTAATTAATGAATTAACCCAGGTATGGGTTACCTGTTGTAAACCCTTTAGCTCCAGAAAAAGTGTTTTTATTTATTTTCTCACCTTGCAGATACCAGGGTCTTCAAATAGAGTGTGGCATGATGTCTTGGCATCAAGACAGCTAGGCTTCTACCAATTACAAATGTGTGACTTTTCTCTTTGTGAAATTTCTGGTCACTATTCCTTTCCAAAGACTGCAGTTGTTAAAGTGTACAGCTTTGCTGTGTCTGTGGGGAAGAGGATCTTAACAGTCCTTTATCTTGGAACCTTCTCCTGGGAATTTATTCATGAGTGAGAGGGGTTTGTATAGGGTCTAAAATGACTCCTTTGAGAAAGAAAAGAGAACTAGGTGGTGTGAAGTGGGAATAAAATTTAGACCCAGTCAAATTTATAAATAATGACTCCTCATGATTATTAACTAAAGATTAGAGCTGATTTATGGAGTATTAATATGACTCAACCTTTGGAAAAGAATTATGCTTTATTTAGGAAGAAACTATAAAAAGAAATAGTCCTCAAACTCTGTATGATGGGTTCCCACAGTGTCTTTGTTCTGGAAATCTGTTGTCACAATTTTTGCCATTCTAATTCCCACTGAGATTTTCATTTAAGTGATATTTCAGATCTTCTTGCAGGGGAACCCATGGTAACTTAGCTGGTAAACTGTTAGTTTGAGTAATTTTAAATGGCCAATCATCAGGCCATTATGGAGTTTTCTTATCTCTAAAGTGTTGCTCATACTTTGAAAAATTAATAAAAAGTATACTTTATAACAGTTTGTCTACCACATTTTTTAAATTATAAAATCACATGTTTAATAAATAGTATGCAGTTAAATTCATAAGCAAATGTGATTCTCAATCATTTCTATTAGACTTTGCTAATACTTTGCTGCATTTTTTCTCCTGCTTTGTTGTCACACTCGTGTGTTTTTCTCCTCCTTGACTCAGTTTTCAATATATGAGTAACTCCCTACATGCAGGGTATGTGGTTATCAATACCTGTACTAAGAGGAAAAATCATAGAACTTTCTATTTTGTTTAATAACAATTCTTATTTATTGGTAAAGTGATATGCTTATAAATGAGAAAATTTCAAGTATGTTAAGTTCATTGAAACTTTGCTTTCCTTTGTTAATCATTCAATTCTGTCATTCTGTCACCACGAAAATTTTTCATCTTTAAAACCTAATTACCAAGGTCAATTTCCAACAATTCCTTCATTTTGTGACTGTGAAAAAAAAACCCATTTGAGTGAAACACTCTGATTAAAAATGAAAGAGTCATATAAATTGAGCAGGTGACATTCTTTTCAAGGCTTATCATTCATTTTTATTAGTGTGACTTGTGTTTCACATAATTACTAGGAAGTTTGGACTTAGATTAAAAGGAGAAACCAAGAGTTTGTTAGTGATGATGCAGAAAAACATTTATATTCATCCAGGATTAATAACTACTAAATTCTAAATTTGTTTAAATGTCATTGTTTCTAAAATCCAAGATTAAGTTAAATTTTTTTGAAATTTTATATAAATTTAGACTTTCATAGTAGCTTAATTTCTATCTCTTCAATCATTTACCCTTTATGCTCAATTGAAAAATATAATCTATTCACTCAGCATTTAAGGTCTAACTGCAGATTCTTGTTTTACATTAAATGCTTGACATGTGTCATATATTCTATGCAGAGTTTTTTCTCATGTAACATAAGAAAAATTTTGTTTGCAAAGAAACTTACACTCCTTCCAGCTCTGAAAGTAAAATATATTTACTGAGACCTCTACAGGTGTATCATGAAGACAAGATAATGTAAGGAGACATTATTTATATTTATTTGAAGAAAACTTCTTGTATGTTTTATAAATTCACTTAATTTCACTTGCGTGTTTCTTTTTTTACTTGACCTCTATTAATCTACTCAGGATGCCATAGTGAAATATAGACTGGCTAGCTTAAACAATAAAATTTATTTTTTCCAAAATTCTTGAGGCCACAAGTTCAAGACTAAAGCCATGGTCGATTTGGTTATTAATAAGATATCTCTTGCTGGCTTATAGATAGACGCCTTCTGGCTGTGTCCTTGCATGGACTTTCCTCAATGCAAGTGTTAGGAAAGAGAGATGGAGCTCTTTTTTTATAACAATCCTCATCTTGTTGAATCAGGGTCCTACTCATATGACCTTGTTTAACCTTAATTGCTTCCTTGGATATCCATTTTCAGATATAGTCTCACTGGGAGACAGGGCTTCAATCTATGGATTTTGGAAGACAAGCATTCTGTCTATAAAAGTCACCTTTAAAAGAGTTATTCCTAATATTCAAAGCCTTGATGGATAGAGGACAGAGAGAGGTTACATAAACTTAAGAAATATATACAGAGATATATTGGACCTATACCAAGTTATAAAGAATTATTTTTACAATGTAGCCTCATGATGCTATAGAAGGAATAAAAGATAAGATTGCTAGTATGCAAACATGATAATAAAGGAAACAGGTATGTCAATTGTGAAACATGAATTCAACTTCAATTTGTTCTGAAACTATATAAAAATAAAAATTAGCAAAATAAAGAGAAACTATGCATGTTATATTTCTCTGGAATATACTAATAAATTTTAAATTGTGTCCATCTAGGCAATAAGAATTGATGCTGTCAGCTAAGGAACCTAAAAGAAAATTACCCACATCAGTTAGTTTATCTGACTTTGTGCCAAGAACAGGGAACGAAATTACTCCCCATCAGACAAAGTCATTCTGATGTTAGTTTTCTGTCCCAATTTTAAAGACTTCTATTAATCACTGAAAATAATACTGAGAGAAATGCTGCTTTTATCAGGAATTTCAGTCATTAGATGTCCCTAGATAAGGGCATTTTGCCAAGTTTTTGGTCAAAGAATGACTTTCATTATTTGAAAGTTAATAAACATTATTTAGCTAATATTTGCCAACTCTTTGAGAATTTAAATTTGATGAAGCTAGGTATTTGGTGCATCGTATCCTAATACTATCCTCATTGCTTAGCATAGAACTTGATTCAATAAGTGCTTGATAAATAGAAGGAGCTTTTGAATAAGAAACTAAGCTTTATTCTTCTGGGGCTATCAGTGATCAATCAGGGAGAATGTACTTTGATTTTTTTTTATTTAAATATTTTAGGCAAATGTGTAAAACTGCTTTGTCTCTGTTAGGACTAGCGCTTCCTCCCTAACTTACTTAGGAATATTTCAGCTATCTTTTGAAGGTAGACTATTCTTCACTCTGAATTTTGATCTTGATAAACCTACTTAATCAAGATATTATTTTTATGACTTCTTAACAAGAGAAGATAGGCTGGGCCTTAATTCTATAGATCCAGAATGGTCTAGAATAGAATCTAATCTGATAGAAGAGAAGGAAACACTGTAGATCTCTCTCCCCATGTGTATAAAGAGGAAAACCCATGTGAGGACCCAAGACAGTCATCTGCAAGTCAGGAAGAGGTTTTACCAGAAACCTGATGCGGGTACCTTGCACTGGCAAGTGCAGTTTGTCCTGGAAAGAATTCAAGGAGATGCCTTATCCCAACACCATGTGGCAAGTATATTAGAAAATAACTAAATGGAAGTGACACATGCAGCTTGGGGTGACAGGAACAAGAGAGAGAGTTACTAAAATGGAGGTTCTTGAACATGGGAGGAGCCAAACTTCATTTGGAAGTACCCAGGGGTCACAGCTCCGGCCAGAGTCAGAGTTAAAGGGTAGGGGGTAAGTTGGGGGTGTGTCCCCAGTTCAGGTTGCTAGAGAAGGATTCCAGGTTTTCCAGTCAGTTCCTTCTCCTTTATTCCTCATCAAAACCCATCCATTAAGACAGCACCTTAATCGTGGACTTCCAGCCTACAGAACTGAGAGAGGATAAATTAGTGTTAAGACACTCCAGAAAAAGAAGAAAAAGAAAATATTAAAGTCTTCTTAGTAGAAATAAAAAATGTGCATTTAATAAATCTATAGTTTATTAGAAAATAAAAAGCTAATAATTTAATATTTCATAATATTATTCATACCAATATTGTTTTTTGATGTTTTCTGTTCACTAATTGATAGTTAAATAAAACAAAATAAAAAGAAAGCAAAACTTCCTTGTTTCCTTACACTTACAAACAAGAAAGAATCAGCTGCCTGGCAATGATCAGAAGCTTTGATACTGTCAAGTCACAGAATTTAAGTCACAGATATTTAAGAAGAATCCAGAAATTTCAAAAATGTCTTTATCAGATACCATAAATAATGATTATATGGAGTGCTGTCAAATTTCAGGTTGCCAATGGACTGCATCCCTACATGAAGAATTCATTCCAAACTTTCTAAGCATAACTGGATTCCTAGGAAATACAAGTAAATATCAAGAGCAGTGTCTGCTTTGTTGGCAGATTTACTGGGCCATCGACCAAATCAATTCAGCAGAGAAGATCTAAAATTACTCTCAGAAAGTAATTTTTGCATCTGTTCTTAGGAAGCTGTAGTTTACTTTGGCTTTTTGAAGTATTTTTAATCTGTGATTTCAATAAATTATGTTTTGATTTTAATTAGAATTTTACTTATTTACTAGTAACCTTTATATTATAATGATCGCTAGCCAGAATCGGTTCACTAAAAATCTATTACGATTAATCTTTTAATGCTAATAAACAGATGGAGATATATTAATTGCACAATTTAGAGCTTTTTATTCTACTTGAAATTGTCATTACATATTTACCTAAAGATTATTTTCACAAAAAGTAATACATTGGTAAATTTTACATTTTTAAGTAAGAAGTTTTTGTACTAAAATGAGCAGGGCTTATAAAATGATTAGTTTTCTCAGCCATCTACTATTCAGGATATAGAGATTAAATTTGTAAGAGATCATCATTCCTACCACAAGCAACACCAACAAGGCAAATAAGCCACAAAACTTCAGGATACTTTCGGGTTTTGGTGGTGGTAGTGGTGGCGTATTGTGTTTAACTTTGCTTTTCTTTGTTTCCTTACCAAACTGAAAAAAAGAAAGAAAAATTAAATTGTGGCAGGAAGAATTTGAGATGATCACCAATGATCCCTGGCTATTGGTCTTCTCTGGGCACGCATCGGGTTTTATGGGTGAAAAGTAGTGACCCTTGGAAGTTTTTGCATAGGTTAGGAAGATTCATTTTAAAGCCCTAGCTACTCTAGATATTTGCTAAATAAACTGGAGCAGTCCTAGGCTGCTGGCAGGGTAGAAAGATGGATGAAGATGTTCCAGTGCCTGGAAAGCTGGGGACAGGACAAAAGGAAAAAACAAAAACAAAATAAAACAAATAACAAAAGAAAAACTCTCCTAGAAGACAAAGACTAGTAGCCAGGGAGTAAAGAAAAGAATGAATACTCACAGTTGGGAAAAACTGAGTGTAGCTGGGTAAAATAAAAAGTGATTGTTAGAGTGTCTTAGTTCTCAGAGCCCAAGATTTGCTGAACAAAAATTTGCATTGCATCTCAAAATATTTGAAGATAATAGTCAACTAAATCTAACTAAATGTGTAGCTAAGCTCATGCACAACCCAAACACTGATTAAACAATTTAATCTTTCCTCCCCAATTAATTAAAGCAAGTGTACCAGTGGCCAAGATATTGAAATTTGACAATTTCATTTTTACAGTACATCATCTAAAAAGTCTAAAGGAAAGAATGAAACAAATACATAAAGAGTTGATGATGGAAATTTAAAAAAAAATGGAAAATGTAAAAAGCAAATAGAAGGAAATAATAAATATCTCAAAAATGAATAATATTACTTTCAGCAAGCTTGACAGAGCAGAATAAATGAAGTGAAGGTGAAATAGGCCAAAGGGACTTCTTCAAACTGAAACACGAAGAAAAATACACAAAAATTGAAGCAACTTGTCTGAGATCTGTGGAATAATATCAGATGGCCCAACATGCATGAAATTGGATTCCAAGAAGAAATGAGGAACAATAACAGGACAGAGGAATTGTATAAAGAGATAATGACAGAAATTTTCCAAAATTAATGAAAGACTTTCTTCCACAAACCAAGAGATGCTGTAAAACCCATGAAGAAACACAAAAAAGACTAGATCAAAGAAAATAATTATTTAAACCACTGAAAAATCCAAGATAAAGGGAAAAATTACAATAACGCCATAGGAAAACTCACATTTTTATACAGGCAGAAACCAAGGGAATAAAGACTGATTTATCAACTGAAACAATAGAGTTAAGAAGATAATGTAAACACATTTAAAGTCCTGGGGGAAAATTAAGTTGTTACAGTATTGTCTTTTTAGATTAGATTGTTAAATAACTGCTTTGTTGTCTAATATTTTTTAAATTAAACACGGTCATATTTAGGTTTCTTCCAGCTATTTGCTATATTAAATAATGCTGCAATAACATGGACATTCCTATTATCTCTTTGATTTAATGTTTTTTTTTTATGTTTTTTCAGGAAAACAAATATGTGGATAAAGATGATAATGGTGTATATGCACAATGAATCCTACTAATCTATTTCAAATTATGAATCCCTCCACTTGAAACAATGTGGATGGACCCAGAGGGATTTACGTTATGTGAGAAAAATCACAAGAAAAAAATCATGTGATTTTATTACATATAGGAGTTGATGAAATGTGTTAATGTATTCTTTTTGAGTAGAGCAATGACCCTTTTGCATGTGAAATAAAAATTGGGTGAGCAAGAATGTGAGATATTCTTATCAAGGTATAGACTGGGAAAGGTATTTTCCGAAGCTGACTACCAAATATGTATTCCTTCCCCATATGTAAACATGTCATATATGAATGCCTCTCAGCTAAAGGTGAAATTTAATTTAGTACTGCTAACTTAGTAGCTGCTATCTACTACCTTAGACTCTAATATGTCTCTGTATGCCATTTCTTTCTTCAGTTTTTTAATCATTTTGAATTATTTACACTAATTTTGATTTAATAGTGCCTTAATATATTACTTGTCTTTATGACTTAAGTGTCTGAAGCTTTCCTAAACTTTGTATCTGTGATAAGTGCATTTTTCACTGGTCTTAGTCCTGGAATACTCAGAGGTTGGGTGAGGTTGAAACACTTTGAGCCCACTGGGGCATAAGCTCTTATAAAGAAAATGTTGAATATGTTTTTTGTATTACTTTACCTATGATGAAAAAATGAACTAATAAATAGAACATAATGAATAAAGAAACAAATTGAACAAAATTGATTTTGTTGAATGAGTCAAGATTATTTTTCTAACTGGAATAAGCTCTTGTTTAATTTTAAGCAAAGAATGATGGTAAAACCATAAATGAAATTTCTTATGGAAATGGGAGCGTAATAGGAATATATTATTGTTATTTTGGAACTTGGTACCACATAAGGTATAATATATAATCAGCTCAATGATATCCACAATATGTTTTTTGTAATCTGTTTATATTTCAATGTTCTGTTTCAAATATAGATAAGTATTGTTTCTTTGACTTAAGCATATAAAACTGCCTATGTATTTGATTTTTTGAACGTCTCAGTTAATATTGCAAGTATATTCACCATTGCAAGATTCAATAATCTAACAATTTTAGAGTAGTTACATAAGTAAGGTAATAATCTGAAATTAATGAAATTATGAAGGAGTGTATTGATGGAAAACTGTATAAGCAACTATCTTATTTTGGTGTCAATAAATATTTTTATATTTAAACAATAATTCAAATCAGAATAACAATTAGGGTATATAACAATGATTAAAATTACAATAGTCTCAGAAATTATTTGTTAAATTAGTATTGCAGCATTAGACACAATAGCTTTTTAAATTATATTTAGGTTTTAGCTATATAACTCTATTTAGATAATGCTTACTTTGGAAGTTTTGCTAGTTAAGTATATTTCTATATCTATCCAGGAATTTAAAACAAAATCAACTTCATCAACTCAAAATGTTTAGAGAAAAAAAATTCAAAACCTGAAAAAAATATTTTACTCCTTTTAGACACTATAGAAAATTATAGAGTAAGAAAAAAATGTTGGAAAATTATGAACTCAAGAATTTTTCCTTCATTAATGGAATATCAAAAAGCTAAGACATAATCAGTTCTTCAGAGTAATTTAAACATTTAAAATTTCACTATCAAATGTTAAATAGTAAAATTTTAATAATAATGAGCAATTATAATAAAACTTTATATGAATTCCTGACTCCTAAAAATGTTTCTGTAAAAATGATATATAATCTGGGCATGGGCTCTGTACTGATAATGAATTTAACATGGATTCATTCAGCTATTGGACAAACTGTCAATTAAATAACCTTCTAAAACAAGTAAGCATCTTCACAAATGTGCATCTTTTTTTCTAGAAAATGGGTTGCAAGAGATTGGCCTCCTTCATCCTCCAAAGTCTGGTGGAAGTACCCATTTTACCTCTTCACTGTCAGTCTATTTTCTTCCTCTTTTCCGTGAATTAAATCTGCCTGCAGGTTACCTTAAATCATCCTTCTTTCTTTCATCTTTTGAATCTCTGAAAGGGACCACACACTGGCAGTTTGGAAATAAAACATACCAGTAGGGTACTAATACACATATTTTCTAGTATTTTTGCAAGACTGTATTTTAAGAGTCTTGCTAAAGCAATGCATGTGCTTATTAGTGACAAATGTTATATATTTAGCAAATTGAAAATGCAATAATTTCTTAGACTTCCCAATGTTAATGAACTAACCAAGAAATTCAGAATTGAATTCCTTTTTCCTCTGTCTATATATTCATATAATTCTTTTATACTCTACCAATCAGTTGAGAGAGCAATTCAAGTCAGAAATGCTAGTTTATTTGTAGGAATATTATTAAATCAACTTATTAATGGCATCTGCCAGCTCATTTTCAGGAAAGGATCACTAGCACTAAAATTAAAGTATCCTCATAAACTTTTCTTTGTTCCAGGTATTGAAGGAAGCAAAATTTTAAAACCGTTTTCAACTTCGTCTTTAGCATTAGTCAGATTGTGATAAGTATTTCAGAAACGAGTTATGCTATCAAATGGGAAATTTAGTCTGGGCTTCTCACATTCAGTAAAAATTATTTTATGCAAACTTTTAGTGGCTGGAAATACAATTAACTTCACATATTTACTGTTTAGGGACAAAATGAAATAACTCCAAGCAGCTACATTTTATGTCACGCTGCTTCTGATTGATTTTCCTACACTAGTTAACCTCTAATATGGTAAGCAGTTCTAGTTACTATCTTCTGGAAGATACAACACATTAGAGAATGTTTGAAAGCCGTGCAGTAAGAATGAATAACCAGATACTCTGATGTGTTTACTTAAGTCATAATGAATCTGATCCTGTGGTAGGCATTAAATGTAAAAGATTTGAGAAATAACTTACATGCAGTTTTGCATAAGAAAAACATGCTGTTCTTTGTGATAAGTCAGAGCATATGCTAATCATTAGAAAGATGCATTTTTTGTTAAAGTTGTATTGGAAAATATAAGAACTTGTGACCTTAGGAACCTAAAGTATACTATATAATGGACCATTTACAAATAAAATATTCCAAATACTCAGAATAACAAGGGAAGAAAAATAAAATAAAATTCACTTGTTAATGATGAGGAAAATCAAGAGTACATAAAAGAATGTTTGCCTCATGATGTTTGAATAATATTCTTATAGCTATTTTTATAATGTAGAGAGAAATAAAAAGAGCAGCATTTACTTATTTTGTATATAAATAACTGGGTTTTTTTTAAGTTGTCTATCTTGAATGAAATTTCCTCTAGCAGCATAAAATTAAGAATAAATATAAACATATATCAATGCAAAAAACAACTGGCATAATATTTACCAGCAATACACTTGAATAAAATGTAAAATTCTTGCTTCCTACTGAAGCAAAGAGAAATACATCTCTTTTCAGTTCTTGTGTTTATTACATAGATGGCAGTAAAAGTTAGTAGTATGTCAAGATTAAAATTTCACATTACAAAATACTATAAATTCTTTTCAATAGGCTTCTTTTCTCAAAAAGATATTTTTAATGCTTACATGCTCAAATGAAAAACCAATGGATCAGTTTCATCTGTTACCATCTTGCATGATTTATTTTATTTACCTAGAGCTTTGCTATCTTATATTTTGGATTTGCCACAACTGAGTCACAAAATATTCTGTGCCAATTAGACTTTTAAAAAATACCACTGCTGCAAATGCTATTGCAGATGAAGTTACTTGTGGTGCCAATGAAACATTTGAACAGTACGAAATTGTGAAATAACCTGGCCTTCTAACTTTAAAACTCAGAATGATCATGCTTGGGAGATTCTGAATGTCATTGTTTGAGATAGTCCGAATTATTTAAAATGCTTCAGATGAGAGCTGTAATAGATTTGCAGTACTCATGTTCCCATGGCAATTTGTGAAAGAAAACCAAGACCTACTCCTTCTGTTAACATCAATTTAATTATTTAATCTAAAGAGCTATGTCCAATGTCGTGGCATCTAAGATATCAGAAAACATGAACATTTGAAACTCTGTCTCAGGATATGATTTCAAAAGAAAAATGTTGATAAAATGTCATTTATGTAATTTATTTAAACTCCTATAAGATTCTGCAACGAGGGCATGCAAAAATGTCAACAATAGGAATTCCAGTGTTTATTGTCTGCCTCAAGCCAGTGAAGACTATAAACCAAAATGATGAAAATCCTTTCCTAAAAAATTCCACATTTTTTTCTAGTCCCAGAAGTGGAATAAGGCATTTCTTTGTTAATACTCAGGTCTGCAAATTAAAATGTAGGCTGCTTAGAAAACAGTGGTCTTTTCAAGATTCTGAAACTCAATGATATCCTATTATCCAGTGTTTACCATTTTCTACTATCTGACAAGCTTAAAAGACTCGTTAAGACAAATCTCAGGATGTTTCTAGGGATGCAGTTTTATTTTTTATACAGGCAGTATGCATTAAGAACCAACTAAATCTCAAGCATTGTGCTAGATTTCTGGGAAGATCAGAAAGAATGACAAAATATTGTCCATGATTCTGAGAACTCTGTCTGGATGAAGAGACAGATGTGCAAACAGTACTGTGCCTATTGTATACGAAATCAAATATTGAAACAGAATGTGATACAAAGTAGAGATAAGTGCCTCTCTGCTTTGTGAATGCCAAAGAAAAAATGATTAATTATTTGGGATGGAGCAATGGAAGTCTTAAAATAACAAGGAATATTTGAGCTTGATCTTGAGCAGTGAACAGGATTTTATGAATCAGAAAAGGAATAGTATCTAAAAACACAGGCATAGAAGAACAACAAGATTTGCTGATTTGTAAAAGAATATCAGTGGTGATAAAGTAGAGGCTATATTTTTAAAAGATTATTGAGAGACTGGAAACTGGAAAAGCAGACAGAACTTATAAAGAAAGGACACATACCAATTTAAGGTGCATGCTATCTATTTAATGTAACCAAACTAAGATTTAAGCACAAAAGTTGTATGATAAAGTTTATTTTAGAAAAAATTATTTTTAGAAGACTATAGAGAGAAAATTTATATAGGAAGAGACCGTTTGCAAAAAGGACAGGTTCAAAAAAAGTTGACCCCAATATTATAGAGAATTCTTAATAGAAATGCAATAAGGATAAAGATAAAAATATGAATTCAATTTTCTCTTGAGAAACTGGATGAAACATGACACAGATTATAAAGAAGAAATAATATAGGTACAGGAGAAGTTCAGGATGTGGAGGAAAGGCAGTTTGTGGGATTTGTTTTGAACACCTTAAGCTTCAGTTGTCTTAGATGTACCCAGTAGAACAAGGATCAGCAAACATTTTTTGTGACAGGCCAGAGAGTAAATTTTTTGATTCCTGGACCGTAGTCATCCCTGCCATTCTGTCATAAAAACATTCATTAATGGTAAGTGCATGGAAAGGGGTGAAAAGCGTTTAAAAATATTTATTTAAAGAAAATGTCTTTTTCAAGTGGGCATTATTTGCCAAACTCTGCTGTAAACTGTTGAAATATCTGATTATGTTTTAAAGGTTATGCTCTTAGGTTTCATTCCCTGGAAACATGCTAAAAAGGAGGTTTGCATGCAGGGGATTATTGGTATGTGAACAGTTGAATGAAGATACAAAAAAGTCAAGAGTACAGAATTGAGCACAGGGAACCTGTGGCATGTTGGTAACCATTTTACAATGAGTTTTCCATGTAAAAAAGTACTTAGTTGGTAGTTCTTACTGATTATCATCACGTTTTTATGGCTATATGCATAGTCCTTTCGAACTTATATCATCATAAATTCACTGAATGCAGAGAACACTCCAAAGCTCTTTTCATCTGTGGGCAGCACTTATTGAATGGAAACAAATCAAGTTGCAACAGAAGTCTAAACTGATATTATGTAGTTTTCTGAAGCTCATGTGCTCTCTAGTTATACCACGCGGAAGCAAGAGGGCTAGGTCTTTATACCTCTTTACCATTGAAATAAGCTGTCCAGGAAAGAGGGATAAATAGCTCCCTTCAGCTAAGGATAATCCCTGGAAAAGAATCAACTATGGTGCTCAAGGGTTGACTACCTCAACCATGAAGATTATCTGGAATGAACACTACAGTACCATGGACTAGTCAGCAGGAAACTGAGTATGTTTGTATGGAATTGTATTTTATTCAAGTTTCTTACATTATTTATCTTCCCCAAATATTAGTGACTATAGTACAACTGTATCATGAATACACCATTTTGCAAATTATTTTCTAAAATGTTTCAATGGTTATTTTATTAGACAAATCGACTTGTATGTTAGATAAAATATTTGGGAAATGAATGACGTAAGCAATTTTATATCATTTAGTATCAATTAGAAAAATGCCAAAATTAATAGTCACAACCACTATGATTTCCATTTTCGCTTACTTCAGTAATTTTTTTCTTATTAAGCATCAACCTTAACAAAAATAACGAGCATGAGTTCTAGAGATGCATTTGAAATATTGTTGTGAAAGTTAGTTTATAAATTTGACAATGTATCTCAACTTCTCTGAAATTTATATAGAAACAAATCTATACTCTAAAAAATAACAACAGCTATTTTGTCAATATTTGCTATGATAATATATTTAATTCATGGATTTAAGCCTTGCCCATCATAATTTCCATGTGTTCACTAAGTTTAATTATTGTGATGATGACTATTATTATAACTCATTAATTATATAACTTCTGCCATGTACTCCCTTATTTTTGGTAGCCAACCTTCTTAAAAATGATATCTAAATCGTTAATCCTCAAATTTTAATATACTGGGCAATCACTAGCCTGTCTTGTTAAAATGTTGTAGCTATGAGAAGTGCCTGAGATTCTACATTTCCAAAAAGCATCTAAGTAAGGCTGATACCATCAGTCCATAGACTTTCATTTGTATTCTAAGGATCTATATTTATCGTCACCAATGTTTTGTTGTCCACTGACCACTCACTCCTATACCACTAGGCTCAGATAAAAAAACTCTGTCATGCCATTTCATTGCATAGACTCTAGTGATCTCTTGATGATCAAATGTGATGGATATATTTAGTCTTTAACTTTGATGAACTCTTGGAAACCGTCAGTATTTTGCAATGTTGATAAAATCGTTATTATAAGCAGATAAATGTCATCTTGTCCTCTGGTTTTAATAACAATTAGTGGAACCATGATTTCACTTCATTTTAGGAGATTTTATCTATCTCTGTGAAAGCAAATAGACATGTATATCCTTTTTCCTCTTATTCCTTTAAATGACTAATTTCTAAAACCTTTGATATTTTAGACTCAGTTACTCTGATTAATATTAGGCATATAGGAAAATAGACAATATAAAATTAAAAGAGAAAAAAATCTTATGTTTCTATACCAGAAAACAATATATAATATTTTTATTTATTGAGCTTTTTTTTCTTTTATTTATTTGAGAAAAATGTAAGTCATGTGAATTAACCAGTATAAGGTCAAGTGAGTATAAGACAATCAGATGTTCTAGTGTCTTAGCAGCACGGTCCACACTGACCTGAAAAAGTGGAAAAGAGTGTTATTATGCCATACCAGCAAGTACAGTTATTTTACTTTTTCCTTACATAATATACACACATAAACAAGGCACGTATAACATACACACACACACACACACACACACACACACACACACATGCAAACACACACACACCACCCAGTTGAAAAGTTCAGCAGTTTATATACTGCCACAAATATATAAAATATGTAAGAATAAGCATAATGTACAATTGGCAATGGATAAGGTGAATTTATCAATTATATAAGCATTTAAGAAGAAAATTAAGGTAGATTTTAAACTAAAATTTTCAAGTGGGCTATGAATTGGTGAGAGGAAACTAAAAGTTAGATTTCACTTATAATCCTAAACAAGTATGTGGGATCTTGCTGGAATTAAAGTAATCATGCAGAATAGGATTAGATACAGCCTAGATTCACCTGCATACAAATACAGCAGTAGGTGGAAGATTCATTCTCCATTTCAGAAACTGAGTCAAGAACAAGTTAAACGTACACAGCATTACACAATAAGGAAGCAGCAATGCTAGATTCCCACTCACGAAATCTTATCCTGGGTATTGCTCTTATAATTCTTACGTAATACCCCAGGTACCCTCTTTGGAATTGAGGGTACCAAAAATGTGGCAAAATATTATGAGTCACTGTCTTCATGATGTTTGCAAATATTGTATTTGGAAATCAGTTTCTTTTTGCTGAGACCTGAAAAGAGCCAAATATATCATAAAAGAAAGCTGCTAAAAATGGGAAGCTGTTAGACATGTAGGCAACTTTAGTGGCATCTATTCACCCCCAATTCAAGGGCACATTAATAGACTTAGAGTCACCCTGTGTCCCTAGATTTAGAATTTAAATGTTCTGTCCTTGTATAATTGTGCATTTATATGAATGCACTATTACACATGGGTGTATGCATACAAATGCACAAGAGGATATGTGCTTATAATATTCTTTCCCCAAATCATAAATATTCAAAAAAGATAAGTTTAAATGGTTTAATATTTAAAATGGCTAATCAGAAGCCATTAGTTGTAAGAATGACATTTATAAGACATTACTCTATGCACTTCATTACTCTGGCCACATCCCGAAGCAATCTTTCATAATTTCTTTAATGGAATGAGCAGATTGGAACTGTAATGAACCTCTTCCACTTTTTTTGAATGAACATTTTATTAGGTAAAATAGATATTTTCTTCTCTGTGTTCAAACCTGTTATAAAAATACCACATCAGTCATATTGGATATTAAAAAATTAAAAATTAAGATAGCTCTATTTTGATCAATGATATATAATAATTTTTGAGCCAGTCAAACCTGAATATATTTATGAAGACCAAATAGACACAGAATGAAAAATTAAAATAACTTCAAAATTCTTATACTTCTCTTTCTTCCATAAGACTTTGGATACCTGCATTTATAACACGTACTATATCTATCTACTTTAGTCCCACTAGACACCAAGTGACAAACTCACCACTAGTGGACCCCAAGGTCAAAACATGTGTAGGGGAATCATTGTGCCCAAAACCAAGACAGGAGTCTTGAGCCAACACTTTTTTCCTCACGTTACCAGAAATTAGTAAATTTTCTGTTGTCAATCAGGTGAGGGAGCAGATTTACAGAGTTAGTAAATTAGACCCATAAGTAACGTGGTAGAATTTTTGTAGCCTTGGAACTTTTGCAAAAAGTAGAATAGAAAGATTCATTGCTATTATAGACTGGTATAGTCTTCAGTGTAGATGACAAAAAAAAAAATAGTGATGAAGTTTTCAGGTTGAAATGATAAAATCAATAAGTAGAAAAGTCCTAAATTTGATTTTTATAGATCTTCTTGCCACACAAAAAAACAAAATCTCTACAGCACAGTCATCTTCAAAAACAACCACACTCATTCATAAACAGTTATATATGTGCAAATCTCTAAATAAAATAAAATCAAGGCATGTGTTAAAATTATTAAAGCATGTTCTTTATCTGGATATATGTATATTTGCAACATGTATTCTATAAAGTTTCTTTTATTTTGAATTATTAAAATATGAGGAGAATAGGAAGAGAAGAAAGAAAATGCATTTGCAGTTTTATAGAGTCGATTTTTTTCTCAAAAAGTTGCTAGAAACTAATTTTTTAAATTCAAGTACACTTTCAAATGTGAAATAGAATTGGAGCGTAATACATGCTGGGTAATAATAAACATTAGTTAATAGTTCAGGCTTTATATGTTGTGTTTTTACTATTAGCCACTTCAAACACTTTTAGGAAAAGGTGAAGTATAAATGCTAAAGTAAATAAAAAACAAAAATTGGAAAAATTGGTTTATGTATCTTACTTAAAGCAATAGTTAATTCTTCCCTTCAAGAAAGCAAATTTCACCCTAGCTAACTTTAACATCTTAGTGATTTCTACCTGCCCCCATCACTGAACTCTCCTCCAAATATAGTGCTTTCTGCTTTTTACCTTGGCTTTCCTATGTGCCCCAAATTTCCAAATAATTTATACATTATTTCTTCTCTAAGCACAAAAAGAAGAATAAAAGTGCTATTATTTAAAGCAAGAGGCCTTGAGACAAGATAAAGAAATAAAAATCCATTTTAGGTTGTGGACTAATAATAATGACACATACTTAAATATTTTATTTAACTTAAATGTGAAAATATACATTTGTTTGTTCACTAAGTTTTTGCTGTAGGGACAAAGCTTTTCTAAGTACAGATTTTCTAGAATCACCTATCTTGAATAAACCACACCCCAAGTTTAACATCAATTTATTATTCAAGAACTGAATAAATAACAAATGAGTAGAACGAATTTAAAAAAAAAATATTTATGCCTCAAATTTTTAGAGTTAACTCACCAGTTGAATTTAGAACACTTTCAAAAATATTTTTCCTTGAGTTTTTCCAAAATATTCATTTCCCCTGGCAAAAGAAACTGTTTTTATTTTTGCATTCATATTCTATTGGTTTATTTAATGGATAATTAAACTAGTGATTCAACTTAACAATAAATTGGCATTGTAGGAAACAAAGGGTTACCTCTAGGTGAAAATTCAACTCAAAGGGCATGACTGGAAATGGTGGAATACTAGATAGAAACTTAATAGCCATAACTTATAACCACAAGTACAATGAGAGGTCAGTTTGTTTTTCAGAGGGAAGGAACATGTATTTTCTCTCAGTCACTCGACAAAGGGGTCAATCATAAGGTGAATAATGGAACTGGACTGCTGGTGGGAAACAATGTATTATATATAGATGTTGATTTACAATGATATATGCTTTATACTGAGGTAATGCTACAATGAAATGTTATTCAATAAAATTTTTTAAAAATAAAAAATTTCATATCACTTAATAGGACTTCTGATATATTTTTGACTAGGTTGCAGTGTTGTCTCACAACATCTAAGGCCATGGGTACAGCTGGGACTCCAGCCAGGGACAAAATCATAGACAGCAAAAAGTATTGGAAATGTCTGATGGGGAAAGAATGGCATAGACACACATAGATCCTGCTAATATAGTACAATAATTTATTATAACATTACATGTAGTATAGTAACATAAATTACCTTTTCCTTTTTAAAGGTGATTCATCTCACCAGCTTTCTGGTTGATATTTGCAGTCCATAAATCTCTCCTAAGAGATACACTGTCTCCTACTTGCTTCCTAAATTTATGTAGATTAATTTGCTTAAGGTGTTGCTCTCTGGCAGATAATTGAGTTGCAAAACTCTTGTAGTAAAACTTTGCTGTGCTCATGTTTGTTCTTATATTTAACACACATTAAATCTGTGTTGAGTTCTGGACACTACCTAGAAAATAGTGAACATGAGAGCAAATAAGCCTGCTGTTATACGCACATTAAAATTTCGTAATCTAAAGTAAAGGAAGTACGATTTTATAAGCCACTGCTATATTCACATTCACTAGATGTTTGCTATTTTAAAGAAATTACACGTGTTGGTAAGGATATGGAGAAAATGGAACCTTTGTGTACTGTTGGTTGGAATATAAAATGGTGCAGCCACTGCACAAAACATTATGGAGAATCCTCAAAAAAATAAATGTCAAAGCACTATATGATCCAAAAACTCATTTATGGGTATAAAATCAAGAGAAATGAAGAGATATTTAAGCACCAATGAAAACAGCAGTACCATATATGATAACCAAATGGTGGAAGAAATCAAAGTGTCCTTCAGTAGGTGAACAGATTAAAAAATGAAGCTTACACATGTAACAAATTTTTATTCCACCTTAAAAAGAAGAAATTCTGAAATATGCTAAAATCTAACAGAACATTGAAGACCTTATGATACATTAAATAAGCCAGTCCCAAAAAGAAAAATACTGAGTGATTCTGTGTACTATGCAGTATCTAGCCTAGTCAAATTCATGGAGACAGAAAATAGAATGGTAGTGGCCAGAGGCCCGGAGGAGATGTCAATGGGAAGTTGTTCAATGGTTCTCGATTTTCAGTTTTGCAAGATGTGAAGACTCTGGAGAGTTTGTTCACAACAGTATGAATGAACAGTATGAACTGCATACTTAAAATGGTTAAAGTGGCAATTTTATGTTAAATATAATTTCCCACAAATATTTTTAAAGTCCCTGCTATGTTTATGGAACCTATGGACTCTAATTGTGATGAGTACAATATTATTCACCTGAACTGTAGTTCACACATTACCATTGGCCACACATGACCCAGATTACTCAAAAACTATCTTCAAAACAAATTCTATGTGAAATCCTTGAGAGAAATCAGAGTTAATCTCTAGAATCAAGAGAAAAACAGGCACCATTGCAATAACACTATAAATAACCTCCTCTTCTCTTTGCCTTGGGAACCTCATTCTTTCAATTCCTTAACAAATTTCTGCTTCTAGGCAGATCTTACGAATGTATACTAGATAAGTTGAAAGATAGTAGTAGTGCATACAGCCTGACATGCTCTGCTGTCTTCATCTGAATTGAACTGAAGCTGTTACATAGGTTGACCATATGTACTGTTTTAAGCAGAACAGTATCATTTCTTTCATATTTCCTGACCGTCCTGTAGCTTTAATATGAGTGTCAATTCTATCCCATTTTTAATAAAAAAGGGGCAGTTGAGTTACCCTGGGTTCAGTCTGTTGAGGGGTCCAAATGCAACTGCCTATGCCCTGTGTTAAAGATGACCCCTGCCAGCGCTGACTGTGGTGGGCAAGGGCCACTGCTTGTATTACCACCCCCTGTGCAGAAATAAGAGCTGTGTGGGAAGGATTTCTCCCACTGCTAAGCACCTGTTTCTTCAAAGGGAGCAGACCACCACAGCTGGGTCCAGGGGCTATAAGTACTATGGGAGTTACTTCTGGCACTGCAGGGTTTATCTCTGACACTGGAAGTTACTGGAAATTTCTGGCAGTGGGATGGTTAAAGTGGCATTTGTTTTAGGCAGGGAATTTAGAGTGGAGCTTATAGGAGTGCAAATCTGGTTTTTGCTTAAGGCGCCCAAATTCCTTGCACTGGCCCTGGCTGTTTGCATAAAGTCATGCAAAACCACCGGTAGTTATGTGATTGCTAATAGGCATCACATAGCACTTACTCTTTGCTCTCCTGGCTGCTCTACTCCTTCTTGGATTGCACTGATTCCTCCAGTCCCCTTAGTCTATAGCACATAATCCTGTCCTATTTTTACAATCCCACTTTTGTCACAAGGAAACAAAAGTGTCCTTGTTCAGCCTAGTGCTACAGCCTGTTCTCTTCCTTACACTTTGGTAAAGCGTTCATCAGCATAGAATTTCACATGAGCTTGAATCTAAAAAGTCACTATTCTCATTTTATATTTAGATCTTAAATAAATGCAATATGTCAATCAAGGAAAATTTAAAATTCAGCTGGCTCATGACAGCATCATAGCCAGTTCAAGTCAATATTCATTAGGATTTACAATAGACTTGGTAATATTCTAAGATATATTTATTTAGTTAATCTTCACAAAAACCCTATGAGCTGGTTCTTTAATGATCTGCATTGTGAAAGTGAGAAAAGAATTCCAGAGATATTAAGAAACTTTCCCAATATTATTAATAAGTTGTGTACTGCAATTTTTACCTCAGCAAATCAGTTCCAGAACAAGTAATCTTAATCTTTACTGAATACTACTGGATAAAGAAACTAAGATCCACAGAGGTGAAATGATTTCTCAAGATTGTACAACCATGTAATGGAAGACCAGACCTCTTATTCCCAGTCCAGTGACTTTCTTCCCTTTTTCATATCAAACTGATCAAAGTAGCCATTTTGTAATCCCTCAGTAAGACAATGTTGTCCTATTGACTATGCTTATGACTTTGGAATTATAATTTAAAGGCTATGCCTTAGCAATCACACATCCGTCCACTTTTTCATTGTTCTTCTCTTTGCATTGGTTGAATTATCTCAACTTGCAACAATTATTTGGTAATTCTAATCTAGTTAATTCAAGAGTTCATAATTCAAAGTACACAACATGTTTTATCTTTAATAATTGTCATATTTAGAAAAATATGTTTAAGTGGTAAGAGTTAAAGCACACACATATGTAACTACAGTTATAATAATGTTTTAAATTAAATATCTTTCTCTTAATACTATACATTAATTCATTCCCTGAATGTCAAATTGGGAATACTATAATGTATTTCTTATGTGGTCCTGAGATTTAACTAGGTGTGATGTTATTGAACTTTAATATTTTTCCTCTTCTTTTTGCATGAAAAAACACTTTTTGGTTGTTCTTTGACTTAGTAGCTGATAGATGAAGTTTTCTATAAAGGTATTACACTGACATTCTCAAAACCAAATTATTTAGAAAAAAAAAATACATAATATAAATTTTAGCTACTCCTCTTTCATCACTGTAATTTGACTGACACAAACACATTGATAGTTTAGCATATTTCTTTCTCTTAGGCAGTAAAAATATGTTTGACCTTATCAAACACATTATGCCAATGAAATGAATATAAGTCATATTGCTTTAAGTAAGTACCATCACTTTGAAAATATTATCTAGTAAACTATTTTTGTTTTGTTTTTTTACAGTGTGTAAACATGCAAAGAAGAAGATCCTGACAGACTCCTGGCTTTTATTTTTAAGTAAATGATTGTCTAGATTTACTGATGATCTATCAAAACAAAATCAGGATTCTGATATTTGAAACCATATCACAGAACTGTCTACATGTAGGAACATTCCACTGTAATCAGTTACCAACAAATTATTCTGAAATGATTGTCTAAATAATTCTTACTTTCCTTCAAATCAATTCACTAATAGATGAAAAAGAAAATAAAACTACTTCAAAATTCCCCACCCCTTATTATTCTCAAAGAGGAATAGTACAAAGGTTAAAGCAATGTAAAATGACCAGAAAATGTTTCAACAATAAAAAAAATCACAGCAATAAGATCACTGGGGTTAGAGCTAATGCGAATAACTTGAAATTGTGTTCTCTCAGGGCTGGGAGCAAGGTTCCAACTCTATCACTATTGAACATAATGATGCAACTTCAAGAGTCAAATTATTTCTATTACAAAAGCAATGGATTATTATATGATAAGTACCTGATAAACTCTGCCTCCACTTCTAATCAGTGATATTCTTAAATAACCTGGCATCTGTAACTCTCGTTCTACCTAACAGGATAACTTAAGTTCTCCAATATTCTCCATAAATAGATATATATGAATGAGATTAAGTTTTAATTTTATACACTGAGGTCTCAATATTTTTAGCATGATGATGATTATAATTATAATTCACAGTTGATCAATGTTACAGTGTTCTACGAAAATCCAAACTCACTTTATTAAAGAAATAATATGTACATTATGTTTTATTCCAAAACAAGAACTTCTAAGAAACTAAATATGACCAAAAATTGCAAAGGTATCTATTAAAGGATCATCAGTAATGTACTTTGGACAACAAAGATAAACTATTTTTAATGTAAATACAATATTCACAATTGTAGTCACTGTGAGGATTTATTTTGTTTATATCCTTCCATTGCTATATCCATTTGAACTGGACCTTACTTTTAGTAAGTAAATAGAGTGGAATTTGAGGAGAAATTCAAAACCTTTAGGGGACTATATGGAGACTATAAGTAAGCATGCTTAATGCAATGAGTGGCTATAAAAATGAGAAACTCAGTATTCTGTATCAGGTCATACTGTTTTTTTTTTTTTTTTTTAAGTTTCATTAATCAAGGTTGCACAAGAAATAGTTGTCACATACAAGTTATGATAATTAAAGGATATTTCTGGAAAAGGATAACATACAAAATGCGGGAAGAGTGCAATTGTAGGCATAGTACAATACCCCAGGGCTAGTAAGAGTAGGGCATCATTTCTATGCAACGGATGGAGGAAGTGCAAAGTTTATCTTAAAGAGTTGAAATTTTTATTCAAGACACTCGGTTGGATCTTGGCTGCACCATAGGGAAGGAGTGAGAGTAATAACAATCCCCTCATTCTCTTCTATTGCTTGAATTCTCCAATACTGAACCTAATGGAAGCTTTAGGGAGGGAATCCATTAATGCAATCCATATAGATCAATTTCTGGGGCATGGGTCGGGTAAGAAGGGTAAGTAGTAGTACGCATGTGGGGCATGGGTGATTCGGCACATATATCTAAACACAGTATTCTTTTAAACCTTACTGACATGTAACTATTTCTTTAGAACCAGGCTAAGGGATCTGTCAGTTCTGCCTTTGATTTCCAAAGAAGAATATAGTGATACTTAAAGAACCAAGCATAGACTCCATGGAAACTATTTAAGTAGTATATCTTAAAGGCTAGGCAAAGAAACTTCAAAGTTAAACTGGGTTTAAAATCTCTATCAAAATAGCGGTGTGACATTGGACAAATGATATCAATTATATAAATTTCTTCATTTCTGCAGTTAGTTATAAATACTGATTCAAATAAGTATGTTAAGAATTAAATGAGATAATAAATGTAAATTGGCCTGCAGAACTAATAACAAACCTCCATAAATGTCAGCTACTAGCATCATAGATGTTAGACATATGACAATAAAAAGAATGAATAACTAGAGTATACTTTTAATTCAGAACGTTTTCTCCTGCTGATTTTCTTCTAGGTTATTTTAGACTAAAGAATCTTGCAGGTGAAGATGCAAAGCTGAATTCAACCAGGTTCATCTAAATTCTTGAAAACTTTTGATAGAAATTGGAAGTAGTAGAAATTTGTTAGAATTTTTATAGCAAAAGTCAGAAACTTTTTTCATAGAAATGTAGTGACAGGAGCAAGTGAAAGCAATAATAGACCTTCTGCTAAGTGTATGCCTAATGAAAGAGCAAGTGACAGAGATCTGCAAATAAGTCCCTAGAAAGTTTTGATTAGAATACTGTACTGTCACTTCCTTCTGGCATCAGATAGTGGCATTTTTCATATTCTGAAAGGATCACTACAAGAGGTCATTGTAGAAACAACTCCTCATAAATCTTTGCTCTCTTATGAAGTTAACAAAAAGAATTCTGGAGACTAGGTAGCTTGTAGATTGTATGTGCATTGTTTACTCTATAGGTAATAAAGTTCACGAAAAAAATTACCTGCTAGCTGATACCCTTGCTGAGTGTAATATTTTCCTGAAGAAGTAAGTATATTTGTTATCATACTGGGTACCTGACAAGTATGCTTTATAGGTAAGGGTTTAAAAACAATTTTGATTATCTTAGAAGATTTGAATGAAGTCTGTTTCTAATACTTTGCTTTTCATACTGACTTGATTTTCTAATACAATCCAATATTAAAGGATAATTAATATTTCCACAGCTATGCTTTATATCATTGATGCTTGCTCTGATCATATTTCAAAATAATTTATTCCTGTTAATCCACACAAACATGTTCAGAGCAGAAAATACAATAAAACATAACTGCAATGATTTGTACTTCCTTTGGCACCGGATTCCCCATATACAAACTATAGCACAAATAGATTTTCAGGAAAACGTAACATTTATTTAGTGTTCTACAACAGTATCCCGTAAAGATGTCTCTTTGTTATTTCATATCTTATACTAGCTAAAAGATTAATGTATCTATCTTTTAGGATTGTTACAACAAAGTACCATAAGCTGGGTAGTATAAACACAAATGCCTATTTTCTTACATTTATAGACACTAGAATTCAGAGATCAAGGTGTCGAACTTGTTTTATCTAAGGCTTTTTTCTTGGCTTGTAAATGGCTGGTTCCTCTCGTCTTCACATGGTTTTCCCTCTTAATGTGTCTTATAATGTCTTCTGATAAGGATACCAATCATATTAGGTCAAGATTCACCCTCATGACTCATTTAACCTTCATTATCTCATTTAAAATCCTAACTCCAAGTAAATCATATTATTAGGACATTCATATCTGAATTTTGGGAGAACACAATTCAACCCATAATACTTAATTACTGTATGAAATGATGAAACATACCTCTAAGACCAACAATTTTCAAACTCATATCAGGAAGTTGTGCAGTCACGTTTATGAATGAAGAAATATATTATTCTCAGTATTATTTTCAGTCTTTGTGTTGGCTCTTCCCTCTGAGTGGAATGCTTTAGACAGGATAGCTCTGGCTCACTCACTTTTTTCCCTAATCTTTTACTTCACCGTGCTATCATCTTGCCCCTGAGACAGTCCTTGTTTTATAGCTGGACACGCCTCCCAATTTCCTTTATACCCTCTCCTTTTCTAATAATCTCCAAAGCATTGATTGCCTACTAAATATCTTATATTTTACTTATTTTAATTGTTCTTCATTATAAACTAAACTTTAAGTTCTGTGAGCATAAGAATTTTTGTTCAATGCATTTACTGTTGTACTCATGATGCCTGGCATGTAACAGATTAGCAAGCATTTTTTTAAGTTATAAAATAGTTTAATAAATGTCATTATTTTCTATTAATTAAGATCCATTGAATAACATCATTTTAAGTCATTAAACAGGAAATGTCTTAATCTCCGATCCTAACTCTAGTTATAGCATTTTTTGTAAGACAACATGAATTGTGTAGAAGTTTCAATTATATAGAACATAAGTGTGCTTCTGTTTGTTTATTTTTCTTCCATCATTATTTTCATTTTTTTTAATTAAGGAGACATTAGTTCTAGAACATAAGTTTCAGGTTTAAAACATTATAATTGCATATGTATATATATTATATATACACACATACAAATATGCATGTATATACACAAGCACACACACACACACACACACACACACACACACACACACACACTGCAAGTAGATCACCACCAAAAACCTAGTTTCATCTGTCACCATAGAATTGAAGCCATTTATTCATTTTGCTCATCCTTGCCCCCTTATTCTTTGTCAAACACAAATCTGTTCTATGTATCTGTGATTTTTTTAACTTTGTTTTTTTATACTCCACAAGTGAGTGAAATACAGTATTTGTCATTCTTCATCTGAATTATTTCTCTTAGCATAATTCCCTCAACACACATCCAAGTTGTTGAAAATAGCAAGAGTTCATTCTATTTTAGGGCTTAGTACTCCAATACGTGTATGTGTTTATGCGTGTATAAAATATATTTATACATATATATCATATTTTATCCATTCGTCTATTGATGGAGACCTTATTTCCATGTCTGTAAATAACATTTCAATAAAAATAGAGATAAATATAGCTTTTCAAATTAATGTTTTTATCTTCTTTGGATAAATATGCAGAAGTATAATTACCTGATAACATAGTAGCTCTATTCTTAATTTTTTGAAGACTCGCCATATTGTTTTTCAAAGCAGCTGCAACAATTTGCATCACTACAAAGAGTATACAAGCGTTCCCTTCTTTTAGCATCCTCTCCAATGCTTTTTATTTCTTGTATTTTTCAACAGCCATTCTAATAGGTGAGGTGATATCTCATTATGGTTTTGATTTGCATTTCCCTAATAATTATTTATGCTGAATATCATTTCATGCTTCTATTGGTCATTTATATTTCCTTTGGAGAAAGTTCTCTTCAAGATCTCTGTCCATTTTTATTGTTCATCTATTTTGAGTTAATTCTCACATCTGTCATATGATAATAGTTGTGTTCATGTGACTGTGTAGATTTTTTTACACCATTTATTGCAGAATCTGTCCTTTCTCCACTGCATATTCTTGACTCCCATCCCATTATATTCTACCGAGTCTCACTGAATCACTTTTTCTAATCTCTTAATAACACGTAAGGCCACTGTAGTCATTTTAGTCACTTTTAAGTTGATAAAACTTAATCATACTCAGTTAAAAATAAAAAAATTAATATCATACTCAAAACTCTTAACTTCCCTTTGGGTGATAGAACAAATGTGAAATAAAGATAATATTTTGAACTGCACCTTTATTTGTCTCCTTAACTCTTCTTTGTCTAAACACAGAAAGATTAAGGGAAATGCACCCACATCTCTTTATTTGAACAGTTAGAAATGTAGGACACACTTAGTTGCTCATAGGAAAATCTCTGACTAACTCTTGCGGTGAACAGTGGCCTTCATGTATCCTGTATACAAATATTTGTCTTCATATGGGGAAATATGGTAGTTTTCTAGAGAATCATAAGTTGGTGTGTTCCACAGCATTTTATTGTGGGTGGGCCCTCACCTAGGAAAAAACCTTGGATGGAGTAGCCACAGGCAGTTAAAAAAAATTAATTTCCAGCATTTCCACTCAGAATACAGCAATTGTCATTTGAAATTAATGCCATAATAAACAGCCCCAGGGACAGCCCTTTTCCTTGTTCTGACTTTTCTATCCATTTCTCAGTCCCTGTTCGTATAGGTATAAGAGAAAATCAGCACTAGTATCGCTTAGTTAATTACTACTCTTTTGCACTCCCTTATTATTCCCACCTAACCATAGTTTCTCTTCTTTGGGCTACTTATGCATGTACCACATAACTGCTGCCTGGACATTATAACTCTCCTCTGACCCATAGGTGATGGAGACAGAGATAGATAAATATAGCCAAAGTTATGAAATCAGATTTTTCTCTAAGGAACATGGTCAATTATAATATAAACTTGCTATCTTTGCTAATCCAAAAAAAAGCTGTTTGAATTTCAGTCAAAAGAGAAACTAAAGTTATGAAAAATAGAAAACGCAGCATCTTGAGTACACAGACATAAGTCTAGAGTAGGTTCACTCGGTGAATATCAAATCTTAGGGTGCAGAAAACAGAAAAATTTAGAGATATCATTCCCTATAATATAGAGAAATAAACAAAAAAGTAAAAGAAACCTATTAAGCTAATAAGAAGTTATTAGTGGGTAGCTGATCAAGAGAAAACTCCCTGATGAGGCACCATTTGAACAAATAATTCCAAAAGTTAAGAAAAAATAAACAAGCAGGGAGATAGGTGCATCACTGATATAGGAAAGAGCAGTTGAAAAGTCCCTGATATGAGGTTAGGTTAGAGAAGGTTTGACAAGTTAGAGAAGAGCAAGATTAGTGAAGCAGAGTGAAAAACAGTAGGCTGAATGTCAGGAGATGAGATTCCAGAGGTGGTGTGGTGCTGGATCTTGTCGTTTTTATGTAGGAACTTGCAAAATCCTTCTCAGTGTGATAGGAAACCATTGGAGGTTTTAATAATTTTCACTGTGCATGTCATAATCTAATTTAATTTTAAAATAATTATAGTACTGTGTAGAGAATATGTACCTACATATTCTCTCTATATATACGTATTTTTATATATATATACATATTCTTTTTCTTTGAGGAGTATATGTAAAGTGGAGAAGTGGAGACAGGAAATTAGTTAACAGACCATTATGGCAGTCTTAATAAAAACATTACCTTAGACTAAAATAGTAAGATACTAAGATAGTAGTTTATGATTATATAAATCATTTTACAAGTCTTATTATTCAATTTGTTCATATATAGATATATTAAAGGAAAAACTGTATTTGCTTTTTTTCTTTACTACTTTAACTCTTTCATCAAGCTGAATGTGGAATTTAGGGTGATAAAATATGATGATGAGCTGAATTCGAGGTGTAAAAGAGCAGAGAAAGGCAAGAATCCATTTTTAAAAAGGAAAACTTAATGATAAAATCCTTATAGCTGACTCTATAGCTAACAGCTTGCTATTACTCATTATTTGATTCTCAATGGATACTTAGAATGCATCAAATGCTGTACTTTAAGGTATGACTCTAGAAGCAAACACTATCAAAAATAAAATGGTTTCTATTAGTCTGCTTGAGAATTCTGACTTCATAGCTAATACAGCATATTGTCCTGGAGAACTCTATAGCTTTCAGTGGAAGAATGAAGAAATCAATCAAGTTTCTATTTTTTTAGGCATCTGAACTTTCCAGGATATATTTTTTATTTCATTATTACTTGGATTAATTTTCAGACATTTTTTGAAATTACGCTTATTTTATTTATATTGTATTTATGAACTACAGCTAGTTAGCATTCGTACATAGTATCCATAAATACATATCCCTACACATTATGTATTTCTATCTCCCCCATTTTTATGTGATACTTTCCTTTATTTTTTGCTGTAAGTAATATACTAAACTAAGAACTATTAATATATATTAGATGCATTTGCTTCTTTTGTTGAAGTTTTCAATATATTCCTGGTACTAAGTCTATGGATCACCGTTCTAATGTTTCTGTCTTATGGTCCCAAAGCATCAAGTAATTTAGGCAGTTAATTTTATTTTCAGAAAGTATTTTCCCAAATTCAAATCTTACCCCACCAAAAGAAAAAGTAAACAAAGCAATGAAGCAAATACATACATGTCATACAAGCATACCATAGGAAATCTTTATGGTTAGCTTTATGCCAAGGAAGAGATTAGTTGACGTTTCCCCTTCCTGTATTCCTTTATTCCTTCTAATATCCTTGAGATGGCAATTTTGTTACCTTGAATTCATCATATCACCCTACTTCGACTCTTTCAAAAATTCTTTGAAAACTTCTGTAGAAGGTGTTTATGAAGTCAAGAAATTGGGGAACACACAAAATGTCATCCAGAATCTCTTCCATTTGTAAAAAAATAAAATAAAACCATTATCTATGTCCAGATGTTATGGACATCATTTGAAATACAGGGGTACAAAATTTTATCACTTGTTTTTAAATTATTTACAAAAGGAGTAGAATCTTATTTTCTAAATATTAGAATAGAGCAATCAAAAGCAAGGAGTACATACATGTAAATCTAACTGTTAAAATTTCATAGATTAAAAAGCACAGTCAGGGCAACGGTTTACTAAAATATCCAAAAAAATTCAAGAAGAGAACTAAGGAAAACATCTATAACTCAGTAATTATAAACTACAGATGGCTCTTGCTAATTGTCAGTACAGGTCACTTTCCAGACAACTTTCTTATTTCTCTAACCTACCTTTTCTACTAGAACTTCTTATCTTCTGGTGGTGGCAACAACTTTGACTATTCTTTCCTCTTCTGCAATCAGCAATAAGAAGAAAAAAGGGTAAATTCCTTTTTTCATTTCAGTACTACCTTTATTATAGCTCATGTAGTTTATGGTTATATAAATCATTTTACAAGTCTTCTTATTCAATCTGGTCATATATAAATATCTTAAAGGGAAAACTGTATTTGATTTTTTCTTTGTCATTCATCCTTTCATTGACAAAAATTCATGAATATTCCCACTAAATTTAATTGAAATCAGCATGTCATTGATAGTAGGATATGTATTATTTTATTCACAGATAGAAAAAAATATTATTCTCAGCAGAATAATGCATTATTTTAGTTATCCAAGATAATGGAAACAGTCTAAATGCTCATTAACAGATAAATAGATAAAAGGATAACAGAGATATGATACATATACATACATATACATATATGTATATGTATATATGTATATAAATATATGTAGAGAGAGAATAAAATGCTATTTAGCCATTACAAAGGAAAATTGGCCATTTTTAAACAATATAGATAGACCTTGAACATAAGTGAAATAAACCAAAGACCAGTTTTGCATGGTTTCACTCATATATGGAAGATAAAAAAAAAAAAATAACAAATAGAACCACACATAAACTCCTAAAATGCAAAAACAAGTTGATGGCTGCCAAAAGGAAAAGAGAAGGGAGGTAGATAAATTGGGTAAAGAGAATCAATTGTATAATTGTGAATGGAAATTAAACTTTTGGTGTTGATCTTAATATTAGTACATACAGACGTCAAAGAATAATGCTGTGCACCTGAAATCTTTAACTGTTTTAAAGCAATATTCTTTCATCATTTCTTTTTAAAACGATGACTGTGGCTCACACATGAATATAATGAAAGGAATATTACTCTGTGTATATTTTGAAGGGGAAGTCAACATAATTTCCTAATAGACAAGATTCAGAGCTGTGAAAAAGGTGAAGTCAAGGAATTTTCTTACCTTTTGGGCCTCAGTAACTAAACAGATAAAGCTGACCTGAACTGAAAAGCAAAGTCTGGTTAAAAGGGATTATGACAAGTCTGGAGTTCATTTTGTAGATATTGATTCATGGTATCTTATGGACTTTGAATGGAAATATTATATAGGTTTTTGTATATCTGAGCCCAGAATTCAGGAAATAGTCTAGGGTTGGATACATTTGGCAGTTATTAGCAAGTAAATTAGCACTCAAAGTCATAACACTGGGTAAGATCACCAAGGGAGGGAGTATGGTGAGATAAGGGTAGAAAATTAAAGTCCTTTAGACAGTCAAACATTGGGTTCAAGTAGAGCAAGAGAGAACAAACAAACAAAAACTCTGAGAAGAAACATTGGGTAAAGTAAGAGGAAAACCAAAGAGTTAAATGTCCTGGAATCATGTTTATAACCTTAGAGCACAGTGAGATAAACAGTTCAGAGTAATTGCTCAATCATTAAATAAGTATGTTATTTTTTGCCCATTGACTAATCTATAATTTGTGGACAGACTACTTCCTTATCTAACTGCAGTACAGAGTAATGATGTCCTTACTTCTGTTTACTCCTTCATCACTAAAACTCACAGAGCACAGGCAGAGGATCCATAGGAAGTCTACAGAATGAAAGGGTGCACTATAAATAAATTAATGGAAAAGAGGAGATATAAGACTTGTTCTGCTCACTGGTGATATTCATAGTCAACTGTTCAATTTTTCTGGGAGAGAAAATTGACACTATTGCTCAAAATGATTTTTGGAAATCATATTTTTGAATTATTTTCTTATTTCCTCATATTGATTTTTTAATAACAAGAGTGGAAATGTTCTCATTCAGGCAAAATACTGACTCTCATAATTGGTTGAAGGTTTTTCTTTTCTTTTTGATCATATAAATCCCAGTTCCAGTTATGTCCATGAAGAAGAATTCAAGCAGACTGGTTGTACATTTACCACTCTGATGACAAATGGCATTTTAGGTATGGCATTTCACTTTTGGTGCTGTGTATAGAAATATAATAAATCAAATATTTATATGCTGCTCATTTTTGACAAAGCCTATTCAGGAGGGACTGAGAAAAAAACACATTTTATGAGGAAAAAAGCCTAGATAAAAATTCTAGTCATATAATTTACTGCAGCTTAGAGTTTACTACTGCTATTAATGGGCATCCTCTATTAGATGGTATATTGAGATAGTATTGGACAGGTGACTAGAAAAGAATGATTTATGAAATGAGCCTAGGACAGATAAAACTGAGGTTACATGGAGACCTATAAGTCATAGAATTGAGGAGCAGATAGAAATAGCTTTAAAAAATATATCAAGGTCAAGCAACTCATATTGTGGAATTGAGTACGTCAAGCCAGCTGATCTATAACTGTCAGAATATCCAGATACTATTGTGATGACAGGTCAGAAAAAAACAATTCAAATACATCATTGTATTTGTTTATAAAAACAATACATTATATATCTATATATATAATTAAAATCCTAAAATGATACTGATTTCCATTAAAAATAAGAATATTCAGAACAATTATAAAGAATAACTGGTAATGTATAGTTGTCATATAAATTAGGGAGAATTTGTATTACTTTTGTATTAGTAATTATGAACAATTAGAATGTGGGGTCCAATAATACAATCCTTTTTTCTTTTTCCCAGTCAAAATATCTTTCATATAAAAAAGTGGAATGCTGATGTCACATTAACAAAAGCTATTTGTTATAGCAGACCATCACTAAACTTTTTTATATTTTCCTCCATATTCTTAAAGAGAAGTTTTTACTGACGTAACTTTGATTTATAAAATAATATAAATTTAGGTTTGTTGGTTCATTATTCATCAAAAATAACACACCACACCCACCACCAAGTTTCTAATAGTTCTCCACCACTGTCCAATGGACCCCACTACCCTTTGTCCCCACCCCACCCCTTTTCCCTCTGGTAACCTTAGCACTGTTGTCAGTGTCCAAGAGCTCATTTCGTTTTGTTTACTTATTTGCCTATTTTCTCTATCTTGCACATGTGAGCAAGATCATCCCGTATTTGTCTCCTAACTTGTATCATACAGCAAAAATCTCTCTAACTCCATTCATGTTATCACAAATGTCTGGATTGCTTTTATTTTTGGACTGGATGGCATCCCATTGTGTATGCATACCATGCATTCTTTATACTTTTAGCTATACACGGGCACTTAGTTGTATACATTTCTCAGCCGCTGTAAGTGATGCTGCAATAATCATGAGGATGCTTATATTTCTTTGAATCAGTGTTTTCTGTGGTTTTGAGTAAATACCCACAAGCAGAATAAGGGATCATATGGCATTCCATTCTCAAGTTTTTGAGAATCACCATACTGCATTCCATGATAGTTCCACCAATTTACAATCTTGGTTATTTGGATAATAACCACAGGAGATACCTCACAGGAGATACCTCATTGATTTTTTTATTTGGATTTCGGTAATAATGAACGATAAGCATCATTCCTTGTGCCCATTGGTCATCTGTATGTCCTCTTTGGAGAAATGTCTATTAGATCCTCTGCCCAATTTTTCATTGGATTGCATAACAATCTTGTTAATGATTGTCATGTCTTCTATGCTAACTTTTCTGTCTCATGAATTGATTACTCATAAAATATGCCTTTAATTATGCAGTCACTCTTTGCTATTCAGATGCATTTAATAATTCCACAGAAAGAAAGAAATAACAAATACTTTGG
The DNA here is from genome assembly GCA_004363575.1 of Solenodon paradoxus. Lineage (NCBI taxonomy): Eukaryota > Metazoa > Chordata > Mammalia > Eulipotyphla > Solenodontidae > Solenodon > Solenodon paradoxus. Next base: position 1,652,423 of record RJWH01000011.1, read on the forward strand.
CATAGAATTGAAAACTGACAAAACTTTTCTACATTTTACAGATTTAATATCTATTACTCTTAATGAGGCTACCTGGATCAAGTAGATAGAAAGGCACTATTTTTGCTCATTAAAGCCTCTTGGATTTTTGTCCCATAATTGCCTATTGAACTGAGTTGGCCTTCACTCTGCACACGCCACCGCCATTGTCTCTTTATCTTCATTTCAACTGAAGTTCTACCTCCTAAGGACTTTGCTAGTTACTGCAACCCTTAAGTAAAATCTTATCTCCTACACTTGGATTTGACTTTTTTAATTAGTGGTTCCTATGCTAATATGTAACAACAGAAAGGTCAAAATATTCTTAGAATATGAGAAAGGTGATGAATAATGATCAATTAGTTTATATTTAATGTTAAGAAAATTGACAGCTGCAGAGATGTCTCCTAGTTAAATACATTCATATACCTATTTGTCACTCATTTGATTAAAATGAAAGATTATAAAAACATATCTTCCTTAAGTATTTTATTTTAATATGTAAAATGCAATCTGTTTACCAATTGTTTTCTAATGCAAGGCCAAAGTACTTAACTTAGATGTTTAAAGTTCTTCACTGTCTTACCTTCATAAACTACAGTCTAATGTGTGAATTTGTGCTTGAGTTTCTTCAAAGTGATCTTGAATTTAAGACTGTTTTCTAAGCATTATGACATAGAACATCTCCAATTTTTCTGATTTCCTCCTGAATTGTTGCAATTCCATGCCTATACATCACTCATCATATTTTCTTTCCCCCTCATCTTCATCAAACATACGCGTTCATTTTCATGCAAACCTCGACACTTCTTTCACACTCATCTTTCATATAAACAGACATACTGAAAGTTTATTATTTCAATGACACTTTAACTGGAAAAAATAAGCTTGGGAGTGACCACAATGATTCATGGTAAAGATGCAACATACAAGGTACAAGTACACAAGCTTTTGAGTCAATTCATAAGTAAGCAATGGGTATCTAGCTGCACAACTTACAGAATGTATTAATGAAAGTTCAGCTAAGAATTTTGTATTATAAAACAAAAACTCAAAACCTATGGTTGGAACAATTATAAGCTGAACAACATGACTGAAAATCAGCAGTGCAGAGTGAAGGTACGTGAAAGATGAAGCCCCAGGAGGAGTGAACATAATGCCAAAGGCCAGCATCAAAAAAATTTACAATTTCTCTGGTGGGTTACAAGATCCTGAAAAATAGGAGCAAAAGAAGTAAAATAGAACCTGATTTAAGACATACGAGACTGAACAAATAATTTGAACATGAGGGACTTAATTGTTCCAACATTGCCTTTTATCCTCGTTCAGAATTCTTCCACTCAGGTATGTTCCTTTAAGTTTTCACAGCCAGGGACTTTTGCCAGTGCTAATTCCTCTGTTATGCTTGCTACTTGCCATAGAGGGATCCAACCACAGTAAGTACAGTAAACATACTTGAAGACTCCAACTGATCCTAAAAGAAGTTAAACAGACAAGGGGACAATCAGCTTTAGTATTTTCCCAACCCTGACATTGCTCACAGACTAAGTAAAGTAGGAGAGAAAATACAGCCAGGATACCCTATGATCAGCATATGATCAGTTATCTATATGGATTTGAAATAAGTAAGACAAAGTACAGTCCAAATTTATGTTGTTTTATTTATTTTTTTTTTTTAAGGAAACTTACAGGTAGAAATGAGAAGTTACAGGTAGGCAGGCAGGCAGGGAGAGAAAGGAGAAAGAGCACTTTTAAGTTTATATCCATTTAGTTGTTCACACTGGTTGTTTCTCCCCTAATCCTGGGATTCACATGCAGAGGTTTGTGGCTTATTCTATTGGAGGTGATCGACCTAACCACTGCTCTCCCAGGATGAGCCTATGTTATTTATTTATTTATTTTTACATTTCTCACATTATTTATTTTATTATAAGCCTTTCCTAAACATCTTCTAGGACCTTCTCCCAGCATGAGATTGACGGCTGAGTCATACATTGCTGTCTCTGTCATTACAATTACTTTCCTGTTTGAGTGTATGTTTCCTCTTTTTCTCGTCATAGGCTCATTGCCAAGGGAAGGAAGTCCATGGCTTGAACAATCAGGACTTCTACCTGTTCGATTAATCGCAGTAGGCATTTTATTCCATTTGATCCAATCCAATTGTGTCTTAAGTTCAATGAACTTTTGTGGTCACCTTGATCTCCATACAGTGCTAGAGATATGTGATTTGTGAATTCGCTGACTTTATATTTGTTAGTTTCCTAATAATGCGATCATAATTTTTGTATATCAACTAGACTGGAGCAAAAGAATCTCAGTTATTTATTCAATCATTATCGTGCACATTTCTGTGAAAGTTTTCTGAAACGGATTAACACTTAAAACATATGTAGCATTATAATGCAATGTTACTTCAGTAAGAATTATAAATAAATAAATGCACATTAAATCTATTAACATTAACCTAGTAGACTGAGTAAAGCAGCTCACTCTCCTTGATGTTGATGGACCTAAATCATTTGAAAGCATATTACATCACAAGCTGAAATTCCTCACAAATAGGGAAGATTTTATCTTGCCTGATGGTCTTCAAACTGGGACAGTGGCTTTTCTCCTTTTTAGGACAAACTAAAACATCAGCTCTTCCTGGGTTTTGTGTCTGCTGACATTTAGACTGGAAATATATCATTGATTTTCCTGCTTTCCTAAGTTTCTAGTTTTCCAATTCACCCAGAAATTCTTGGGATTTACTAGTCTCTATGATTATATGAGTCAATTCCTTAGCAAGTCCCCTCTTCCTCTCTTCCCCTCTCTCCTTCCTCCTTTCTCCCCTTACTCCCTCCTCCCCTTTCCCCACTTCCCTTACCTTCCAATTACATATGTTTTGTGTCTCTGGAGAACACTGATTAATACAAATGAAAAGCTTTTTTATATTTCCCTTCTCATAGGCAATGTCTTCTCCCTGTTGCTACAATTTGAATCTCTTTTTACTTCCCTTTTTACTATAATCATGTGAGCCAATTCCTTAACAAGCCCCCTCTCCCCTCAAGTCACTCCAGTAGTGACTCTCTAAATATCTACCTCAATTTTATGCACCGAAATTCACTAGCAGTCCTCATTCTTCCTAAATGCTTCATTTAGGTATTCAGATAAACACATTGTACCCCTCATAAACAGCAAGAGTCTTATTTGGCTTAAAAATATGTATAATATATGGTAAAGAAATTATGAGAATTTGAATCCTCATCATAATGAGAATTATAAAAAGAAGCATTTATTCTTAAAACATTCACCTATCATATAGAAATGCACACACAAGGATGGAACTTTGTAATGATTCAGCATCTAATAGGAGGGTCTTAAATATTATGTGCTAATATTATAATATGTAAAATGTATGAGTGATTTTATAAAACAAGTCATTATTAGAATTATTTATAATGCTTCAGAAAACATTTTAAACCCAACATTTTATGTAACCACAGATGGTATGAAAAGAGTGGCTTGCACATTTTTTTAAATGACAGTATGTCTATTAAAATATCCTAAAATGGCCACTTGTCCACTTTTACTTGGAAAGTTAGGACACCCCACATTCAGTGAAGTCTTGCTGTCTGACTTCAATAGTCAAAGCAAATGAGAACCAAAACCTTTGTACCTCACTGAAGTGATAATATGAGCAGGCTTAATTAGAAATATAAAAGACCTGATGAACTGAACAGTAACAAAATGAGAGGACAAATCTCTGCTAAATGTTGAAGTTTCTTGCACAGAATAGTTACCTTCCCAGCTGCAATAGGGTCCATGATAATATGACAGTATATGTGTGTATATATATGCATATGTATATGCATATGTATAAAGAAAACAAGGTTTAAAGATTCCATGCTCTTGAATAGACTGACTACGAATCAGTATCTATTACCTACTTATGTATGGGCCCTGAGTTTTGTTTTCTTTTACAGTTATTGTTCTCTTGTGTATGTTTGGATCAGCAATAGGATTCACAAGTCACAACTCAATATTCCTGGCACCTCTAACTTTGTCTTAACAAAGGAAATGAAACACCAAAATGCTCGACTCATGATTAGCACTGAATGAATTTACCATACCTTCTGCTCTCTTCATGAAGTGAGAAAGCTAACCAGAGATTATAAAATATGGAGAATAGCACAGGAAAAGAAAAGATTATATTAGGAGAAGATAAAGCAATATTTTCAATATTTAAAATTAAAAGCAGATTAATTTTAAATCACATGGAATTAAACATGAAAAATACAGCTGCTGAAAAACAGAAATGTTATCTCAGATATACAGTACTTATTTTAAATACCCAAGATTTACTTAAATAGCATACCCTAATTTCTTACATTGGCAGAACATCCTATCACAATTCCTGTGTCATCTTCAACATGAGATTCAAGAAAATTTACTGGATGTCCATATATCCTAGGCACCGAATTAAACACTTGCATTTAAATAGATAATCTGAATAAATAGTAAACTTCATGATGCTGAGTCTACAGAACATAAAGAGGAAACATGCAAATGAATAAATATATATTATAATATGCTCTAGTATGAGGTATTTAAGATGTTATGGGAACAATGAGATGAAAATATTCACCTAGGAGCATCAGTGATCACATCCCAGAATCCTCACAGATCCACAGGGATTTCCCAGGAAAATAAGGATAGAGCAAGCATTTCAAGTAGAAAGAATATTGTTCAGATAGGTTGAGGGCATTCAACATCACAACATGTGAACAGACGGACACTCATTTTTCATAAAGACTGACAAATAACCTAAGACAATTAGAGAGCCCAGAAAGTAAAGGACTTTCTGTTCTATCCTCAGGATTCTAGCTTTCATCTTGAATGTATCTGCTGAAGAATTTTTAAAAAGGAGTCATAATGCTAATTTGTTTATGTTTCACATTGTCTATAAAGTAGAAAAAGAACGGAAGGAAATTTAAGTAGAAGAAAATTATGCTTTTTCAAATGACATTATCCATCCACCATAATTCTTCACCAATACTTTTTAATCCTTACCATTTTCCAGGATTAATTGCATATATCAAATCATTAAATTTCCATAGAAGTTCTGAGTTTATTGCTACTACCTCGTATGTCTATAAGGAAATTGAGGTGTAGTCAGTAATAAATGAGATGTAAATACAAAACTCTAGGACTTATTTTCACTTCTATTATATTTTTCAGATTCCAACAAAATCAGAGAGAAAAAAATTTGTTTGTTGGCTTTATATGAAACCAATGTCTACAATTAATCCATCTGTGCCAGACAATAGTTACAAAAAAAAACCTTGTTTTTACTTAGTATAGATCATTTTTTTTCTTTTACAGAATATTTATCCCTAATGACTTCCTAAGTATTTTATCTATTGTGTGTATTTTGGATGCATATACCTAATTCATGTTTATATCCCTTTATATATCTGTGACTATTGCCATCACTGTTGTTCCTAGCAAGTAAAACAAAACATGTAATGTACAGCAACAGATAAAAATAATAAGGGTAGGGGAAGCCTTCAAGAGGATCATTCAGCACTAAGTACTTAAGAAACTTTCATCACTGCAGCATGATCATTGTTTAATGAAAACAATATTTTTAAACTTGGAATTATTAGAAAAATATTTATTTAAGCCTGTGAGTCACATTCTGCATTCCTACTTTATGAAAATGTTTTTTCTTATTAAAACACCTGAGTCAAAATGTTCTCCTTATTTGTACCATTTTTAAATACTTAAATGTACAACAAAATTATAACACTGCCTTAAAAACTGATTTAAAAAATTAACATGAAATTACTAACTAATGCCTGAATTAACACAAATCAGAGTTCATTACATGGCATTAGTAGCTAATTTATTGAAATCATTATGTCTGCTGTTAGAGGGAGCCATATGCCAACTCCAGAAATAACAGGCATTCAGAATTAGGGTCATTGCCTTCATATTTGCATACGTGATACATTAATTGATCTCATGTGCACATTAAAATTAAAATCGCATTTTTTCTTGGATATTCCCTAAGAAGTTTGGATAGCATGATATATTAAGGCAAATATTTATTTCTAGATAATTTCCCTCGCATATGTAAATTTACTTGGACAAATCATTATTATGTATATGTTTCATTATGTTTCTTACATACCATTAATTCTTTTTTTAGAAATGTGTTGTAATGTTCTTTTATTCTCTATCTGCCTTCATCATGCAGTATCAAGTGCAATAATTCAGCAGCTAATTTTGAGATGTTTACCTACATTAAGCTAGAAGGGAATAAATTATTAATAGCTTGGATTAAAAATACCTTTCTCACTAAATTGATCTAAAATGAACAAACTAAAGATCATATTTTTAAAGTTATAAGCAGACATTTTTAATAATTTGATTCTTGTCAATATTATTAAAGACAAACTTAGTAATGTGATATACTTTATTGATTGATTTTGTTATATGATTGTATGCTGTAGTATGTATGCAACTTACAGCAGATATATAGAATCTTGAACCCACAAATCATAAATAGGACTAATTTTGAACTATTTTGAGCAAAAATCTAATTAAGGTAACTGAAATGTCACTTTATACTATATAAATATACTGTATAGACTATTGCTATATAAACTATACTATATAAACAAAAGTTTTATTTTATTTTCAGTATCTCACACACACACATACATAGACATAATTGTCAGATTCCACAAGAATATGCATAAAAAATATTGCATTAGATAGCTAATGTTTGCTATCTCTATTCTATGACTTTGAGTTAAATTGATGTGATAAGCAATTGCTCAAACGTGGGAGTGTTTTTAACTTACATGTTCCAATTACAACAAAAGGATGCTTCTACCATAATACTACCTATTACTCTGGATCAAATCTCTTTTTTTATTGTTATTCTTTCAAAACCACTCAAGTGCTTGTCAGAAACCAACATATCTTTTCCCATTCTTAAAATAAACTAAAAATGTCCAACTTGAAATATTAAATTATGCTACATTCTTTCAATATTACACTAGTAATATTGCAAAATGTATGTATGTAAGTGGTGATGTGTGTGTCTCTTTCATTATATATGCATCCATTCTGAAGCCCCCATACAAAAAACACTAAGATGTTAAGGAAGACATTAAACAGTTAAAAAGTAGAGCTATACACTAACATGAGGTAACAGTTTCTTCATGTCAAATGTAACATTTCTTCATGTAATATTTAGGCATAGGAAATAAAACCTTGATATACACCCACACATTTAGGACAAGTTTTGGGAATTAAAGTTATTTTAAATAAAAAACAGAAGAGGTTGGGTACGATTTAATTGACCATGAATTTAGAGATTGGTATTAATTCTTAGCATCTTATAGAGAAAATAAATTATATTGAATACACAAAGAATAGTAGATGATGACGATAAATAGATGATAGACAAGAAAGTAGATAATTTTTAAGGAAAAAATATATTCTTAGTTGTAGAAAGATAGTCACACACAATTGTGTATTAATAAACCTGATTCGAAGAATTGTTTACCAACAGAGTGCCAGATTCTGTAAAATAATGCAGCTCTCAATCTCGTAAATTCTTTAAATATTGTTCACTGTATCTATGTGACTAGGCTCTTGGGTGATCATAGAAGATTCATAATCTTTGATTTGGATAAGCTACATAGTAGAACAAAATTTGCCCATCATATTCTCTAATCTATTCTCTTGCTTCTTGCTCCAGTTTAGTCATTCATTTCTCTAATAGGACAAAGTTCTGTTCACTGATTGGGACACATTACTACTAAGTAATCAAGATTAGGAACATAGCTCTTTTTTCCTGCTTATGTGTTAAGAGGAATAAGCTCAGTCAGGACTTCTTGGAACTCATTTAACTTTTTTTTTATCAACTAGCAAAAATATCTATTGTCTTTTGTTGTTAGTCAGCCCAAGCATTATTCACAGACCACAGGACTTACTTAGCATGGGGAGTAGTCGCATACTATGGCAGTGCCTCACGTTATACTCATTTGTTCATGGTAGGCATGTGTGTGAAGGTAGGTCAGGGTTCTTCCCTAAAGAAGCAGGCCCTCCGGGACCACTAAGTAGAATCGATCAGAGTTAACTATAGAAATCAGTGGCCATGTTTGTTTTCTACATCAGATGAGACTCGTCTAAGCAGAGTTGAACATGAGAGTCACTGAAAGAGTAAATGTCTTAGAAGCACTGGTCACTCAGAATCCCTGGAAGCATACTTGGGCCTATGTCTATTTTTTTCATTCAGTTGACTACATTAATATTCCTTTAGTATACCACATTTTTCCTTAACTTTATCTGCATTGTGTTTTTGACACTTGCATTCAAAGGAACTATATTGCATTTGCTGAACATTTAAAATCTTCCTCATAATTTAATTAAAATATTTAAGTTATTTTGTTTTTTTTTTACTTATCTCTTCATTTTGTAACCCTTTTTTTCCAACCAGTTATGGTATTTGACATGTTTTATAAATTTATCAAATCATGAGTATTTAGAGGGTCATATGCATAAGCTATTAACTCTTACTAGATATACATAGTCACTGAATTACATTTTTAGTCTGTCAATTATGCTTTGTTATTTAAAATAAAATATTTATGTAATTTAATTCTAAAGTCAAGAAAAGTATTTTTTCTTGAACTGTCTCTTTATCTTTGAAAATCTGTATAAATGCTGTAGAAAAGAGAATTCAACTCTTTTGATACATATATGTATATATATATACACACAAGTACAAATACATAGGAATTTTTTTCTGGTATTCACTTTAATAAGTGAATTGCCTTTCTTTATGAAATAACATTTAGAAACTCATAGGACTTCTGTTTAGAGTTATTAGAATCAAAAATTTCATTAAATTCTCCTGTATCTCAAAAATCCATGGAGTGTTCAGTCAAGAAATACGAAAGTAAATAAATCTTCAATGTTTCTGAGAATGACAGTAGAGAGATATTGCAGTCAAAAGATTAGAATGAATTTCTGAAAGACAGAAGACTGACAGGAGCACCTTGATGGATGTATTAAAATAAAAGGAATTTTTTGCTCAGCATATTCAAAGGAAAAAAAATTGCAGTGCACCTAGAAGCGATTTTGCACAGTGTGGCTATCTAGATTCTGGAATGAAAGAAGGTAGGAGGTGAGAGGTAGGTCAGAAATTATGGTGACTTATGGAAAATCAGTCTGAATCATGCACATGTGCAGACTACCCCGATTCCTGTACATCAAGAGTGGAGTTTGCCTTACTGCCAGACAGAGTGATATGCTGAGGGAGAAACACGGAGTCCAGACTAAAGGTTTGTTCATGTTCCTTAATTGGTCAGATTGGTCTTGTTTTGTTATTGAATGTGGCTGGATTCTCACTTGTATGAATTACTGTGTTTTTGCCCCTTTTAACCATCCCCTGTAAATATTACAATAAAACATCACAATACCACCCCACCCCTACAGGCACACACTGAAGCAAGGAGCAGCAGAAGAAATCCTTGCCAACCATGTAATTGATCTACCTGATCTCCCTGATCTCTTACTGTATATTCATTAGTGACTAGTGATCTGCTGGTATTTAAAAAATTCAATAGCTCAAGAGAGAAGGGCATAGGTGTACAATAGAGACAATTAATCCTGAAGGAAAAAAAAAACATACAATTCAGGTTCTAGGAATATAAGCAATATCCAGTGTATACCTCCAAAGGATTTTGCTTCCATGAAATGCGGACAGTTTACTGTAAATGTTGGTAAAAGTTAGGTACTGCTACTGAAAATTAAATCCAATTAAATGTCTGGAATAAGGAATTATTTCAGAATAGAACTAAAAAGATAAAAATTGTACAGAAGATGCTATTCCAACATCCTCCACCAAAGTATCATAGATATTTAAATATCACAAAGAATGGGAATAAAAGGTGGGGGGTAGAAATGATCAAACAAGTAAAAACTGGAAATTTTCAGACATGAGCATAGAGATATTTGTCTTCAAATAAGTGTTTGCCTACTCTCAAAGTTTGATATTTTTTAAAGCCCACTCCTACTCAGATCTACATGAAAATATTCAAGGACAAAAACAGGGGAAATTCTCTAAAATTGTTTAAAGAAAAAAGCAAATCCCTACTAGGAAATGAAATCACAATGAACTTGAGATTTTTTTCCAGCCTCAATTACCTTCGTTGGAATGATATAAATGATAATATATCCATAGCGAGTGAGAAATATAAGATAAGTTTACCTCCCTCCCTTTCATCCTTTAGGAAAAGAAAATAATCAAAAAAAGAATTCAAGCTAGAGTCAAACTTGGACTTCAAAAAGGAGTAGACAAAAAGCCCAGAATGGCAAAAACTTCAGCAAGATTAGGGGAAGTGACTGTCAGAATATTGAAGAAATCATTAGATTAAAAACTGACCTTGCTGATTGGAAGAAGTCATATAATTCCTGGGGTAAAAACACAAAAACAAAAATAAGTAGAAAATACAAGATAAAAGAAGAAACTCTAAATAAGTTGGTGCAAAGTAAAATAGAAAACCTGAATGATGAATAAAGTGTAAAAAGGAGAATGCTATGGAGACTTGGATAAGGTTTTCCCTATTTCAGTTATGAAAGTTCTGTAACATGGATATACAACATCTCTGAGGATCAGCCTGATTCTAAATAAAGGATATCAACATAATTTTAATAAGAGAAATGCAAAATTTCTTCATATTTCAGGCAACCTGAAGTGAAATCATGTAATTTTATAGACCAGAATGCAAATGACATCAATCTTTGAAAATTAAAGAGTGGTGACAGGTGAGGTAGAGAGAAAAAGGAAGAGGGAAAAATGATATGAGGTTCATAAATGAAAAACTAGCCTTAATATATTATTTAAAGTTATATAAATCAAACAATGTTTTATAAAACATGAAAGCGAGGGGAAAGAAGTTTGCTGAAGTTCATTGAAATTAATCTTTAATACATAGAGACTGCTAATGCTTATAGTTTATCAATCAAAATATAGTGGTATACACCTGTAATTAATGTTATGTAGATGTGCTCTAATGACCTGTTGGATAAGGCTATGAGATGTAGTCCACAGTCGTGGTTTGAGAACTGGGCCTGGGGAAAAAACCAAGGTGACAACCAACTAAAATAAATAAATGTTTCTTCCACCTCTTTTCCTGACTGTCTGCCTACATGCCTTAATTCCTGCCTGCAGCTTTATATGTATTGTATATCTATATCCATATGTTATATCTATAGATATATCTATAGAGATATATGATATAGATAAGAAATAGATACAGATATCTGTCTGAGAATGTGTTTTAGAAATACACCACACATTCAGTGGCACATCCTTCATAAAGGGTTTGCAATGTATTTCCTTTGCATGCCTTAGTTTTATAGTAAAAAATGAAAATGAATAGTTTTAAAGAAATTTGCTTTCAAATGTTTTCTCTGAAAGGTGAAATAATTTATTTTTACTCTATGAGTCTTTTTCCAAAATTTAGATGAAAAAACTGTAATAAGGGTGTAAATATCGACTAACTAAAAATGCATTTATTAGAAAACTCAGTAAAGAATTTTGATTTTCAACATTTCGTGGCTTTAGAGAAATAAAAATTATAATAACTAAGTCATTTCAGGCAATGTTAAAAATTGCACAGGCAATTCACTGTATGCTGTATAGCCATATATATCTAGAGTTGATCTCCAGGTTTTCTTTATTTTCATCAATGTTGAATATGAAAAGTGATGCTCAAGGAAGATATAAAAGCTTTACATCAAAGAAATGTCTTGAATAGTTTATAATGATTTTCAATAAGGATTTTTAAAATGATTTTCTAGTTAGCCAAAACATTATGTTTCCCCATCATTCTATCCTATTAACTATAACCTATGTGCTTTGTTTTAAACTGAAACTTGTTCTGATTAGGTCTATTAGTATAAATGTTTTACCAGGTAGCTTAGCAATTATCAGAGTATGTTGCCAGAAAGAAAAAAAAAGAGGGAGAAATTAGAAGATGAAGAAATGCATCTTAAATGTTTCAGTAAGAGAATTTCAGTAAAGTCTTAACTAGAAACCATGAGTAAAACCTGAGATTTTCAGAAGTCCTTGCCCAACTGGTTGACCTCATATTGTTACTGCTGTTACGGCTGCTTCAAAGTCTAACATTATTTCAAAGATCATTTACAGAACACTTCTGCAGCATTAAAGCTGCTTCTCTGAAGTGAATATGGGCTCAGTTTGACTCCTGAATTTTTTGCATACTGGCTATGAATTAATCTCTGTCTCCACTCCCTGATATACAATGCAGATAATTGTAGAGGTAAAACCTAAAGCAGAGTGTATTATGCGCAATAAAAGGAACTTGAAACAATTTCTGAATCAGAAGATGTTGACTCATTATCTGCTCATTACAGAAAAATCATACAGAGTATTCAGAAACATCACTGGAGTCTACAATATTTTCTGCTCAATTGAAAGCCAGTCCCAGTGTGATTGTCCTAGTCAATCCTTTCTCCCCGTGGGTGACATGCACAGAGGATATAGGGACACCGTCTCATGGTTGACGTAAATACCATTTTTATCTCCTGTGATTTTCTGTTTGGAGGTCTCAGATAATTGTCATAAAATTTTTCTTTCATCACCTTTCTCTTCAAAGTTATTAACTGAAAGATAGTGGAAGAAGCGGGATGGGGTACAGAAATATAAGATGCAATGTCTCAGAGTTTAAGATTCATAGTTCCAGACAAGTAATCATAAAGACTGTACCAGCCCTCCTGACAGCACTTTATCTACCTGCTAGGATTGTTCTGGCTGGCCTGCAACTTTTCTCTCTTAATTTCTGATATTTTCGTATCTGGCTTCTCAGCTACAGCACCAGGGGAGAGAAGTGAGAGGCAAATGGTTTTCCCAGTTCATTGTTTTATTTTACTTCCCTTTTAGCCTGTCCCTTGCTCCACACTTTCCTTAATTCGCATGTAAACATAACCACCTCTCTCTCTCTCTCTACACACACACACACAATCTGAGCATGTTATTTTAACACATGCACACACAACATATACATGCTCATAGCCAGAAACTTTAAACTAATATTTTAAACTAGTATTAGACTAATATTAGTTTCTTATGACAGTCATAACAAATTGAAACTTAGTGTCTTAAAACAATGTCTTCTGTTACAGTTCTGGGGACCATATGTTGGAAATTAGTTTTAATGGACTGACATTAACATTTTGCCAGAGTTCCACTACCTTGGGAGGTTTTACAGGAAAATCCGTTGCTTGTCTCTTCCAGCTTCTAATCTCTGCTGAAATCTTCACTAATGGCTATGTAACTCCAGTCTCTGTAGCCATGATCACATTGCATTCTCTTCAATTTTTACAAGGGTGCTTGAGATAAATATAACAATTATGTCTTAAAATGAAATTGTATCTGAGAGAAAGGAGGTGTTGATTGATTTTCACATTAAGGTGTAAATGATGTAGTCACAAACTGATGAATATGGGTATAAGACCTGGGAGAAAAATCCCAAAATAGGGTCAATGGGCATGAAGAGTAGTGACAAAGGAGAGAACCACAAAGGGAAGTTACAGAGAATTTGTTTGTGACGAAAGGCATCTCCTATTTTTCTCCTAGGTTAGATCTAATGCAAATAATACAAGACAGGTTATAAAATTACATTATAAATATATTATTGACAAATCTGATCACAAAATAGACATAATGTAGCAAAGATACCAAAAAGGTACAGATAGAAATATAAAGTTGAAAAACGAATCCAAATTTTCAAAGTTGTCGATGATTTTGACCGTACAGAGAAATGAGAGTGTATACGACATTGCCTCCTTCTTTCACTGACACTGAACAGATCCTAAAAACATTTATTTATAGTTATTTATCGATGGTATTTTTTCTGCTTCTAATTTCTTATACTTTTTTCAGTCTACTCTTCTTCCTTCAATAATTCATGAATTAAAGCAATATTTTTTGGGTGCCTACTGGGTGCCGTGCAATATTTTGGGCACAAATGATAGATACAGAGGTGCCTGGAATCAGCAAGTTCCTTCCCTTGTGATGTATGGATTACATTCTGCCAGTAGATAGACAACAAACATTCAAAAAATATTCTAAGTCAAGTGATAAGTAGAATAAATGCAAATAAATCAGAAAAGAGGAGGGCAGTGTGTATGAGATTAAAGTGAAAATGCTGTTATATAGGCATACCCATGGAACATCTCTCTGGTTAGGTGACATTCGCACAAATAGTTAAGGAAGTGATGCTACTCTCTGACAAAATGTCCAGTCTGGCAGAAAGAAGAGGCAGAACAGGGTTTTGTATGTTTTGTGTTCACTGACCCAAACCTTGAAGAGTAAAGAATGCCAGGAGCTAAATGAACAAAGGTTTTGGTGGTAAAGACTGAAGATGGTGAGAAAGTTCCTATCACAAGAAATACAGGAAGAGTTCTTGTTGGCCAGCAATACTCTACTGAAAGTCTCCTAGTTTTTATCTGTGCTAGGTAAAAACGTAAGATCTGTAGCAGAATTTTGAGTAGTATAGTGATATAAACCAATTATGCTTTTCAAAATAAATTGCTTATATAGAGAATAACTTGCTTATATAGACAAGAGTATAGAGGAGGCAGGTTAGGAGTACCTGCTATAACGCCAGCTGAAAGCGGTGTATTCCAATGGTCACAATGAAGAGATGGATTCTGGATTATTTTAAGATACGGAACCTAGGAATTTCTGCTAGGTTGGCCATGAGGTTTATATTTTCTGTTTTGTTTTGTTTTGTTTTTTACTATTCCATTAAGAACTTTCCTATTTGCACACATATCCCAAGTTCCCCTAATGAAACTCATTCCCTCCAGACACGCGATTTTAGTTAATAAGAAAGGGAAGACAATTGGATCATTTTAAACTCTTCTGGAATACATGTGACAAAAAGGAAAATAGGACATATATGAATTTTTACTAACCTGAAATGCACAAACACTGGCAAACTACATTAGAATGAAGAATGTCGTGATCATGTCGGAGGTATATTAAAATGGAAGACAGTGAAAGTCATTTGTATGAAAAGTTAACTAAAAGACCAGCATTAATAGATCAGTTGTAGCTGTCTCCATGATATGTACCATCACAAAATTTCCAATAAGTTCTACATGAGACTTTAAAGAAAAGAATTTAAAAGAAATTTTAAAACAGATGACCTATGTTCTTATTCTGGCTTTGCAATTACCTAGTTTTGTGACCTTAGAAAGATTAATAGTCTCTTTATATCCCAGTTTTCTCATTCTGAGAACTGCAGTGATGACAATAATGGCACTCACCTCAAAAGCAATTATAAGGAATGAGTCAACAAATCACAGTTATAATAGGCACTCATTAAATACGAGCAAATACTAAATAACTTAAATATAAACAACATATAACATACATGTTAAATACACATGCACATTCACATAGCTACTAAATCTTCACTATAAATGTATATGGTATTTTCTGTATACTAACTGATTTTGGTAATGTGATGATTTATGTAACAATTTTAATGCTCTTTTGGATGCTAATAAACAACTTAATCCCTAAAAATCCAAGAATAAATTTAATAGTGATACAAAATATTTAATAGGCGGAAAAAGTGCTACCATGATAAAATTTAGTAATACAGGTAAAATTATTTCCAGAAATAAAAAATAAAGAAAATAAAGAAATATATATTACTTAAACATAAATACTGTACATCTCTTGTTCAGTATTGTTATAAGCTTGAATTAGGAGCACAATACCAACACAATGTAGTATTGGAATTATTTCAACTATTTCAATAGACTACTTCTCATTCTTACTGTGGATTTAACTAATTCTATTTTGCACTATTATCACAATATTATTTTAAAAAATAGATGTCCACAGAGTATAGAGAGAAATATATTTATGTCTGTTTCCTCATGATTTGAAAATCACTTTAAACGTGCCAGTCTAAAAACATTCTGAATTGTTTGCAGTAATAAATCAGTATTTTACTGATTTGAAATTTGCAATTTAATATTGATGAACAACTTACAAAGTTATATTAGGTGTAAATATAAAAGTAACCTAAATCAGTGGTTTAGATAGGGGGATTTTTTTAATCCTCCAAAGAAGAATCTGTCTTCTATTTATTTAGAGGCTTCTGATATCCTAACAACACTGGTGATTGAATAATTGGGACAAATGTTTGCACCTGTATGTCATTTGCACCTGTATCCCTGGTAGTTTCAGGAAAGGTGGCTTCAGTGGGAACCACTTAGAAAGATTATGATAATCTAGATAAAAAGAAGAACGCTAGCATTGGTAAGTTTTCATTGTCTTTTACTTAAAATGTTGTTAATATCTTTACACCTGAAAAGTATTCATTGCAGTTACAAAAGTATGCTAGGTCATTTGGTTTATAGCATAAGAGATTTATTCTGCTTTAAAGGCGTTCATCAAAACATTTTCTTTGGCAACTGAAAATATGTTATGCAGAATTGCATTCTCTTATCAAATAACATTAATCTAAGATCTGAGGCTACCCTGAGGTGAGGAAATAAATTGAAATTGAGAATGTCGAACATGGCAGAGAGAGTGATGCTCTACAGTGAACTAATAATAAATCTATCTGGGACATTGGTTGTCTTTTAAAACAGTGAAGAACTTTGCTTTCAAGCAGGAGACAGGGAAGATCAAACTTTAACATATTTAGTAATTTTTAAGCAAAAAAGGAGATGGAATCAGAAGTAAACATGTATTTTCTTCAAATCCTATATTTCAGAAATATTTAATGTCATGGGACACATTTACTATGCCATTCATACAAACCTAATTTAAGAGCAAGACTAATTAAAATTATTGTGGTAGGTTCAAAAAACCATTACTTTAATCATGGTTATATTTCTTTCCCCTATTGAATTTAAAATATACACATACGATAGAAAATAAAATAATACTTAAAAATTATATGGACATTTTGGTACTAATTATGTCAATGTTTTTGTCAATTAGTGAATTAGAAGTCATATTCAACTTAAGATTATTTACTTTTTAAAAACTTGTTTCAATCACTATTATAATAAAATCAAAAATATCCTTTGACTAAAACCCTGAGTTAAAAGTCACATCTTTAAGATTTATTATCTTTAATTATTTTCAACTTCTTGGTCACTTTTGTCTACTAGTGTGTATGATCTAGTTCTGCTTTGTTATGTTCATAGCCTCATACCAAATTTAGCCTCATCCCTAATTTCTCCTAATTAGTTTAAAATTTTTTAAATGACTGATAAGCATAATATATATTAACTTCACTTATTTCCCAGGCATCCTAATTAACAATACAGTATATATAGACCAATGCAATGCTGTTTACATATATTCACTAAACAACACTCAACCTGAACAAAGTAGGTTGCCATATTATTACATTTCTGGCAAACTGTGCCTTTATTGCATTATTCAAATTCCAATTTTAATTATTAAAAAAACCTCTGACTTATCATTGAAAAATAATTTCCTACACTTACCCATGATAGTACAATATCAAAACTCAAATTCTAGAATCCCCAACTGAGAAATTTTTACAACGTTAATAAAGGTATGTTATTTTGAAAAAGGAAGCAAGAAAACAGAAATGAAATAAGGGTGAATGGAGAAATTATTAGGGAAGGAACTCTCAAATAGAGTTTATTGCCAGAGATTTATATATGCTTATAAATGACATTTAAATATACATACATACATCTATTTCTATATACATATATTCCACTGAATAAATTAAGTTTTATAAATTAGTTCCAGTTGTATTATTGAATTTGATTTGAAAATTGACAGATTTTACCTTTTTTTGTTAATAAGTCACTTTGAAAAGAGCAAAAGGTAAAATATTTTAATGATTCTAAAATTCAAATAGTCTATTAGTAGGTGATTTTATTAATTAAAAATATGTAGTCATTTAATGCTTATTCAATCCAATTATGATCTCAACTATATAGTTCTTTATACACAAGCACACACACACACATTAATGTAAAACAAAAAAAGCTCTAGGATTTAGAACTTGGTTATCTATGCAGTGGAAGTTATTGAAAGAATTTAACCAAGCGTTATCTGTTATATTTAGGTTTGTAAAAATATTCTAGTCATATATATTTGTATTTAAATAATCTGATTATATTCTGATCTATATTTTGCCAACCACATTTCATATTAATTTTGCTTTTACTTTGTGCTTTCTATATCCCCTTTAATATCTACTCTTTCCTGTTATAATATCTCTTTTAAGAATTTTCTTATGTCTAGGTTGGTGCAATGAATTTATACAGGCACTTAACGATCTTTAAAAACCATAGCTGTCACAAATCCAGGGACGACTTTACCAACAACCATACTCCCAAGATGGCAAGAAAATAGTTTCAAAATTCCATTTGAATACATTTATCGGTGATCTTATTTTTATCCTACTGAGATTTAATCCACATTTCTCCAACCGCAAACATTTTACCACTGTGTACCAGTCTTTAGACACAAGAATGAAAATAGATTTGTTTTGTACTAATCCAAACGAACCAGTTGAAACTAATTGGCAATGTGAAAAAGCTTGAAAATGAGACTGCAACACTAGATTTCAAATATAATGAAAGAGCTAAGAGATAGAGCACAGGGAGAATGAGGTCCTAAAAGTTAAGTAAGCACACTTCAAAGTTAAAAGAAAATAATAGTAATAAAGTCTTTGAAACCCTTTTTAAGCTACGGAGAGCTTTTTTATTAACACATCTTCTGTCAGACTACTTATTACATATTTTGTCTCTATTTTAAGATCAGAAAAGGGAAGCAACAAGGGTTAAGTGACTGTCTTGGATCACAAGACTTGTAAATGACAGAGCAAGGCCTTGAACCTAGGTCATCTGATAACAAGTCCAGCACGATTTCCATCACTCCACAAAGTGTTCCATAGTCAAGACCTGGAAAATTAAATGTCTCAGATGGATGGGATCTTTTAAAGTGCAATTTCAATGAAGGGTTGAAGGAAGGTTTATCAGAATTACTTGTGAATTATTTTAACCATTCACACGGACATACACATTCAACTATATGCTATACATATACATACAGGTTATATAATTCCTACTTTAGAGTACTATCAGAGTGAGTCATTGGTATTAATGGGAATGACCAATAGAGGTTTAAGGATGTTTAAGAACAGAAATAGTTGAAAATCAATGATCCAGTAATTTCATTCTAAGAATAATTGTGGGTAATTTTTACCTGAAGGTAAGAAGAAATGCAGTCAAATAAATTAGAATAAATACAAAGGAGGTTACTGAGTGAAACAGGTGAAGCACAGACTTATAAAACGATGCACAAAAGCAAAAACAAATAATCAAAAGAACAGGATTCTTGTGATCTCGAAAATAGTGTCAGGAATATTTAGCCTCAAAATACATTCATACATATAAAATGAAAAAGCAAACAAGGAGATATTTAACAGTAAGGAAAAAACTTAATTTTTAATTATAAAACATTGTTTTATGGCTTGAAAAATACAAAAGACAGAAAAATTAAAAAATTATTAAAGATCCCATAAATAAAAACACTACTAAAATTATAAAATATTTCATGTCAAATGTATACAAATTGTTTTAACTGAATTTATTGCTTTCCAAAGAGACTGAACACTTTTATACACTCATCATAAATATATATTAATACTTCTGTTAACGATAGCAGAAGTGAACTTCCTCTCTACAAAGAGATGCTATTAAGTGATTTTTAGAGATTATCTTATTTAATTCTCTTTTAAATCAAATATAATTTGCATATAAAATCATGAAAGCTTAAAATACACAAATTGATTTGGTATGTTGACATGCTCAATGATTACCAACATATTAGTTAATACTTCTATCACATTCCTAATCATTATTCAATTTTTTAAAGTGATATTTATGTCCTACTTCTATTTTTAAGTGTTTCTTGAAATTATACTATTTGGAGCTTTTTAAGCTTAACGTTAACCCTTTCCTTGTATATTCAAAACAATATGTAATACTCTCTTTAAAGAAAAATAATTAGAGGAATTTTGCAGATAATTGACATTTAGAAAGGAGAGTAAACAGATGACACAGACAAGCAGAAACAAAGGTAGATTCATTCAAAGAATCTGCAAGAAAAATAATTTTGCTTATGTATAATATTTTAGCTATAAGTTATGAGCAACCACCATAAATATCTTATCATTTTAGTGATTAAGATTTAAAGTCAGATTTCAGATTATTGAAAGAGCAAATATTCAGGTAATGAGAGTAGTCTAACAACAGAATGAAAAATAACCTGAATGAACTTCATCTCATCACTGAAGTGACCAAGAAGAGACATATGAAAACGTAATGGTTGCTTATGAGTATATTTTACATGTATGTGTATATAGTTGGGATGGCATCTATACCCATATCATTGGTTTCTCTATGTATTCAATTAATGTTTATAGTTTCATTCAGAGCTTACTATATGTAAGATTTTGTGATTAGTATTTGATGGGAAATATTGATGAACAAAATTGTCTTATACTCTAATAGTAGTGATAAAATATACAAGCAAAAACATAATATAGAGTATGAACACCATTTTGGATGGGCAAATATTTCTTTTAGATAGCACAATCAGTTAAGACTCCATTAGTGAACTATTGATGGCTGGAAAAAATTTAGACATATTGATGAGGAAGGCACTTGTATAACAAATAAAAAGATGGGGAAGACATTTTATTATTTCAAACAAGAGAAGAAATGCAGTAGGCTAAGTTTCAGAAGCTTCAAGGGAAGAAAAATAGGAGACTGAATCTCAATATGCATTTGGTAAAGGATAATATGCTTCAACCTAATTAACATGAGGAATAAATATTCTGATAAACAATTGATAAATTGCATTATTTGAGATGCCTAATCATGAAGGAATGAGAAAAGAAAGACTATTGGAAAGAAAATATTGAATATGGAAGCCCAGGAAAGCTTATTAAAATTATTCAAGGGAGAGAATATTTGTATGGTAACTGTGGAAATAGACCCAATGAGATGGTACGTAAAATTTGTATTTGTAGAATTAAGAACTCTTTTGAAGTAAATATATGGAGATTGGTATGTAGAATATGAATTATAATGCTCATAATCTAAGCATGTAATTTGATTAGCAAAACATTAAATTAGAAAGATAAATAAGTTGAGTCAGGGATATATTTGGCTTGAATTAAAACCTATGTAATATAGATATCAGTTGAGACAGTTTCAGTCAAAATGGCAAAAATATCCAACTATCTGCAGCAAGGTTTTCTTTGAAAAAAGAGGTAATGGGTCTGTGAGTAACCAACAATAGAGTTTGGTTCTGTTTTTACTTCTGTGAAATAACTCACCTTTCAGGAAATATTTCCATTTTATGCATACTGATTATTCCCCACCATATGGAGTCAGTCTTAAAATACAATTCGCTACATATTAAATTTATGCATCTTAACAACTACCAATAGGAAAAATATGAGAGAAAACTCACAAACTTACCTATACATAACATTTTAGCAAAAGAATTATTTAATCATGAATGAACTAGACTCATAATTAAACATGTGGACTAGTCTTGCTATATAGTTCACTCAGTCATATTCTACAATTAGACATTGTCACATATTTTTAAAAGTCTTCTCAACTAATCTGAGGGAAGATTATCTGTCTCCTTCCAGATCCTGAATTAGTAATTTACGTCCATAACAATGATGAGCATTAACTACTAAACACTTTACTTGGATATGGTAAGCAGTCTCTAAAATAATCCACAATAATCCCTGATTCCTAGTAATCACACCTTTAGGTAATACTCTCCACATGAGAATAGGCTGAACCTAATGACATATTTCTAATAAATAATACTGAAAAAGTATGTCACTTCTAAAAATAGATCACAAAAGATTATGATTTCCATATTATAATTCTCTCTCTTGCTCTTAGAAAAGTCAGTTGCCACATTGTAATATATCCTATAGGGACATCACTAAGCAAGAAACTAAAGGAGAACTCTGACCCATAAGAAAGTGAGTCCTTTAAAAGGTACTTAGGTAATGAGGAGCCCCAGTGGCTTAGGCATTAAGTCTACAGCTTCAGCAAGGTGTAGTCCACATCTGAGTTTGTGACTTGGGGCTGGAGGAAATGAACAAAATGAACAGCTAAAATAAGTTTTTATAAAAGCTTCTTCTGTCTTTCAACCCACTTGCCTTCATTTTTGACTGCTTCCTCTTAAAAAATGTGTTTAACATAAAATTGGTAGTGAATTATCATTTGCATTCAGATGAGAACACTATCCCAGTTGACACCTTCACTGCAAACTTGTGAGAGATATAGAGACCTAGGCATTCAGAATAATCTTGATTTCTGACTAACAGAAAATGTGAGACTTTTAAAAGTTTATTGTTTTAGGTACTAGATTTTAGGATATTGCGTTCAATAATGATAACTAATATGTTTGGAGATGTGTGGAGGTGACCTTCTACTGTATAAAGGAAATATTTCCTAGATGAAGCATGTAAATGTTACCTTGGCATTGAGCCCAATAAAGACATGATTATCTCATACTTTAATTACATCTACTTTTAATAATTTATATCAATGACTTCTAAGGAATGTAACCAGTCAAGCCTGACTGCATTATATCAGTTAGTGACATTTTATTAAGACTTTCTTCCCATAGATAACTTGTTTCATAGGACTATCTGAGGAGCTCTTCAAAAAATTTTGAAGACCTAGAAAGATAAAGCACATTTACACTGTTAAATGTGGGCAGCATAGACATAAACATTATTCATTCTCTCATACCTAGGTTTACTCTTCTCTTTTAGTCTTCAGATACCTACCATATTAACTCAACTTTTCTCCTGTATTAACCCTCTGTCCACATTTTTATAGGTTCTCACTCACTCTCATTCTTAGTTAATTTGTTTTGATTATTTGTTTCCTGAAAATGTGTGACTTAATTTTCTTGTTCCCCACCCACAGATGACGTATTAATGTATTTTTCCGAAGAAGATTTCTTCCAGACGATTAATTCTAACAGCAAAGTATCATAACATTTGCCTTTTTCCAGGAACGATAGATTTTAGGTCCAGCAACTTAGTTATGAGACTATGTTTTAGCAAAGATTGATGATATAAAATAAAGTTATTCTCCAGGGAAATACCATCTTCAGGAGATGCTAATTATTTCAGTTAAGCAAGGACAAAAGGAGATTACTGAAGGAACGAAAAGAGCCCACTAGTTAAACTCATTTTATTCAAGGGCATCTTATTCACAATTAACTGATGTGTTGTTGTTCTTGTTGGTTTTTTTATCCCTCTACTTTGACACTGAAAATAAGTTTCAGAGGAAACAACTTAAAGTATCATCTTGCAAACAATACTACTCAGAAAATTCCAAATTACCAAAGTAAATTCTATTGCAAATAATGCAGGAAGAAAGGTTTGGGAATAATGTGGGCCAAATGGATGAATTCAGACTAAGGTATTTTATAAAATAATGTAATAAAATGACATAAATATAAGACCAAAACAATGTTTTAAAGAAAACAGGAGAAATTTTTAACCTGGGTCAAAAAAATGTTTAGCTATAACCCGTCGAACACTCCATAAAGGATCCAATTGATAAATGTACTTCATTAAAATTAGAAACTTTTGTTGAAATGGTACTGTTAAAATAAGTGAATGAAAAGCCAGAGATTATGATATTGTATGTATGCAAATGAAATATTAAAGACTTGTATCTATGTTATATATATATATATATATAAAGAATTCTCAGAACTCAAAATAGCATATCAAACAACCCAAAACAAAATAAACAAAAAATTTGAACAGAGAGTTCACCAATGAATACATGTTGATGGTGTACAAGTTCCTTGAATAAATGCTCATTATCATTATTACTCAGGGGAAAACAAATTAAAGCCATAAGGAGATACTTTTGCAATGATTAAAATTAGGAAGTCCATCCATACCAATTGTTGAGCATATAGAGCTACTGAAACATTCTTTCTCATAAGAGTATAAAATAGCACACTCGCTTTAGAAAACAGCTTGACATTTTCCTTAAAAAGTTAGACATATACATATCATATGATCCATCCATTGCACTGCTATGTATTTAGACAAAAGAAAGGAAAGCATTTTTTCTTACAACTGTTCCTATCAACTTTATTTGTGATTCAAAAATCTTAAAACAATCTGACCTCTCTAACAGATAAACAGATTAAACAGACCCTAGTATATCCTTCAACAGAATACTTCCCATCAATTTAAGAATGTGCTCAGCATACCCTGGTGGTTTATCAGCTGAGTCTAATGGGTGTAGTCCACATACATCCCAAGGAGCCATGTTTGCAGCTCTTAGTGGCGGGGTGTGGTGGTGAGGCAGAGGAAGTGAGAGGCTAATGGAAGATAGACAACAAAGATTAGCTACATAAATATTTCTATCTCCTCTCTCTATCTGCCTGTCTGACCACTTGCCTTCATTCCCACCTGCACATTTCCCTTTAAAAAAAGAATAAACTCATGGATACTAAAACATGGATGAATATCAAAATAATTTTACTCAGAAAAAAGGTAGACCAAAGAAGTGCATATTCTATGATTCCATTTATATTAAATTCTAGAAAATACGAGCTAATATATAGCTATAGAAAACAAATTAGAGGTTTCTTTCTATAATAATTTCAAGTAGGAATGGAGAGGCTAAGAATATGACATTAAAAATAAGAACAAGAAAACTTGGAGTGATGGATGATGTTATTTTTTCACTGTGGTGATAACTTGATGTTTGTGTAATTTGTCATCAGATTATACATATAATTTATCATCAATTACACTTTGATAAAACTATTAAGATTATTTATTGTTTAAACTTTAAACATCATATTTTCAAAATATTTCTTAAAAGTATACTGAAGTGAAGAACATTAAAATCACTAGAGCATGACAGCACTGTCAGGTGATAGAAATAAAAATATTGCAAAACAGCAGAACAGTGATGTTTGTGTAAATCAATACAAATTTGCTAGAATTCAAGGGAGTCTCTGGACCTTACAGATATTAAATGAAAAACAAAATTTAAGAATGGTGCAGACAGGAATGAAAGCAAGTAGACAGGAAGGCAGGAAGTGAGAGGAAGAAGAAACATTTTTTTTTCATTTATCTTACTTAGCTATTCATCTTTGTTGTTCTCCCCAGCCACAGAACATGAACCAGTGTCTTCAGGATGTATGTGGACTATGCACAGCCTTAGGCAACAGACTTAACTACTACTCCACTAGAGCGAATTAAAATTTGAAAAAAAGTCAAAAGAACAGATTGGCTATGAAACAGGCATTTATTAAATTGTATCTACTCTAGGTAGTATTGTTTTGACTTTTATTGAATTATGAAGTTCTCAGAAGTGGAAGAAAAACACTATGACATATTCAACTTTTGAGTCAGTTTTCAGAGCAAATTTCTATGAAAATGATAGAAATGATGACAATTTATTAAATGCAACAGATCAAACACTACCACTACACTGTAACCCAGGATGGCAAGGCAACAACAATTTAAGACTTAAAAGAAAGTCTGAATTATTCCCCAGAAGCTGTTACATCAGTGAAGTTGATCTCAGTCTTGAAATTCGCATAAGTCATGCACTGAATTGAATTTACTACTAAGGCACACCAGCATCAACTGCTTTGGTGTCATTTTGTTCCCCTTCTAAATCACCTTTATTCTTCTCAAAGATAAAAGGCCACTTCATTT
Source organism: Solenodon paradoxus (assembly GCA_004363575.1). NCBI lineage: Eukaryota > Metazoa > Chordata > Mammalia > Eulipotyphla > Solenodontidae > Solenodon > Solenodon paradoxus. The sequence continues at coordinate 1,678,303 of RJWH01000011.1, forward strand.
CTGTAGGGGACAGATTAAACATCAGCAGTCAGAAGCAATTGCTTTTCCCTTCAACATCACCTCTAGCCTTCTTACTTACAACACCCTCTCCAGGGATTTCTTGCCAGCAGAAGAAGAGGCAAATAACATTTGTGCCTCAGCACAGCATTAGCTGATTCCACGCTGTAAAACTGAATTCTTTCAAAACAATGTGTGAGATCTTAGCAAGTGAGAGGTAGAGCTATGCTAGAGAGCTTTGAGAAGCTCATAAATCTTCATCCAAATGTCCCAGAAGTCTCTGCATGTTGCTTTGAATAACTGATAGGCTGTAAGTACGTACATAATAAAAGTCTATTTCAGCAGTGTCTGTTTTGGACATCAGTCCTGTAACTGTTGACCATGGCAGCCTTAACATTTCTCTTTACTTGCTTAAACTTTAGGAAGGTATAGACCAGTGGCTTCCTTTTCTTAGAGCATTTATTTAGAAAATTTGCAATTCTAAATTGTTTTTCTGCTCCCTTTGTGATGTAAATCCTCTCCCAGAAATCAGCTTATCAAGAAAGAGAGGGCCAATTTCTCCCAGTCTCTATGGAAGGAATAAACTTTGACAAACTCCAATTAGCAAACAAAGATGGCTGATACAGAGATCAGACCTCTTCATCAACAGCCTCCAGTACTTTTTTGTTCACCCCAATATTTAAAATCTCTTCCACCTTTTTGTTTTATTGGAGTTGAATTCAATCTCTCTCCCCTACTGGAATAGTATTGAATAAAGTCTTCCATGACTGTTTAACTCCATCCAGTACATTTTTTTCTTTGACACTATTGTTGAGAATCATTCTTCTCTGGTGATCATTAGAGTGCAAAAGATGCAGGATATAATTTTAGCAAAATTTCTAAAACATTTATTGAATTTTAAAATTCAATGATGAAACTGGCTAAGGGTGGAGTCATTCTGAAATGTTAGTAGCATGGTTGCCTCTTAGGAACTATGTTTAGTCTGAGGGGCTCTCAAATCCCAGAGTTACTACTTGCATGTTTGTTTTTTTTTCCTGTTGTCCGTACTCCTAAAACATGACCTGAAAGTAGTGAGACTATTAACTACTATTCGCTGGTGGTGTAGACCAGAGTTCATTTTGTCTTAGAATATTTTGTCCTTTCTTGTTATTAGATATCTCTAAATTTGATTTCTGCCTGGCCTTCTGATTTGAAAATAAGGGTAAAAAGTCAACGGAAACTCCAGAAAGGAATTCTTTATAGTTTATGATTAAAATATCTATGTGTAGGTAAAAGGAACATCTTAGGACAAGCAACTCTAAGTCAAAAGTTACAAATACCAACTGTTTTCTTCGGTTTCTCCTCATACTCTTTTGCCCATTTTCCATCACAGAATGTGAGTCCTTAGAATGTGGAGAGAGGGGCAGTGAAAATGGTAAGGGCGGTCATATTGCTATAAGCTAGGATTTTAATAATGACCATCTTTGCAAATCTGTCAGAATGTCTGTTTTTGAGTTTAATCAAAAACAACAATAACAATAACACACACACACACACACACACACACGCACACACAAAACCAAGTTGGCTTTAAAAATTCTAGGCAGCATTTTCTTTTATACAGCTATTCTAGGACACCAAAGGGCCATGATTAACATGAAAGGTGATTTTGGTCCTGAATTCAATCTTCTGATTGTAAGACTTCTGTGTTTCTTTAAAGAGAAAAAGGAAAGGAGGAAGAAGCATTTAAGGATGCATTTAAGGAAGGGAAGGAGGGAAGGAAGGAGAGAGGGAGAAAAGTAGAAAAGGAGAGAATGAAACATCTTTTTTTAGTTGCTCATTTTTTTTGGAACTCTGGCCCTGGGCCACAAACCCTGATCCCTGGACTTTGTCATCTCACACCAGCATCTCAGCCTCCTGATTCACAAGACTATGCCCCATAAGACTTTAATTTGTAGCTAATTTGTTATGCATACTAAGGTTATGGATTTTGTTTTGCTCTCAATAATCAATCACTAATTTTTAGCCCTATGTTATCTTTGATGAACTTCCATACTGTCAATCTCTTCAAATATGTTGTTGCTGATTTTTCAGACTACCCCTTTGTGTTTAGACTGTAAATTTTAAAATATTTATTGTCATTATTGCTTAAATTGTTGATCTTTGTCTTTATCACTCAGTGTTTAGTATCTATGGGCTCCTTTTAATGTGGCTACAAAGTATGTAGGTGCTAGAAAGATAATTATACACAACTTCCTCAAGGAAAACTCAAAATCATTCTGTTGCTTTTTATTGTTTTCCGTTAAAAAACAATTTTAGCTGTGGAGTATGACCAAGAAAGCCTCTAACTTTAGATTTAGTACTACAAACTTTAGGGTACTCTAATTCTACATGAGTTACCACAAAAATAAACATGCACCATAAAATACAGAAAAATGTGTTATTTACATCCATAGGAAAAATGATGTGGGGAGATGACTAAATTGACTACTTACAAAAATTGATATCATTCATAGCAATTATAGCTGAAAATGTATGAAAGCATCTGGAAAATAGAATCAGCTTTGACATTTTTTAATACCTTGTGAAACGCACTCTGTAGTATAGACCTAGCTGAACTAAGTATATATGAAAAGACTTTGAGATGTGTTAATCAGTGGGGAAACAGGATAAGGGAAAATGCAAACATTCACAAATGTAAAAGAACCAACATTCCTTAATGTTTTAATAGTTTTCAAAATATTTGGTTTCTATAAAGCCTATGAAGAAAGTAGGATATATTTAACTATTCTTGTTTTATGACAAAGACTTGGAACCCCAGAGAAGTCAAATAATTTATCTAAAGTCACTTGATGCATATAAATTCTTCCTTTTTTTCCATTTTTCCTGCAGTTTACACCTTTTTATAGATCTTAGCCCAATTATTGTTTTCAATTTTTAAGGAAATGAAAGAGACTGATGAGCTACATGGGGAAAGACATAGTTTGAAGATCTTTAATCTTGTACTTACTTGATTATTAACTATATATTGATCATTCTGACACTCTTTACTTGAATTCTTAACAATTCAAAATGGTTTGCCAATTCTTCCCCTAGGCTGTCTACTGTAATTGAACTTCTCTCAGGATTTTCCTCTTAACAAACTGGGCAGACAACTTTGGTATCCTTGGTTTCTTTAGCCAACCTCCATCTGTTGATGGCCCCTGGGTCTCAGCCTTCTCTTCTTAGTCACAACTACTGACATACAGTAAATATCATGTCCGGACAACTACCAAATCTATATTTCTTGGCTAATTTTCTTCCCAGATCTTAACCTTAATGAGTTATATTCTCATCTTAGAGTGATACAGACTTAATATAACACCATTTTTTTTTTCCATTTGCTGCTTAGGAGGAGTGTGCAGAAATTAATTAACTTCTCCATATCTCAGTAAATTCAGTTGTAAAGTGAGGGATTTAGTAAAATGACTGACATAGTTTAATTACATGAACTTTGTCAGAGCCAAAACATCTCTACTGCCATATCTTATAGGCATCTAAAAGATGTGCTTAATATTTTTCTTTCCCCTTCTTATGTCTTATTAGCAAGATCAATAATACTTTCAAAATAAGTCACAAAAGTGTCATTTTCCCCATATCATTGTTGTGACTTATGACCAGTCATCGTATCTTTTCTGGTCAAATGTAAGTCACATAACTACTCTTCCTATTGCTTTTATTTTGCATTGCCTTTCTTCCAACCATTATCCACTGAACAGCAAGTACTTGTTAAAAACAAATAATATCATGACACTCCCATTCATAAAGGTTTTCAGTAGTTTTCCATTTAATTGAGAATAACACTGAAACTCTTTGTCATTGTCTATAAGAACCTATGTAATTCAACTCTTACTCATCTTTCTAGCCTCATCCCTAGCCACTCGATTCTCTATTCATTGTGCTGTATTCACAAAGATTTTCTAATGATACCTAGAATTCAAGAAGAGCTTTCAAACTTCCTGTCCCCACTTTGATGAATGTGTTCTCTTGGCTTTAAACAAAGCATCCTTCTTTTTACTCTTTAAGTCTTAGTCATCTCAAAGAGATCTCTGATAATATTATTCACCACTCCACAATTATTTGTTTTTAAACACAACACCACACACTGCTTTTTCCTCTCAAACAGAGCTATCTCTAATTCTGTTATTTGAAAAATATGGAATATTTGTTGTATTGTTTTATTGTAGGTTCTAAGAATATTGGAACACATGCGCTTGTAAGTGGGGGAGATAGAAAATAAGTGAGTAAATTTGCTAAAGGAAAATATAGTGGATGCGCGCTTGAGAGTTTGATTGGTGGTTAGGATGGAATTTTTCTGAAGGAAAAAAATAACTAATATTAGAATTAGTTCTTCATGTCAATGAAGAAAAAGATTAGAGTGTATCAAGGGAGAGCATCCATGCCATCTACTAAGTGTTTGAGTCCTGCATATGTAAGATATCTATAAATGGCATGTGACAATATTAATAGATAGTTGCATATATGGGTCTAGATCACTGGGGATAAGGTTTGTACTAATAAATATGAATTGGAAAATTATAGCATATATAACAACTCTGGGATGGTATGAAGCCACCCAGGCAGTGTATTGGAAGAAAATATATAAGGGATGACTTTGGGAACCAACATTAAAATGTTTATGGGGTGACTCAAAAATAAGGGCTAGTCAAGAGTACTGAAAAGTGAAGAACCAAGAAAACAACAGATGAGGGGTGCTTTTCTAGGAGCAATGATGAAAGTTCCAAGTGCTATTGAGAAGTTGGGCAATCTAAAGTCTTAGGAAAGTCAGCTTGATTTAGCAAATGATAACTTTGGTGACTCTTACAAGACAAGATAAAAGGGTGGAAATTGAGACAGTACAGATAAATAAACCTTTGGCAAAATTTTACTATAAGTGCTGTCTTATTATTGGAGAAGAAACTGAAAGTGATACAGTTTTTTGTTTTTTGTTTTTTTAAGATATCAGATACTACATTGTATTCTGATATAACAGAACTACTGAAAAAGAGAAAGCTATATCATATGGGAGAATGAAAAAAAATAAAGAGTGAACTGATTAAATAAATAGAACAAGATTTATGCAGCTTGATATTTGTACTCATAAACAGAATAAGTTCAGATAACAGGATTCGTTTTCTGTAACTACGCTTAGCTATACCAAGAAATGTGGTAGGAGGAGCATTGTGTTTACCCACGGTTGACATTTTGCCAAGCACGTGTTACAGAGGAGAAGGACTTGAAAATGTAGACAGAAAATGGCTACAATAATGAATCATGAAATCTAAACTGTGTTAGGAGAAAAGAAGACAAAAGAGGGTAACTGACCGGAAAGATTTAACAGTGTTGGTGGGATTCAACAATTACTACATATAATAAGCGTCTTTAATAGAAATCCCTGAATTAGTGTTTATTGTAAATGCCCTGCATTCAAATAGATCCTCTCTGATGTCAGAAACATTGTTTGACATGTTTGCTTTATTTTTAGTACTTAGAACTGCTCCTGGAAATTGTAATCAATTTTGGAATAAATAAATGTTTATTACATACTAGCTATGTTCCTTGTGTGTAATCTAAGGCATTGGGAATACAACAATGAAGAAATACCATAGAGAGAGCAAGAGTTAGGACAGAAGAAGATGGCACCATGAGAAAAACAAGGAAGGTCACTTATCCAAGATTCAAGGGTCTCAGAGTCAGCAAAGCCTAATATGAGATATAGATAATCTGACCATATTTCCACGAGAAAAAAATGGGTTATGTACTGGTGACTAAGGGAGGGAACAAGGCAGAACAAACCAAACAGGAGCAGAGAAGCCAGATTAGCAACAATTAAGTACGATACAATGCCCGTCAGTTATCATATAGTAACCACATATAGTCCAGTGTAATGTCATACAAATAAATGACCAGTGCTAGTGCACGGAATTTTGCACTTAGGTGAAAACTAAATCTGGTGCCTTTGTATGTCCCACTCTAAATGTCCTGTCTAAGACACATGCCACATTAACCATCCCAGTGCCTGAAATGCCCAATAAATCCCACAGTGCCAGAGATGACCTCCTAGTGCTTCACTGTTACTGGACCACACTGCAGGGCTCACTCCTTTTAAGGAAACAGGCACACAAGGTGGAGAAGAAATCTTCCCACGACTCCTGTTCTCACAGTGGGCAGAAACAACAGTAGCAAATGGGACAACAAGGGCTGTCTAACATGGGACAAAGGGGTAGCTGCTTTGGGGCCCCCTGAACAGACTGGGCCTGGGTCAACTCAACGTCCCCTTTTGTCCCATGTTAATGATGGCCCCAGTTTGCTAAAAGTGGGATAAAATTGACATTTATATTAGAATGATGGGACAGGTGAGAAATGTGAAGAAAAGTACTCTCCCATTTAAAACAGCACATATGGTAAGCTTACAGCGAATGGGTGAAGAAACAGGATTATGGAAAATGAGTGAAATTTACACAAGGCCAGACAGGATTTTCAGAGAAAAATATGGGTAAGTGCTTTGGTTTAACTGGTTTGTTAAAGAAAGATAAAGAGCAAGTGGTTAAGACTTTTTGTATTAATCACTTACTTCCTTTGTGTTTTGATCTTTACACTCATGCTTAAGTCTCTGACACTTAGGAGTTTCACTAAACAGAACCCTGAAATTACTGTCAAAATTTCCCAGGATAGCTAATAAGCAATTTTTATTCCAACAATATGGTTTGCTTTCCTTCCAATGTGTCATATCTCTTGCTTTCATTCAAGCCTCTCTAGCCTCCGGTTGCATTCAGTTTTATGCCAATCACATATTTTTCCGTTAAGAAACTTATCATACGTCTCAGATGGAAGATTTTTACCTAAAATGCACATAAACGAAAGTATTTAGTATTTCTCTAAACAGGAAACAAATATTAACTGATAATTTACAGCTAAGGTAGTGAGGAGATGGAGATAAGCAATACACTTATTGAACTTGGATGTTGGAAGGCAATTTGCTACTTCAGGAATTTTTTATTGAAGAGAATCTACCAAACATTTCAGCCCATACTAGCTAAGACATACTATTTTGAACTATGTATTATTTCCTAAGAAATTTTAAAAGAAGTTCAAGATCCATGAATGCAAACACTGACTTACTTATAAGTACACATTTGGAAAAATGCTACTATAAAACTACCAAGTTATCTTGGCTCCATTAAACAATATCAAATGAATGCTTTTACCAGTACACATTATGACTATCGTAATCTCAATCATTAGCCCCCAAAGCCATTTTAATTTTTAATTCCATTTTATTAATTTATTTTTATTTTAATTTCAATGGCTATATAGGAAGAGTTTTATATTTTCTTTTTTGAATAAAAAGCATCAATAGTTTGCAAGACCATCACAGACTTTCAAAGGAGTAAGCAAAGTACATGGGAATCCAAGGTGGTGGAAGGCTGAAGTTCAAAAATACATGCTCTATAGTGCATTTGCTTTCACCATTCCTCTTTTAATAACTGGTATCAGACACACCGCTGCAATTACTAGATAATTGTTGTCAAAGTCATGTGTAGGCAGATGGCAGCAATGTTGGGAGAGGAGATAGCAGTGAATTTTTAACAAGTGACAAAAAGATTGACATGGTGCAAACAGGGCACCACCGCACTTGGCCAACAGCCAGGCAACCCCATGTGCTGTCATCCTGCCATCTCACAGAAAGCATGTGTGCTAAACAAGACAGTTGAAACTTTTTCTCAAAGAGACAGACCATCCAGATGAAAAGAAAAAAAAAATCAGAGAGTGAGTAAATGGTTGATCTTTATATTCTAAGGTTTATTTGATTTCGAGTTTCAGCATGCATGTTTGAGTTCTAACACAGTGTCCTGCCCGTCGTAGGCAAAAATAATGCTAATTGGACACTGCACTGCATTCTGGTTAAGAAAGGGCTCATTGTATTGGTTCAAATATCAGTTCTCCTAAATATTAGTTGTGTGACTTGTAAGTTATTTTATTCATCTGGGTCTCCATTTGAGCATCTTTACAGTATGAAAACGAATAAAATCTACTAGCTGTAGGTCAAATCATCTAGAAAAGCTGAGATGAAGGTGCTTGTGCACATGAATCACTGAAGGACTTCACTGAAGAAAAGGTGGGGAACGGAAAACAGCGCAGAGCTGAGGAAGACATACAGCAAGTGTGTAGTGTCAGCTAGAGTGTGTGCTGCTGCAGCGTACTGTGGTGGACCATGAATTGAGGAATGCAGTGAAGCGGGATGGCTCTAATGATTGAAAGTGATTTAACTCAACTGGAGACCTAAGCTTGGGATCCTCATTTTTTTCCCAAGCTGCGTCTCCGGGAACTGAAATGTCCCACATAGCTTCTCACTCACACATCTGACACTGGGGTGTGCTGAGTGGAACACATGTATCTGGTCAGTATTTGCTCTGTCTCTGTCCAAACTTCCACACAGCTTGTCCTTCTCACAGGATGGGTCTTACAGGATGGTCAGATTTTTTTTTTTTTTCTCTTCGAATTGTATTAAAGGGACATTATATCATAACAATATACAGGTTGAAGTTGTCCATCACCATAAATCAACATCTCTGCATTCATGCATTAAGTTTACCAACTTAATTCTATACTTCACCATATATAATTGATCTCTTTTATCTGATTTGATCACTCCTCTTTCAATTCCCAATTTGATTCTATAGACAAAAAAGTCCATATCTATTTGATATGCTTCATTTGTTTGTTTATAATCAGACATTTTATATGGTATCTTTTATCCCCCAGACAAATATGACGAGACGTGTAGAAATTTCAAAGCTTCTTATAATCAAACCTCGGATATTAACATTGTTGCTTTGACCACGTTGTATTAGTTACACAGATCTTTTCCAGATTCAGTATATAAGAAGATCACACAAAGAGATAAATACAAGACATAAGGTTCAATGGCAAATCTTTGTGGAGAGCAGTTACTGAAACTGGAGTCTACTTCAGTTTGAACCCACGGGGGAAACATGATATTGGTTCCAAAAGCAACAGTCTTTTGTACTTTCATGTAGAACTGGGCTAATCACTCCAACAATGCAATCCTAATGAAAGGGGAGACATCCATAAGCAGTTAGCACTGAGTATTCACAGCAGCTAACGTGTGGCTGCAGAGTCAGGCAAGGAAGAAGAGAGCAAGTCACAGATACAGTCTACTCCAGTATCTCAAACAACCAACACAAAGACTAAACTAATTACTATATGTTAAATAATTAGAACAGTATCAGGCCATGATAATGAAATGCTCAGTGAGAGGTCATTCTTGCTGATATCTCTCAGTACTGATTGCTTCCTCTGAACTCCTGTGTCTCCTAAAGGACCTGAAAAGACAAAATTACATATTAATACTTAAATTTGCCCAACTAGGAAAAATTCCTTCTATTTTATATATTATTAAACTATGAAAAAGCCATAATTAGAGAGTATTTATAATAATCCTTTTAAATTCTACTACATACACAGAGCAGTTCCCAAGAAACATTACAGTATAAAAATTAAGCAACTTTAAATTGATATTGCTTCTAATAAACCACCTTAAATGGAGCAAAAGAAATTTCAAAAATATCAATAGCTTTCTTGTTGAATGCCAGTGAGGGTCTGATTGCTGCAAGATTAACTTGGCATGCATTATTTTATCAATTCTCATAATGTCCCCATGAGAGAAATTATTTTCCTTATCAGACAGCTACACAAGCTGAAAGTTTGAGAAATTAAATAACTTTTTAATGTTTGAACATGCATAGTTCAATAAGTATGAAGTGGACTTGGATTTGAACCTGAGTGAGTTTCCTTAATTTTAAAGTTCTATTTGCTAAACCCAGTATACCATAACCAGTAAATATTCCGGAGAATTTTTATACTGCAAAGAATTTGGAGGCACTTTTTAAGCATGCATGGTCTCTCTAAGATAATTTGTTTAGTGCTTCTCTAAAGACACAAGTACAGGTTGAAGAATAGTATTGGACTATTGCAAAGTAAATGTATTATATGTAGATGTTGATTTATGATGATGCATGTCTTAAATGTATATAATTTTATGATAGAGTATTCCTTCAACAAAATTAAGAAAATTTTAAAAATTAAAATAATCAAATGCATATTTTTTGATTGAGGAAATAATCAAAGGTTCACTGATGATTCAGAAAAGCACAATAACTCAAGGAGAAAAATCTTTAGTTCCTTAATGTCTTTATTGATATAAGTAATGACCATGTAGCTACTGTGTCAACCCCAATGAATTATGGTGTTATCACAACCAACACAATTTCCATGTTTTTTAACTTTTTTTTACAGAGACAGAATAATTGTTTTTATTACTATATTGTACAATGCAATGCCAGTTCTACTAAGCCACAGACACATTACCAGCATAATGAAAGCATTGACTTTTTCAACTCTGTCATTTTCCCAGTGAGTAGAATTTTAAATTCAGGGAAAGAAAAGAAAATGTGCTCTCTCAAATTTCAAAGTGTGGTTAGTTCTGCTCCCGAAGTAACTACCGTGATATTAGTATCTCAAAAATACAGAAAGTCAATCAGTAGCTTAGTAAACATTTACATTTTATTAATAAGTGCTGGTAAATCATGATTAGATATTTAAAAAGGAGCAAAGGTGCTTGTATATACAGTTGAAAGAAAGAAATACTCTGTGTGCAAGAGTGCAAATTAATTTGATTTATATTATAGTGTATATGAGTGCTATCAAAATAAATATCAAAATAAAATCATGTTCATGTGTATCTGTAAGATACAGTCCAAATACAAAGAACTTGCGCATAGTCAGAGCAGGAAAAAACAAATGGACAGAGGAACTCAAGAAGTTAAGATGGAGCCAAGCTGTAAAGTACTATGTTAAAGTTTGGATTTTAAGCATTTGCAGACAATAGCAACTTCCTGAATCTTAACCCTTTCTCAAACCCCCTCAAAACCACATGATCAATAGGGACTTCAGAGAAAAACATATATGACCCATGTCTTAGGCATCCTTAGAAGATGGAATATTTCACAAAATATTAGGCACTTGTAAGTAGAGAAACGAGTCCAAATCCTGAGACAATATTGGAGCATCCCCATGACTGCAAGTCTTGTGTGCACATAGAGTGAATTAAAGCTAATTTAAGAGACTGAGAAAAAGAGGAGACCAGAGTAAAGACATTAGATATAGCACAGGAAAAGAAAAGTAAAAACATTAAAACTCACCAGAAAGAAAAAGTCACACACTAAGTGCTAAAATACTACATACCAGTACTAAAACAAAGATATCAGCCCAATCCTTCATAGCACCAAGCACAGGAAAAGCACTGCAAAGAAAATTAAAATAAAAGTGGATGAAGAAGATACAGTAAGCATACTCCGGTGACTCAGACATTAGGTCTGCAGCTGCAGCAGAGTACATGTAAAGCCCAAGGACCCAAGTTCAAGATCCAGGGCTTGAAGACAGGTTGAAGACTTACAAAAACATTGTTTTAGGTAAAATTAGATAAATATAGGAGGAATAGTGCCTGCTGGAGATTGTGAATGAAGAGAAGTAAAGAAGATTAAAAAATCAAACATACAGTAATGAAAGAGAACAGAACATGATAAGACCTCTCTATACCGTCACCTGCAAGGTCAGTCATTAAAGAAACTGGATGTCACTATGCAATTGCAGAGGTTGCTCCTCAGTTAGGATCCCTCATCACCTAGCAATAGAAAAAAAAAAAAAAAACTATTTTAAATTATACAGAGTCATTCTAGGAAATTTAAAGTGAAAAAGGCAATTTTGATGTTTACAAATAGTATGTTACAATCTACCTAAGGGATAAGGAAGATAAAACACATACACATTTAATTTTTAAAAAGAAACACGGAAAATATAGAATAAAAGGTAATGAAACTGCTAACCTATAAGGAAAGAAGTGGGTGGACAATGGTATGAGAGCAATAGGCAAGGGGTGAAATTTCTCTGAGTATCACACATTTTTGTAGTTTTGTCTTGAGGAAGAATGTAAGAGTTCTATGCATTTAAAAGCAAAAGTAAATCAACAAGAATTGAATAAACATCAGATTTTATTCAAAAGACAATGATAAGCAATTGCAGGTGACTAAGTATTAGGAGCAGAGTCGATGTGTTTAAGAGTTCATTTTAGCAGCAGTGTGGAATAATACAGCACAGCTAGGAGCATGAAATAGGGGTGAAACACATTCAAGTTTCCTTGCAAGATATCATATTCAGAATAGGATTTTAGGGAGGTGATTCTTGAGATAGGTTTCTGAGACCCTAAACAGCTCAATTGCACAGTAGTTATCATTACTTTCTTCATTGTGAACTAACTTCTTGGTACACAGAAGTATAGATGCATGCCTGTAGCAGAGGTATTCAAAATGAGAAAGGCACAAAACAAAAAAAAAGTCTGAGACTAGTGACTGACTTGGGTTATTAGTGAAAAAAAATCTAAAAACATTTGAGTGTGACTAAAATTCTGGAATCTGACTAGTTCACCAAAAGACCCTACCTGATGTTTATCATGATATACCAAAGGTAAGTTATACAGTTATTAAAGAGTTTAAAAAGATAAATGCAAACTGTTTAATGTTCCATCAAAAAGTGGAATCTCATTTATTTATCAGTAACAAGAGATGACAGCTAGAGATGGATAGAAAGATAAAGCTATAGAAAATAAACGTTTTGGTGTCATTATATAAGGATAATTTCATTACCATAAGGTCAACCAGAACTCTTGTAATTTGACAGTAAGACATAATAGACGGTGATTTTTAGACTATGACTCCTAGAAGGATGCATTAAATAACCTAACAGAACAAAATCATTCAAGCATAACTAGTTCAGTTATACTATCATAGCTTGAAAGAGTTCATTTTGATTTTCTCACCTGCTAGCATATATTGATACTCAAATCAATGGAAGAGAGCTCTGGATAGTAGTTAAAGCCCTTCATGGGGTAGAGAGACATGATTAAAACCAGTCTGTTCTCATCTTCTGAACTCAATAGAGTGATCAAAGTAACACATTTAGAGTGATCAAAGTAAAACTGAACTTTATTGTTTTAAAAACAATAAAAATGTAAATTTTTATGACAAAGTTCTGCTCAATGAAAAATTTATAGAACAAATCATACTCATGTTATATCCTGTTAGAGGAAATTCTGTTCTTCAGGTGTCAATAGATTTCATAATGACACATCTCAATATTTATCTAAGAGCAAATGCTGATATATATATGTACACACATACATGCATATATATATATATATATATGTGTCTGTGAATACATATGAAAAGTATAAATCAACTTTTGCAAAATATAACCAAAAGGTTCATTGTCCATAATTGATAGCTAAAAGAAATATGCTGATATCAGGCACATATACATATCTATTGAGTATTTCCAACTTTTAAAGAGGAAACAGACTCTTAAGGTGTGGAGGACAGAAAAGAGAAACATTTCTTGTCCTTCATAACAATATTGTTTAATTTTTCAAAACACACTTCTGATAAACTTGGAAACAACTAAAAATTAGCATACTAAAGTTGTAAATTAAAAGAATATATAGCGTAGGCCCATCCTGGTGGCTAGCTCTGTTGCCTGTGGCAAAGCATAGTCCACATACATTGCAAGTACCCAGGTTTATGCCTGGGGATCTGATGAAAGAACCAAAATGTACAATTTTTTAAAAAATGAAAATGCTTCTTCTTCCTCCCTTTTCTTGCCTTCTGCCTACTCTCCTTCATTCCTGCCTGAACCTTTCCTTAACAAATTAAAAGAAATTTTACATAATATAAAAATGTAGAAAGTTTTTGAATAAAGGAGGAATTGGAGATGAGTGGGGTTAATTGGAGGAGGTCTCCTCTTGAAGGTTTGAGAACTGGTATAAAAGTGAATGGAACAGTCCAAAAAAAGGAATGGTATCTACCTAATTGTCATAGAGGTACAGACATAAGCATTAATAAGAAAACATGCAAAGCAAATTATATTTTCTTAGAAAACTCTATCAGGTGTTGAAATGATCTTTGGACAGAATAGATATAAATAAAAATCACAAAGAAAGAACAACTTGAAATAGCCTTTCAAAAATTTTCAAGAAATAATATGCCTTTCTTCAGGTGTGAAAAATGGTAAAATGAGAGAGTGAAACTACTGTTTATGACACTATCAAAACAGACAAAATCTGTTGACCAGAGTCAGTTGAGGGAGGGTCAGGGTGGTTAGAAACTGGCAATGAGAAGATGGAATTGGAAGATGGGACAACAAAATAGCATGACTCTCAAAGGAGCAGGGTATTTGTTTCAATAATTGGGTGAAGGAGTCAAGATCTGCGCTGGCATTTGAGAGGCGACCAATTACACATCACCTGTCTTCTCCAACTAAACTTACTTTAATAAACATAAGATTATGGCGTATGAAGATCAATGGATCATACTGATTTTAAGTAATTGCTAACAATCGTTCTGAGGCAAGCATATTGCAAGGTGTTTTAAATTTGTACTAAATAATCTCCATGACATCACTGTGGGGTAAAGTATTATTCTTTCCATGTAGCACACAAAGTAATTTGAAGTTCACATAGATAATTAATGCAATCACTAAGATTAAAGGTCATCTGAGTACAGTCATTACTAGAGAAAATATCCAAAGTGTATAATTACCATCGACATCCAAAAATTAAACTGCAAAATGAGGCTTATTCTCTGTAGACAACACTGAACTGTCTCAGACTTCTCCATTGAGCTTTTTCTCCAATAAAGCAAATGGAATAAAGATGGAAAGCAGAATATATGTTCCTGCATGCACCCTGACTCCATGAGGAAGAAGGAGAAGGACCCATTTTACTACGCATTCAGAGATGTCATGTTTCCTCCCTCTATGAGCATTAGGTCAATGGAAAAAGAACAGTGGAAATCTGTAGTAAGACTAACAGGAAATCACTTCCCTCCATGCACACATACACAATGTCAAGAAGCAGAAGGGAAAGAAAAAAAAAATGAAGACTGTCCTATTTCCAGATACCGAGATATAAGCTGAGGAAAAATAGGCCAGCAACGCTCTTCAGAGATTTACCTGGGAAACAGAATTTTCATGAAGGACTCCAGGTGACATTATGTTCCTCCAGCAAAACCACTTGACTAAGATATGAATGATTTTAGGAGCATTTGATTAAAAAGAAAATACATATCAATGAGTAAAATATTTGTGTAATGTTAGATATTTATACATCAGTTTGTTGAATAACATCATTTCATTCAACATCACTGTTACAGCATTGATTAAAAAAATCTTAGCAGGTTTCAAAGAAATTTACATTATTCAAGGACCTGCATTCCTTATGTGTCATTTTCCTTAGAATCAGTTTCCAATCAACAATTCATTGACAACATTAAGCGAGAATTTAATACATGTGCACATATATAGCTGTGTGTGTATACATATACATACATACATTTTTATATATATATACATATATATATATATATATGTATATATATATAAAATGTTTGACTATGGAGAGATGAGAGAGTATTCCCAGATGGCTCAGTCTCAGTAAAGAGTTCTGGGAAGAAGAGAACAGTAAGCATGGGATTTAAGTTTGGGTTAAAGGAATGCACTTATAGAAGTGAGATTATGAGAGAGCAAATTCACTAGGAGGAAAAGCTTTTATTGGCTTGGTGAGTATGGTTGCTTTGTTCTTTAGTTACCTGGTGAATCAAGCCAGAGTTGGTTCCTGTAATCTGGAATCTTATCTCTTAAACTCCTGAGGTTGCTAGAGGAAGTGAATTTTTGCCCCCAAGCTGGTTTTGGGATCCTGTTTCTTAGAATGGAGGACAGGATGTGGAGAAGTTGGAAAGGGAATTATATTGCCTAGCACAAGGAAACAGCATAACTTTACTGTATCTAATATGGTATGAGTATTCAGTTTTGACTATACTCAGGAAAGTATTGGCAATTTATATTAGGGAAAAAACAGTAACTGTAAACACAAAACTGTAAATAGAAGTTAGGGATAGAAATTGAGCTCAGGTTAAATATCTAAATGGGAAGTTATTAGAAATGCAGGACAAAAGAAAAAGGGAAAAGGAGTGATCAGACAGCAAAGAATCAGAAAAGAAATTGTCACAGAAGAGGGAAGCAATGTAACAGAGTACCCTGGTCAAGGTTCACAGGAGATTTTCAAGAAGAAATAGTCAACAACTGAACCCAGCAATAGAGGGCAGGGCACAGTGTATCAGAATTGAAAAGAGCCTGTTTAGAGGTATTGCAGATGTTCAGAGAATATTTTCAGTTGAGTGAAGAAGGTACAAAATTCAAGGGGTTAAGACGATGGTCTAAAATGAATGAAACAATTGGCTAAGACAATTAAAGAGAATCAGGTCATCATTAAAAACATCAAGTAGATTCAGTAGATGTGAGAATGGAGATGGAAAGATTGAAGAAATTAGAAAAACACATGAGAGTTTGACTTCTTGAAGGAAAGCATTTTGAAAGACAACTACATTTATGTTGTGATCATGGTTTATAAATAGTGTTCCGCTGAGCATGAGTCAAAAATAAAGATCACAGATTATATTTTAAAAATTGAGTACTCAGCAAAGTTCAATTTTTAGCATGATCTAGGAAAAAATTAATTTTTACTATAGGACCCAATCATAATTTATTCATTACATTGTTTTTATTTTTATATTGAAGTAGTATCAGTTTATAACATTATATAAGTTTTAGGTATACATATTAGAAATCCACCCTAGCAATCAACATTATGTTCATCACCAGCAGTTTAGTTTCCCTTGTTCACCAAATAATGGATTTATTTTACCAATTTACCCATCCCTTTTCCTCTTCCTTTCTGACAACCAATATTTGCTCTTATTAAGATCTTGTTTTTAGTATTTTTGTTTCTTAATTTTGTTTCTTTATCTTTCACTTATGAGTGAAATCAAATAATGTCTTTATCTCTCTGATTTATTTCACTTAGCATAGTATCTTATAGGCCTACCCATCTTACTATAGATTGCAGGATTTCATCTTTTTTTATAGCTGAATCATATTTCATCAGGTAAATATACCACATCTTCTTTATCTAAGCATATGTCAATGAACACCTAAGCTGAATTTTATTTAAAAAGAGCAAGCAGTTTCCATCCCTGATGGTGGAAATACCACTTAACCTTCAAAATTGTTTGAATAGTCACTTGAATGGCAAACATAAATAAACACTTAGTGCTGCTTGGAAAGATATTAAGGCAAATTTCCCTTGCTTTTCCATGTTTTACACTGGTTGTTTCCCTTGCCAATCATCTCAGGTCAGTCAAGAAATCTGAGATGAACCAGAGTACAGAAAGGCTTTCCTTTCTGTTGGGACAAAACATTTAATCTGAACTCCTAGGAGGGAGTATGGTCAAGACACATTTTTGAGGAATATTGATTAACATGATAAAATCTTTGAGTTTACAGAAGATTGGTAAGTAAGAGAAACCTCTTTGAGAGACATCTCCCAAAGACTCTAGGGGTTTGGTAAAACCTAGTTTCTTTTTTCTTTCATTTAAACCTAAGCCTTCAGTAAAGTTTATTAAATCTTTATCTTATTCTGCATTTTTAAGTGAAGAGTGTGGCCAGAGTTCACTTGAAGCAGTATGACAGTAACAGCATGGAGAAATTTATGACATGAGTGCTTGCAGTGACTTTTGGAAGGCCAATTCAAATCGATAAGATGTGACAGTTCAGCATAGCCACCTATTTTAGGAATTACCCCATAATTTCTAGGAATATAAAGCAATTGGAAGATATAGACATCTTGAAACTTTCAGAGTAGAAACTTTGATAAATGTCACTTTGATATTAATAGAGAGATGACTGACTTAATTAAGATGGTAAATTTCTGAGTTTCATAATCTAAACCATTTCCAATTGTAAACATGTTGCCGGCTGAAAACATGCTTATAAATCAAATATAATTCATGATACGATTTCAATAAAAATCCTTTTTAACCATTAAATTTTAAGGTCATGCAGAAAATATATCTAAATCATGATATATTTGATTTCTAGTGCTTATGAGGAATCTATTTTTAACTTATATTTTTAAGTTTCATGACAATCTGTAAAGTAGAGTCTATGATTACTGCCATTTAAGGGTAACGTTGACTTTTTTAGTTGAAATTGACCTACATAGTAGATTTTCAACATACTTATTGTATGTAATGAGTGGTTCAGTTAGGATATGAACCTAAAATATGAGATTCTAGAATTCAAGCTCTTAAATATTACAAATTGTTCTATATGTAATGCACTAATATTCTTGACCAATTATCTGTGTATGCGATTTTGTCTGTATGTGCTGTATGAGGGGGTCAAGGGAGAGAGAGACAGAGAGACAAACAGAGAGAGAGAGAAGACACCCCAAATTGGAAACTCAAATTCCAGGAGCAACAGTAAAAATATCTCACCTTCCACACATTTACCTTCCAACAGCATTGATATATTTTTTACCTCTTAACAAAATGATAATTATTCGATTTATCTGAAACAAAAGCTCCTAATGAATAGGGAATTTCCATAATGGGGGTAACTGAATTAGGACTCAGAAAGTTTTTTTGGTCTTGAAGGTAGGGTGCTAGTATGGTCCAGAAAGTAGCAAATGATCATAAAGGAAACAGAATGATAAAGATGTAATTAGGAATCCTCCAGGGACAAGGAGAAGTGTTGTTGTTCTTGAAATAATTCTGCCTACATAAAGAATTGAAGAAGTGGAATTTTATATTCTCCTTAGAGTAATATACATGAAATTAGGTAAGTGGATATTCACAAGGGAAGGCAAAAATGAACAGTGTAAAGTGACAGCGATTGTTATGGACGAAGAGCAACAAAATAAACATACAAAGGAGAACAAAAAATATGAACAAAAGGAGGTATTATCTTAGAAATCTTGCATTTTGTGATTTCTAAAATGTTGCTTCTGCTTAATTCTGTTGATTCAGAAACTCCAAGTGGGTAGGGCACAAGACTTGCCTGTGATATGAATGAGCTTTGTTTTACCATGCATCATATCAAACACTATTGTCATTACTGACCATTTCGACTACATGTATTATCAATTATAATAGATTATTCTAACAGGCATGGAAAGCCAGCAAAGTTGTTTCAAAGCAATTTTAAAGACATTTTAATATTTTTCAGTGTATCAGCTTTAGTTTGCTTATGTTTGAATGGCTTCCAGTTTAAATATTAGAGAAAGATGGTAAATTCTGTACTTTTGCAAAGCCTGGGGAAAACACAAATATAAAATGAGTCATATTATTCAAAAATTCTTAATTTTTAATCAAACTAACAAGTCTCAAATGAGTAATATCATTTTAAAGTTTATTTAAGATGAATTTTGAATTGGGTAGAAGCAGATTGACAATGGAAAATCCAAATAAAGAAGAGCTTAAGTAATTTATACATCCGTGGTATGTCTCTGTTAATATTTACTCTACAGTAAATAAATCAGGATCTATAAATTATTTGAGCCCAGAGCCTGACTATGCAGTTGTAGAATGCTAACTCTTAGAAAAATATTAAAACAATCCTCCCCATTTCTTTTCTCTTGAATGCTTTTCTCTTGAAAATTTTCCAGAGGATTTATTCATACTTCTAAAACAATAAAAGTTGAGTTGCTATGTTACTAAGAAAACTGCAGTTTCTGCTCTACAGAAACTTAGCTCCTCATAATCACTTGTAAATAAAACAATTGGTAATTAAATAATTTAAAATGTAGTAAATAATTCCACAATTAAAAAAAATCAATAATGGATTACCTTGCAAAGTAAATTCTTCCTTGAAATGCCAGTGATGTCACTTTCAAATGTAAGTTTTCTGTATATGTTTTCTAAATATATATAGAAGCACAAGCATAGATGTTTTTATCTTATGATAAGTAACATCAGGTTCTATATTAGAATTTAATTTCAACTTTTAAAATAGAGAACATAGAAGTCACAACCTCAGGAAAATTATTACAAAAGCTAGGCAATCATGAAGCTAATAAAAAACAAGAAATCCTACGTTTCAAGTTTTTGAAATCAAATTACATGAAAACACTCAGATTAATTTTCTTAGGCAAAAGAACAAACAAAATATCAGTGACTAAAAGAATAAGTCATTAAAGCTCCTCTTCCCTGAAACCTTGAACTTGAGCATCAGCACATGATTTCCTTGGGCTACTAAAATGTGTGTGCAACTAAGTGTCATACTGGGACAGAGACAAATGTTTAACAGCAACAACAGCACAACCATACATTCTGTCTCTTTTCCTGTCTTGACAAATATGAAAGTACTTACTGATTTTGAGGTGCTACACTGAGTCTTTCCAGGAAGCACAACTGACCCAAAGAGTCATTCAAATGTACCAAGAATCTGCATTAGGTAGAAATAAATGTCTATTGTTTTAGAACAGAGTACAGCAAACTTCTGTAAAGAGTAAAATTACAAGTGTTCTTGGCTTTCTCTTTGGGAACTCGACTCTAATAGCAAGGAAAATAAAATTCAAAATAAACAAATGGGATTACATTAAACTAAAAAACTTTTTGCACAGTGAAAGAAACTCACATCCAAACAAAAAGTAAAAAGTGAAAAAAAACTAAAACACTGATTGGGAGAAGATATTTGACCATCACACCTCTGACAAGGGGTTGATATCCAAAACATATAAAGAACTCATAAAATTCAGCAACAAATAAACAAGCAATCCAATTAAAAATGAGTGATGACTTTAACAGACACTTCTCTAAAAACTACATACACATGGCTAACAGGTACTTGAAAATTTTCTGCTTCTCTTGTCATTAGGGAAATACAAATCAAAAAACAATGAAATAGCACCTCATGCCTGTGAGAATGGCTATCATCCAAAAGAAAGGAAATAAGTGCTGGAGAGGATACGGAGAAAAGGATACTCTTACACCTTGTTCATGGGAGTGTAAAATGGTACAACAATTTTGAAAAGCTGTATGGCGATTCCTCAAAGAATTGAGAATGGAAATTCCTTATGACCTAGTTTTTCCTCTGCTGTGTATCGACCCTAAAAGCACAACAACACTTATTTACAGAGATATAAGTACCCCCATGTTCAGCATAGCATTATTTATGATAATAATCAAGAACCAAAATGCTCATCAACAGATAAATGAATAAAGAAAAGGTGGTGTATACACACACACAACTGAATATTACACAGTCATCAAAAAGGAGAAATTCTTCCATTTGCAGCGATATGGATAGACTTGGAGAGAATTGTATGTAGCGAGATAAGCCAAAAGGAGAAAGAAAAACATCATATGATATTATTTATATGATTTGTATAGAGATAGAAAATTAATGAACTAAATTAAACGATAATAGACTTTTAAAAAGAGAACGATTCAAACAATAATAAACTTTTATTGGGTAAAAAGCAAATTAAAAAGTGCAGGAAAAGATGAGGAAGGTTTGGGGGGCAAATGGGATCAAGGGGATTAATGGACATTCTTTGAATGTGCACAACTCAGTGGTATTCATATATTCACAGGGTTATACAACCATCACCACTAATGAATTTTAGAAAAATTTTAGCACCACCCAAAGAAACTACACACCCATTGGTAGTCATTTTCCATTCTCTCCCTCCCCTAGGTGCCTAGCAGTCACTACTCTATATTCTGTCTGAACACTATGTAAAGGGAATCATAAAATATGTGTTTTTTCATAACTGACTTCATTCACTTAGCACATTTTATAGTACATATTTTATCAATGTAACATTGTCTGACAAAATTATATACATTTTAGGTGTGCAGATTCATCAGCTATATATCATACCACACCAACCATGTAGTTTCTAATAATCCTCCACCATGTGCATTGGCCTCCCACTACTCATTTCTCCCAATCCCCAACATGCTCATCTCTGATATCCTTGGTTCTGCCTTCAGAGTCCATGGACTAGTTTTGTTTTGTCTAATTTATTTGTTTATTTATATTATGTATTTTCTAAGAGTGAAATCATCTGGTATTTGCATTTTTTTCTGACTTATTTAAAGTATAATTTTCTCTAGTTCTATGCATGTTGTAAAAAGGCAGCATTTTATCTTTTCTATAGCTGAGTAGTATTAAACTATAATATGTATATATATGTATCATATATTTATCAAATCATCTGTCAATGGACCCTTAGATTGCGTCTGTTTTTTGGTTATTTTAATAGTGCTGCATTGAACATGGGAGTGCATATATCTTTCAGATTGGTACCCTTGAATCATATAGTAATTCCATTGTCAATTTTTGAGGAAACTCCATGCTGCTTTCTGAAGTGGTTGCATCAATTTGCATTCTTGCCTATAGTGTATAAGGGTTCACTCTTCACACACTTGTCAACACTTGTTTCTAGCTTTTTTAATAGAGGTCATTATCATTGGTATGAAATGTTATTATATTATAGTTTTGATTTGTGTTTCCTTAATAATAAGTGATGCTGAACATTTTTTTCATGTGCCTGTTAACTATCTGTATGTCTTCTTTAGAGAGGCGTCTGTTCGGTTCTGCCCATTTTTTCATTGAATTGTTTGCCTTTTTTATTTAATTGTATGAGTTCTCTATATACCTTGGATATTAAATCCTTGTCAGATGTATAATGTGCAAATATCTTCTCTAATTCAGTTGTCTTTTCTGTTTTATAATAGTTCTTTTTCATAATAGTTTCCCTGATCAGAAGTTTTTTTAATTCAATGTAGTTCCATTAGTTTATTTTGGCTTTTGTTTCCTTTGACATTGGAGTCAAGTTTTAAAGATATCTTTTAGACCCAAGTCAAGAAATCTGTTGATTATGCATTTTATGATTTCAGGTCTTACATTCAGTTTTCAATTCATTTTTAATTAATTTTCGTGTCTGGAGTTAGAGTGATATAGTTCCATTTTTTGCTTGTGGCTATTCAGTTTTCCCCAAATCATTTTTTGAAAAGACTCTCTACATTGTATGTTGTTGTCTCCTTTGTCATAAATTAATCCATTGTATAAGTGTATATTTATTTCTGAGGTCTCAATTCTGTTCTATTGATCGGTGTCTGTTTTTATTCTATTCTGTTTTTATTTCTGTTGCAAAAAATGAGTAGGAGACCTGAATTCTCAAAGAGTTTTGTGGTGAAAGCAAAGTGAGGAATGACAGAAGAATGAATATGCAAAGACCATGGGAAATGGGTAAGGTATTAGGAACTCAGAATGAGTAAAGGAAGCCCTCAGAGATTGATTATTCCATCATGGAATAATCACCTATAAACAAATTCACCTATATTTAAAGATAAGTGATTGATCATAGAAATATCTAAGAAGCATACAATTTTATTAAAACTTGACTCACTCTTAAAATTACACCCACTATAAATTTCTTGTGATTTTTTTTCACTGAAAAAGGTAAAATACAATAGGAAAAATGATTTAGTTTAAGCTACTGCTCTTGTTAATAAGATAACCCCTAGAATTCAACAGTTAGCAAGCTATTATATATATTATATATTATAGGTGTTCATGCTTTATATTAATAATTACAGTGTAATTCATGGTAATTCTAAAGTATATTGTGCTAATAATAGAATCAACTTGTGTCATTGATACATAGGAGAGGAAGTTTGCTAATTATATTTAATAATTCGCTGACTGTAAAATGTAAAGTTCAAATCTCAAATCTCCAAATCCTGAAATTATTTAGAAAATTTTATCCACTTTTGAATTAACCTATTGCAAAGGCAATGTTACCATGCTAAGGGAAAAATTCTGGGTCAGGGGTTAATTTAAGTTCTCAATCATATTTGTGACTTAAAAACTCTTGAGATACACGCGAACTGAGAAATCAGTCATGACCACATTAATATAGTAGATACCACAGAGACCTTACCATGATCCCTTTCCTGGGTGTTGAGAAGGCAATCCCCTTTGCTCTCCGTGGAATACTTATCATGCTCAGTTTTCCCTTATCCATTGCCATTCGCTGGACATACTGTCCTTCATTTGTAGCTAGGAGTCAGTAACTGATCATAACATCCACAGAGATAAAAACGGCTGTTCTATTTGCCTCAAGGACCAACTCTCATGTGCAACAGGTGATATAGACCCTCATGCAATCAGACTAAGGTTAACCACACATTCTTGCCTGGTGTCTTCTTCTACTCCTTAATTCAGCTACCTTCTAAAAGTCATCCTCAGTCAACTTCACTTGAATCCCTTCTGAAGCTTTCCCTCTAGAAGAAACAGACCTAAGACAGTTCATATCCTTAATTAAAATTGATGGGAATGATCTTAGATTTTGAGCACATACAAAGGTCTAATGTGTACTAGTCCTATTGACAGTCTTAATTTATAGTGAAGAAAATAATTAAAATCAAAATTCCATCTTTTACTCACTGACTTGTGATTTATAAGAAAAATTTCAAAACACCAAATTTGCAAAATTCTATTATAAAAAATGTATCTTGATCTCTTCTTTGACTGTGATGGAAAATTAAACCAGAAAAGCACATTGACAGAAATAATTATGTTGCAGCACAGAGGTTAAGACACATGTTCTGGAAGTCAGAGAGCAGAAATTACAAGTCTGGCTCTTCTGCTTATTATATTTGTCATTTCAGACAAGTTCATTCATTTCTCTGTTCCTTAGTTTCCACATTTGTAAAATTTGTTTTTGAAACTCATGAATCTCTAGACTGATAACTTTTTTGGAAAAAAAGTCACAAAATAAGCATAGTTGGATGGAGAAAGTGCAGATATATATTTTTTAAATAAAAAGAAAAATCAAAAGATTTCTGTATTTGATGAATTATTTATTCTTATCTTAAAAAACTATTTTGCACTTTATTACATTTATTTGCTAAACAAAACCAGAAGATTTGAAACATCCTGTCTTCATACTGAAAGTCATTTCTATGTACTAAACACTATGAAGGATTTATGCTAGTAACTTACAGGATTATTTAAAACAAGCATGTTTTTTCCTTTGCTTTTTAAATATCCAGGAAAGTGTTTGAGACCAAAATAATTAAGTGAGAAAAAAGCTCTCAGAGAAAAATCAATGCCCAAGTAGCAGCTACTACCTATGAAATAGATTGCACCTTAGTTGAGAAAGAAACAAAAGATGACTGCACCAGAGAGATAAGATCATCAACATTTAGTTTAAACCATTGTTGATCAAAGCATATTAATAAATATAAAATAATCTATAATTTTCAGGAAAAATTCCCTATACCACACCCTCTTCTACAATTGCTTTCAACAATATCTGGATAAGAAGAAGTTGCATCTTCTCTTACATTTCACGCTAAAATATCTGCATCCAAAAGCATATAAAGTTTGAACAAAATCAATGAATTCAATTCAGGAACTTTTTAGATCATTCTCTTACTGGGAAATGCTGCATATTAATTACATGCAGTAGCAGCTTTTAAAAACTGAAAAATTGCATGCTTCTAGAAATTGGATTTGTTCCTTGCACTCATTACTTAGTTAGGTACTTGGTTAATTATTCAGTCAGGCTGTTACAGATACAGCAGGTACTGTCTGAGAATCTCCAAAGTATGTGGCATTTCTCTAGGTATTGGTATATTGTCTCTCAGAGCTTACATCCCTAGTGTAGGAAAATCATACTGAACTATAAACATCAAAGAGGAAGACAGTTTGTGATCACTTGTATGAAAGAAATGAACTGCGTGCTATTGTAGAAGAAATTGGAAGGTTTAGGGATTTCTGAAAGGCTGCTTTAAAGAGCTGGGGTTTGTAGATTTTTTTAAAAAGTCAGGAGGAGTTGAGAGAAGAGAGAATAGCTTTCTAGGCAGAAGAAATAGCAGGCACACAGACTCTGAGAAGGGGAAGAATGGGAATGTTCAAGGAGGTAACAAGATAACTATGGCTCATGAAGCACAATGAGTAAACAACACATGAAGCTGGAGAGGGAGAGAGAATTTGTGTGAGGCTGGTAATGGATTTCAATTTTATTAAAAGAGCAATTGACAATCACTGAGGTTCTAAGTAGGGGAGTGATGTGATTTAATCAAAAAATAAATATTAAAAATGACTGTTGTATATAAAAATGGATTGGAAAATATCAAAAATAAAATCAAGATTATAAGTAAACAAATTTAAGCAGAATATCCGTGGTCGCTAGGAAGGATGATGATAGCGGTAGAGAGAAGTGAACAAATGCAAGATATTTTGACCACTAATTGGGCGGTTTCTTGATTTTTGGAATGTGAGTAAACAGATGTGACAAAGAGAAGCATTAACTAGATTTTTAACTAAGAATTGATGGCAGTGAAGTTATTTCTAAAAGGGGAGGGGAAATGATCCAGAGGATGAAGAGAGGGAAGAGAGAGCTCAATTCTGATAGCACTAATTTGAAAATGTTCCACCTGATATCCAAGTGCAGATGGAAACATAGCATTTGGAAATTAAAATATCACTATCGAGAGATGAGGACAGATTATAGACATAAAATTGAGAAACATAGAGGTCGGTTGTCAAACCTTGACAAAGGACAAGATCCTCTAAAAAACAGGATTGTAAATAAACATAAGAAGTTAAGTAAAGAGACTGTTTCTGGGAGAAACAACCAGCTTTGAATATTCTTAGAATAACCCCAGTTAAAACTAACACTCAGGCAGCAGAGGGAAAATATATTTCCAGACTCCTAACTGCCTCTTCATGGTGATAAGACCTGCCCCACAGAATTAATTTAACTCTTGTTTTATTTCTTAATATTGTGT
Organism: Solenodon paradoxus; assembly: GCA_004363575.1. Taxonomy (NCBI): domain Eukaryota; kingdom Metazoa; phylum Chordata; class Mammalia; order Eulipotyphla; family Solenodontidae; genus Solenodon; species Solenodon paradoxus. Next base: position 1,705,095 of record RJWH01000011.1, read on the forward strand.
CCGAAATGTACAGTTTTATTCTGCTATTTTGAACTTTATACAAACATAATCATAAAATATGTATTTCTTTATATTTTATCTATTTTGCTGTAAACTATATTTATATTTCCATCCATGTTGATTTTGTGTATTTGCAATTAACTCATTTTCATGACTATATAGTATTTTAATTCATAATAAATCTTATTTTATTTAACTATTCTACCATAACACAAGGCATTTCTAGTTTGGAAATATCACAGAAAAAGATGCACACACATTGAGCACATATTCTAGTGAAACTGGTATGCATATGAATAAAATTCCTACATAAATTTCCTTTTTGTAGATATAGCAAAATTATTATGCAGTAATTGGCTTACATTTCCACCAAAATATTTATCAGTTTCTATTTTTCAAGTCTTTATCTCTTGCCAATGCTTCATAATATCTAATGTTTTCATTTTAACCAAGTTGTTGTGTGGCTAATAATGTCTTTTTTTTTCAATTGTTTTGGCTTTAATTAACACTGAAATGGGAGTAGAGGTACGAAGAGATTGTTCTGGTATCAAGTTGGTACAGAACATAGATACTGTTGAAATTTCTATAATGTACAAGACAGTTTGCAAAACAATTGTCTGGTCCTAAATGTCAAGAATATTGAGGTTAAGAAACTCTGACCAAGAGGACATTATAAAGTTCTGAACTATTCCAAACTAGATCCTGAAATATCTGAGTTACCAGAAGCAGTATACATGGATGACACTGAGATTATGCTGTTTTGATTTAGAAAATTCATAGATCAAAGAAAATGAAACTTCCAAGTTGGCAAGAATTTTAGCCATCATTTAATTCAGCCTTCTCATTTGATGGTTGAGGTAACACGATGCTTAAAATGATTAAGCTATTTGTCCATGTAAATATCTACTTCCCTCTTGAGGGCAATGCCTTCCACTTCTAGAGCTATGTTAACGACTTGTGTCACCACAGTTCAATTTACTAGGTAGCTCATTTCAGGGGAGAAAAAAGATTGCTTCTTTGGAGAATAATAAAATTCTCATGGGAAATCAAAACAAAATAAATATTTAGTAAATGTTGCCTAATAATTCTGAAAATAAACCATCACCATTGAGGAAAACAAATACCCTTACATTCTTATTCACCAAATTTGCAGTGACAGGTAAAAGGCAGGCTAAAATAAACTTTGACCATCAAAGTCAACAGACATATGGAAATCAAGCTTTACTGTTTGACTACAGAAAAACATTTACTCCCAGTTTAAACTTAATCTAGCGTAACTCATTTTCAATATTCTCAGACGAATTTAGTGTTTTACATACGAGGAATGACTAAGTATCTAGTCTATAAACTAGCTTAATATATTTTTATAGTTATATAGTAAAGCAATATCAAAAAGTCTATCCTTAAAATGTCTCTACATAATTACTGATAAGTTCAAAGAAAACATTTTGGAAAGAATTTCATCATTCAATGGACTTCAGGGTTGTGTTTCTTTTTTAAATGTTCTGCTTCCAGGAGTTCCATCTGCATTAACAACTTTTATGTGGTAATTGAAACTCCCACTACAATTCTGAGTGGAATGATAGGGTCCCATTTGACCCTGGATAAAACATATTCTTCCATTCCGGCCTTCTTTTTGGAAACTGAATTGTGTGCTCCTGACCCAGCTTAAAGATGTCCTTGAGTCCTGATATTTGGAGGTAACAACTCTATGTCGTTTAAATGCTATTTTTTTTAAAAAAAAGGGAGAACAAAAACCTAAACTTCAAAATATTTTATTAATAGCTACATCAAAATTTGAAATCAGCTGACCTGTATTTGTTTTTTTTTTTTCCCCATCTGACTTTGGTCCTTAATGCAGAAGTCTCTTTGAAAGTGGTTACCTAGTTTAAATTTATACTGACTACAACTTACCCTAAGGGTTTGTTTATTTTAATCAGTGTGATCAGTAGCCCTCTCTTGCTATCTGCCGGGAGAGCAGCTTGCTATGATTCCGCCACCACTGAGATCTGACACTGTATATCGTCTAAATGGGACAGATGGAGCTTGTTTGAAGTTGTGTTTCATCAGCCATACCCTTGGCAAGCCTCCCATAGACTTCAGAGTAAAGCAGACAGATGTCCGATCTGTTATTTATAAAAAATGATTTAATATTAAATTACAAAATGCTATTGACACAATTACAGGAGAAAAATTAATAGTGTCACATTCAGTAATCTAAAAGTTTCTCTGACATCATAAAACCATCATCAACCACTTTATTCATGTATCAGCATCTCACAAGCAAAACATATGAGTGAGACCCTCGATCCTATTAAGCAACAAAGCATTTGAAAAGGTGAGCATGATAGTGGTTTTCTGACTCACTGGAAGAGCAAGTCAGGCTTGAAAATGATGACTTCACTGCAGATGAGACAACTTTCACTAAGTGGATTCTCTGGTTTTTGAGTATTAAATCTCACAGACTGACCAAAAGCTAAAGATGAATAGTGACAACGGCCACTCCATTCTACACAGATGTTTTATTAGGTCTAGTTTTCTTCTCCTAATCTTTCATGGAAGAATATGTTTTCAACTTCAGTGTGAAAATTAAAGGTCAGAGGAATTTTCAGACAAAGATTAAGTTACTAAGAATGGATCACACAGCGATTGATTCTGCTATGAGAGCATATAAAAACTAACTTGAACCTCTGGGGAAAAAAAGTCTTCCATTTCTTTACGTGAAAAACACCTACATATAAGAAACATGCTCCCCTCAATTACACACCCCTGTTTACCATACTCACCACTACACATAGTAATTGCCCATTAGTAATTTGCTGCCTCACTCAGTTTGGCACTTAAATCAGGTTCTGTTTAGCATAGTTCCAGTGTTTTTCAGGAATGTATAATTTGTCTCCCTAGAGAGGAATAACTTCCTTCTGTGATCTCCTGTACAAAACCAAGTGAACCATCAACGCAATGATGATATCTTCTAAGAAATCTGCAAAACCAATGAAAATGATTGAAGTGCTTAATTGCAGAAGCAAATGTTTAGAACACATCAGCATGTAGATTATAGTTCTATCAGATAAATTTTTAAAAAGATGTAAACAGCTCATTTTTTCTGTTATTTTATGCCTCTGTCATACTATATATTGAGAAGCCCAAGTCAAAAGAGTTCAGAAAAGAAGAGTGAGACCAAACAAAAATAGAAAACAAAAACTGAGTGTGACAAATAAAAATCTGATGGTATATACCAAGCATAAGAAGCACAAAGGATGCAATGATCAATTTTCCTAGATGAATCAGAAAATACTTAACTGGATCTTGAGGCATAAGTGAAAATTCAACAACTAGGCAAAAGAAAGAATTGTAAGTGATTTATTCTTTCTGGCTCTACATGTTGCTATAGGTATTATGGAGAAGGTACTAATGATTACTGGAAATAATTAAGAATTTCTAAAAATTAAACAGAAAATGAATTAGTAAGAAAGTGTAAAAATTAAATAAATACAGAAGTAGGAATTAGAGATGACTCAAAGCAGTAAAGACATTTGCAAATTAGGTTAATTGTGGTTAGTGGTGACAAGATAAAAGATCACCCAAAAGAATGTGCACTGCACAATCTAATATCCTGACTCCAGTTCACATCTCTTGGTAGGTGATCATAGGTCCCCAAATACTATACTTGGCACATTCATTTCTTATTATATGCTTTAGACTGACAATGTTATTTCACACAGATGTAATCAATCCATGGCTGCTAGATCTTACTGAAACTGTTTTAGAAAAAATTGAAGTGTATATGCAGTACTCATTGAATTTACCAAGATAAGAATCTACTGAAAAATTCAAAGTCATGCAGATGAATTCGTTTCTCAATATACCAATAGTTGCTAAGAGTTTATCTTTAATATTGGGTCGCATCATGCAAGAATAACTTTCAGAAATGTTTATTCAGCAAGGAAGCTCCTAAGAAGCTTAAATTTGATTCCATTTCTAGACAAATGTAATTGAGCTTATGTGAACTACAATGAACCATCAATAGTTAAAAACATATACACACATGTATGTGTGTATATGTGTGTGTATATATATATGTACATATATATATTATATACTGAAAATCCACAAAAGATTTATTGGCATAATCTCCTATGGTACATCTGGTGCTTTTAGATAGCTAATAGAACCGATTTACCAGGAATGACATGTCAAAGCCTTAAGAGAAAATGACTCCTGCCAGATGCCACCTATAATCACTTTCTGCTGGTTCTAATATCTGTCTCTCTCTGGATGGCCTCAATCCATTCTGGCAGACACAACACAGAGAACAATGTCAATATACTTTAGCAATGAAAAGGAAGCGTAAATGAAAATACTGCTGTGGAGTAGGTCACATTGTAAGCTCAAAACAGAGGTTTAAAAGCCGTAACAATTCAGTTCTATTTTATTTAAATGTTATTCACAGTTTCAAACTATCCCATGATAAGAATGATGTTGGAATAAGAGACCTTTTAAACCCACATGCAGGTTTAGAATTTTTGGGCTTCAAAGTTTAGGAGACACCTTGCCTTTGGTCACTCTTCTTCTTATTATAAATGGTTATTGTGATCAGACCTACAGTGTGTCTACACCAGTCTAGTATATTTGATAAATCAGAAAAGGTCTCTGGTGGAGCTTGACTTAGTTTAATACAGTTGAACCCACAGAAATGGTTGAAGTCCTAATATCCAATAATTATAGGAAGTTTTTTCTGGAAAAGCAGAATTATGTCCAAATTTAGTGGAAATGCCCTGACCAAGGTTTCAGCTCTTGCTATCTAGTCAACTTTCTTCAGATGCTTTCATTTCTTTAATTTCTTATTTTCTTAATATACTTTGAAAAACCCTTGAAATATTTCTGCCACTGAGTATTATTTCTCAAAATAAAAAGGACAATACCTTCCAGACTTTTAAGATATCATGCTTCTGTTATCTTAATGATGATATTTTGCTTTCCTCTAGAGATTGTTTTTCATGTACATTTTTGACAACTACTCTAGTAAAAATCCATTAGAGTATTAAGCCACCAAGTATAATAATTTGAAGAAATTTATTAGGCAAAATATAATTAAACCCTAAAAGAAAAAATATTTCACATTTGTGACTAATATGCTTTATCTTTTTCTATATAGTTGTTATTCACCATTCACCAATCATACCAAAGTACACTGATAAATTAGCTCATGGGATAAAAATTGTTATTTCAGTCCTGTGTTGTTCGACATCTAGCTTACCGTTGGCATTCCACAGGCACTAACTGGTCTATCATAATGAGTCTTTAAAATATAAAGATATCAAATGTAGCTCCACTGGGTTAGCTATATTCTCTTTAGATTCAGTTGCAACAATGCTGGGACCTGTTGAATTGATAGGATGTTCTTTTCTTGACAGCAGAAATCTCAAGTTGGACATTGTTTCGTTTTAAAATAAAGATTTATTGGGTACCAGCAAAAGATTCTATTATAAGGAGGGCAATCAAAGAGTTAGGTATTTCTAAAAATGGCTAATTTATAGGATGATAATGACTCCATTTTTCTTTCTCATGTGATTTCAGAAGCAGACTGGTTTTATGAGTAGTAACAAGGGTCTAATATATCAGTCTTCCAGAGTTATACATCTCAATTCTTTGCCTTACATCCTTCACATGACTGCTCTGCTGACTGGGATGAGACTCAGAGAAAATGTATATACCATCTTCTTCCCATTACAATTACTCTTTTTTAATTTTATTATCATTTAAAGGATAATGCCTCTTTATTTCTGATCATTACATGTACATGAATAAATAACCAAGTTTCCTATCTTGTAGACCTTTGCCTCAGGAGTGAGCACAGCATTGCAAAGTGTGACAAGAATGCCAAGCCTACTAGATCTGTCATTGTGAATTGTAAGAGTGAGCTGAGATCAGACAGAGCTGACTATGCTGGGAGAGGAACACATGACAAGTCTTAAAAGATTCTGCTCAACTACCTCTGAGATACTGCTCTTCATAAGCTCGCTTTATACTCTTATATTTCTTATAGGTAAGTTGCATTCATAAACATTATTTTTAATAATGTAATGCTTTGACAGGATCCTTCTGGAAAAAAAAAGAGTACATTCTGGACATTTCTTTAAAAATGTCATTTAATGGTTACAAAAGAATATTTGGTGTCAATAATTCACTGTGCAGTGAGTCATTATTATGTTCCTATCATTTAACTTTATCACTAGCTGTATCTTTTAGAGATTTTTGCTACTTTAGTTTACATGGTGCATTCAAAGAGAGCAAAAATATCCCACCTGACAGTTTTTGTTTTGAATCCATTGTGTAATAGTACAATAGACCAAGCCTACTTTGAAGTCAACCAAACGTGACAAGTTACCACTCCTTCACTTAATAGTTGTTGAATCATAAGACAATCGCAACCCTTTTGAAGGCTTATACTAGTACCTACTGAAGGGATGCTGAGAACTAAATAAAAGCACATACACTAAAACCTTAGCACTGTACTTTAATGAGATTCACAAAATAGTAGACGTGTGTTTGCATGTGTAACTGAGCATAAGTCAGGAGGAAGTGCCTTGGTTAAAAAAATAAATTCTAATAATACTGTATTTTTTAAACCTCAAAGAAACAATTAATACAATCTCTAACTTACTAATTGAATGTGTTTTATAAATTATTCATTGTATTAGGTTTCTCTTCCTGATGTAGCAATTTAGCAGCATCAAACGTAGAATTTTATTGTCTCACAATTCAAGAGATCATAAGTCTGAAATTACTATCAGTGAACTACAATCAAGATGTTAGCACGATAGCGTTCCTATTGGACTCTAGGTGTGAATATGTTTCCTTGTTTTGTCCATTTTCTAGATGACACTGACATTTTTCAGTTCTTGCGTCCTGTCTTCCACATTAAATCAGGAGCATTGCATTTTTTTGACCCTCTTGTCACACCCTTTTCTGATCATAGCCCTTGACTTATCTGGGAGAGGCTTTTTGTTTTAGAGATCCATGATTAGATTAGCCCTAGCCAAATAACACAAAATAATTCTCCCATTTCCATTTTCTTAACATAAATCACACCTGAAAAAATTTTTCATCACTGTCCACTGAAATTTCTGGGGATTAGACTATGAACATCTTTGGGAGATTATTATCTGATTACACAGTTGAATAAGATATTTGATTAGAATTCATAGCTTATGTCTCCATGGAAATTATGTTATACATACTAGCTATACCCATACATAAATTTATAAAATGTTTAAATTATAATGCACCTCATCTCTACAAATGTAATCAGTGGACAATCAGCCAAAATATGTTTGCTGAATTTACATCAAATGACTGGTAAAAAATATTCTCCATATCTATATCTTTGAATTGAAAATCTAAATTGATGTGAAGAGAATTTAGCAAGAGTGGGCTTTAGGAACTAAGGCACAAAAAGTAGTGATGATTAATGTGTCAACTTGACTGGGCTAAAGGATGCCCAGATGCTGATAAAACACTATTCCTGTGGGTGTCTTTGAGGGCTTTTCCTGAAGAGCTTAACATTTGAATAAAGGACTGAATAAAGGAGGTCCTCATCACATAATAAAGAAAATATAACATACATAAACCATGGAATACTTCTCAGTTATTAAATAAAAAGATGAAAACCTGCCATTTGTAACAACATGGATGTGCCTAAAGGATACTGTGTTAAATGAAATAGGTCAATTGGACAAAGACAAGCACCATATAATTTTACTTACATGTGGAAGATAACAAAATCAAATGAACAAATAAAATAAAATAAAAACAAAATATTAAACTGTAAAAGCAAAATAGTGGTTTCTAGAAACAAAAGACGAAGGGATGAGTAAATTGAGTAAAAGAGATCGATTACATGGTGATGAATGGACACTAGATTTTTGATGGTGAAATAAAATATACATACATATGTTGATTTATAAATGCTGCAAAAATGAGATCTATACAATGTTATATGCCAATTTACCTCAATAAAATATAAATAAATAAATAAAATAAAAAGAAGATCCTCATGTGTAATCTCCTCCAGGAACTGAATAAACAGACAGAAAGACAAGTTGTCAATCAATCTCTCCTTGAACTGGGATACCCATTTTCTCCAGTCCTTGAACATCAGAGCTCATGGTTCTTAGACTCTTGGACTCAGGGTCCTCTATTTCTTACCACCTATCTGAGGCCTAGGACTTATACTGAAATCATATTATACTTTTACTAATTTTTTCCAGATTTCAGATGGCAAATTGAGGTACTTCTCAGCCTCCTTAATAATGGATCAATTCCCTTAATAAATATCCTCATATATATTCTATAGATTATGCTCTCTGGAGAGCCCTGACTAATAGAGAAGCTGTATTCTTTTCTATTATGACATCATAATTATCCTATGACAAGTCTTCCTCTGCCTCAACAGGTGGCAGAACAAGAGAGTTCTACTTTCTCTGCCACCTTATGTTTTCCTCTAAAAGCTTCTCTATTCCCTCTAACTAAAGTAAGACATATGGACTCACAGCTTATTCCTGTGACCATTGTACTTTAAATCCACTCTGAGTTGTCACAATGAAGAGGGGAAAAAAATTAAAAGCTCCAGAGTCAATTTCCCTAGAATGATTTCTCCTTTGCTCTCTTTTCATGTCACTTTTGTTTCCTTCCATTGCCCCTGACTTCAGGGAGATCAACACTTCTCCAAGGAAACTGTAAGAAACAGGAATGATGGTGAGTGAGTTTTTCTCAGCAGTCCATGTGCAGGAGAATAGAGAGAACCCAGTAGGATGCAGATTTGTGGTGACAATGAATTGCTTACCATTGTCAATGATTTCATGGGAGCTAATCTTGTATACAAATAGATCATAAATGTGGTATAACTTTTGAACTAACAAACTTACTTCTACTGTATTGTTTTTACAGTTAAAACAAGCTACAAAATAATGATTCAGGATTTTGTCAACAAAGTATTTTTAAAAAGAATATCTCAATAGAATATCCACATTTTTCTTTGCTTTTTTCTACAACAGGTAATTTAGACATCAAGAAGAGTTTCTGAGACTCCCTAAGCTACGTCTCATTGTTGCTGATCACCAGTTCTATCACAAAACATCTGTATCTTGTTCCTGTGCCTTCCACTGCAGTGAACCAGGACAGAGGTAGCTTTGTGCTGTCTTGTGCAAGGTCCTCTGAAACATTTCTTGGTGAACTCCTATCTTCCCAAAATCCTTCCCAGCCACCTACTGCTGCTGTTATTTCTGCATCAGACCTCAACTCATGTCCTAACATAGCTCTGCATTTCTAGTTCAGAGAAACCACTGAATCCTCATAAAATTAAAGATAAAGAAAAAAAGATTTCTACCCTACTTTGACTTGCACATAATTACCCAGAGCCCAGTTGATTACACCACAGACAATTCAAGGTTCCCTGGTGACAAGACCTTTCAGTTTGCCCCTGCTGCCTCTCTCTCTATACAGGGTTAGAGTCTGAAGAAACTTCTCCAATGAGCTCCCAAATGTCCTCACTTGAATATTTATAAGCCTTTCTTTCAGACAACCTCATGTTAATTTGATTCCTGAAAAAATGTCTGACTGTATTGGAAACAGCTTATAATAAAGCTAAAACTCCCACTAGACAAAGAACATATCATATAAAAATGATAAAGAACATACTAGAATTGTTTTCAGGTTTAATGGGAAATGAATTAAATATTTGTCATATTTCAGATAGAAGTGATGTTAATTGTGGTGATAAAGGTTGGCAATATTTATCACCAGTTGGATTCCCATTTTTGGTGACTTGCTGTCACTATAATAATTTGGTTAATTTGAACCATGAAGGTTGTTTGATCATTACTACATTCCAATGCATTTAATAGGCTGTAATGTAATGTTCCTGCTAACTGATTTTATTTAGTTTGAGTTCACTCAAATAAATATCCCCTAGTAATAATAATATGAAACACATACTTTTGAAGTCCTTAGAGGAAAAAAATGAAGATAAGATATAATCCCTTTTTCAATTAGTTCATAATTTTGTAAGAAACTATATTCATAAAACAAAGCTAAACTATTTTTACGATTTTGTTTATTTATACAGGCAAATTTAAACTGAAAATTAATTTACATATATGTTGTTAGATTTTAAAATGAGCCTTTAAACTTATAATGTGGAGAAATTTTCCTTTCACAGAGAATGAAAAGTAAAAGAAGCAGATAAATGTTAGGCAGAAAGTTTACTTGAGACAATTAAAGACAAGTACAGACTCTTACGATTTCAGGTGTATTTACAAGTGCCGGTCTGGTTTCAAGTGTAAGCATACATACAAGTCCAAAGATTTTGTTTATAAAAGGATCCTACTGTGTATTGAAGAATCAATTTTATCCAAAGAGAGATCTGACATTTGCCTTAGGCTACTGAGAGTTGATCTCTACACCCCTGGTATGTCCTGTCTGATAAGCATGTCTCTGATGTCTCTGTTTGCCTGGGTGCTTTGTCCAATGGGCTATCTTAATGTGTGATTTATAGAGAGAGTTTTAGAATATGCCTTCCTGTTATGCTCTGGAAGAGCTGTAAACCTCTAGGAAAGTCTAAAAACCAAATGCTAGCAACTGATCATGTGATTGAAACCCCAAAACTCTCAGGACAAGTATGAATGAATTACCCCACTTCAATACTCTGAAAATTGTTATACATAGAGACAAAAGTCAGCGATGTCCAGAAATCCATAGGAAGATGACTAGAAACTTTGCTTTTGGTTCCATTCTATGTCTCATATTATGCATCTCCTCCTTGGGTTGATTCTTATTTTTGGCCATAGCACTTTCCTGAGTTCCATGTATCACCCTAATGAATTATCAAAACTGGATGGGTAGAGGAATGAGCAGAAGATAGTAACCTGTTAGGGGAGGGAGAGATTCCGATCCTCCTCACAAAACAACTAAGAATTAACCTATTCTCCAGAAAAAAATACCGAGGAAAAATAGGTGCAGCAACTACAGACACAGAGTGACTTTTGCAACAACAAAGAGTAGGTGAAAAACATCCTAGTACAGAGATAAACCACAGATTTGAGACTCAGGATAGGAGTTGTGGCTGATGGGGTGGAAATGCAGAAGAACGTGAACCATCTGGAGAGCCACTGCAGAAGCAACGAAAAGCCTACCCAGTGGGCCAGGATGCGGAGGTGGGGGAAACTGTCTTGGCAGAGGGCAGAAAAAAAGCCAGCGCCTCAGGAACTGGAGCAGTATCCTGCGTGGTGAAATCACACTAGGCACTGCCATAGGCACTGGAAGGCAATAGTGGAAATTCTCCACTCCCACCCCTCTCACCACCATATTGGAACACATTATCAGGGTTCACACACTGGATTTCCTGCCCACTGGATATCCCACCTACTGGATATCTGACCCTCAGGATTAAAGAAAGAAGGCAGTCTCACTGAAGGGATTAAACCTTTAAACTACCAGCTGACACCACTCTGTGGGTAGAGGAGGAGCTACAGCATGTTGCCAATTGTGGGCCAGCAGCAAGGTGATCACCTTAATGCCATTACTGCAGGGAAACTGAACCCGTAGAAATATAAACAGAGCAAAAACACAGAGACACATATGTGAAATGAAGGACCAGTCAAAAACCCAGAGGACAATCTGAATACATCAGAAGTATGCAAACTACTTAAAGATAAATTAGAGTAATAGTGATACATAAACATGGGAAACCAGAAAACAATAGAGGAAGTAAAAGAGATCATCAAAAAAGAAACAGAAGAAAAGCAAGATATCAAAATAAAGAACAGGATAATTGAACTAAAGAACTCAATAAAAGAATTTAAGAGTAAGATGGATTAAGCCTCCAATAGAATCAGCAATCTGGAAGTTAGGGCAGAGGAACTCACTCAAGCAAGCCAGTAAAGAGATAAAAGAATACAAATAAATGAAGACAATACTAAAGAGATTAGGGATAACATCAAAAGGAACAACATTTACATCATAGAGATCCCAGAAGGAGAAGAGAGAGACAAAAGGGAACAGAAAATATATTTGAAGACATAATACAGAACTTTCCAAACGAAGAATGAAGCATGTCTCCAGACCCAGGAAGCTCAAAAAATTCCTAATGAAAGTAGTATAAACAGACCTGCATCTAGACACACTGTCATCAAAATGTCAAAAATACAAGATAAAGAAAAAAATCATAAAAGCAGCCAGGGAAAAATGTGTCACAACAAGAGTCCCATAAGGTTGTCAGAGAATTTCTGAACTGAACTCTACAGGCCAGAAAGGAATTACATGATATATTCAAAATGCTGGAAAAATGGATTTTAAACATAGGATACTATACCCTGCAAGATATCGTTCAGGAATGAAGGAATGATAAAAAGCTTTTCCAATAAGCAAATGTTAAAGGAATTCATCGCCATGAAACCTGCTTTGCAAACATGCTAAATGATGCTCTATAAAGTGTAAAGAACCCTACAAAAACAGTAATATAGAAAATATGAAAAATGGGGAGGAAGAGAAAAAAATGTGAATACTTAGAATGAGTTGAAGACCAATCTGCTTTCAAATAAAAACAGGAAAAAAAATAGAATTCTTACCGATAACATCAGGGTAACTTAAAAATATATCCTAAGGGAACAGGAAAAGAAGAAAACAAAAAAGGGAAACCAATTAAAACATGACTACACCCAAATCACCCGAGAAAGAGAATAACAAAGGCATTGACTGGAGCAACATACAGAAGGAAAATTACGAAATGATATTAAGTGGCTATATGTCAATAATCATCCCAAACATTAATGGACTGAACTCACCAGTCAATCAGAGTATCTGAATGGATTAAAAAGCATAATCCTACCTTCTGATGCATTCAGGAAATCTACCTTCTTTAAAAAGTCAAACGAAGGCTCAAAGTCAATGATTGGGAAACAACCCAATGGTCAAACGGCAACCACAAAAGAGAAGGAACAGATATACTCATGTCAGATAAAACAGACTTCATTTAAAGAAAATAGTAAAAGACAGAGACCATCATATAATGATTAAAGTTTCAATCCAGCAAGAAAACAATCTTATTAACATATATGCACTAAATGAAGGAGCATTTAAATTCATTATGCAATTATTACTGGATCTGATAAGAGACATTGACAGCAACACAGTAATGGTGTTGACTTCGACACCCCACTTACAACAATGGACAAATCAACCAGGCAGAAAATTAACAGGGAAACAGCTTTAAATGACCATCTAGATCAGGTAGGTCTAACAGACATATAATTAAACTTCACCCAACGACTACAGATTTTGCTTATTCCTCATGTGCACAAGGAACATTTTCAAGGCTAGATCATATTTTGGGGCACAAAACATCACTCAACTAATTTACAAAGGCTGAAATAATACTAAGCATCTTCTCTGACCATATGGTTTAAAAGTAGAAATAAATCACAAAAAGAAAATGGACAACCCCAAATTAATTGAAAAATAAAAAATGTGCTTCTGAATGACTCTTGGGTAAAAGAGGAAATCAGAGAAGAACTTAAAACTATGCCGAGACAAATGAGATTAAAGATAAGAGCTACCAGAATCTATGAGATAGAGCAAAAGCAGTCCTAAGAGAAAAGTTCATCACAATCCAGGCTCACTTCAAGAGACAAGAAGAATCGCAAATAAACAACCCACTCAACTTTCAAACCAATTAGAGAAAAAAGAGCAATTAAAGCCAAAAAAAACAAAACAAAAACAAAGCCAAAGGGAAATAATCAAAATTTGAGCAGAAATAAATACAATAGATAACATAAAGAAAATCCATAAGGTCAATGAAATCAAAAGTTGATTCTTTGATTAAATAAGCAAAATCAGCAAACCATTATCTAGACTCTAAAAGAAAAAAGAGAAAAAAAAACTGACATAACTAGAATCAGAAATGAAAGGGGAGAAGTAACAACAGATTCTTCACAAGGGACAACTCTGAACAGCTCTATGCCACCAAAACAGACAACCTTGAGGACATGGACAGTTTAGAAAAATGCAGTCTACCAAGACTAAACATGGAAGAACTTGCAAATCTGAACAGAAAAATCACAGCAAAGAAATTGAAGAGGAAATCAAAATTTTCCCTAACAGAAAAGGTCCCAGGACCTGATGATTTTTCTAATGAGTTTTATCAAAATTTCAGAGAATTAACACCTACTCAAACTCTTCCAAAATATTAAAGAACAGATAATACTCCCTAATATGTATGAGGCTAACATCACACTGATACCGAATGCTGATAAAGACATCACCAAGAAAGAAAATTACAGAACAATATCTCTAATCAACATGTAAAAATTCTCAACAAAACACTGGAAAGCAGGAAATAAAACTACCATTATTTGCTGATGACATGATTACATATACATATAAATATATATGTATATATATATATTTATATAAACCAAAAAAAGTCAAAAAAAAAAAAAAAACCTTATGGAGCTCTTCAATGAATACAAGTACAAGAAGGTGAAAGTTTACAAAATCAACACATAACACTGTTTCTTTTTTATACGCAAGCATGTTACAAGAAAATTAAATCACAGAAAATTACACCACTTAAAATAGAATTTAAAAGAATAAAATATTGGATAAAACAATATGTCACTGTTGATTTAAAAAAAACTACTAAGGTTTAAGTTGAGAAAATTAAAGTTGTGACTTCTCTTTCATTATAAGGTACTGCTGATATCTGAGATTAAGAGATGAGGGGAGAATCTCCAGTTCCTTACTAAATTCTTCATCAGAACTTGCATGCGCCAATCTGAAGTGTGAGCACTAGAATAATCAACAAAATGAAACACCCTTATTAAATATTACTGCATCAATTTCCAATTACAGTACATGAATTTTCACTTCATGGAAGGCCACTGTCTTGGAAGAAAATCTTCTCATTTTTTTTCTCATTGTCATTTAAAACATGGAGCTTCAAAAACATAAAATGAATAAAAAAATCGAATTTAAGAGATGAAAGTACATAGCATTCTCGCTAAAGAAATCTCCTACGGTTAAGATTCCCACTTGACCTGTTCATTTAAAGGTCTGGCATTCAGGGGGAACAAAGGGAGAGATAAACAGGTTCAAAAGTTACTTAAATGGTTCCCAATTTTCTCATTTCAAAACTTTGGCTAAGTGATAATGATCTGTACTACTTAAGTGTGGATAATGCCACAATCAAAGATGATTCAATCATTTGCCATCCCCACCTCACACTATCTATATTCATTCCCATACATGTCAAAGAGATTTTATTTCATATTTCCTCCTCCACCAGGTAAAACACACACCTGTCATTCAGCTATGACAGTCTAGTCATTGCATCCAAATTGACATGCTGATTCTTTATCTTCCAATGTCACAATTTGGTCTATATGACTAGATGGGACCCAGAAATCATGGAGACATCAGATGGAGAACTTACTGGAAGAAAGAATACAGTGTTGAGATCTATAGAGCAGATTATTCTCATCAAGATGGAAAGAGACATGCCCTGGTGGAGTAGTGAGTGAGTGCAGTCTGCATACATCCCAAGGTCCCAGTTCATATCCCACAGCTGTTTGGAACTAAGATGAACTACTAGATAAAATAAAAAATTGCTGCTTCTTCTTTTCTCTTCCTGCCTGCCTGCCTACCTTCCTTCATTCCTGCCTTCACTTTTCCTTAAAAACAAATAAAAAAACTTTAATGATGTTCACTGCCAGTCCCAGTCAGTGACAAAATGAAACCTGCTGAGCCAAACAATGCCTCAATATAATCATCAAGATAAAGGATCTTCAGTTTCAGTGGCCGGAAGACTGTCCAGCCATGAATAGACAAGAGAAGTCTTCTGAAGATCAGAGGAGCCCAAGGTCACCCTATTCAGTGACTCATCTCTTCTATGCCAAGAATACTCAAAACCCAAGCAAGATTTTCTAAAAGACAGATGGTGTTGCAGAATACCTAGGAAAATTAAGAAGCTGATATTTTCTGAAGATATTATTTGAATAATTGGTTTTGACAAAAGTTTAAATAGGATAAGGAATTTAGATTTTACTCTGACTGTTAATGAGTGAAAGGCTCTTAGAAAAGAAACTTCATCATTTAAATAGCAAATAGAGAAATCATGTTTTCCTTGCACTATTGTACACTCTCATAGTTTAAATTCAATTTTTCAATCCACTAGCAAATGATTAATTTTACATCTCCAGGCACTATGTAAAAATACACATATACATATACATTATATATGCATCTATATGCCATTGGTACATATATTATATATAATGCCACTGATACATATACATATGTATTTATGACCCAAACACATATATAAATTGTTTAGAGAGGAGAATAGATGGAAAGATAGAGATAGATGATGATAGATAGATAGATATGTGGATACATACATAGATACATACATAGATACATACATAGATGATGATGAATAAAGAATAAGAACTGGTAAAAAACATTTTGTGAGAATTAAGCTGCTCTAGATTTCTCCCAACCAGTTTTAAAACCAAATAAACTGACTGTTGCCTTTTTAGTTAACCATAGAGGGCTTTCCTCTAATTGGCATGTCACATATGCCCAGACCAATAGAGCTTAACTTCTGCAAGCAGAACTTTGATGCAGAGTAACTAGATGCAAATCAGGATTTCAGATCTGATATTTCATCCTCACAATGTAACTTCAAAACCTTTTGGTCATTCAAAGAACACAGCCAGTTTGACCTCAGTGAAAATTACCTTCGTCTACAATTCAATTTGAGACTGTATTATTTTGACATCAAATATTTTAAACAAATAACATATATATATATATATATATATATGAAGAGAGAGAGAGAATATATTTTGTTTGTGTGCATTGTCTCTTGTAATTTTTGTGAGATAGGTACTTTGATCATCTGTATGAACAGATGAGGAAGCAAGAGCTTAGAAATATTAAGTACCTGTCTCCCTGCTCTCAATATCCGGCCTCCCCACCACAACTGTGAAGATCTAGAGCATGATCTGTGCAATCTCATTTAAACACCATCCTAAAAATTAATAGTTAAGAGATAAAACTGGTGAAGACCACAAAATGATCTTTTTGTTTTTTATTTAGTTACCAACAATAGCAACAACAAATAACTTTAGTATAAAATATAAACTTATAAAATTACTTTTAAACTAGTGCTTTGTATAATTTTGCTGCAGTATATATAATAGTCTTTCATCACTTGATTAACAAGAGTTGATTCATTTTAAATGTGAACTGTTTTTCATGTTTTTTTTTCTTGCAAACCAAAGCTGATCATGCTTATTTTGGACACTTTTACACCAAAGCTGAAAATCTAACAGCAAAAAATTTTAAAAAAGGAAGAAGAAGAAGAAGTAAAATGTATTCTGAATCAAAAACTAATATTTTGTTTCAATAAAGCATTCAACTATGAGCAGGAGTAACTCTTTACATTTTATTGGAAATGTATATTCTTCTGTGGACTTTAATGTGTAACACATTCAACCTACCCTGTTTATTATCCTAGAATTTTCTAGTATTAAGAAAATGCCTGGCATACAGACTTCATTACATAACTTTGGGTTAAGTGAATAATACTACAGTTGAATTAATTATATGTGTGAGTTAATAATCCAACAAAAAGTTGTTTTTCCATTTAAGGAAATCTTTATTTTAAAAGGTCCTTCCTTTATCAAGTTCTGATTAAAAAAGGTATTTGCCATCCTCTCCAGATGAAGCTCTTTGCATTACATTAGCTAGAAATGTTTCTAGGTACACATACATTTATAATGAAACTATCCAGACTAAATACCTGTTCTAAGTTCCTTGCCTGGAAATGGTTTCATTATCAGTATATTGCTTCTTCAGTATTTAAATGCTGCACTATTTTCGTAAAGCATGACAGAATTAGCTGTGGATGTTAAATAGTTCAAACTGTTTCACATAATAAGTGTTGGCTTTCAATGTTTCCTGAGAAGTTATTTCACTTCTTGCTGCCTCATAAAGACCTGAAACTGTATATAAAGTCAGAAATGTGTCTGCCCTCTGAATTTCACAGCAAAATAAATCACAAAGGATACATCATCTTCAATAATGAAAATGAGGTTCCCTGAAGAGCTCTTTTTACATAATACAGAGCCAGGATAGTAAACATTTTAATTTTTCATCTGAATCTATTGCTTTAGGCTATTAGCAAAGATCATTACACCTTACACAAAAATCAAACTAATGTTGCATTGTCACCTTTCAAACATGCAGGAGTCATTCATCATGTCCAAAAACAGAATGTGATGTTTCTTTAATCAAATAGGCATGAACAAATTCATCATCTAGGATATGAATTAGAAAGTGTGCTCTCACAATAGAAAAGTAGATTTGAGAATGAACCGAAGGGTTTCTTTTTTCATTAAATTTTGCTTTTACTTATTTACTAGATAATAGTTGCATTTATAGATATTTAAACCATAGACACACAAAAGTTAAAGAAAAAACATATGTTTACATTGAATCAAGATTGTTTCAAATGATTTATATATATAAATTTATTCAAATTAAACACACATAAAGAAATACCATATCTAAATATCATATAGCACATATACTTTTAGAGAATCCCTTCTAGTAGTTGACCTGTAATCTAAAAAAAAACAATACCACAGTCAAGGGAAAACAACTCTGGATTTCAAATTAGTTATATATTTTCTGATTCATTCACTCAATAATGTGAAGCTGCTAGATAAAAGATCTTGGAAATGTTAATGCTAGAAACTGCCATGAAAAAGCACAGAAGCTAGAAAGGAATTAGTGTTCCAATGTGCTTTATCTATTTTCAACAACAGGACAACTTAAAAAATCCCCCAAAGTGTCCAGATCTTCTTAACCAAAAATGAGCATAAAAATAGATTCTTATTATAAATTTTGTGAAAAATATTATGCTTAAAGTCATCACTTAGATAAAGCTCAATAAATGACAGTTAAAATTCAATAAGCCATTTAAATATTATCCTTAGCAGCACGGAAAACTTGTAGATAAAGGTTATCATAATTCTAGTGCACTGGACTTGAACAGATTACCTGGAAACCAATATAAATAGACAGCTGTCAGTTAGTACATTTATAAAATAATGATAAAACCCTTCATTTCTATTATTTTTTCATTCGAAAATTAAACATGCTTACATACATTTAAAGTTCCGTCAGAAAATATATCTATCTCTTGACTGTTAACATTGTGTTAGATATATCTCACAAATGTTTTACTAGAAGTTGAAAAAAACATTTGTCTACTTTCTGCAAAAGAGTAATGTGTTCCACATAGAACAGTAAAACATATTGATGGATTGTAAAGTCATACTTCCATGCCACTTAAAGTTACTGCTCAACTTTTCTGCCACACAGTCTCCAGAGATTTCTGAATTCTGAGAGTGCAAACATAAGACCAAGGTCTCCGTTCTTTAACTTTGCTGTTAGACTTGTCTATCCCATTCTCCTGGTTAGTCTGTATTGTGTACTTATTTTATGAAGTCTATGCAGAAAAGGAATTCCTTTTCTCAAAATATTAGGGATAATCTGTTTGTTTCTTCTCATGGGCTTACATAATATGATGGCTTCTAGCAAGGTCCTCCTCACTAGACTTTGAAAATACTGTATAGGTAGCCTTAGGTCATAGAAGCCAAAAGTTAAATTGTAGCACAGGTACAAAACTCAAAGTTATGGAAATATTAAGGAGCAATTAATAGGAATTTGTGAGGAAGCAACAACCTTAAAAGTATAAGAAAAATCTTCAATAACAGTAAAAGAAGACAGACAATGAAAAGTTGGCAATCATCATTCATCAAGTGGCAGGGAAAGCAGAGTATCATCAAGGATGATGTATGAACTGCAGATAATTGCATGGGTGAGCTTTAAATTTAAGACAATGAGATCTGAAGGATTGAATTTTGCAAAAGTTTGAGCATTTGGTGAACAGATTATTTATGACTGCTAAAAAAAACATTTGGCACCATTTGTTACTGAGACAGGAAAACATGAATAACTTAATAAAATATACATAATCCAAACAAAATTTGAGCAAAATATCTCTGCAACATAAGGATGCACTTTAAATAGACCTTGGTCAAGAGATATTAGAATTAAAAGCATAATTTTTGACCAGTGAAGTGTGATCGAAACATTTGTTAGAAAATGAGATTTTAAAAGTGATGCTTTGTTCCCCATATTCAAGGCCTCTATAAACATTTCCTAAATGTTTACCTTTAAGATGGGAGTGTGGGCAGGAAGCAAAGGAAAAATTATTTTTTTAATTCGGGGAGTTTCCTTCATAAGGCAAATAGTTATGGCAAACTTTAGTTTAACAATATAAGAAGTTATCACTCCAAAAAGTTAACTCTTCACAATTCACACAACAGTCCCAATTTAAGGGAGTCACTAATGAGAACAACTCCGCATCAAAATTTGCTAAAAATCCTTAGTTGCAATGTCAAAAACCCAGTCTAGACAGTAGGAAAAAATGAATAGGTAGAGCACAGAGGATTTTTAGGAGAGTGTAACCCTTTTTACAGTAATCTGCTGATGATATTCTGCAAGCCATTATACTCTTGTCCAAGTCCATAGAATGTACAAGACCAAGATTGAAACCTAATGTAAACTACAGACTTGGGAAGACATTTCATTAGATATGGTCAGGGATGCTGATAATGGGAGAGGCTATATACGAAGAGGACAGTGCATATGTAAGAAATTTCTTTACCTTCTGCTCAATTTTACTGTGCATCTAAAATTAAAGTATGTAATTTTAATAATCCAACACACATTGATTTAGAAAAAACAGGAGAATTATTTTAAAGTGCATGTATCCTAGATGAAGGAAAATGGTATCTACACGCCAGGCACAAGGGACTAGACTGTTACCAAGCTTTCATTCCCTCTCACAGTCTCTCATCTCTATCTCTGTCTCTTTCCCTCTGTCCTCACTACCCCACACCCACCCATACTGTAATGGTTTTCTTTGGCAAAGTCAGTCTTAAATGCAGAGAACAACCCTGCAACACATCTAGCTCACCACTAGATATGAGTTAGGAATACATTTCCCTATTCCTAGTCCAAGAAAAGCTTCTGAAGATCCAAGTTGGTCTGAGTCCCCACATTAATTGAAATTAATTATAACCTGTATCCCAGGGTCATCCAGAATACAGAAGAATGTATAATACAGAAATTCCACTAAAGCCACATGGTAGGAGAGAACTATCTCTTTGTAGAACATTTGGGCATGAATATTAAACAGATCCGCAATCCTTTTTCATATGGCTCTATCCTCCATTTCACTTCAAAGGAAGAGAGCAACTCTCTTGGAAATCCTGTTACAAATTTGTCATGCTAGATATACATTTGCCTTGTTGCATTTAGTGGTTCCATGACCTGCTTTGATTGGTCATTTTCCTAGCCAGTGTTGAAATGATAACTACTTGTGAAGCCATGGGTATGGGAAAAACTCCAAGAGGATTTTCTGTAGAACATTTGGTTTTAAAATACTGAATAGTCTAAATGCTTGGTTAAAAGTTTAAGTAATGAGTGATACGAAGAGTCAGCTTATAAATCATGCTGCTTTTCTCCAGGTCTTGAATCAAAGGGAGAAATTAGCATCATATGTTGTGTCTTTATTTCAATAAACTGTTGTTATAAAGAGCAGAAAATGTGTGTTGTTTAAAATACTCCATACCAACTCAAGTTGAACAAATACATCTTTCTTTAAATTTTTCAAATAGAGTGAATGATTTACATCTAACATAAAAACAATTTTTGGGGTCTTGGACCACCTGCACTATAAGGGCTGGTGTTAATTATATGTGCATTAAAAAGAACCTTCAATGACTCTTATGCACATGAGTTCAAAAAACATTTAAAGTATGGATATTCTGTTCATTTAAACTCATCACAACCTTTCACGTGTCTAGAACATGATCAAGTATTAACAAATTTTTTCAAGACAATTTTATCCATTCATCATACACTCCTTGAGTGACTAGATTGTGTTGTATAGTAAGATTCTCTCTTTTTTTTCCCTTCATCTGCATCAGTTTTGACCAAATAATTTTCCAGATCCCTGAACCTCATTGTTTATTCATTCATTTGTTCATTCCATTTACTTGTTCATTCTCCCTTCCAATAAACAGATCACTTATTCCATACTACATGCTTTATAGATACTGTGGATACAGATGAACTAAGCATAGTCCCTGCATGAGTTCACAATGTAAGAGCAATGGTAGATGCTAGAACTTACTCTGCTAGAGAGGGGTGGGTGCTATAATGCATAAGATGTTACAAGGGCAAAGGATACTTTAATGGAAAACTAGTGCAAATAATTCTTTTAAGGCATATATCTACTCTAAGCATCATAATTGTGTATACATCGTTTTATTAAAGATTGTCTTAATGCACAAAATTTACCCGAACACCTGTTAATTACAGGGAAATATCCTAAGTACTGATGGGAAACCAACATTGCAAGATTTTCTCTTCAATTCATTTAGATTGTTAATAAGATGATATCAAATTAAATAGAAGGGTATTTAAACATCTTATAATAAACATTTAGTCTGAGCATAAAATATTCATAAATAACTTCAAAACCCTTTTCCAGAAAACAGTATTTGTGGATAATTCTAATTCCTATAGAGCTCTCATCCAAACCTACCCAAGAATTCTTGCTAGAGCTTCATCTTTCACCTTTCAGTTTCATCTTACATTTTTCAGTCCCTGACATACACTAATATTATGGACAAATATAATGCAAAATTCCCATTTGTTCCAGTAATCTAAAGAACAAGTTAAGAGAAACCACAGTTATATATCTAAATATGTGTCTTTGTTTTGCCTGATCTCAACTATTTTCTATGATTGTATATTCTTATTTTCTCCAGAGATGCTCTTCACCTCTGTCCTGATTTCACAAACTTAGTTATTCAGGTTTCAGCTTAAATACTTCAATATTAAATTTCTTAATCTCCTCCAAACTTAAATCAGTGTGCTAGTTAAGCTTTTTCTAACAAGTAGGACTAACACCTTCACAGAAAATACAGCAAGTAGTATTATTGGTCAATATATGTGTTTGTTTACTGTCTCTCCTTCTCTGAAATGTAATTCCAAGGACAAGGATAATACACTTTTTAGTCACCATAGTTCATGCAGCCCTTAAAACCTTAATTGGTTTAACCCACATACAAAAACTAATTTGGAATAGCTAAATTTCAAAAATAAATCTCAAAATTGTGTTACAGAGGACTTGCAGTATGTGAGAGAATCAATGTTATACATTGTTATATAAAATTTTAAGTGCACTTAATATTCTGACACTCCTTTTGCAATAAAAATGTAGAGCATATATTTACACAAATTGTAGTGCAGCTATTCCTTGAATTTATGTGTTCTTTCAATTAAATTATTAAACACAAGGTTAAATGATTTTGCCTTATGCATCTTATGAGTTGCCTAGAGTATTTTGGATGACATTGAGCACATTGTAGTTTCTTAATACTGCTTAGTGAATCGAATTGAGCTGAATTGAATTGAAAGGAATCAAAGAAAAAACTTTCATAACATTTTGCCTTCTGGGTTTGGCAGAACATTGACATTCTAGTTAGAATTACTGCTCTTAGTTTTCAACTAGCTAGTGATTTGAAGCCATTTGAAAGCTTTGCAATTCTCCACATAGAGAATGAATATAATACCTGTCATCTTTAGGAAGAGATCATGAAGATTAGATACCACCTTTACATGAAAGAGCCTTAATAAATATGAAGTATTGTCATTCAGTACTATGGCAGGTTAAACATAGAGCTGTAAATGATATAATTAAGGTCTAACTCGGAAAGATGAAAATCAGCTACAGTGAAGAAAGATAAAGAAAGTTGTAAGGTAAAATTTTTTTATTTGACTAGTTTTCTCATTTGTTCAATAATTCCAAAACGCCACTGGATTTTTACCTATTTTTAGATCTTGTAGAAGAGTATGAGACTTACATGAATACCTTATAAAACTTCTCCATCCAAAATGAAATTTTGTTGTTATATCTTTATTCAGACGCATCATGCAAATGCCAAAATTAATGAATCCAGCAGGAGTGTGTTTCTAATGGTCCTCTGGTGTATTTTTGTCTACCAATCAATTAATCCATTGGGAGACTTATTCCTCCCTCTTAGCATGAGACCACAGATGATATCCCCACTTTTACCACTGTCTTCAGCCTAAGGTTAGTTTTCAAGTGTACATATAACCTAAGGAGTGTCCATCAGAGGCATGGGAATCAGAAGTTGAGGGAATCAATAAGAATATTGCAGACAGAAAGTATTCCTTTAACTGAATATTGCAAGTTCCTGGAACTTTCTAAGCCTGGGCTAAAGAACAGATCTCATCATTGCCATATATTGAGAAATTTCCTGAAAATAAATTCACCAGAGTAAAAAAGTAGAGTTGATATATATATGTATATATATATATATATATATATGGAAAAAAAGAAGATACTTTATGAGACCATTGCAAGAGGTCAAACATCTGTTGCTGAGAATATTATTCATCATTAGCTTTTCATATAGTTATGTATAAGTTGCTACTTATATCTTAATCAAATTTGAATAGGCTTTTATAAACTTGCACTTGAATAACTTTCGTATAAACTCTTCTTGCTGTAGAAAGAAATCATATGTCCCATATTCCTTCTCCTCATTCCATATCAACAAACATAATAACAATTTATAATCTGGAAGCCTTGTGGATCTATTTTTTTCATTATAGACTCTAAGTGCCCTGAATAAATACAAAGCCTACAAATAGAATTTCATGTAGATCATGTTTAGCCTAAAATTATTCATGAAAAAATTTTTCATGTTGAGTTATTTTATTATCATAATATTTCCTTTGAATTGCACCTGACTAACTTTCCCACAAATAAAGAAATTAAATAGAGATATGTTCATAAAATAGTAACATGTTTCACACAGAGAGATTGGTACAAAACTTCATATAGTGCTTAAATTTTCAAACAAGTGGCCATCTGGGCTATGTGATCTCTCTAGTAACAACATCAGTTCAGAGAATCAGTTTCAATTGAAAGCAGTTCTGTTTCAAAGTCTTTATATTGATCTGAAATCTGCTTGTATTGACATTGCCTTGGCCAATGATATTGGCCTTTTCACTCTGTAATCTAAAATAAATCAGACATCACTTATTTTTTTCATTAAATTATTATTTCACAGTAAGTACGTGAACTATTATTTGTACTAATGTATGCCTAATAAATAAAGTCATAAAGTAACATGAGATGCACTGATGTACAGGTAACCTCTAGGACAAAGCAGAATAATTCCAATATTAAATTATAGCTCTGTTCTATGAAAACTTTAGTTTTCTAGCTGAATAGCTTCTTATTTCAAATTGTTATTCAAACCCTTTACTATCCTGTTTGTTCATCTAAGGATTCGTGCATGACTCTTTAGAAGCATACTCTTTTATAATTCTGTGAGCTGAATTTGCAGAATTCTAAAGTCCTACTGATTTTTGCTTTTGTATTAGATTTTTTTCTTGCTGATCATTACACCATATTTTTGACTCAAAATAAGTAGGGAGTAAGACAAAATCTTAGGATGTTCTTAAACATTGTATTTGTGTAGGTATTTATATTTTTTCATATCAAGAATACTGCTGCTAGATTAGATAAATTTATTCAATCTTCAAAAATAGTTTGTGATATTAGTTATGTAGCCCAAATATGTCTTTAAGTTGGATGAATTTAGCAAAATTTTGCTTAATGAGTTGAGAACACTAAATATTTTGAATCTGTATTTTGAATAAAATCAGTGACTCATGAAATTATTGATGTATTGAATGGAGTTTAACTTAAGATAACAAGAAATCATTGCTACTAGAAATCACAGTCTTGTTACTAATCATTAGAGAACTCTTTGTCATATCACTTTCTAAACTCTATATTGCAATATGCAAATGAGAACACACTCTAGCTAAGACATCTATCAGGAGAAGGTTTGAACCTCTCATTTTTGAGCTTGATTGTAGTCAGTGGCATTTTGTTTTTACCTGATATGTTGCCAAGTTAATGTTTGTCTACTGAGGTAAATTTCATTTGATATACACTCCATATGATCTTTTAGACACATATTAAATATGAAAAGAAGAGAGAAGATTGCTGTTGCTTTTGCTTTCTCTTCCATCTCATGGACAGATTCTACAAGAGAAACAAAAAACATACAAAAGAAGCATATGCAAAATTCAAAGAAGTATATCCTGAAAATATCCAAGGGAAGCCCATGCCACTGAACAACTAATTAGTGTCTTCATTAGTTCTTCACAGAAAAAATTATGAGCATGGAGGCTCTAGGCTTCTGTAGAGAGTTTGTGAAACAAAATGTTCCTTGATCTAATCTCATCTGTTCCTTTTTGTCTTTAAAGACAAAGAGAAGAAATAAAAAAGCCTCCCCCTTCTGCTGAGGACTGCACCTCTTGCCAATTATTTAAATGAATAAGTAAGAGAGAGACTATTGGGACATACACTTAAAAGGAGAGAAAGGGGCAAAAATATCTATATCATAAAAATAGATTCTACCCACCTTGCACCAGATATATGAACATTTAAGGTAAGATCCAAGAGTCCATAAGCTGTATCTTAACTTTGTTCAGAATTGACTGGATAAGCACTTAGAAATATCAGTTATCTGGCTTGACCACTGAAATAAGTCACAGGAAAGGAGATTCAGAGAAGCTCCTCCACAATACCAGTTGTTTCCTTGAAATTAACATGATCCTGAGAGCATATTTCACTCATGCATCTTCATTGCCAGGCTTACCAAAAAGAGGAAAGAAGTTAGATTTTAATACCAAGATTTCTTAGCAATAATAATAATAATGAATGTTAGCTAATATTACAATAATTATAATGGGATATGCTAGCTGATATTCTGATTATAAATATACTACTTATGTGCATCATACATAATCTACATGCAGAATGTATTATGTATTATGCTATATATACGTAACAGTATATAATATTTCATGTATCATATTATATAAGATAATTTAGAATAGTAAATAATATAATACATAAATTTATAATATATTAATATATGTATACATGCTTTAATATGTAAGGACACTGAGAGTGATCAAATTGTCAAAGTATACTCAGCTCATAAGCATTGAAGTTAGGCCTTTAACTACTTGCTAAACTGTCCAGTGACTTTGTTGTCCAGTGTCAAATATAGATCACAATATAACCCATGAATATGTGGTTATGTTTCATTACATGAAAATTACTACTTAAAGGTTCTTACTGCTCTTTCACCAATAGACACTTCAACGAATAAATATTGGCAGCAGCATCAAATTTAAGTCAATATTTAAATACCTAACAAAGCTTTTCATCTATATTGATTTACATATTAGGAGTAGCTAATTAATTTTTTCTCCCACATTTTTCCATTATACATTATATACAGCATTAAGCACATTCATATTGTTAAGAAACCGTCATCATTATCCATCTCCAGAGCTCTTCATCTTATAAATCTAAAACTCAATACCTACTAATCACCTCTCCATTTCTTGTTCTCCCAACTCCTGGCAACCACCATATGAATTTGACTACTCTATGCACCTCAAATAAATGGAGTCGTATTGTATTTGTCTTTATGTGACTGATATATTTCATTTAGCACAATGTCTCTAAGTTTTACCCATGTTGTAGCATGTGTCAACATTGCCTTCCTTTTTAAGGATGAATGACATTCCATTCTTTATGTATACTGTTTTTTCTGTCCATTCATCTTTTGATGGACACTTGGATTTTTCTATCCATTAGGTATTGTCAAAAATATTGCCATAAGCATGGGTGTATTTGCATGTTTTTTAAATGAGAAAGGGAATCCTAAAAATGCTATATTAAAATAACTATTTTAATTACAATTTCAGATTAGTGCAAATATTATAAGATTATCATACCTGTCAATTTAAAAAATGCTTCTGATATCTAAGTTAAACTATATAATATGTTCCTATTTAAATATATGCATATTTATGTGCACATATACATACACATACAGATATACATGCATTTATGTATGTACACATGCATTATGTGTGTATGTATACACGCTTGTATATTTAAATTAAATATATACATATATGTATATCATGTAAATATATATAAATATATATCTTTACACATATGCATATATTTAAATATGTATAGATATATATATTCCAACATACATTTAAAACATTTTTGAAAATTGAATGGCATTGTAATCTTATAATATTTCCACTAATTTAAAATTTTAATTAAAATAGTTATTCTAGTGTAATATTTTTTAGGATTCATTTATAGCTTATTCCAATAAGGAATGGTTGTTTTGTGCCATGTACTAGGTGTAGTGGGTGCTTTTATGAATTCAGGGATGATTAGGGCATCATCCTTATCCAGGCGATACTTGAAAGTTAAACTAAAGTTTACTGCTGGAGTTAAATCAATAAAATAATGAATAAATATGCATAATAAAATACATACAAATATTCAGTTTAATTCACTCATTAAAAATAGTAATCTAGCTTTAAATATTTTGGAATGAATTACTTCTGTCATATATATTCAGAGTAAGATATCACCTGCAATAACAGAAGTATGTTAGTTTAAATGAACCTGATCACTGTTGCTGCAGAACAAAGATAACCATAAGATTCAATGGCCATCTAGGCTGTGCTCAGCTGGGCAGTTCTACCTGAAACTGCAGCAGCTCACTGGCTCTGTTTCTCACTGCTGTACATGGTCTGTCTATTAACCACACGATGCTCTTTTCACAGCAACGGCATATGTGCACATGAACAAGAGCAAACTTTTGAGTCCTTGAAAGACCTGAGTTCAGAAATGGTGCCTTGTTACACATACCTCATTCTGTTAACTAAAACAAGTCAGATGGACAATATTAAATTCCAGAGACATGGAAATATAGTTGACTTCAAATGTGAAGATCTGCAAAATCACAGGACTAAAAACATGGATTCAGAAGGATAAAAACTGAGATCAACTGACAGTGGAAAGCAAATGCAAATTCTGATCAGAGAATGAAAAACTGGCATGCAGAAAAGGAGTCTGTTTAGCACAGACTCGGAATTGATAATTTCATTTGAAATAAAATTATTGTCAAGGTATTATACACACCTCTACTTCATACTGTGTTTACACATTAGTCAAAGTATTCTGCATAGCAGTATAATACCTAAATTTGCATTTGTATCTGAATTCTTTTAAAATTGTTAGGGACCGTAATTGGGGATGTGGGAATGATGAAGCCAGCTGTTCTTAGTAGTGTGCATTACCTGAGCAAATGTGAACAATAATAATTTGTGGAATGATCTGTTTCACAGCTATTTAGGTAAGGAAATTAGGAAAAATGGTACATATAGAGTTTTAAGAGCGTTTAAAAATTTTTTTTTTGTGCTCAAAAGATTGTTTGAAAACATAGACTTTTGAATAAATGCTTAAAATAAGCAAAAAAAAAAATCTTCCTTATGAAAGTTTAAGAGGAATGGGAAATTCTGGAAGTTAAGATTCTAGGTAGAAGTTTGATAGAATAAGTAAAGCTATAACTCTGAACTGAGTATGAAGTGTGGTGACAAGGGAAGAAACAGGATTAAGTGACAATGCCTAGAACATGATAGGATTGAGAAGTTATAAAACAGATACCTCAAACGTTCCAACTCAAAGATCTCAATCTAGATGACCGAAAATATAATACTGTTGCTTAACAAAAAATTTAGAGCAGGATTTGAATACCGAAAAGAAAATACGTGTCTTGAGGTTTGTGGACGGTTCAAGAAAAATTTTTTAAAAAGCTGATGGTGAACACTGATAAGCAGGAAGTCCTCACTTAACATCAATAGATTCTTGGAAAGTGGGAATTCTAAGTAAAACAACACACAACAAAACCAATATTTAAAATGTGCTTATTGATATAAATAAATAAATAAAATACCTAAACCCTTCTAATATTATATAATCATTTGTATTTATTCATTCATTCAGTTTTCAACCTGATTATTCCAGTTCAGGATCTGGGGTGGCCAGAGTCTATCTAGGTTGGGAAAATTTAGATGTTCATGAACTTAACACATTGTTAGGATGTGAGAGGAAACCAGAGTACCACAAGATAACCCATGAAGACAGAGGTAAAACATGCAAATTACACATGACATCAAATAAACCTATGTTATTCAAGGAAGTACTGTAATTAGAATTTGGGAAGTTAGGGAGTGAAAGAGTTAAGAGATAAATATTATTAACCACCAAAGCTGAAGGGGTAGACAAGAAATGAGGACTTTTATATCACATCAAGTTTTTGAAATTTTGTGTGAACAACAGAGCAAAATTTCAAATACAAGAAAAACATGATTTGATCAATAATTTTGAAAGATAATCCTGATGATTTTGTTGACATAGGTAAGTAAATATCTAGTTAAACCATTTCTATACAGTATACAGATTTTCAGCATAAATTTGTCACCACTGCACTATGTCAATATGCTTCCTGCATAAACAAGATAACTAAAGTGGGTGAGACATATTTCAATATGTTCAATAACAAGGGGAAAAGTCATAATCCCTATTTTACAAATTAAAACATGTAACTTTCTTCATAAAAACAAAGTTAATTATTTGGGACAATGCAATGCAATTGTGAAAAAATAAAAGTGATAGGCAAATATTCAAATATATCAAATATAATTTACTAAAAATAACAATACAGTAATCTAAGAAAAAAACTTTCATAATCTTACCTCATGAATGTTCATTGTGTCTGGTCAGAACAGTCCAATGCCACCAGCAACTTTGTTTTTAGGTTTAAGGAACAGGAATATTATTTTCAAATGGTCCTTTTTTTAAATTGTGGTGTATTTCCAAATTGCTCTTCACTTCTAGACTGGATATTTTGATAGAAAATAAAAACTAATGGAATGTTTCTGCAGAAAACATTTTGATTCAGTACTGCTTGAACGGAAAAATAGTGAAATAAATAGCAAACCACATCTCAGTTTTCTAAATAACATACCCATTTCCTTTACTATCCACAAAATTTAAGTGTATCATAACTTTATATTGTTTCTCATTGCAGATTTATCGTCTCTGTATCATAGGATGGAGATTCCTCAAAAATATTGAACTAACATTTGATCCAACAATTCTAATTCTCTGTAGATTTCTAAAGAATGTGAAAACACTAGCCAGAAAAGATATTTAATCCCAGTAAAATTCACAATAACCAAGATATGAAATTAACCTCCATGCTCTTTGACTGATTACTGGATAAAGAAGATGTGGTATTTATAGTCAATGGAATTCTGCGCGGCTCTTAAAAAAATAGATAAAACATTGCCTTTTGCAACTTGAGGTTAGTATGCTAAATGAAATGTCAGAAAGAAAGAAGATACCAGATGGTTTTACTCAAATGTGATATATGAAGAAATAAAATAATGATGCACACACACACACACACACACACACACACACAATTATCTTACACATAATTATCTTTGGCTTTAAAACGAAGACTGTAATTACCAGAAAGTGGGGTTTGGGGGAGGAGCTGGACGGAGAACATGGGCTGTAAAAGTTAAAATAATTGTGGTGACGGCAACTAGGACTCTGATGGTGGGTATGATATGATATAAACAATTACTGAGGTGTGAATCTATTCTCCTGAAACCTGCAGTTTTGTAAACTAAAGAAAAATCAATAAAAGACAAAATACGAAATGTATCAATTATACCTTCATTTTACAGATGCAATACTTCTATTTCTATAACGTTTTAAATTAAACTTATGGAAAAATGTCAACACGGAAGTCAGTCACCTTTTTCTGTTCTTGCCTTAATCATAGTTGAATTTACTGACATTAAATCACTTAAAAGGAAGACACACATATAATTTTTGTGACCACGTTATTTTTAAGAGTATCAAAATAAGCATAATTGTAAAATGCACTTAATTCTCCAAAGTGCAGCCTGTAAAGCTAAGGAAGCACAATAAGAAACACAACAGAAGTGAAAATTACCAAGTCCTACCTTAATTGTTTTCACTCGTATTTGTTTCAAGTGTTTTGGTTCTTAAATTTTGCCTATATTTTAACTTTAGAAGAAATTTTCCATGAAAAAATTCTGTAATGCAATTAAACTCCAACAATTATCCTTACCACTGTTTTTAGATATTGAGTAATGCTTAGAATTAAGTGTAATTAAATTCTCCAATGTTTTCTTACAGATTTCAAACTGGTCTTATTTCGCATTATAATATTCATATTCATTGATACCAAGCATTAGAAAAATGTGAATCAAAACCACAATGAGTTATCATACCTATCAGAAATCGTATTATCAAAAATACAAAAGACAACAAGTAGTGAGGATGTAGAAATCAATGGGAACTTTCATACTATTGGAGGTGATGTAAAAATTTAGTCCAGCTATGGAAAAACATTATGGAGGTTTCTCAAAATATCTGAAATTTAACTATTTATCATCCAGCAATTCCATGATTAGGTATATATCCAAAACAATTGAAATTGAGATATTAAATAGATATTAGCACTCCCATGTTCACTACAACACTATTCATCAGAGTAAGGACACAAAGATAACATAAAGGCCCATTAATTGATAAATGAATAGAGGAAATGTGATATATATGTACATATATACATATAGATGTATATGTATATATATATGCGCCATGGAATAATATTCAGCCTTCAGAAAGAAATTATGCAATATGCTGCAATATGAATGAACCTTTAAGATTTTATGCCAAGTAAAATAAAGCCAGTCAGAGAAGGACAAGTACTAAATGATTCAAATTACATGAGGTATCTAAAATAGTTAGGTATATAAAACCAAAGAACAGTGAAATGTATTCCAGAAACTGGGAGTAGAGGAAATGGGGATTTATTAATCAACAAACATAATTTCAGTAAATCAAGAGAAACTATAGCAATTCATTGTACAACATTAAATCTATTGTCAATAATAAAATACACTTAAAGTCTGTTAAAATGATATCTCTTACATTATTTTCTTCCCATGAAAATAATATTTTTAAGAAGATATTTAGTTCACTAGAAACTTACTGTGGGTAGTCTAGTGGATGCGGCCATTGGATGTAGTCCACATATATTCCAACAATTCAGGTTCAAGACCTGGAGCTAGGGGAAAAAACCAAGAGGAACAACTAAATAAAATAAAAAAAAAATTTTTTCTTTCTTTCTCTACCTGTCTGCCTACTCACCTTTGTTCCTGCCTGCACCTTTCCTTAAAAAAAAGAAAGGAATGAAGGGAGGAATTTTCTGTGGGATAATAATGAAGATACGGGGTTCAATTGTCTTACTATTTTCCTGTGGGCTATGTTTCAATGTTTCCAGCAATACTAACTGAATGACCCATTTTAATCAATGCCAATTGTGTCATATATTATTTCTCATGTTATTTGAACAGAATTCTGACCTCTATTGTTTTTCATTGATATAATTTTTCAATCAGATGTGTTATTTTGGTATGTAAAATTTCATTTTGGTATTTATATGGAAATGCTGATAATAGGTCCAGTTAAAAAAGACCAGAACAAAGACTCTACCTTGTGTAAATATGTATAAAGATTGGTAGGTTTTTACAACAGAGAGGGCAGAAACATTCTCCAATAACACATGAAAGATTTGGATCTTCAGACCAATGTATGATTCCAGATCCTAAATACTGGTTAGGGAAAGGCAAGTCAGAACCTGCAGCAACTTGACTGTCTCCCTTTCTTACATACATGAGGTGATAATTGTACCTCAGTTTATGTTGGACATCACCGACACAGCATAAGATGATTCTTCTCAACCTTAAATTTATACAGTTAACCTAAGGAACCCCTCTAGCATGCGAGCTAGAATTGTCTGTTTTATTCATTATCCAACTCCTAGCATCAAAAATTGAACTTGATATGGAGTAAAAATTCAATGAGAAATTGCTAAACAGTGAATGAAAAATGAATAAATGAATAGAAAAATTATTGGTAGAAGGCAAACAATATACTTTGCCTGAAAACAGCTCTTTCTTTCTCATTTTTAATGACTAGTTAATGCAATTTGACTGGCTGTCTAAATGTAGATAGCAAACAAAGGTCAACCTTGTCACTGGTAGTTATACTAACCAGATCTTGGACAAGCTATTACAGCCATTTGTGGATTACTAAGATTACTCTCCATTTTCAGAAATTTCTTTACTATTTTGGTAAGGTGTTTTCTTTCCTAGAAGAATTTAAAGTCAGATAATCTGGATCAGCAATATCTGGAGAGTATCTCTTTAAATTAATAGATAATTTTGAAAGAAGTAACAAATTGACACTTAAGAGGCCATTGCAATATTATTGTCTTTCTTTTTATGAAGCCCTATCTTATAACTCTGAGTATTTTTAAATTTGCTTTTACATCATTTTACTTTAATTTTGGTAAGCTTTTTCAAAGTATTCTATATATTATTTGTCGATTGTAAATGAGATGTTTTCCTTCATTATATTTACTTATTAGATTTGTTTTTGTAAAGAAAGTATATATACAAACATACACATATAAGTATAAATATAGGTATAGATATACATGTAAATATTTATACTTGAGGCATCTAAATGTTATTAATCATAATATTACATTTCACTCTGAATTGTACAATTGTGTTATCTGCCATAATAAGATTTATTTAACCTTTTATTTTATTATGCATATTTCTTTTTTCACAACTATTTTATCATGAAGAATTCTAGAACAATTTTTGCTTTGTTTTACCTATGAAATTCTGGTGTTTAATCATAAGGTATAATGCTAAATGAATGTATATTTGCATACAAAGTTATCATATTTCTATTAAAATTTTTATTTAAAACAGCTAAGACTTTAGCTAATATATTTTTAACATTTCTAGTGATTATATGATAGGATTTTTATTTTAAATTAGCATTGTGAATTAACAGATTTTTCTACTATTGAAACAAGATTGCATGACTTTCATGTACTTAAATTTCTATCTAATACTATGTTACATATTATACAATCTTTTGTGGTATATCATAGCAAAACATGAGTGAATAGTTCATGTTTTAATAAAGAAAATTTCATACGTACAATTTCTCTGCAGTTGTTTGGAAGAACGCATGTATCTGTCTGAACAACACACATGCTGATATTGTGCTGGTCTTAAAATGCAAGAATCAAATTTCTGACTTCAGTAGTATCATTAACTGATGTCCACAACTGCATTAGTCACAAACCCATTACAGCATTGGCTCCAGAGCCTAGCATTCCGTAGACTGTTCTCAGGCAATCACTGAGCACTATATGGGTACTAAAATAATCTGACTCAAAGACTTCCTGGGGTCCTTGATGAACTTGCTTAGAACTGTGCTGAACTTTGAGATTCATCTTAACAATCTATTTTTCCCGTCCTTCTTTCCTTCATTAGAATCAGACATCATGGTCATCTTTTAACTCTATCAACCTCTCTCAATTCATTTTTCATTCATTTTCATTATCAGTCTCCTGACAAATCTCTCTCTCCCAGCAATTAAAAATCTCCCCCAAATAAAAGTCCAGAATCAGATGTCTTTATTAGTGAATTTCAAAGAACTACCACCTATTCTGTGAAATTTCTCTAAAAAAATTATGAGGAGGGAATAGTACAAACACATCTTATGAGGCCAACATTAACCTGATAACAAAGCCAGACAAAGATATTGCAAACAAAGAAAACCACAGATCAATGTCTTTGATAAGTATAGATACAATAAAATACTAGAAAATGAAATTCAGTCTTTTACTAGTAGGATCATACAAAATTATGAACAAGTGTGACAAATTCCAGGAAAACAAAGGTGGTTTATCATACAAAAATCAATGTAATAAGTCACATCAACAAAATTAAGGGAAAAAATCATATGAACATATTAATAGAAGCTAAAAACCATTTGAAAAGATTCAGCACCCATTCATGATGAAAATTACCATAAGATGGAGAGAGAAAGAACATACCCACATAGCAAAAACCACGTTATAAACCAACAGATACGCTCAGTGATGAAAGTTGAAAGATTTTGCTTTAAGATCAGGAGCAAGACAAAGCTGTCCACTCTCACCACTTCCATTTCATTTAATATTTCATATCTTAAAACAAATAAACAACAATAAGAAAAATATCTAAATTAGAGAAGTGAAACTATCACTATTTGCAGATAAATATGACACCCTAAGAATACCTTAATAATTATTAGAAAGATAAAATGAGTACAATAAAGTAGAAGATTGCAAAAATGATACACAGAAATATGTTGCATTTTATATGCAAATAATGAGCTAGAAGAAAAAAAAATGAGAAAACTATATGAAAAATTATACAGAAAAGTAATATCTAAGAATAAATTTAATAAAGGAGGCAAAGGACCTGTATAATAAAAACTATAAGACATAGCTAAAAGAAATAGAAGATGATACAAAGAGATGAAAAAATGTTCCAGGTTTATTTATTAGGGAGAATTGTTTTTGCTAAAATGGTCATCTTACCTAAACTAATGTAAACATGCAATGCAATTCCTATTAAATTTCAATGACATTTTAAAATAAATTGAACAAATAGCAATAAAATGTATATGGAACCACAAAAGAACTTGAATACTTGCTCAAGTAATCTTGAGAAAAAAGGAACAAAACAATACGTTTTGTATTACTCAACTTGAAACCAAACTTGAAAGTAGCAGTAACTAAAATAGTATAGTACTGGAATAAAACCAGCCTGCTAGAGGCCTTTTTAAGACACTTGTACTCTAGAGAATGGAAGCCAAATCTTATCAGTTGTTAAGTTCCATGACTTCTGTATAGCATAAGAGGCCAAATCAACAAGTGTATATCAAAGTAGAACAACAGATTGCTGTGTCTTTTGTTTTCTGCCACAATGAAGAAAATATAGCACCTGTTGGCTTCTGGAATTAATAGATTTCATACCTATATATAATAAATGAAAGTATATAGTGGATTACACGAAAGGTCTCACTTTGAGTGAGTCCAAGAGAAGAAAAGGACTCTAGCAAATTCAGGCTGTGGCACAAGAGTCATTATTGCTTTAAGCACACTCTTCAGCAGACATTATATGTTGGTGGTGTAAATGATAGGAAAAGAAGCCAAATGGAGCTATGACAAACCCCACTGTGAGAATCACGTTTGGGTTCATGGGCTTCTGGAACAGACATGACATCTTCAAGAGAGAGAAATTTCTTGAAGAAATTGATTCTGATATATTAATGAGTCTAAGTAGAATTGGAATGCTGACCATGAGACAAAATGTGACCATAGACCTACAAGTGCCATTATGAGTTAATTACACTGGACTTACTAAATCACAAGTTGGATTTTCTCAGTAATTGTCTTTCACTTAATGAAAATAAAGCATCTGGGACTGAGTCTGGGTAGAATAAGGAGACATAAAAAAGCAATCTAAGAAGTCCATATTTTTGAACTTGCACTTAGGGTATATTGGTGTGTCACATTAAAAAAGCTGAATGAAGAAGAAAAAGACAACTTGCTTTTGCACATGGGTGAACCTAGTCTATGTGAAAATGCTAAAGAGATCTTAAAGGGATTGCAGTCATAATTATGTGTATCCTGAAAGACTGTGGAGAGGGAATTTATTCCCTGACAACACAGTTGAGCCAGTACACCTGATCATCGAATGTACATAAAGGTATTTTGAGATGAGAACATACAGATTCTTAGACACTATTTTATCTTGGATCTCTTAATGAGTTTGCCAATAAACTTTTACTTCATGAAATATCACACATGCATAAACATAAAATATATTCGATCTGGATTGTGCATTTTTCTTTTTAATTCTTTTTGCTCATGTTATTATTTACATCAAAATTAACTTCTTTGCTGCTAAGATGGTTACTCTTCTTTGTTTTTATTACTTTGTTCCTTACTCAAACTTTTGTGCTCACTCTGAGTTCATTTCATATATTTCCCTTACAAATTATACAGTTGAGGTTTTCATTGAGATATTTTTCTAAATTGAAAATAATAGTAAAGTTGTTTATTCACATTTATTTATATATTTCATCTTAACCCTGATAAATTAGTTTGTCATATTAGTAGTTGGGTTTTTGTTTGTTTGTTTGTTTGGTTGGGTTTTTTTGCTTTGAATTTCATTAAACATCATTTCCTTTTCCTAAAGGATATGGTAGTCATTACATTCTAGCATGTGGACTCTGGCTTTATAGAAGTTTCAGGCTAATTTGAACCTTTGTAGCTGACATGATTTTACCTTAATGGTAATCACATTTACTTTTTAAGATAGCACAATTTACCATGTTGTGCAGTGAATCTATGTTTCTTCCTTTTTGTCATTGTTTGTTGCTTAGTATATTTAATTCTGCAGGAAAAAGTTTGGTGAAGCAGGAGTTATATTTGAGATCTGGATGTACCCTGAGTTCACAACAAAGACTCTTAAATACTGTCTTATGTTTGTTTGTTTTAACCTTACTGTGTTCCTTTCAATAGCTTCCTGACCCGACAATTTCCCCAGGTTCCTGAAGCTCTTCCTTCAATTACTTGGATAGATTGGGTATTCTTCAGATGAAATCCGATTTCGTATATATGCTCTATTTGCTTTCTGTCAAACTAAATTGAGGTAGGTATTTGTTACTTGTGACTAAAAGAAAACTGATATAGTTATCAAAGTAGACAAAGGTTAAAACATCTTAGCTGATATTTCAGAAGTGTGGAACAAAAGTTTCAGACCTCTGAATAAGATTTGCTTTCTTGTCTGTTTACAGTCGTATACCCTAAGCACTTAAAGTCTCTTAAGGTTTTTCACAATATCTGATACTAGCAAAGAATGAATAAAATGAGAAAGTTCCTTAGCCTCAATTATTCAATATGTGAAATGACAGAGTATACTAATATGTATTCCTTAATATGGGCATAGAAATCAAAGGAAATATGGTTTTTCCATGTAGAACATCTAGTTCAAACGCATGGCACATTTTACTGAGAAAATAAGCAATATTGATTAGTAATAAAATGTTATTAGTGGTATTATCAATGAATGGTTAAATTAAATTTTAATGAAGGTTTCTTAATGAGTAGATATAATTTAGTAAACTACTTAAATTTCTTAAATGATTAAACTGAAAGTCACATTATCAATACATCTAAGAACTTCAAATGCTGACGATTGTTGAAAAAGTTTTGTAGGTAAAAAAACATGAGACTAGAATTTAGAATATTCAATATTTGACTCTGGAAGACCCTCACAGATGAACACTTGTGTAACAATTGTTTTGAAGAAACATGTAAATGCCAAGTACAAGTGGTCTCTAGAAAGCAGAAGTTCCGTGGTATTGCAGAAAAGTAACATGTGTGTTTTCTGAATAAAACACAAAATATGTTAATTAAACACATAAAAAGTTTATAGCAATGCAAGCAAAAGAAATAATAATGTGCTTTAAAAAAATGATGCAGTGAAGTTGAAGTCAACTGTTGGCAAATACTTGACTCTTTCCAAAGGTTTCCCAATTCAGGAGCCTTAAGATGATGGTTAGCAAACTAAGTTTATGCAGATTTTAAATTTTTATTACATATGAATAATCCTCTAAAGAAAAGTTGATAGAAATTCACCTATCTACCGCAAGTTGAAAATTGAATGTCAAAATATCTATGAAAAAAGGAATTCATTGTTTCTGTAAAGAACTAAAAATTACAAAGTTCATTATATTTGGTCAGTCTCCAAAACTAGTTAAAACAGTATCCAGGATATAGTAATTCTCATCACTCTATTAGTCCCATCCTTCTAACAAAATATTCCAAATTTAGCCTAGTATATGTGAATGCCTAAAAATTCTATACAAAAAAATAATAAATGATATTTCTAGCAATATTTTCAAATTCTCCCTAACTCATTTAACACTAACTAATCAATATAATGAATAAATTTTTCAGAAATATAGGATTCCAGCTATTTTTCTTCTTCCTATTCTTACTATTTTTATACTGATAATCAACTACACAGATTTCCAATTCTTATTTTTTATAGTAAAATTGCTCTCATTTTTTGTTTGCACACTTTCTCTTATATAAGATATATAAGATTTATATTATAAATAAAACTGTTGGTGCTGTTTCAATGTAATTAAATATAAATTTTGTAAACTATATTGGTGGTCCCAAGATACAAGGAGCCATTGGAAATCTGTGCCATAAAATATTATTTCATGCAATAGAATGAAAACCTAAAAGCATAATCCAAGCTCAAAATTCATAGGGACTGATGAGATAAAATGATAGCAATTTTATTTAGAAGATAATACCACAAAAACCTCAATGGCCCCCCTGTGGTACAAAACATTAGTTAAAGTCTAGAAATATACTTGGAACAGTACATTATCCTTATGTCCTTTTGATCATCACTACATGGAACATGATAAAAATACATTACCCTCTTTATTGATACCCCTTCCACTTCACTTTGGAAATGGTTTTCTGATGGAGGGTCTCCTGCCAGTGAAGCAGAAACCCAATAAACCATGAGTAGAAGACTGAATCTTCTTATTGTGAGTTAATTCTTGGTCATCAGTTTCACCTGAAAGAATGATCAGTAAGTAACTAAGGTGAAATGCTATCATTATTGACTAAAACTATTTTTATTGCAATCATTAAAATGAATCTTGCATACTACCTGTATTTCTAAATTTAAAAAGTGAAACTCTTCTTACTATATACTTCTGTTTTTCTTTAAACTTATACTTAGATTCAACTCCCATTTAATGAGGGTTTTCTATGTGTCAGAAAGGAAGCTGAGTAACATCATTCCATACACAGTTACCATATCTGTAAGTTTTTGACTTCAGGTCAAATGACATGTTCCATTATGTGAAATTAGGTAATATAACAAGCAAAATATATTCATGTTGGTTATATAATCTAACAAATGTCATTAAAAATAACTGCCATAGCATTAATGTCTATATTAAAGTAATTTTTATTTATAAATCATTATCAGTTATTAGATCCAATATTCTCAATGCATCACTGATTCAGATTTCTTGTCACATATTCAAACAAATAAAAAATATGTAATGGTCCAGGGACACAGTTCTTCAATGACAATAAATCATTATTACTGAAAGCAATGAAGAAATACATAAAAGATAATAAAAGGCTTAAATAAATATATATTTCTTAGGAATTGGTGCTCATTTATAGAATAATTTAGATCCATCCACTTTTCTTTTTTTTAAAGAAAAAGTACAGGCAGGAATAAAGATGAGTAGGTAGATGAGGCAGGAAGAGAGAGGAGGAAGAATAATTTATTTTATTTCACTGCTCACATTGGTTGTTCCCCCGCTGCTGGGTCTTGAACCCAGCAGCTTGAGATTTATGTGGGACTACTCCTAGGGTATAGCAAACTGCTAGGACTCCAGGGCACACCCAGATCCACTCCATTTCTTGTTATCTGATTACATATTTTATTTTTGCATACTCCTTCCAATATTTTTCCTTTTTTATTAAAACAAAGTAAAAATAGAATAATATTTTCCTTCAATCTGAATGTTTCCCTAAACAGCGGTTAAATGATAAAGTGATAAGAACATTAAACATTACATTTATAAAAGGTCAGAAAGAAATACGTTTTCAAAATGAGAAAATATGCAAAATTAAATGCAGAGGTCACTATACAATAAAATTCTTCTACTGATATTTTTAAAATAAGATAAGAAAGAGTGCTAAAGGGTAAAAAGATTGGTTTTAGTCTTAAATATAATATAGAATATTTTAAAAAATAACCATCTAGTTTGCAAATAAATTTTCTTTATTGTGATAATTTAGCCTCAGGAAATAATTTTCTGTATTAAAGTCGTACAATAACAATAAAAATTATAATTTATGTAACACTTTAAAATGTATAAATCATGATCATATGCATCCTTTCACTAAATACTCATCAAGAGCATGTGTCTTAAAATGATTTTTATTTATAACAAAATGGACCACTCAAGTTCCCACCAATAAGTGGTAATAAAGACAAAAATTAAAACTATATTGAACTTCAGGAACTTTCTGCTAATTTATGATGCATCTTGATATGATTGCCATTTAATTCTCTTTTATAGCAGTGCATTTGAACACTGGTCTTTGCACATCTCAAAAGAGAAAGCAAAGTGACATATAAAATTAAAACCATTTTGAAATCAAACTGAGCACATTCAAATCTCATCTATGCAACTTATTGTATGGCTTTGAGCTGGTTATACAAACTAATCTTTATGACTTTCAAGTTTCTTGTCTATAAATAGATATATATATAGTAATTTCCTTATGGAATGCTGACTTAATCAGAAAAGAGTCATAAAACAATAAAGCAAGTTGTTAAAAATGTAAATTCTATATCCTTCTGTAATATGTTTGTTTTGATATTGCAAATTTTTAATTAAAGTCATAATTTGATTCAAATATAATAAAAATAAAATGGCCTAATTTTCTTTCAATTTCATTTCCATTTTTTTCAAGTAAAACATATAGCTACCGAGGAATAAAACACTTCAAAAACAAAGAAAAGAATTGTGTAAACACCCAAAAAACAATTTTTTAACTACAGTTACTTGGAATATTTTTAAAAAAATCTCCTAGTTAAAATATTGAAGCACTTTGTCTCTGAAGATGCAGATTTGACAGACTGTTCCATTTAATTGTGAAGGACTCAACAGATTTCCTCAAAGACTCTTGATTCAAATCATTAAGATTGAATTATAAAATAAGGGACAGATGAACGTATGAAAATCCCATGCGCCAGAAAAATTCTAGACTGATTCTTGAGAAGAAGCAAACTTCATCAGTGTCACAGTACAGATTTTGTTCTTAGTGACAGCACAGGGAAAGTATTGTAGAGTAGCCAGTAACTGGAACTAATGTATTTGGAAGGTCAAATAAGAGACCACAGAACAGTGTGCCAAGAAGGAATGCGAACAAGGATTCTGAGCATCTCTTTGTGGAATCCTGACTTGGAATGCAGCTAACAAGGTTGTTCAGAGAAAATTTGCTTTGTTAATGTCAATACATGGTCTCCAACAAAGTGAGAAATTTTTAGATACTTGGATTTCCGCAAAAAAATGATGTTTCCTCAACATCCTCTTACCTTTGGCTTAGCTAGAAGGCTCTGTGACTGCTTAGAATGTTTGTTGAGAGTTGTCATTAAGTTTCTAGCAAGAATTAAACAATGTGTATGAAAGTAGAGGAAATAAAAATGTTAGCTAAATATCAAGTCCTTACTTAAGCACTCCTTAATAATCAAACAAAAAACTTCTCTGATCACTGTATGAGTAAATTTTAAGACATTATAACTAATATCACTTAATTGTCTCCTTTCCTATTTATGAAATGAGCTCTTAGTCATTTGTTGCATCTAAAATTATGCCCATCTACACATGAGTAGGTAAAGAAGATTGTAAATACACACACACACACACACACACACACACACACACACATGCACCAATATACATATAAATATCATGGAATACTACTCAGGTATGAAAAATTGTGATATCCTGCCATTTGTAATAACATGAATAAAACTCAAGTGTACTTTGCTTAGTGAGATAATTTAAAAACAAAGATTTTTTTCCTTTTATTCATACGTGACAAATAAAAAAATGAAAAAAATAGACTTTTAGTCTATAATGCCAAATCAGTAATTACTAGAAAAAGAGTGAGACAAATCAGGAAAAGGAGTCAATTATAAGATGAAGGATAGAATTAGACTGTTAGTGGTGAACTTATCGTATATACAGATATTGATTTATAATGATGCATTCCTTAAACCTACTAATGTAATACAATGTTACTTCAATAAAATGTAATACATAGTATTAAAAAAATAAATATCCAATATCCTTTCTAGTTCTTGCAATCTCACTATACATATACATAATAAAGATATGGGAAATCTGATTTTCTTCTTGATAAAGCCAGTTGGATAACACACGTACCAATCATCAGGCAAAGGTAACATGAGCTACGTGTATGCTGTCATCATGGTATTAGACCTAAATTACTGGACCTACATCATCTTCCCTGCTAACTGCCATCACCCATCTTTAATCCCTAAACCCAGTTTCTAAAGTCTTTAAAGAATTATTTAGATATTTTTTCAATGTTCCCCACTTATTTACAAAGTATCTCAGGTACACACAATTATTACTCATTCAGTTACTTACAGCACTTTCAAACGTACACTTCTGTTGTCTTAGTTCCCTTTTTTCCTTTCTAATCATTCATTCTTCAAATACTTATTTTCACCTCTTATTTTCAAAGCATTCAGATACAGTTCTTCGTATTATCATAGTAATTAATGTAAAAAATAACTAGGGCAGACTTACGAATGACCTTGGAACATAATTTTAAAGTGTTATAAGCCAAACACTGTCTACTTTTAAAAGAATTCTTGAATAAATTTACAATGAGGGAAAGACTTC
Source organism: Solenodon paradoxus (assembly GCA_004363575.1). NCBI lineage: Eukaryota > Metazoa > Chordata > Mammalia > Eulipotyphla > Solenodontidae > Solenodon > Solenodon paradoxus. Next base: position 1,749,760 of record RJWH01000011.1, read on the forward strand.
TTATGGAGAGACTCAGGAAAAAAAATTCAAGAGAATGTGGAATCAAACTATAACATAAAAACATTGGCGTCATATAGGAGAATCACTATCTGCCTGATCTTCTTCCCACCGTATCACCTGCATATGATAACTGATACCCTTCACTCTAGCATAATGGATGTGAACGCAGTTTTCTCTTTGGGAACCAAACCCACAAATTTTCTAATTCTACTTCTCTTACTAGTTCCTTTAGTCCTCTTAGCTAAGCATCAGGGTCTGAGCTTTTCCTGCAAAGCAAAGACTAAAACTTATCTATTTAACAAAGTTAGCATATTATTACATTGATTAACATACATAGAACAGGGCCCTACATATATTAGTTCTTATTAGTATATAAAGTTCTATTGCCTGTTCTCAGTTCTTTTTAAACCTTCTGCCTCTAATTCAGTTCTCTCTGTTCTGGTTTAATCTGACCTATGTCCCTTTTAGTTATATTTCTCTTTGCTCTGCTGGCAATTTCAGACTCCACAATATTTGAGGCAAAGAGCAATATTCTGTTTGATTTCTGTTTTGGGCTCTGTTGGCCCCTGGGTCTGAAATAAGTATCTCTGCTCTTCCCTGGGTGATGAATTCAACCTTCAAACTTTACTCCAGACATCACCTAATATTTTTAAGTCTTCACCTAGTCTCTTGTGTCTCAAAAGTTGAGTTTTCCTTCTATGTTTCTTCAATATCACTTTATATTTCCAATATTCTATCTAATAAATATTTTATATATTTGTTCCATAGGAATAATGGATACTCGTTGAGTTGTAGATACTCAACATGCATTTATTGATTGCCTTTTCTCTACAAAAATGAACAAAGTGAACTTAATAATGTCAAGGTTGAAAAATAGAATCATTTATTTTGAGAGGCATAAAGGACACTAGAAAATTTAGCCTAACCTCCTGATTTTGCATACAAGGAGATTATGCTATTTGTTCAAAGATAAACCATGGTGATGTGTTGAATACTGTGCCCCAAGCACTTCACAAAGAAATTTCTGTTCTTTAACTTATTTAATCTTTGTAACAACTCTGAAGTCAATATTGCTGCCATACCCACTTTACGGTTCTCCTGTCTCCCCAGATCTCACCCCTTCCAGGAGAAAACTGAAATATGGAAAGGGTATGGAAGTCTGCTAGGTTTTACCTAACACAGTACAAACAACTAAGGAATTTAAACGACAGAAATGAATTGTCTCACAATTCTAGAGGCTAGAAGTTCGAGATTGCTGTGTCAGTTGTTATGAGGGAGAATCTGTCCCATGAGTCTCCTAGTTCCTGAGTTGGGATTTGTGGGTTGGGTTGCTTCCAATCTAGCAATCCTTGGTTTCTGCTGCATCACCCCCAAATCTTCCTTCATCCACTCAGGCTTTTGTCCCTGTGTGTATACTTTAAGGACGAATGCAAATGAAAACTAAGATTTCTACTCAGTTATTAAAAAAGATGAACTCTTGCCATTTTCAGCAACATAAATGAACCTATAGGAAATTATGGGTGGAAGTCAGATGGAGAAAGACAAGCATCACCCGATGTCACTCATACGTGGTAATCAAAGAAACCAAGCACACAAGTGAATTAAGTCAAACACAAATAGACTTTTAATTGATAGGACCAAATTAGTGATTATATGAAGGGAAGGTGGGGAGGGGGAGAATCAAGTAAAAGAGATCAATTTCATGGTAAGGGATAAAATTGCATTGCTGGTGGTGAATATCCTGTATTATATACAGATGTTCATTTACAGTGATACATACTGTAAACTTATATAATGTTATGATACAATGTTCATCAATAAAAATCATTAATAAAAATAAAAAGAGAATTAATTCTCTGCTTAAAAAAAGAGATTTATCTTTCCTTAATTTTCTTAGAATATTTACCTTAGGAAACCTGATTATAAGCACTCTCTCCTCTTTTTTGAATGTGCTGTATTTAAATCCTTTGAAGACTAGATAAGCTTTATGAACTAGGAAATCTTGCTCAAGGGCTTGGGAGTAATCTCCTTAATAGCTATGTATCTATGTCCAAGTTTCTGTAGAAATGTAGGAGCTTTACTTCAGAAGGACCTTGTTCCAAGCTGAAAACCTCCTCCTATAAAGGTATGAGAAATTTAATTTTCTTCTCAATAAAGCCAGTTGGATAACATACATGGTCATCCCAATCATCAGGTGACGTTATCATGAGCTATGCGTGTGCTGTCAAGTCCTCATACTGACTAGTTATCTTTAAAGCTTGCATGTAGTGGGTTTTATCTGCTTGAATATATAAGAGTGGGATTTCTTCCTGTCTTTGCAATCTCTTAGTGGATTGACTGTGATGCTCCTCAGATTCTGGTTTAATGCTTATTCAGTAATGAAATTGTTTTCTTTTTCTATTACTTTTGAAGAGAGGTTTTTAAGTTGAGACAAGAGTGAAGTGTAAGTTAGACTTCCCCAGTAAATTTCTCCTTTTTATTAAGACTTGGGATATATTGAATTGGGGTACACTTTAATCATCTCATCTTTATTTATTGTCAAAGGAAAGGTGTAGGCAAGAATGAAGGTAGCAGGCAGGCAGGAAGATAGAGGAAAAAGAAGTTAAGTTTAGTTTTACTTAGTTGTTCACATTGGCTGTTTCCCCACAGACCCAGGATGAGAACCAGGGTCTTTGGGATGTACATGGATTGTTCTTCTCCGGAGACAGCTGACCTAACAGTTACTCCACCAGGGCATGCCAACTTATAACTTCATCTTAATGAATTACATCTTCTGTGAACCTTTTAGAAAGTAAGGTGATATTGTGAATTAGTGGGGGTTAGAACTTAAATATTTGATTTGTGATTGAGGGTAGGGGTTGAGAATATACTTTAACACACTGAAAATAAAGGAATAATCAAATTGTCTTAAGCTAATTTAGTAAGTGAAAGAGAGAGAGTATACCAACAATGCACATCTCATACTTGCACTTTTAAGTTTTCTTATTTCAAAGTGTTTTTCCACTATATAGAAACCAACATAAAATGACAAAACTTTATATAATGACAGACTCACTCAAAATAAACTGTGACTCTAGGCCAAAGCATTCCTAATTGGTATTTTCCTTAAGAAGAAATACTATTCATCTCTTATTCCTTTACTCTCAGACCCAGAAAGAAGTATAACTCAGTAGAAGTAGCTTCAAACATAAAATTCATTTTTAGATCTTTTAACATGAATTTAAAATAGCTTTCCATGAAAGTACTTAAAAATAAAAGCACTTTTTTTTTCTCAGAAAAATAACCACCCGGTCTATTGTAAATGGGCCCATAATCTTGTGACTATAAATGTTATTTTTTCTAACCTGAAAACTTAATAGGAAGAAGGAAAACAAGGCCATGAGCTCCCAGCTTTCCAGACACAAGCTTTGTTTCAAATCCAATGATCTTGCCCTTTTACATCTCCAGTTTTTTAAAAGCCCTCCTGCAAACTCTTTCATTACAACATCTCTGCCGTACAAAACTATCTGAACATGAATTATTTCTAATTCTTAATAGGAGTTCCAAATGAAAAATGTGTTTATGACTTTTATTGTTGCATATCATCTATTCTCAGGCCAGACTTCACTGCTGGCTTCTTCTTTATTGGTGCAGAAGAAGTTTATTGCATAATTCATAGCCCATTAATGATCTGGCAACCAACAAAACTCTTAAGTCTCTGCAAAAAATAGCCACGTCCACAAAACAGAGAGATTAACTGCATGTGAGCAAATGTGAAGGAAAAGCAGGTAGGTCTAGCAGGAAGTGTGCTTAAGCGAAATAACTAAATTCACAATTCCATCGTCTTTGCTCAAAGAGCATTCTCTCTTAAGTGTTTTCCTACTAGGGCTACCCAGGAAGCACAGATCTTACCCATGCATTACATAACACAGAAATATTTACTGGCTAATTAACAAATACTTTATAATGTGATAACACAAACTTTCTATTTATGTCTATGGAAATAAACATGTGAGAATGCTCTAGTTTATTCTCTTGATTGGGTAGATCATAATTTAAGATATGGCATTTATAAAACCACTGCTTCAATATTTTTTCCCTACCCAATCTGTAAAAAGCTTCATGAGGCAAACTTTATGTTTCAGTTTTTATCCATTCCTATGGGTCCACCATGTAAGTGTTTCATTTTTCATAGGAATGGATATAATGATTCTGTTGGCTTTCAATAACATTCTTTCTATCAGTGCAATTCCATCCTGGCATAGATGATACAGCTTGCATGAACTATTGGGCAATCAGTCTCAGATCACTCTGTAACCAGGTCTTACCCTGTTTTTGCAGTAATTTTCTCCAGCTGTGCTGCTGATACAGGTAATACAGCAAGCATTTATAAAATATTTGCAATCTTTCTTTTTTAGTTGAAGTCATGGTCAGAGCATTCTCCAAGTCAATTCTGAGAACCTTTGACATACAGTGTACTTCCCAAAATAATGTAGAAGTCTTAGGGTTTTTGTAAAAAGTAAGTTTGAGAACTTCTGCAGAGAAAAAGGAAAGGAAACTGGTTGTTTCAGTTACATTTTGATGCTTAGATAGGCTAAACATACCAGGCTTGCAAAGCATAAGGCCGTAATATAATGTCAGAACCTCTTTTTTTTCTTATAATTAAGAGCAGCACTATGACCTATAAGTAAGATTTCCTTTTTTATGTCTCTAGTTTAACATCTTAAGTAGCCCCTTTGCATATCTTTAATGGACAATTCATATGAATCCATCCCAACATACTTCTCCAGGCTTCTGTTCCCTCTTGCCAACTTAAGAAACCCAGGTATTTTCTATGCAACACCTAAATAAATACTGCTCGTGGTTTTCTTTCAGCTATTTATTATGGAAAGCTCATGAACTATCACCTAGAATTTTTTCCTTTTGTTCAATGACCTTTAAAATTCCTCAATACTTTGCATAATGCCCTATCTTCTTCATGTTAATATATATCTTCTCTGCATTCCTACAAAATAGAATGGCAGAATAGGACATGATTTAGGAATATTCCGAAATCCTTTGAGGGTCCTCCAGTAAAAAAGAATGCAAATTGCAATTACATTTTAAACACTTAAAGATCAAACAATTGAACTTTAATTGCCGCTGCTTAATCAGTTAGTCAATCAACTAAGAAATACAATATGAAAATCTACTATGGACAGGTACTAAATTAAGATGGTATAGGAAATATATAAAAGTACATACATGACATCTCTCCTCTAGACACCTGCAAGATACTTGATGAATAATATAATAATTAATTTAATGTATCAAATGATTTATAAGAGTGAAAGAGGAAGATGATAGACTAAAACTATGAACTAGAGAAAGTCTTTATAGAGAAAATGAGCCTTGGGCTGAATCTTGAATTACGGGTTGAAAATGTCCAGGTAAAGATAAAATATTAATATCAAGACATAAGACAGAAATTTATAAAATCTCTTCTAAGAACATGCTTGACGGCTAATAAAAACTAGTAGAAAAGAATAGGCTTAAAAAAGTTAACTCTCAGTCCCACTGAGAAGTGCCTGCAAGCGCAGTTCCAGAAGCCTAGTCTTCAACTTGACAATGAATATAATGTAATATGGCAAATAAAACATCAACATTTTTGAATACATAAATATGACCAGAAGAAAATAATATTTTTTTGAATATTAGGCATGTACAAATATCTAGAACAAATTTTTGCAAGGAGAAATTGGGCATGGTATAATTACTTAAACTTTTATGGTGACAATCTAGATGTAGGGTGACTAACATGAAGGAAGAAAACATGAAAATAATTTTTTTTTAAACTGGTACATGTGGTATGTATAATCTTGCATGGTGGCATTCATTTAGTTGTTTCTAGGTCTTTCTTGATGATGTAATTATTAAATAAGCCTCAATCAAAAGAACAATTCAGAGGAAATCTTCGAGAGGTTCTCCTGCATTACTTGAAATTTAGTCCAATAGTTATTGAAAATTAGAGTAGATCTTTGCCCAGTAGGAATATTGTACTTCGTTTAAGAAGGGTTAGGTTTAGCAAATAATTATTAGAATCCTGACTTTTATTTTGAGCACATTATAGGCATTAAGTCCTTAAAAGCAGGGGAAAAATGGTTTTCCTTGTGTTTCCCATGCAGATCCTGTTAGGGATTATAGCATTCAAGACATAAAATGAATAAAGTGAAAAGGAAGAAATTAAAGTCATATATTTATGGACAAATATAAGTAAAAGGAGGAACTTAGCTACAATGTCTCTCCCTAGGATGCCAGGTTCAGCCACAAAAAAACTGAACAAATAAATGAATGTAACCATACTGCTGTGAGCCTGATCACCAACAGTTAACCCAATACCATGGCAAAAGTGATCCCAACCATTACTACCAGTGCCCAAACTACCTGAGAATTTTGAAATCAACCAAAGTTTAAAATAGCTGGTTCACCTAGAAGCTCCCTAACACTCACAGGAACAAAGTGGTAGCACTCTCTTAATGATGAGTCATGTTCCCTATGTACCAATTTTCCTGGAGCCAAATTTATGGACTATTAAACTCTTTTCACTTAGGATGAGCAATTCTACGAGGTATTATATAAATATATTCTAATGCGTTCATTCGTTTGGTCTCCGGGTGTGATTGGTTACAATTGGCTCAGATTATACAAGCGCCTTACATTTGAAAGTTTTGGTTTATAAGAAAGTTGCATAATCTAGAAGAGATTAAATCTAGTCCATATCTGATACAAATTCTGGTTCTGGTGACTATACAACCAGGCACTTCACTCTCTCACCATGTAGTCTGTAAGCCAATTACCTGAAGCAACAATATTAAACTCCATGAAAATATATTGTACAAAGATGTTTAAATGCAATGCTGTACAGCTAAAACTTGTGCAAGATTACAAATCAGCATTATCTACAAAAATATCTTTAAAAATAATGATAGTATCAAAATTCAGAGGTATGTAATGGAGATATATAATGGGAACAGTCCAATTAGTTTATAGTCAGAAACAGAATACTCAATAAAATGATAGTCTATTTTCTATAGGGAAAATATAAAAACAATACTGAACTGAAAAACATTGCTAAAGGTGAATGTCATTAGCAAGTAGAAAACAAATCAGATAATAAGGTTAAAGAAGCTGATATAGCGGTGTGCACAGTGCCAAATTTCTTACTATTAAAACTGGAAGCTGTGCAATATACAGCGTTACAAATATTTTATAATTAGGTAAAAATTCTTAGAGATAAAAAGATGTCATAATTTGTTGATTCCTTTATTAGTACAAGGACACTAATAGTTAATAACACTAAAATACAGGACTGTTAGAATTTTTTCTACTTTCTTAGTGTAATTTTATTTTCTACTTTCAGGAGTCCATCCTACCTAGAGACAATCCTGAGAATCACTTGAACATAGATTTTAACTAGTGTATACTATGTCCATACAAAACAATTATCTTGCCAATATCAGTAGTTTTAAGAAGCTATACTAAGGGTTTAAAAGAAACCAAAACATACCGCAAGGAAACATGCTTTTAAAGTGCAGCACAAACTATTAATTGTATAAATTATATGTATAAATTAACTATATATGTATAAATTAATACATATATTAAAAGGAATGGATAGAATAGTATATTTCATCTAATATTCTATTCTATTTTTTTATGTAACATACACCATTTTGACAAAATACATGTCAAATGAATTAAAGAGGCAGAAGAAAATAATGGAAGAAGAAACTATAGTAAAGACTTTAATCTCTCAATCAGAAGGTATTTTTAAATATAATTGAATAAAAGCTGCAGGTCAACTCCCTGATTCTGACTCCCTGTAGCATTTTTAATACATTTTAATTACATCCTACTTCAATTTTGAAGATGGAGAAACAAAAATATGTACTTACCCAGAACTCATCTCTGTCATGTTCTAGCTGTGCGACCATGATTTGGAAATGATTTGGAAGCAAACTTTCTCTGGCTTAGTTTCTTCCTCTGCAAAATGGGGATAATGACAATACCTACCACTTAGGTTTATGTTCGGAAAAAAAGGTCACTTAGAACACTGATTGGAAATTTTTAAGTATTTTAGTAAATGCTAGCTATTATTATGCTGTTATACATACACACAATATGACACCCAGAAGAAAATGCAATGGTATAATGAAGTAAAAACGAACGAAGGTAGGGAACGGAAGAGGAGGAGATGGGAGGGGAAGGAAGGGAGGAGTAAAGATAAGAAAGAAACAAATTTGAATCAATAGATAATGATAGGTCTTAATAGTATTCTACATTCTCAACCAATTCAAAAAAAGGAAGCATTTTAATTTACATAATTCATACCACTCTCAACATAAAAACTAAGTTACTTTGAAATAGCATTATATTTTAAACTAAAATTCATCAAGAAACCCTGTACCATGAACTCCTGTATATGTAGTCATTTCCACATCATACCCCTCACATATGCCCCTTTCTACAATAGTCATTGTGGGATACTTCTCATCTAATTGTAAGTTTATTTTCTTGACAGATGCAAATGTTTTCCATTTCCATTGATTTCACATATTCTCCATCTCTTCTCTCTCCTGCAGTTCCCTGCATAGACTTGTCCAGATGTTGCACAGTCACCACTGAAGTGCCTTTCTTCCCCTGAGACCATGCTCAGTTTATGGGCAACTTCTGTGTCTTTCTGCATTGATATCCACATGATGTGCTTACTCAATGTTTGTTAAAGGAGTTTCTAAGAGAATAAAGGAGTTTGTGTGTGTGATATGAATGAAAACAAAAATATGTGAACAAATGGATTACTTATTTGCTTCTAAGAGATTACCTGTTATTTGATAAGATATCCTATATTGATAGTAAACATTTAAAATTCAAGTAAATTTTTTTAAATATTCAAGCACACTTGAACATACCAGGTAAGGAAATGAGATTAAAACCTCCCCACTGTACTTGAACTAATGATGGGGCTTTTTTAATAATGAAGCATTTAACACAATGAGATTTTAAGTAGAGCTGATTCTAAAGTGATTAATCTGAACAATACAATTAGTTTAGGCTGTTGGAAATTAAATTATGAAGAAGACAGTTTTTAAGCCATGAATAAGTTGTCAATCATTTCTTTGTCGTTTAAATTTTTTTAAACAGGTATTTTTGAAATATGGAATTTGACTTAGCTACCAGATATTAATGAGATTAAATAATTAACTAAAAGTAGTAGCTTTTAACTGACACAATTTTAAGTTGTAACCCCTTATTTCACTTTCATGATGCCCAGTTTTCTCCAAATTATTTAATATATGACTTTAACTCACACTGAGCAGCCTCTTCTCTAATGAATTTGGAATGATATCATTGTAATATGCATGCCAAGACCATGCTAGTCTCCTATATGTATTTAGAAAAAACTATTAGAAATCCAAGTAGTGTACCTATTATTCTTCAGCTAAAAATAAAACAAAGAGCAATTATCCAACAATTATAAATGTGTTTATAAACCAGATGGAAGGACTATTGTTGAAAACAATGTTGATATTTATATTAGAAAAATAAGAAGAGCAATCAAGATGATATAAATGAAAGAGCTAAACAGTTAACACTTATTAAAACAGTAGTGAACAACTGGTAACGTGTTTAGTTATTAGATTTGTATAGACTGAGAGTATGTGTGTGAAACCCCTCTTCCAACATAATGTAACCAATTATGACCTCTATGTCACTATACCTTCCTCATCTTTTGAAACATATTATTTCAATTTATATTTTCCCATAAACATTACGGCAGTGATCAGAAAACAAATCTTAATTTTGAGTACAGATATCAATTCCTTCACTGAGCTACTCTTTTCTTCAAAAGCATTCGCCTTTCTTGGTATTTAAGTCACTCTACAATATCTTTTGAAACTGTCAACTTCTCTCCAACTCAACTGGAACCTGACAACCCAAGCCACCAACTGTTTTCTGGAATCACTTGTAAGAGTTTCTTATATATATTCTTGAAAATCTTTAATATATTCTCTACTGAGAAACCAGAGACTTTAAAATATTTAAATCAATCTTCCCACTATTCTTAATTTCTGTGAATTCCATTGACATTAGGGTTACATCTAAAATCTTTTGATAATCTCTAAGACCTTAGTATTCTTGCCTTTTCCTGCATCTCCCACCTCAGTTAGATATCAAATTCTCTCTTATCTCTTTTCCCCAATGCCGTTTCCAAAATTCCTTATTATCTTATGCTCTTTCCTTTCACAGAATTTTGTCTGCCAATGCTTGAAATTTTCCTTCCACTCTGTCCTTCACTTCTTAACTCTTAGTAATTCACAGCTCTCACCTTTAATGTCACCTCTCAGAGATCTCCTGTCTTTTACACACACCTGTATCTTGCATTTCTCTTTTACCCCATGTATTTTGCTATAATAATTTTTTATGTGTCTATCTTCCACAAGAGCATTAAAACCTGTGAAGACAGAAGTCATGTTGCTCTTGTTCAACATTATATCCATTCTCTATAATTAGACGCCATCAAAATACAGAGAAGGCACATCGGATTACCTCTGAGCAGAAACAGACCAGGCATCAACCCACTAGTTTCACCAAAATTCGCGTGTTGCAAAACGACAGAGTCAAGTCCAAAGTCAAGACGAACTGAGATCTCAAGTACAGGTTTGTGGGTCCCTCACAAATATCATCCTACAACAACAAAAGCATTGGTAAGCCACAAGAAACTTGATTAATAAAATACAAAAGAAGAGGGAATAAATAATTTTGAGACAGAAATAATTCAAGTTAAAGATGACATTCTTAATTTTATGTCTTGAAGTAGAAAAGAACTTTAGGAATTTCCCTGACACAACTTCCTAAATATTGAGGGAATATGCTGTTCATTTCCCACAATTTTATCCTGCTAATAATGCTCCACCGTCTAAAAATACAAAAACAACGATAACAAACCACTGTTCACAAATCCTGTGGGTGTTGAACTTATGGAGACAGAGGAATTCACAAGTCATCCCAGGCAACTACTCCATAGGAAGGTCAATTACAAACCTCACTCCTTGCCCATGGACACTTTCCCTTTCGCTTTACTTTCTCCCCAGTTTTCACCTTTCTTTCACATTAGCCCTTCCATTATCCATCCTCTTCCCCTAATTGTGAAACCCTTTTCATTACCTCTATTTTACCTTCTTCCATTTTGTTCAATTTTCTTTATTTAAATGACGTCTCTAATTGAACTTTCATCAGACAAAAGATGGTTTTTATTAATACCATACTGAATTTAAAAAAAGATGACAAAAGGAAAATTAAATTGGTAGGTAACAAAAAGATATGTGCAGGAAATTTGACCCTCTGTGCTCTACTATATTCTTCTGTAAATTAGATCGTGTGAAAGAATGATGAGAGGCAGGCGGCAGACAGCATAGCAGAAGGATATCCAACAGTGAAATGTACTTAAACAGCTTCCTGGTGTTTGAGTGTAGGTTATCATGGATGGCACTGAGTACACTGAAAGATAACAAAAGCAGTAACAAGTAATTCTATAATTATACATATCATAAGATAGCATATTTTTTGTTATAAGCATTTAATTTGAAATCTTAATGCACAACTTCAGAAAAGACGTCAGGTCTTTCCTGTGAACATTGCATTTGAATGGCATGAATAACGGTTATTGTCGAGATTTCACACTTACACTAACTAGCATTCATATTCCCAGAGAACTCAAGGGCTGAAGAACCTTCACAGATCAGCAAAGAAAATTACTTCACCCGTCACAGAGATGGCTTCTCCTCTGGGGAAGGAGTTGGCAGCTTTTTAGCAATGCATAATGTCTCGTGACATTCTAGAAAGGGTTTGAAAGCTGAATTCTGACGGTACCATGGCATTTCCTCCAAACTGTTACATCACACTCAACAGTTAGTCTCTACCACAGGGATTTTATTTTCTCCAAGCATAACTTTATAAATAAGGAAACTTGTTACTCTGCCCTTTATCAGATGTCAGAAGCTTTACTGATTTATGTTTTAAAGTATGTCCAGATGATTTTACCTTACAAGAAAAGAAGTAATTTGAAGATAGTATCACTGGCTTTGGTTCTCTCTTTTTAAGGATGTGATCTAGAAATCCTTGAACTCTGTTTCAGGTTTGTTAGCAAAAATTAGATTTTACTATTTTAACCTATCTGTGATTGTTGAGGTATTCATACTATAAAATCTGTACCTGTTACCTCCGCATTAAGAAAATGTATTTATTTACGATATTTTCATTATGTTTTCACACTTTTTAAGAACTGGAAATACATAGCTGAGAACAAAATTAACTTACTGGCCTGCTGGAGTTTATACTCTGGTAGAGGAGAAATATACAATAAATAACCAATGTGTCAAGGTGAGAGAATAAAGAGTGATAATGCTGGGAAGTGGCTGTTTTATATGAAATGATCTGAGTAGTATCTTTGACAAAATGACATTGTAGCAGAAACCTGAAGGCAGTAATATTACAAGTCATGACTATATATGGGGGTCTTTAGGGGAAGAGTGTTCTAAGCATAATATAAGTTAAAAGAACAGCAAGGAGGTCATTATTCTTAGCCAAAAAAGAGCAAGAACAAAAGGCAGATCATAGAATGAAATCAGAGAAGTCGCTAAGAGTCAAGTAAAATAAGGCCTATAGATCATGGATTGGTTTAACTAGGACATTAAATAACAGTTTCATTTACATTATTATTAGTGAAATTTTATTGTGGTGGCATCAATTTATAGCATTATATAAGTTTCAAATGTATAACACTATAAATTGGCATGCATATTCTCTACCTCATGATCATCATGAAAGCACTAGTTAGTTTCTATCCATCACCATACTGTTACCTCGTTTTACCCATTTGTTCACCCCCACTCACCTATGGTAACCACCAATCTGTTTTCTATACCTAAGAGTTTCTTTCGGTTGTTTTGTCTTCTGTGTGGACAATCAATGTGTAACAACAGAACCAAGAGCATACAATGGAGAAAGTCTATCAATAAAGGGTGTTGGAAAAACTGGACAGTCACATGCAAAGAATGAAACTAGACAACTATCCTATACCGTCAACAAAAATTAATTTGAAATGGATTAAATATTTGAATGTGTGACTGGAAATTATTTATGTTTAATGGGATCACTCAGGGTGACTAGTAGAGAAGAGACTAAAAAGCAGGAATAGAAATAGAGGGAGACCAATTCAGGCAATTGCAGAAGTCCTGCAAAGAAATGGTGACACTGAGTTAGTCTTAAGACTCTGTGTGGAATATAAGGAAGGAAAAGTGTTTTATGGAAACCTTACCACAACTCAACCAGTCAAAAATGATTAACAAAGTCATTCCTAAACCTTAGAGGAAATATTGTGAAATTATCATCTGGGATGACTATCATAGTGAGAATATATAACTTATTATAATACGTAGTCTACCAACTGTTTCTCAATGTGTGACTTTTTTTTCAATTTAGGGAAAAACTAGAGCTTTCCCTTTCTCATCCATTGATAGAGTTCTATCATTCAATACAAGGGGTATATGTGGCCTGGCTTAAGTCATTTACCCTAAGTCACTGGTGTGAGGTAGATGACAGAGTTAAAGTGTCAGCCATGGCTAACATGCTTAGTCCTTATTTGTGTAAATGTTATAAGACTACTTCCAATGAGATCTAGGCTCCTAATAAAATTTTAAGCATACAATTAAGTATTATTAACTATAGGTACTATATTGTGCAGAAGATCTCTAGAACTTACTCATCTTGCTTTCACTAAAATTTAGCCTACAGATCAATAACTCCTTATTTTCCTCTCTTCCCAGTTCCTGATAGCCACTGTTGTATTTTGTTTCTATGAAATGGACTATTTCGAATACTTTAAGTGGAATAATACAATATTTGTCTTTCAAAAATCAACTTATTTTACTTAGTAAAATTTTCATCAGCTTTATCCTTAGTTGCATATTACAGAATGTCCTTCTTTTCCTAAGACTAAAAATATTCACTGTATACCCATAGCATATGTTCTTTATTTAACTGTAGTTGGACATGTAGGTTGTTTCTAAATCATGACTACTGTGAATAATGCTACAATAAAAATGGGAGTGTCAATATCTGTTTGAGATTCTGATTTTAATTCTTTTGAATATGTACCCTGAAGTGGGATTGCAGGATCACATTGTATTTCATTTTCATTTATTTTGAAGAAGCTCTGCATTGGTTTTCACAGCAACTGTATCATTTTAGCACAGGGGTTTCGATTTCTCCACATCCTAGTCAGCACATATTATCTTTTGTCTTTTTGATAATATCCATCCTAACAGGTATGAGGTTCATTGTAGTTTTGGTTTACATTTACCTGATAACTAAGGACATATAACTTATTTTTCATATACTTTGTGGCCATTTGTATGTCTTTTTTGAAGAAATGTCTGTTCGGGTTCTTATCCTATTTATTAACTGACTTATTCATTGTTTTGCTGTTAAGTTGAGGGAATTCATTAATTTATATATACATATATATGTTTTTTAGATTAATCACTTTTCAGATATATGGCTTTCAAATGTTTTTTCCAATTCTATGGGCTGCCTTTTCACTCTGTACTCCAGGGTTTTTCACTTAACAGGTGAGAACAGCTCCAGATATACTACAATTAAGTGGGTTCTACCATTGAAAATAGGGGATCTTCTTAAGAAAAGGAAATGATATACCATGAAAAACAGTTGATCAGTCCTAAATGCAAATATGCATATTCATGAGCAAGAGAAGGAAGTGTCAAAGTTCTTCAGACTTTAAAGGAGTTCAGCAGGTTCCCCCCAAAAATTTAAATAACACTGTACTGATAGAGTTGTTACCTAGACACACAGTGAAAAATAATCACCAGTAATGAAAAAGCAAGTGTTTTCAATGTCACTTGGATTTTGATCAGCATGAATTTCTTTTTGTCAAATGAATGTACTCTATTAAATAGTCTAATTTAAAAACCTGTTAAAATATTATTTGCTATATTTAGATGTTATTCTCATATAGTGTCCAATTCTAAGTTAAATCAGATAGGAAAAATATTGTATGAGTCTGTGAATGTTTTTACCTATCAATATATCAATTTAATTTGCACTGTTCGTTTTCTCTAAAATTGTCTAAATAAGAATGAATATACAGTATTAGTAATTATTTTGTCTTCTCCTTAGGTGTATATGTATCTCATGACTCTAGGAATACTTTGTTTTATATATATGTGTGTGTGTGTGTGTGTGTGTGTGTGTGTGTGCATACATATGTATGTGTATATATATGCATATATGCAATGTATATATGTATATTTATATTTATGTGTATATATGCAAACCTACATATATATACACACATGTATGTATGTACAATTATTTGTTGCTCTCCTCCAAGTCAAAATACTAATCCATAAACATATACACACTATACATTTGACTTTATTTCACATGGACTTTGCTTCTCACCTGATGCGTATTCCCATCCTCAGAATTGATTTGTTTGCTTTATTTTAGCTGCCTTATCTCTACATCTTTGCTCCTGGAACTGATGTCCTTCAAAAGATTTTTTGAAGAATTTACTCTGACTCCCATGGTTTGGAATGTGCTGTTTGACTTTCAGTGACCCACACCAGACACACCTAAGGCACTCCTGAAACTACTGTCAGTGCCTGAGGCGCATAAAGTTAAGAGGAATTCAATAAAAAAAACTAATTCTTGCCAAAATAACACTGCTTCTTGTGCCTGTTTTTATGGCAGTATTAAATGCTATGAGAACTAAGAATCTATTACATATTAGCTATTTGAAAGCATCCATTTGATTAAAGAATATTTATATTTATCTTGAAAGCAGAGTGCAATGTTTAAAGTGAACCTGTCCATTCACTCTTTAGCTAAAACAGGGATTGATTTCCTTCTTCTCATTCCATCAATCAAAATATCACAAACAAAACTTTGATGAATGACCAGCCATGATGGATTAGAATTATGTCATTATTAGAAAATGTCTCATCATCACTTTTTCAATTACAGAGTCTTCACATTTAGATATAAGTAATCAGGCAAACATCTTCTTGTCCACAACCTTCACACATATTTGCACCTTCTGCAGTTTACTTTTCTTTACTTTGTTCCTAATGGCTTTGATTTTAATATCATAGTATCAACCTAAAGAATAGTTTGGGCTTCCCCTATAGACATCCATTTGACAGCATTCTTAATCATACTGCTGTATTTCTCCAATAGTTTCTAAAGGAGAGTCACCAAGTGAAACTGAAGTGGAAAGAGCATTTCATCCCACATTCAAACAATTGTCATTCACACAAGTTGACATGTTGAGTCTCATTTTACTGTCATAAGAATAAGCCATACTATACACTGTCTCATAATATCCCACTAAAATACTTCCCGATCTACACAATACACATACAAAGTTTCCTTGCACACTGCCTGCAAATATGTATCCTACTTTTAAGCAAGTCAATAAATAAACCATTCATAGAAACGTCCTCCTTGGGGAAGCAGTAAGCCATGATGATGCTCCTTGGAAGCTAAGCCATGTGAAAAGTGAATGAGTTTAAGAGTCAAACTGAGGTGTTACATTGTTTATGCTTTTGACAGCTTCTCTAGAAAAATTTCAAAACATGCTTTATTATTGATTTTTGATATTTGAAAAGGATGTGTCAAGTATGTCTGAATAACCAGCAGAATTAAGAATTTAATTTTATCTCATTGAAATTAATGATAAACAAAAAATAGTTTTCTTGTAGAACTCAATATTAAAATATACCACACACCAAAATGTTTTCAGAAGGAGCAGTATCCATTTTGCATTCTGTGTGCACTATGTAAAGATGAGTAAGATAATTATTATTGGTACCTCTTCATTATCTGGAGGAAATTATAGAAGTAAAATAGTTACACTCAAATCTCCATTAAAGTAGAAACTGCAGTATAGTAAAGAATAAGAATTTTTATTTATTTTAATATAAATTTACTCAACAATATTAAAAGTTTTATAAGAAGAAAATAGAGAACATAGTTTGCCTTATCACAACTTAGAGGCTAGTTTAATCATATAAATACTGAATTCCCTCTGTTCAAAACAGAAAAAAAATCATCCTCATTTGGAGAAATAACAAGGCTTATTTTTTAAATTAGTTTTTAAGTAAAATGTGATGGAGTAAATTGCTACCAAATGCTTCTATTTATATATGGAATCCTTAACTTACCTAATTTCCTGTAAGCAACTACTTGATGGGGGAACAGCATAGCTTGGAATGTACAGGGCAGTACGCAGATGTGTGATACATAAATGAGCAGCAAAGTATATAGAAATTATGTCTAGTTCTCTCCCTACCAATATTTCATCCTCTAGCAGTCATATAAAAGACTAATTTGTAACTGAAACAATAAAGATATCTATACATGTGATGCAGAGTATATTTATTACCAATCAATGTCTGTTTTCTAGTAGCAAAATGTACTGTTTTATTTCCACATTCCCATTCTCTCCCATTATTTTATTCATCATTACTTTTTTCAGTTTCTGATTTAAACTTTTCTAAGCACAGATAATAATACTCAAATAATTATCCAGTGTCATCAGCTATTCTCCTGACCAGCGGGCTCTCTTTGAAGAGAAAACTGATTAGAAATTTTGAAATTCAGTTATTAGTGCTAAATGTATTCCCAATTATGCAGAATTATGTGAGCTAACTCTATTTGGCTACTAAAGTAAAAATACTGTAGAATTGGAAGTGGTGATTTTGGAATTTGAAACCAGAGTCATGTGTCCCTAAATTTCTAGCACTTGACTCTGCAGCACATGATGCTTCTGGATCCAAGTGGTAAATTTGATCCAAATTGCTGCAAAAGGCCTCCTTCCTGTCCTCGAGGCATTAAGTTACAGGTATAATGGAGTGGTTTAAAACAATTCTTTAGGAGTTTCGTTTAAATATCTTGTAAAAATTAATTTCTTCCACTTTATTTCTCCCTATCATTTTTCTCCACTTAGAAGATTTAGTATTATTGTAGAGGAAGAAAAAAATCAAATTACTCTAATAGACAAGATTGATGGGACCTTAGGAAAAAAAAATAATGATTGAAATTCTGAGCTGCTTCCCAAAGTGATTATATCCTAATTGAGGGAACGGCCTTGTGTGAGACCCTCAGGCTATAGCAGTAAGGTTCTGTGGGCTCTGAAAGAGATACAGTTGGTTCTATTGCATTCAGCGGTTGCTTGGGGCAGCTCTATATTGAGTGGTTAAAATTCAGTAATAGGAAGGGCTGACATTATAATGATTTTCACTGTCCCTAATTATTCTGTGATATTTGTTGATGTGCATAAGCAATGATTCTGAAGCACCGTTTAAGAGGACACAAAGGACTTCTCATTTAAGTGGACAGAGTTCAATTTTAGGTGCAAGACTTTCTATTCACCTCTAAAAATATACTGTACATCCAATCTTTGCCCCCAATTACCTTAACTATTATCATTAATGATCAATAGAATATGACTATCTGGGTGAGGAAATGACAAAGTTCTGTATAATTTTAGCAGTATTTTATCATTCAGAATCCCCCAGATACCGAATTTCAAAAAAAAAAAAAAAAAAAAGATGCATAATGTGAGTTTTGTTTTCCTTTTTTGTACTGTGATTTATTAACTCTTAAGAAAGTAGTTGTCTTTCTTTCAGGTCAAATGATTTGAGAGGCTTAATTGACAAGGCAATTTGCCCTAGCAATGGGTAAATAAAGGCTGCTACTTCCACACATCTTTTTTCGAAGCCCACTATATATTTGTGATATGAAAATAAGTAAGTAAATGCTATTCCTGTTATCTGTGAGCTTATAATTTCATGCTAAAGAAAAACACAAAATAAGTAATTACAAGACTCAGGAAACCTATTTAAATTTTATATTAATATTGAGAGAGAAACCTAATTCACACATTTTGAGTTTAGGGAAGCAGAAAAGAGGGAGAAAGTCATTCAGAAAACCAAAGGTTTCATTATATGACGATCTTGTACACTGAAATGTCTAACCACTTTTGATGCTTGACCTCTGACAGCTTTCAGGAACTACCACTTCTTCATCTTCTTTGTCCTCACATGAGCAAGTTTGATGTTCTCTTCCATGGTACCCAGAGATAAGATCAGGCCATACAAACCCTAGGCCACGTGTGAACACATTCTTTCCTGCCCCATCCTTTAAACATGTTACAAATAAGTTTCCTTTCTCATGTAGCACAAGGCATTCAAGACACGTTTGGGTACCTGCCCCAGAGAGCTGCATATTATGAGAAACATATCTTTTAAATTCGTCTTGTGACATATGTGACATCATGTGTCTTGATATCTGGACTGATATGGGGAAAAAGTTGACCCTCCCACTGCTGTGTAGCAAGGATAGAACAAATAGAGTGTGTTCAGCATGCTCAGAATGATGGCCACTGTGGGGTGGCCATCATTTCCACTATTTGACTTAATTTTAAAATCCAAAATTTGTGTGATAAATGGAGGAAAATAAGTCATTAGGGTTCAAGTCTGTATTATAGTGAACCTTGACAGAGTTAGGAGAATGAGCAAGGAGAGATTTAATTAGAAGGTAAAGGGATGGAGCCGACCAAGGAAGGTTCAGACCCAGTAGGTTCAGGATCGCTCCACATATCAGACAGGCGCAGTGAGTAAGCAAGTTGGGGGTCCATTAGTGGGGAGCAGAGAGAGGATGTAACCAGCCAAGGAAGGCTGACTCCAGAAGCCTGAGTTTTTAAGGGAAAATCCCACATGGTGAAGAAGGGGGGATGGAGAGAGGAGTCTCCAGACCAGGTTTCAGTTCCTGATTGGACAAGGTGATATTGTCCTTTGAAGTTATTGGTGGCCTTTTTCAACTTGTATCATTCTTTTGTTTCTTGGTGAAGGGTCTGTCCTGGTCACATACTACATGTCTCACATGTCAAACTTGTCCACTGGCTTTCCTTAACTAGGATGCATTCCATGACTGGGTGCTAGCACCAGAGGAAATTCACTGTCCTGATAGCTGAACTTTAATTCCTGGTCTAAGACTTGCTCTTGTGGGGGCTCTGACAACCACCATCATCTGTTGGATTTTTTTCTCCTCTTGTTGATCGGCAAACTGGTTTTATTTTCAGCTGGTCAGCATGATCTTGAAATGCCCACCACTCCTGAGTATGTCCTTGAGGTGACTGGCTGTTGACTCCCAGGCACTTTTGAGTTGTGTTGCTGCCTGCTGGCAAGTTTGAGATTTTGGTTAATCTGTACTGTGATGCTTTAACAATGCTCTAACCAGTCTCTTAAATTTATGGACATAAATTAGAACTTCTAATAGTTGATGTTTCACGCAAAAACATGGAAATGAAGTCCTTCTTAAACTGGGTTGTATGCCTCAGCTTGTATCTTGGGTTTTGGATTCTTTGTGTCATGAAATGAATCGTTCATTTTGATTTCAGCATGAACTGTAACTAGTGCTATCCTCAGAAGAATGACCTTCACACTGTGACCATGAGTTATTTGTTTCCATCAGGCATTGATCTTCATTCTACAGAGCTCTTTGAACAGACTTATCCCTTGTTCAATGTGTGAGTCCATCAAGTAGCTTCTTGTTTATGTGGAAGAAGAAAACCACACTTCTAAAACCAGATTGCTTCACTATAATTTAAGAGGCCATACATGTTTCTAATGTTGTTTTCCATGCTTCTGTGGCCAAAAAAGACGTTGATTTGGGGATTTTTTAGCAGAAAACTGTCACACTCCATAAAACAGAAGTTTTATCCCCATACATGTTAAAAATGAGAAGGCACTGTGACCTCACTGATTACTGTGAAATGAACTCACAAACATTTTGATTTCAACTGTGTTTTGATTTAATCAAAATATCAAGTGGTTGATTCCAGCCTAATTTAAGTCTGGGATACCTAAATACCCCAAAATAACAATTGCCCCTAATCCTGACAATATTGATTTGCTATACTCTGGAGAAAGAAACATAAAAGCATGGTAGAAAGAATTCCTGAAATACATCTAGAAAGCATACACACACACACACACACACACACACACACATACAGGCACACAGAAACCTTGATACAAGGGTAATAAACAAAAATTGAAGAATTTCCACTATTTGACCTAGTTTAAAATCCAAAATTTGTGTGATAAATGGAGGAAAACAAGTCATTAAGGGTTCAAGTCTGTATTATACTGAACCTTGTTCTACCACCACATTGAGAAGACGATCTTAGAAATGATGGGCTTTGCAATTCATATTCTATAGCAATGCATAATTTAATCTATATTTTGTGCTATACTTCTCTCTCCTCTAATTCAACACTTGTTTATATATAAAATCTTTTTTCCATGAAGATTATATGTTTCTTCTTAAATTTTGTTTCTTGAAATAGACCTTAATTTAAAAATTAATAGAATACTTTTCACATTTCAAATATATGAAAACATTAGATAATTTGAGAAAAACTTTAATGTCACTTTTTTTCTTATAATTACAATGTTTGTAAAAATAATTTTTGGTTACAGGTAATTGCCTGTAACTAGTGCCAGGCTCTATAGTAATTATGTAAAACTTGACAAACTATGGTTTTAGGAATTTATTATTAGCTGAATGCAAACTATATATACACAAGGCATTGCTCCTCTTTAGATATTCCTTAGTGCAGAGAAGTTCCCCCTATTTATTCTGCTCACTGGGTCCTAGTTTTGTAAATTGGGTAGTCCTCATAAGTTGCATTTTAGCTATCCATCACCAGGTCTTGGAGTCACAATGCATATACTCATACGTGTGTTTCAATGCAAGATATTATTTGTTTTAGCGGTGAAGGGTGTAAAAGAATGTAAGCTTGTCTGATGTTTCCGGAAAAATGCCACAGAAAGCTATACTTGAGGTAAGATGAGTTTATCAGGAGACTGTGTTGCTGGAAAATATTGATATGAGAATGAAGCAGAAACTTGACTATGGTTAGATTTTCAGTGAGAATATAATTTATTATTTAACATAGATAGGAGCTATTGAATAATTTTGAGCAAGTAGATAACAGTGTGATTTGAATATGTGAAAGAACATTTTGGTGACATATGAGGGAAATTAATTAGAAAACAATAAAGATATTATGAATTCAGTCAAGCATTCCTGGCATGTTTTATGTGTAGAGTTCTCTTGACTAATTTCTGTATATCAGAATACTAGAAGAGAGATAGTGGGTGTATTGATGACTTGATTCAAAATTAGCAACATTAAATTAAAACAAAGCAAATTATACACCCAAATTTGGATTTAATTGGCCTATCTCTGTCTATAGATTTCCTTATTTATAGGCCAAGCATTCTTTTAGGAAAAGACAATGTTATAAGCTAATTACCCTCCTCTCCATGTATAGAGGGAAAACATGAGAACTGAAGAAGTCAAATCATGTAATAAATAACAAAGCAAAGATTTGGACCCAGCTAACAGTAGGGTCCATGACTAACAGTAGATTGTGTATGCTTCTCAAAATGCCACTGATTCAGTCCTGTACTACATCATACTACTCACCAAAAACTACCACACTTAGAAGTTTCTTATTTAGAAATGATAGCTTTTACATCAGATACTTAGTATTGATTGACAGATTTGATATATTAGAGTGATATACTTTAGTAAAAAGGAAAAATGATGAAAATATAGTTAATAACCCATCATTCAGTCATCATTGGCTACTGTGCATGATTTATTTTATTTTTGAGGTAAGAACAATTAAATTTACAGAGATTATAGAAGTAAGATCTATGAACATGACTAGCCTTGGTTAACTAAATGAAATGTGTTAAAAAACACAAAAACAAAAAACTAGGTTGAGAACTCAGAGAAAAATAATCACTCATATGCATGCATCCATAAATCTAATATCATGTTTAAGTTTGGCATTGCTTTGAAATTGAGTACTTTTTATTTGTTACTTCAAATCACTTCTCTAGAGAGCAACAACTGGCTTTGGAAATATGACAAAATACCAACATTCACTTGTATTCTTTGGTATATTCTGGTTTTGTTTTGAGAATGAGACAGTCCATTGGAAAAATTGTCTTTCAAAAATTAGGCACTGTAAGTTATTTATCTGAATCTCTTCTATTTCCTAACTGTAATATTATCAGTTAGGAATACAGCAAGTGGGATTTTATTGAGTTCAGCAAGATTCACACAGAACTATTAAGTTTTAGTAGTGTTCAGTTGTGTTTTAGTCATGTTTATAAATTATTTTCAGAAGTCTTAATTTCAAAAATATATAAATCATTTTTATTTTGTACAAAAATGTGTACAGGTAAAAAGAGATACTTTTCTCTCAAATGATAATTTGCAGAACTCTATTTTATGATATATAAACAGCTGACATTTGGTTGTCACAAGCAGATGTATCTACAATATGTTAAGGATTAATGATCTTTTATTCTAAAACAAAAAGTTGCCTAGGAAACAGAAGTATGAAATTCATGATCAGGATACAAATAAGTGTTTCTTTAGCATTTGCGAAAAAATCATATACACAAAAATATGTAAGGAGTACCCCATATGTGCAATATATTAACAATGTTCCATGTGAATAGTAAGTAGATGATAAAAGAAGGAATGAATTATTTTTCTCTCAAGAAACTTACCTTTGAAGTCAAAGATGAAAAACGTATGTCAATCATGCTGTCACTCACTCTTTCTAGCCCTAGGCAATCATTACTTATCAGAAACCCTGCCTAAACTTTGAAGAAACCAAGTAAATGATTTCACATGTTAATTCTTCTTGGCATCAAATAACTCTGTAAGGTGACTTAGAGTTGAAATCTATTAGTTAATATCTGTGACTATGTTGAAGAAAAAAAGAAAAGGAAACCAATATTTGAATTATACCCTATTCTGTACAATACCCAGGATCTGGTGCAGTTTGGGTCAAGATAAGTTCTAGATGTTGTTGGAACACAATTTAACAGAGGCAAGAGAAAACTGGCTAATGTACTGCCATCATTTAAGTAGTCTAATGCATGATCAAAGCAAAATAGAAATTGATGGGTTTCCCATTAAAATGAAATAAAACTCTGTTTTCTAGTATTTAACTCAGTTTCCCATATGGTACTCCATGGAATATTAGCACTGTAGAAGGCTCCATAAGAAAAGCTACTAATTAATTACATTAAGGAAACCATGTATTTATGTGTTTATTCACTGTAATACTGTAATAGTAATTACTTAGCATCTATTTTAGTACCAATTGCCTTTTCACGTATTAAAGATTCAAAAGTAAAAACTAAAATCCCTACTTGATGTATTTTGAAATTCAACAATAACAAAACAAAAAATACACATCTACAATATTTTAGGTGATAGTGAATATCATACAAAACAAGATGAGAATGATAAGTGAAATTTCTATTTTGTTAAAGACATTTAGAGAAGATATTTTCCAGAAGGTGACCTAAGATGATAGATTTGAAAATATTAAGTTGGGAGCAAAATGCAGATTTGTTATAAGAGTGTAGTAGGCCAAGAGAATAGCAATTATAAAGCTCCAAGATGAGATTGTGCTTGGTCTGCTCATGGCATTGGTAGGATATCAGTGGGACTGATGCAAAAAAGTGAGTGATGAGATTAATGAGTCTAGGTCGAGCAGGTGATTTTAAGCTATTTCAAGTTTGCTGGCCTCCTACTAAGCAACTGGAAAAATAAGAGGAGGATTTAATTAGAGGATAGATAAAATCTGATGTTTGTTTTAAATGGAACAATAGAGGCTGTGTGGAGAATACAGAAGCAAACATATGAAGAGCATACAATTAATTTGGAATTTATCTCAACAATATAGACAAGAAATTGTTTTAAACTAGGATATTTGGAACAAATAATGTAAAGTGCATTCAGATTCTGATATATCTTGATAGAATAGTTATTAGGATTTGCTAATATATTTGTGGAATCTAAACTATAGAAAATAAAGGATAACTCCAAGCTCATTGGTCTGGGCAAGTAGAAAAAATGATCATGTAGTGGCAAAACGGATGCATTCTAAAATCAAACTGGCAATGTTTGACCTTAGGTCATCCATATACTTACTGTGACATACTAGACAAGATATTTGTCCTCTATGCCTCCATCTTTCCCCATTATAAAATAGCACTGACCTCACAAGATTACTATGACTGCCAAATGAGCTAGTACTTTTATAAATCACTTAGAACATTGTCTGGTATACAGTGTGCCAATCTAAGTGTTTGCTAAAGAATAAGATAACTGAGAAGCAGATACTTGTGTGGGAAATAATTCTGATACGGAGAAAGTCAAGAATTTAGTCCAGTTCAAGATAGCTATTAGATATTCAGGGGAGATGTGTAAGCAGACGAACATGTTCTTCTCACATACCAAGGGAAAGCATGACAGTTATAGCTTTGACAGTAGTGTAAAAATGCTAAGTAAAATCAAAAGTCTGAATAAGAATGATGCATGGGCAACACAATAATGAATGAACTTCAACCATTCAGACAAGAGACTGGAGATTTCAGGATTCTAAAGAAAGGTGGTGGGAAAAGAAAAAAATAGGTTTTGGAAGCTAAACAAAGAAAATAGGTTTAGAAAGAGACAGTACACTTACGTATAAAAAGATATTTAAAAAATGCAATACCTATTCATGTTAAAAATTATTAAAAATAGGAAATGATGGTTAACACCTTACTATAATGAACTATAAAACAAAATGCATGCGGTACACACACCTGCATATATATTATTATACACATAGATATGCATATATGCATGCACATCTACATGAAAACATGTTATATATGCCAAGGAAACAATAGCAGGGTTATCACTAAAGAGAGGAAGTAAAATGATGTACATTCTGTCCTAATATTACTATTTGAAATAGTTCTGAAATATAAGATGTATACCAATGTCATGAGAAAAGAGACAGCAAGCAGTAGCATAAGAATTGGAAAACAGGGCACTCCCTGGTGGCCTAATGGTCTAGTACAACCTGGGAGCAGCTCCACATACGTCCCAAGGTCCCAGGTTCAGGACCTGGGGCCTGGGGGAAAAATAATCAATGTGAACAGCTAAATAAAAATAGTATTTCTTCCCGCCTGTCTGCCTACTCACTTTCATTCTTGCCTGCACCTTTCCCTTAAAAAAAAAAAAGAATTAGCAAGAGAGCAGAACTGTGTCTACTTACACGTGAGAGGAATGTCCACACATCATCTATCTGTCTATTACCTATCTTTCTATCTCAATACATCTATTTTGTTTGTGCATATGTGTGTAGTTAATAAATTAGCATTCAAATCAATAGTGGGCATGCCCTGGTGGCCTAGCAGTCTAGTATACCCTGGGAGCCACCCCACGTGCATCTCAAGGTCACAGGTTCAAGACCGAGGGCTAGGGAGAACAACTAATGAACTAATGTACACAACTAAATAAAAATAAATAAAGTGCTTCTTCCTTCTCTCTCTTCCTGCCTGCCTGCCTACTCTCCTTCATTGCTGCCTATGCCTTTCTTATAAAAAATATAGCATTTTATGCACAAAGTAAAGCCAATTCAATGATATAGAAAAATGTCATTTAATATAGAAAGCATAAAAACAAATCACTTAGAAAAAAACTTAACAAATCACTTAACAAAAAATTCAAAACTTATATTTGCAAAATTGTAAGACATACCTGAAAGATATATATGTATGCATGAATAAATGAAACAAATCATATGATATCCTTGGAAAGGAAGACTAAATAGTATAAAGCTGTTTTCCCTGTGCTGATTTAGAAATGTAATGTACTTCTAATTCATCACTTTTTTTATTGATGCAATTATTTATGGAATCAAAGTAATTATAAAATTTATTTTGTAAACAAATAAACAAGATTAGTCAAGGAAAACCCTGAAATAGAAATACACTGCAATGATAGGGAGATAATGCTACTCAACATGACAGATACTAACATATTATAAAGCTCTGTCATTATAAAAATATACAAAAAAAATTAAAAAAAGTTCTGGTACCAATGCATTAATAGAGACACAGATGGATAGATCAGAATAGAAAATGCAGAAAAAGTCAAATTCTTAATGAAATTCAGAATTGAGAATATTCTAATGGCAGCATATCAACTCCCTGGGGGAAAATTATTCTTTTTAATAAGTGGTGTGAATATAACTGAAGATTTTTGTAGGAAAAATTCAGTACAATTGGATTAGTTATAATCTATAAGTACATTAGAAAACTGAATGTAAACAAATAATATTACTCAGCAGAAGAAAATACGTGTGACTTCATAATTTGGGAAGGGAGGAAATTTTTACTAAATATAGCACACAATTAAAAATCAAATAAAGAAAAGTTAAAACTTAACTAAATAAAATTTTTAATATTGTTATGCCAAAGCACACATAAGGAAAAAGATACATGAACAACTGGGAAATACTTACAACTTACAACACAAAAAGTTGATATCACCAGCATATAAAGAGGTTCTAAAAACAGAGAAACAAAAGGCTAAGGACATTATAGAAATAAATATTTCACAGAAAAGGAAATACAAATGGACCTTAACCTTAAGAAAAGATGTTCAGTCTTTCCGGAATTTTGGAATTGCAAGCTAAAATTGCATTGAAATATTTCTTTATTCTATATTATTTTATACCACCTAAGTAATACTTTCTATAATTTTGATAGTCTAAGATTAATTGATCAACTAGAAATATATATCTAGTGCATTTATAAAAAATGATGAGTCAGTTATTATAAAATCTATAAATTAAATACTACATATTAGTCCCCATGGTAAAAAGATTTCCTTAGAAATATAAACAAAATAAAAGACCAGTGAAAAATTCTGCTCTAACTGCAAATAAGCCTCTATAGAACAATCTGGATTTCTGAGTTAAATAAGGTAAGTTCCTTGGACAGTGGGAGTTGCCCTGAAACTCTGGGGAGCACTGGGCATTTAATCCCAATACATGGGATGAAATGTATTTCTGTGATGTCTGTGCCCATGTAAAATTTTATATCATTGGTATGAGAAGTCATTGAAGTTTATATTTCCAATCTTGTATCTTTTCCATCCAAGTTGTCACCTGGTTTTGAGCTAGTCAATATTTTGTGAATGTCCACCCTGGTACCAGTCAAGGCAGCTACAGAAAAGTAAAGAAGACAACCCGTATTTGTGTATTTACGGAGTTCAGTTCTTACACCAAACACTTCCTGGAACTGGGCCCCAGATTCTGGGCTTCCTTTTGGGTTAACGGCATTATCTTTTGTTTTGCAAAGGCTAGATTTGCCTTCCACCTGTCCCGAATGCCACATTTCATAGGCTTATGTAGTTTATTGACCTTTCTGTGTACAGTGATGCCAAATCAATTACCTCCAGCTTTTTACAAAGGCAGTCCCCAGATTCTCCAGAACCTCACATTGGCATATTCAGAAATGTCTATGCATATTATAAAATAATCCAATTAAACCACAGTCACTGTAGAAATACCATCCTCGATTTTTTTGAATCACATTAAGTGCAAACACTGAATCTGTTTAATGGTATTTTTTATTTTTTGTCTCTGTTTTGCCTGTACCATATCCAAGGCAGATTATCTGATATCTGGCTTCTTTTAGGTCTTTCTTATATGTCTCATCCAAAGAGTTCTACGTCAGGACATTATGACACCGATGTTGTCAGAAACTCAAATTCTCCCGTTATATCCCATTATTGTCATCAAATATCTTTTGTGATATTTACTTTAAATCAACTATCAAATATTATATAGATGTGATAATATATCATTTTTCTCTGAGCTATATTACATAATGATTAATTTTAATGCATTCTTCTTATCCAGTTAGAAAGAGATAAGTAAAGAATAGAGGCTAGAGTCTAATTTCTACAACAAGAATATCTTGACTAATTTCTTAGCTATTTAGTAGCTGTAATGACTTGAGTAAGCTACTTAATCTTTCTGCAGTTCTTTTTTCTTATATTAATAAAATAAATAAATAGATAAATAACCAGAGGTGAGAGAAATAATTATCATCTATGTCAAATTTAACAAGAGAATTAATAGATATAAAGACTTGAGTGGCTTCGGGCACAAAACAGTGCTTAATAGATTTTAAACTTCATTCTATGACTCATTTTAGATGCACTGACCCCTGAAGCACAGCTGCTTTACAGTATCTGTGTTGTAGATTAGAAGTTCTTCACTGTAACTGTTGACCGTGTATCCTGACACACTGTTGTTGCATTACTGTGATTACTCAAAGTCCCCCTGTATGTGGATAAAGATCAAAGAAACAGACTGGTGTAAACCCACAAGAATATATATATTTATATACATTTTTAAAGCAAAAGTACAGCCAGGAATGAAGGCAAGTAGGCAGAATGACAAGATGATGCGGAGGAATTATTTTATTTTATTTCCATTTAACTGTTTACATTGTTTACCCCCAGACCTGGGACTTGAACCCAAGGGTATTTGGCTTGTGTTCTTCAGAGGCAATTGACTTAGCCACTGCTCCACAGGGCATATCTATAAGAACATTTCTTAAGTGTCAGGAAAAATGAAATTAATATTGTCCTTCATCTAAAAAGCATAGAATGAAATCCTCTAGAATAATAATAATAATACATCCTGGAGCAATGATATATACTTTGAGGTGAATCAAAATCACCTCAGTTGTTCATTAAATATATTCTACATATATGTGTGTGTGTGTGCATGGTGTATTGAATCAGACACATCCATTCAACTCACTAGGTATGTGGTGGGTGCCTTATATGTATCTGCGCCAAACTCTTAGATGATTCTAATGTTAACCAAAGTTTGAGGATTATTAGCTTTAAGCAGAGGTTGGCAAACTATGACCTGTGGGGGCAAACTGGCCCAGTACCTGATTTTGTAAATAACATTTTAATAGAATTCAGTCTCATTCATTCACTTATTGCTATTTCACACTATAATGGTAATGACAGAGAATATGCCACTGAATAAGTCTGAAATATTTAATACTTGCTCCTTTACAGAAAAAAATTGTCAATTCTTAGCTTGAAGCATGACAAAGAAGTGAATTTATCACATGGAAGAGAGTGAATTATCTTTTTCCAGCCTAGGAAATGGAATATTAAACCATTTTCAAAATGTCTAGTTACATTAACTTTAAGAAAGCTGGTGTGCTACAGTGGAGTAGGAGTTGGGCAGTCTACATATATCCCAAAGTTCTGGGTTCCCATCTCAAGACCAGCAGAAAGAATCAAGATGAACAACCAAATAAAAT
Source organism: Solenodon paradoxus (assembly GCA_004363575.1). Taxonomy (NCBI): domain Eukaryota; kingdom Metazoa; phylum Chordata; class Mammalia; order Eulipotyphla; family Solenodontidae; genus Solenodon; species Solenodon paradoxus. The sequence goes on from RJWH01000011.1 coordinate 1,780,095, forward strand.
AAAGTGCTTCTTCTTTCTCTCTCTTCCTGCCTGCCTTCCTCTGCTCACCTTCATTCCTGCCTGTGTCTTTCCTTTAATTTTTTTTAAAGGAGGATTCATACCATGAAGAAATTCCAGAAGGAAAAAAAAATGGCATGAGCCCGTTGGAAATTTATTTCTCCTCATTTTTCAGGAGAATGCAGAATAAAAGCAAATTCACAGCTCTGTGCTCTTTTTGGCTTTTTTTTTTTTTTCAATTTCAAGCATACAGTAGTTATACATTTTCTTTAAAAAATCAGCTATAATTGAAATCAAACATAGAATGGGAGTTAATAATGTGTATTAGATTCAAAGGCTTTCTTTTAGCAGTAGTTTAGTTAGATGTTAATGACATAATGAATTAACTGCATCAAAAAATCCAAAACTGATTAATTTCAAAAGTATTATTTCATATACCATTTGTCGCATTATCCCCTGCTTGAATGAATACAGGAAATAGATCTGGAAGATAAAATAACAGCTCCTGTCCCTCTCTCTGCTCCGCACATTTCACATGAACCTGAACAATGCTTGGAAAGTCAGAACACTGTAAGAGAAAGTATTGATTTTTATCAACCTGGAAAGTGAAATGAGAGAGAGAATGACATTGCTAGCCATAGGGAGTTTAGTTCATGTCAACAACCCCTAAGTTTTATGGGAATTGTTCAGAAATTACAAATGTTGCAGTGCTAAAGGACTTTGACATAGGACTAGAAAACACATTTTGACATTGGGTGCTGTGCAGCCTCCATTCTGCCACAGTCATGAAATCCAGAGCACATTAAGTATACCACAGAAGTTTAAATGAGGTTGCTTTGGGGATGGCATTTGGCCTAGATGGAGCAAAAATTCACATGCGAAGTTAATTCTAGTGCTGGAGAGTGCTGTGTAAATCAGCCAGTTTGCTGCCACCGCTCTATTTCTGCTTGTGCATGTCCGTGTTATCAAAGATGTCATTACATTAGGGCATAATGTGACAAGTCCCAACAGATGAAAATGTGAACCAACAGAGCATGGGAAATAGCTTCTTAAGGAACCCTTTTATGTTCGCTCTTTAAATCTTTTGGTTTGTTACTTGGTTTGATTTAAACCTAATCTTATTGGGGACATGATTAAGTCATGTTTTAGTTTTGTTTGCCTATGTTTTTCTTCTATAATTACAAGTCAACCTCTGTGATTGGTTACACAGAAGTAAGCAACTATTGAGACATGTAATTTTTGCCCTTTTCGTTTTGGTGGGTTTTTTTTCCTTATTACAGTGACTCAGTGCTATAGCACTTTTAGTATAACTTCAACAGCACCCTTTGCAAACCTACCCCAGAGAAAATGAGAGTTAACATCTCAGTCTGGAAAAACATTTCACTCTAATGCTCTTATAGAGTGCCATTTGTTATTTATCAGTGCTCTTAGTATCTTCTGTCTTGTGAGCTACCATCTTTGACAACTGATTGACTTTCTTATTTAGTAGAATCCCATTCACGTAGATTGAATAGAGTTAGCAAGCTTAACTTTATTTATTTATTTTTTTAAATAAAAAGGTAGTAAATAAAGACAAATGTTTTCTGGATGTTTCCTTGAAAATGTAGGAATTCTCAAATTCTCTAATCAATAAATAATTTGAGTTAAAGCAAATAATTCTAATAATGGAATATAAGAGAGGCTGGCTAAATCACAGAGGTCCCAAAATTCAGATCTTTTTTTAGAAGCTTTGTACCTATTCTTTGAAAGGGAAACAAAGAGTTGGTCATGATAATTGGTATTCAGAATGGCTGATATTTTATTCTATCCCTTCCCTCAAGGTATGCTAATGTCCGAATACATTACATTATATTGTCAATTTCAAGGGATTTAAGGATGCTCTAAACATGGCCTAAGTTTAAGAATCCTGCATGTATCATGTGTCCCTTAATATCTTATAGTGCATCGTGCATCCATATATTAGATAATACACTAAGCCTCTCTAACCCAGAAAAGAAGTACAGATAACATCTTACACACAAGAGTTTGCAGACACAAATTTCAAAGCAAATAAATTGTCTTTTGAATACTAATGAGATTTGTGGTGTAAAATATTATAAAATTGTTTATAGTAGTTGCTTTCCTAGTATATTTTACTGTATCATTACAATTTGAAGGGGGAGGGTTCTGACTAGAATAGCCACTTCAAGAATCAGAGCACAAAACTGAGAATTTCTTTTTTCCTTTATAAAAATATTTTGTAGTCTTTAGTAAAATTGTATGGAAATCTAAGAACATTAGTCTTCTTCTGATAATGTAATTAGAACTACGCTCTCTTAATTGTTCTAATGATAAATTTTAGTCTTGAATTTTATTCAAAATCAGTAAAGTCTTCCTATAAGAGAAGATAACACAGAAACATGAATCAGTGATAATCACTTATACATATATATGTATATACATGTGTGTGTGTGTATATACATACATACATATGCTAGTTATTTAGACTATTATAAGGAAAAATCCTTTTTTTCAGATGAAATTACTCTAGGCTAACCCATTTATCATAATTCCCATTATGAAAACCACTTAGTGATTCCGAGGCAGTCATTAATTGATTTGTTTATTTACTGAAAAAATAATAACTGAAAACCTATGTGCCAGACGCTATGCTACATACAGAGGATATAAATATTAGAAAGACAAAGACAGTATCTATCCGAAACAAATCATCCTTCATTTTCTTTATGCATATTTCTGCATTATTCTGCCCTTTAATTTCTAAAACTTCATATTTAAGAACAGATTATGGGTATATGAAAAATAATTTAACGTACTCAAATTGAGATGATAGAGACAATACTGCACATAAGGAGAACCTATCTGGTCAGTATTAATTTACTCAATATGTGGCAGGTCAGAGAGTGGAAGGACCTCCATCACAACTTCACAGAGGAGTTCTTGTTGAGATAAAAGAAAACAGATATTTTCATAGATTTGTTGAAATCTAAGCTTTGTGTATGTAATTGACAGACCTTAAATGCTGACTATATTAAATATGATTTATTGCCAATAAAAAGAATTCAGTGGAAAATTGAATTATTTGTGTATTTCCTATTAATATTATGTTTCACTGTTAAATAGCTCACAAAAGACAGTCTTTGACCACATTAATTTCAATTCAGCAGCATAGTTTAATGTCTGTTAGACACGAACACTTAGTTGAGCACTGGTGTCAGCATAAAAGTGAGCTTAGTCATTTGTGAACTTCTCCCGCCTATTTGTTTACTGAATGTGGCCTCAGCTCATTAGAAGTAAAAGGAAAAGCAAAGTAAACACCATCTTAATCAGCAGAGAGTTAAATCATCCTGAGGAAAGACAGAAACTAATCAAATAACCAGAAAAATAGATAATTATAAACTGAATAGACCTGAAGACAATGTCAAAGGAATTTCTATGGAATATAACTGAGAGAGTTCATTTGATTTTAGAGTTGTATAAGGTTTCCTGGAAAAAAAAATGATATTTAAGTGAAAAGAAAAAGAACAAGTTCACATTAGCAAAGAGAGAATATGTATGAGGTGAGGAAAGGAGGGGTAGCCTAGGATGAGAACTTTGCAAAAGACTCAAGAAAAGAGATCACAAAGATTACTCAGACCCTTTTAGGTCACTTTAAGAATTTCAGTAATCACCCTCAGAACAATAAGAAGTCACTGAGTGATTAAAGAAAAATAAATGTATCTTCTGCCTCATGCAACTCAGACAACCATATTGTGTGATAGTAGCATAAAATGGAACACTTAGCTTAAGCTGGGGACCCTACAAAGTCTCTCTAGGTAATTCAGAGACTGAATACAATCCTGAAGAATGAATAAAAATTACCAAGAGAAAGGAAGATGGATAAATTCTCCAGGCAAAGGAACAATCTATGTAAAGAAATGAAAATGTGAAATAAATGGCGTATGTGGAAGGCAGACATTTTTCATTACCAGAGGATAAAAGGCAACACAGATAGTGGAAAGTTTTGAGGCTGTGAAATATCTTCATTTATAGGGCAATAAAACCAGGAAAGGATTTAGTAATTCATCCCATAGACAAGTCATTAAAGACTATCCATCAGGTGACTGCAGTGATTCACATCTTATGTGGGTTGTTCTGAATGGAATGGGAAGGAAAGGTTTAAGGAAGTCAAGAATGAATGCATGGAGACCACTTGTGATGCCATTCTAATAATGAGAAGGAGAGAAGAGTCTTAAGCAGAATGATGATAGTGGGAAGAGGAAAAGACAAAAAGATTTGAGACATGCAGGAGGTGAAATTGGAAGGAGTTAGTAATTAATTGGATATAGTTATGAAGGAAGCAGAAAAATATAGGAAAACTTACATAGTTCATTGCTTGACGATCTGCATGCATAGCTTATTCATTTAATGAATTTAATAACAGGGAAGTAGATTTGGGAAAAATCGTAGTGAGTTCAAAGGTGGGACTTCTGGAATGGCAATGTAGCAAGCAGAGGGAAACTTCTCCTGTGTAGAGAGAGATCTATTAAATTGGCCAAAACTTGCTAGTGAGTCCTTTAACTTCCTATTGATTGATCAAGTGATTTGCAACAATTCAAGAAATACTAATCAGCAAAATCTACAGATCTTAGTAAAAAGATTGGGGAGCTCTGGCACTCAAAACGAGATTACACCCACAGCCCCACAGCCTGGTGCCGCAGAGGACTGTTTCAGCTATTCCCATCTCCCTCAGATCTCTGAGGTGGTGGAGACTTTCTTGGTGGATTTAGCAGGCTGTGAAGATCCTACTCCCCGCAGTTCTATCCTGGGACGGTCTCTACCTCACAGTGTTGACAGCAAGGGAGAGAAGACCATTTCCCTGTTCCAAACTCCTCTACAGAGAGGACACAGATAAAGCAGTAGATGAAGATTGCATGTAGTTCCCCACTTCCTTAAGCAAAGCTGTGGCAGTATGTTCAGCAGCTCAATGGAAAATCCCACTTTCCAGTCTTTCTGGGAAGGAGAGATATTGGGTAGATAGCAGCTTGTGAATGAAGGCATAGCTAATGCCTCCAACTCTGGTCTGCAGAAGATCTATATTGTGTGATAATGGTGGCCGGTCACCTCCCCTTCCCAATACACCAACACAGACAAAGGGAGGATGCAGGTGGGCAGCTGGTGAACACTGAGCTCTCAATCCCCTCATCTCTGGCTTTATAGTACAGAGGTTTTGTACCAGGATGTGTCCATCCATTGTATTCACCCAAATTAGAAGTAGAACAAGTCTGAAAGACTGACCACACCCTACTCCTGACAAGACACTACATTTATTTGGTTTTGACTGCTACAAATCAGGACCCAGGTCATTGCTGAAAACAATTGAGCAATTAGCTAGCAATTCTGGGTATAAACCAGCAACATGACCATCAGGAGTTTGATAGGAAGAGCAGGAAAAGAGATGGTTAATAAGAACCAGGTTAACTCAACATCATCCCCATGGGCATGATCTCTGAGGACATGAACCAGAGAGGGCATTTCTGAACTTTAGTTTCCTGAATAAACACAGGAAAAATCTGAAAATGCTCTGAACCATGAAAAACTCTACAAATCAGTTGCAATCATATTAAAAACATGAAACAGAGGGATTAAAACATAAACAAAGAAGATTTGGCAATGATGTCTAGAGGAAAAAGAAAATATAAGCATGAAACTGTGGTTAGGTGGCTTAAGGTAGTTCCAGGTCACCCATTCTATATAACAGCCAACACTGCTTAACATCTTTTTCTTCAAGATTATAGGAAAGAAAGTGAGGGTTCACTGTGATATCAGTAAATCTGGGGCAGCAGAGCAATGCTGAGAAGCCTCATTTGTCTCGAAGTGGGAAGTAGAAAAGCAAACTCATCTGCTGAGGAACAGTGAACAATTAAGGGGCTTGTACAATAGCTTAGAACGGTAGAGGTAACCAGGCAAAAACAAGTAAAATAATTATTTACAAGGAGGAGGTAGCATTTAAGGTTTTATAATTTGATTTTTGTGGTAATATCAATCTTAAGGAATGATTTGTTTTATTTAAGCTCCATTAATCCCCGCAAGTTGTTAGCACAGATAAAGGGCTGTAGTTTTGTTGAGAGGGTGAAACAGAGGTAGGAACTTAGTTGATGGTATATTGATCAGGAACCGTAAAACACACACTTTGACAACAAAAATGAGGCCAAAGAGAGCTGAACAACTCTAAGAAGATTGTGACATAAAGGAAATAGGAGTTACTCTGTGATTTTTAAAAAGTTGGAATTAAGAATATGGAAGATCTGAAAACATTAAGGTTGTAAATAAAAAGAAAAATATTGGAGTCAATAATATCCAATATCAGGTGACTGGGTGACTGAGTTTGTTGGCAATTAAGGTGGAATAGAAATAAATTTTATTTAAATTCAGGATATTGCAGAACGAAAAGAACTAAGGTATTAGACTATTAACATGAACAATGAAAACACCTTAGGAGATGATTAAAAATGTGTAAGAGACAGAAAACGTCAAAGACTTCATCAGATTTAGAGAACTGACTGAGATGTTGGCTAATGATTGCAGTGAAAAAAGATGAAGTGACATAGATGCACAATATTGAAGTCTGAGAAGGGAAGCTTTTCCTATCACTGCAGAGGAATAAAGCTTTGGCAATAGTAATGAAGCAGTAGAAGAATGCCAATCTCACTTTGATTGTTGGGTGTTACATAAAGAATACAGTATGAAATAATAATAATAGTTAGTCCCGGGGTATTTAAGGCAAAAGGTAGCTGGATGATTAAATGAAGAGCCTGAAGATTTAGTAAGGCTGCATATTATGGAAGTTGGTGCTAGGATTATAAATGAAAGCTTTCAGAACTTAAAGGGCAGAATATTGCAGAAATGTGCACAAAGGAATTGAACAATTTGTTGCAATGGAGGTCGTAGGGAAAGAACATGAGACAAGGAGGATCTAGTTAACTTTAAGCAGCTAGAAAACATTACTGTCAAACTGTGGTATCACAGCAAAGGAGGCTCAGTGGCAGTAAGGGCAGGAGTGGAAGGTAACCACAGTATGAATCTCAGTGCTCGTCATTTTTGTAGTGATATACCCTGGAAATCTGCAATGTACTTTCCAGGCTCAGATTCGCAACTCTGTGTAATTGATGATTTACTGTTAACAGTCACTAAGGTATTTATACAATTATTTCCTGACCTTAGGTATTAAAGAAAAAAATTATATTGAAGTAAAGATTGCCAGAAAGAGAAAAGGAGTTGGGGAGTGGAGACAAAGGGAGAGGGACAGCGGGAAAGAACTGCAAGACAAGGAAGGAAAACTAAGAATCAAATCATTTTGTTAGGAGTTGCATGAGCTAAGTAAGGGAACCAGAACCAGTCAAGAATCAACCTATATGCAGAAGGGATTCTTTGTTTTTCTAAGAATGTTGAAAGTCTGAAAATAAAGGTTAAGAATGCAAGTGTCCTGTTCAAATAATCTGCATGGTGGCAGTGGGAGAGGAACTTAGATGGAGTCTCCAGATAATTGTGTTACTAAGTTAATCAATGTGGCATGATTCAGGAAGCGTATGACATTTTTTAGAATAAAAACCCAGGATTCATCTCTTTTCCTATTTAGGAAAAGTTTTGTATGGAGATATACCTCTCATGGGCAGAATTCTTTTTTTCAGCTCTATTTAGGCAAGTGTTTTATATACATTAAAAACACCTGTAATAAATATTTTTTGATATCTTGATAATACTTATACATTACTATTTTTTAATTCTCTCATTTACTGCCTTCTGGGGAAATCAATATCTAATCCTATACTAGGACATGTGGACTCTTCTTCCTGCTTTCTTAGTATGGCATAAATTCATTATTTATCAGCATACACACAACTGCACATATATTTACCTGCTTCTATAACTACACACAAAATTATGCTAGTTAACTACATACAGTTGTTTGCATAGTAAAATAAAATATATAAACCATGGTTCCACAGACTAGAAATTTCCATGTATTACTTCTTAGCTATTGTTTTTTATACTCAGTGAAATGTAATTCATTATATTCAAGCCTGATTTTGCTTTGCTTTCTATAAAGTACTATATTTTTTAAATGTCAGAAACCCCACAATTTCATTTTAAGATCATTTACAAGGGTAATATATTTTCTCCACCAATATACAAAGCAAAATTTAAAAGTTATGCACACTTTAATATGCAAAAAAATGTTTTTTGAACTAGAGTCTATGAGATTAAAGATTCATTTCAGTTTTGGCAATTTGGAAGATATATTAATTGCTCAGGATTATATATTATTTAAGATTGTGTTCTGTTGTTTCAGACTAAAGCACATTTACGTAGCCATTACAACTTATGTTTAGTACAAGATCATTATTTTTTGAAAAACTGCTCATTCATTTTTCTCACTCTTGTGACAAGTATGCTGTAATTATTGATGACATTCTATTGAAGAAAAGGATATCTGAAAATACTATTATAATCCATAATTTATTTTTCTATGTGAGCATCATAGTCAACAATTCAAGTTTCCTGTACCATTTGTTTTTTCCAATGCTATTTTTAACATTTAGAAGCCTGTTGATCAAAATGCACGTTCACATATTTTGTTTTTAATATACCAGTTATATCATCACTTCATTTCCTTCATAGTCTTTGCATTTGTATATAATCACCTGTTGTTAGGAAAAAATTCCTATATTGTATATAAGTTGAAAACAATCTTTAGATCCTCTTTATGCTGAATATATATATATAGTGTATATATATATATATATATATATATATATATATATAGTAGCTGAATATCATTTTGTGTAAATACCCACTTGCATCAGGCTAAAATCTCTTCAATTAAGTGACTCTCCAGAGAACATACACTTTCTTGTATTATAACTGTGACATGACAAGAAAGTAAAGAGAGGGACAAAGTTGGTCATGTATACAAGTGAACTGAATTAATTCTTATGGGCAGTGATAGACTCAGGTTACCAGGAACTTAACTCTTTGATAGAGATTTGAGTGCTGGAGGTTATTGAGAAATGCTTTGGAGAACAATGCCTAAAAAGAAAAGAAGGAAGCAAGACTAAGTTAAGGATGAAGTTGAACTGTGATGCAGCAGAAGCCTCAGCAAGTGTGTCAGAGAGTGTCAGCCTTAAAGAGTCACCTTGAAATTAAAAGAGACCAGGAATTTGCATCCTGAACCAGTCAGCAGCTGCAGTGAGAAGGGAGATGGGAGGAGTGTTTAGTGGAGAGCCCTTTCCACAGAGTTCATTCCCGGAAAGAGATGCATGGCAGGGCTTCAGTCAACAGGAGAAAGAAGGCCTCATTCTTAAAGGGAGGCCCTTGCTAACGCAGTACAACGCCACTGCCCATTTAAAAGGTAAAATTGTTGTTTTTATGCCTCAGACCTCTCTGATTTTAAAACCTGAACATTAGCACTTCCTCAGAAATCACCTGATGGGACTTGGTATCATTCTTAATCAGAGTCAGCTTAGAGGGAACAGCGCATTTCTAATATACTGTTTGTATATACATGACGTGTTTTCCATCAATACTCTAAAATCCTATTTAGAGAAAATTATGACGAAGCAGTTCAAACAGTATTGCCATTTTGTTACAGCAAGATGGGTTTGGCTAGAGGAAAGTAATACGCTTCAGGCATTCAGGAAAAGTTGAAATGATTTTATTTAATGCTAGCGGGTACCAGTGAAGTGATCTCCAAAGACTGGTACACTGAACAGGAGTGAGTTACAGATTTTACAGGCAGGGTTCTGGGGTAGGCTGGAGTGAGGCTGAGGCGGGTCTCTGGAATTTTTCCATTACTGGTTTCTGGTCATTGTTTGATAAGTGGGTCTGTTACTGATTGTGATAGCAGAAGTCATTTACAGCTTGGGGCTTGGGCTGATGAGATAGTTCACTGGAAGTTTATTTCCTAAGGTTTATTTCCTCCTCAATTTCTTACACTCGAAAGAAAAAATGAAGAAAACAAGGAAAATATAAGAAGACATTTATTAGCCATAAATAAATATAAGGATTCTACTAGTTGACTTTCTATAAATAGTGAGATTTTCTAAAAAGAGGTCATACACCATGAAAATATTTAAAATTTCACAAGAAATCACTAAAGGTTTTTATACACAGACTTTCTGAGGAAAGGAAATCAGAAAAAAAATAACAGAATTGAAAATTAGAAAAAAACTTTTTAAATTGGTATTGTATTTTCAGACACAAAATATGAAAACAGCACTTAAAATTTAATATATTTTGTAGATGCCACTAAGACACAGGAATCGGAGAAATAATATAGTTCTAAGTCATCAAAACTTTTTATTTTTTAAAGGAAAGGTGCAGGCAGAAAGAAGTAGAGTAGACAGGAAGGCAGGAAAAAAAGAGAAAGAACAAGCATTTTATTTATTTTTATTTAGTTGCCTCATTGGTTGTTCTGCCTGGAAGTGAACTTGGGTTTTTGGGATGTATGCGGACTATGCTCCTCCAGAAATGGTGGGCCGAACCACCACTCTACCAGGACATGGTGTCATTGAAAGTTTTATGTGCGAAATATATATGCATCTCTTAGTAACGAAGAATCCCAGAAAGTGAAATATCTATCACTTAACCAAACATTCACTCATCCATTCAACTAAAATAATTTAATAAATATCAACTATATATAAGACATTGTTGTAGGATCAAGAAATAACAAAGTCAATAAAAATACTATTGTTACTGGTTTTAGTCATGTTGTCCCCACTCTATTACCATATCTTTTGAAAATTGAAGTGTTCTCCCACAATAGGTGGAGAATACTTTCTTTGCTTTTGACACTAGAAACAACCATGAGCTTTGATTTGATCAATAAAATAAGGCTGACAGGACTGAGTTTGTTTCAAACCTAGGACTCAAGGGCCATTCCTGGCTCCACTTATTTTCTGCATCCTTGATCAACAATGAGAAAAACATATCTGGATGATGTGTTGATTCCAATAGGAAAAAAGAAACATGAAGAAGATGTATCCCCAGTAGACTCAAATTAGTCCAGCTGACCCCTAAAGAAGTCAGTTTTAGGAAAAAATAAATGTTTATTATTTTATGCCAAGAATATTGGAAATTGTTCCATGAAAACATTTTAATGGTTGCTAACTGAAAAAAAAAAAAACTTCAGGCAATTTATAATTAAATATGACTGAAAAACATGAGAATATAAAACACTGGTAAATAACATAAGAATAATTGGAGCTGAATCCTGGGAGAAATGATATGAAAAAATAACTGCCTTAAATGATCAAGTATATTAGTATAAAATTGTGATACTCTGGGAACAGGCAATAAATTACCTAACATTGCAGAGAATGTAGATCTACAAATTGATTTTCATATGAAAGTCACAAAACTGGCACTAATTAAGCATCTATAAAAGGACAGGCAACTGCTCACACATCTAATTTTGCTAAAAGCTCATCATGCAATAAAAAAAGAAAAGAAAAGCATTATTTTTCTTTCAAGTTCATACCTCGGTGACTGAGAGAGGCAAAGAAAAAAAATCCATTCCTGTGCTTAATTTTTTGCTAACAAGAAATAGCTTGCTAGTGAACTCTATAAAAAAAGTAGTACATTAACTTGAAATCTAATATATTAGATTACTTTTAATATAAATGTTTTATTTAGAATGGTTATGGGCTTATGCAAAGGTTGGAAAAGTAATAAAGAAAGCTCACATATACTAGTTTACCTTATTTTTTAATTTTAACAATTGCAGGTACCACTTATTACAACTAATGAACAAATATGCATGCATTATTATTTTCATGTTCAAATCTTAATCAGATTTCTTTAAATTTTATCTAATATCCTTTACTGTTCCAAGTTTTCATCCAGTAAATCACATTACATTTGTCAAAGTGCCTTAGGCTTCTCTTGGTCACAACAGTTTCTCAAATATTCTTTGGTTTTACTAATGTTGCAATTTTGAGGAGCATTGATCAAATACTTTGTAAAATATTCCTCATTCGGGATTTGTCTAAGGTTTTCCTCATGATGTGATATGAGGTTATGTGTTTGGGGAAGGTAGACTACAAAAATAAATTCTATTCTTATCACATCTTATTAAGGGTGAATCAACATGGATTCATTATTGACATTAACCGTTATGACTTGCTCGGGCTGAGGTAGTGTCTGTCAGGTTTCTCCACTACAGTTACTTTTCCTTCCATTTCTTTATTGTCCTCTTTGGAAGAGTCACTATGTAGCTCATCCTAAGAGTAAAGAGTTATACTACACCTCCTTGAGGGAAGAGTATGCACATAAAATTATTTGGAAATCTTCTCCATGGAAGATCTACCCATGGACAAATATATTTATTTGAGAAAATATTTCACATATATTTATGTATCTATAGATCCATTTATATAAGTTTTGGCTCATGAGTATTTATTTTATTTTATAAGCTACAATCCAAAATTATTTCATTTTGGTGTTGAAATTTTGTCAGATGTGGCAATTGAGAACTCTTTGGGTTGGCATCTGTATCACTTTGTCAAACCTCACTGGGATGTAAGCGTGTGTGTGTTTTCTTACTTTCTGGCTCTGCATTAGAAACCAAGTTCTAGGTGCTATGTGTGCTCATTATTACTAGAGTAACATTGCTTCAAAGGCCTTGTAAGCCAACAGTACAAGGAAATATATTTATGAATATATGTGAGATAACGATGTATAAACATATCTGTTTACATTAAACCAAAAATTCAGTTCATAATGGCATCTCAAATTCTAATCAGCTGCTACATGGATCATTCTAGTTTCTTCTACTTATTTGTAACCTCTCGCTCCAACAGTGAAAACATGATTCCCAGTCTGCACTAGGCATTTGCTTAACATATAATTTATTAGCATATATATTCATGGGAAGCAATTTTATAATTATTGGGCTTTTCCTTAAGTTTCACAAACTCCAGTCATTTCCAAAATTGCATAGGTAACAATTTCCCTCCAAATATCACTTGAGTTGCTTCATACATTATAGTACAAATATATATATAGTATTATAAAGTATATAGCATTATAAAATCAACATCTGTTGAACATTTAGTTCAAAATACTTTTTAAATTTCTCTTGAAACATCTCCTTTAACCCATGTATTATTTAGAAGTGTATTCTTTAATTTCAAATATTTGGTATTTGTAAAGGTATTTTTATTATATTGACCTCTAGTTTGATTCTGTTGTCATATGAGTACGTAGTTGAAATATATTTATATTTTCAAATTTCAAGATGTGTTTTATGATCCAGGATGAATTTATCCTAGTTAATGTTTCATGCCTATATGAAAAGAATGATTCTAATGTTGTTGTGTGGAATAGTCTATAAATATCTCTTAGAAAAAATTATTTGATAGTGTTGTTTAAATCCTATATATCCTTAAAGATTTTCATTTTGCTTGACCAATTGCTAACAGAGAGGTATTACTATCTTCAAATTTATTAGTAGATTTGTCTATTTCTCCTTTTATTGCTACTGATTTTTGCTTCCTATGTTTCTATGTTTTATTTATATGTTTAGGATTGCAATAACTTTTGGAAGAATTGACTCTTTTGTTATTATATAAACTCCATCTTCATCCCTGAAAATTTCACTCTTCTGGAGTCTGCTTTGTTTTAAATATAGTTACTTTCGATTTTAAAATTACTAGTGGTATGGTTTATCTGTTTTCATATCCTCACTTTTAAAGTGTGCTACTCATGGATTGCATACAGCTGGATTTCATTTTATACATCTTTTGCTTTTATACATCTGAGAAAATGTCTTTTAATTACTATTTTTTGTTATTCACAATATCAATTAAATATTAATATGATTAGATTGAGCCATCATTTTTGTTACTCTTCTCTTGTATTTCTTTATTTCTTTTCCCCTGCTTTTCTGTTCTCCCTTAGCATTCAATGAAAATGTTGTATTATTCTATTTTATATTTTTCTCATTTATACTTTTTAATAATACTCCTTTAACATTTGTAGTGTTTACTCTAGAGGTTACAGTATACATCTGAGCTAGTTTTCATCCATCTTCATATAACACTATGGTTCTGTCCTTGAGATTTGGATCCCCAAATCTTACCTCCATCCTTTGTAGTACAGCTGAATTTTATCTCGTATGTTCATATGCTGTAAGCACTGGATATCATGTTACTATTTATGCTTTAAACATTTAAGCTTTCTAATGATTAACAGTAAGAAAAGGAAAATTTTCGTTATTATATCTTTATACCTTCTCTGATAGTTCATTTTTTATGTAGGTCTAAGTATCTGACCTGTACTATATCTTTATAACTGAAGAATTTGTTTATCATTTGTATTACGGTAGGTGTGCCGGCAATAAATATTCCCATTATTTTCTTTTTATTTTTTTTTTCTTCTGATATTTTTCCTTTACTTTCAAACTATAATTGCACTGGATGTGGAATTTTAGATTGGTGTTTTATTTTGCAATTCTTTCAATACTTCTAGTCTTCTCTTATTCACCTGGTTTCTGAAAAACTCACTCTCATCCTAGCCTGCATTCAGTCTCCAGGAATTCTTCAAAATTACCATTTAATTGTTTGTGTAGTTTATTACTTAAGTGACTTCTGCTCCACAAAAGCACATCTCTGCTTTGACGCTGGATATTCCTGTCTCCCCATACTTCAGGAGACAGTTTGCCCTTCAACCTCAATTTTCTGATGAGTCTGAGAGAAGTCATTGATTTTCAATTTCTCCATTTTTCCCCTAATTTTAGCTTTAAGAGTGATTATTCCTAAGCTCTTGTATATATGAACTTAGACTGTCTCAGATAATTCTGAATCACTCAAGATCTTTAAACATAGATATGGTTAATTGAGGAGACAATGGCTTCATTTTCACAGCATAACAATATTTGGCACAAATGGGAAAAGTATGTTGCATAAATATTATACAGGTGCTTCATGTATTAGATATTAAAATGAGCTAAATAACATTTAGAGTTATTATTTCATAATTCTCTAAATTATGATGAGACAGAGCAAACCAAATCAAGTGAACAAATTCTCTGGTGATATGTTTATCAACATACGAAAGCCTTGGAGAAGGGTTTTTCAGCTGCAAATCCCTAAATTAAATTCAAGGTGTTTGCGAACATTCTGCAACTGTATGGAAACTTGTGTATGCAAGAGCATCTGTGTCTCTTATTCTGCCAATAGTCTGTAATTTTCAAAAGATTCTTATAGAACTTCATGACTTTGGTAAAATATTTTGAATTTAAACTTTTGAGTTTGTACCCTATGTCTAGCTCTGAGCAATAAACAAGGATGTAAATGCTATAGAGCTTTTATTGCTCCATACTAAATTATATTAAACTCAGAAATAAGGCATTATGTATTAGATATTAGGTACCAATTATAATGCAACAGATCTTTCTATACTGAGTAGAAAACTGAATAAGTAGATGATCATATATATTTTGGTGGATGGGTCATTGTTTTCAGAAGTCCAGAGATAACCGAGGTGACGTGGTCAGGGAACTAGCGCGTTTGCTCTGTTAGAACATGTTGAATATTCCATTGAGAATAAAAGGGGCTCATTTTTGTGAGCAAAATGAGGTTTGGGTATAAATGTAGGTAGAGGTCAACTCATGAAAGTTATTTTTGTGCTGTGCTAAAGATTTTAAACTTTCTGAAAACTATGGTGAGTTATTAGAAAATATTTCTAGCTGAGGAGAGACACTGTCCATTTCTATTACAGAAAACTTACTCTGGCATATATTATAAGGAATATATAGGGTGGAAAAATGGAATATTCAGACAAAACCAGATTCAAGAAAACCAGCCAGATTAATGCTGAGATAATCCAAGTGAAAAAGATGAGAAACTGAGCTATGAATATATGGATCTATAGGACAATAGAACAGAAAGAAAAAATACGAATTCTATAGAAATTAAGATGAGTACTGGTTGTGATGGGAAAAAAATAATGGAGCCAAGCATGATTTTTCTTATTTCTTGCTTAGGCAGTTGAATTGCAATATACTAATTAGGCATTTATCTCATGATACTTTTGATACAAAATATTTTCATTCTTAATTTTTAAAAATGGTTCACAGACTGAATTTAAAGATGAGCATCCAAAGAAATATCAGGTTATATATTTAAATATACAATCGAAAATGGTTTACCTGTTGTATGATTTGGATTTACTGATGCAAATATTAATGATGCCTAAACGCGGTTTCAGGGTTAAACACTTGGAAAATAATAAATCTGCATCTCTGCGTGGTTAAAAAAAAATAACACTCACTTTCCTCTAGTTGTGCCCTAGATTATTTGGAATGATGACTGAATCATTGAATATGCTTGCACAGCAATGCCACGGTGTGAAATATTGATGATGTATTACTGTGAAGCAATTGGGGGCACTGATGTGAAAGGTGCTATTCAAATTGAAGTTGAAATTTGTTTTTAGGCAACACATGGCAGGGTTTACCAGCATCTGTGAGCAGCTAATCTCAAGTTCAATTACATTTAAATTGAAAGAAAGATACCTGCTATCACCATTAGAGTCCAAAGTAAAAAGAAAAAGAAAAAGAAAAAAACTAAGGTCACTGTGCTGCTTAATGAAATATCAAACATAAAGTATAAAAGCCTCCAAGATTGAGTTTATCAGCTTGTAGCACATTTACAACAAAAGATTTTTGTAAGCATTGAGAGCAACTTCCAGAGCATAAGATATTGGCTGAAGCACTGACAAGAGCAAAGTAAAATTTTCCCCAGCAAATGACTCTTCAGTGGCTGTTTGTTCTGTCATAATAGTTGTCAGGTTCATGCTGCAGTGTCTTTTATATTATAAATAGGTACCTGGTTACCTAAAGAAACATGTAATGTTCTGGTAGAGATAATATTGAAAAGAATGCAGAGATAGTTTATTACTATTTTTTTCTGCTTTCTAACTTTTGACTTGCAAAATTAACAGGTCAACAGTGAAGAGAAGGCGCATTTCTACCTTTCCCGGTTCTTGAAGCAAACTTTCTTTAATATGCCACAAAATTAGCCTATTTTCTGGAAGTAAATTGCAAGTGAGTCCTCAAAAACATTTCTGGTGATTCAGTTGTAAAGGGGAAGCCCTAGGAAGGAAGCAAATGCTGCAGACAGTTAATATTCAAAGAGATCTGAAACTATATAAACTAGGCACAATGGAGGAGTCATACATACCTGATAACAACCTCCATCCAATGTTCCTTCCCAACATGCCACATGACCTGCCCTTTCATTCCACCATATCAACCATGCTTCGGTTCTTTGAGTTGCTCTTTCCAGCTCACCAGTAGACCACAGGACAAAGATAATTATAGAATGTAAATGGGTTTATAATGTAGGAGTCAATAGTAGTCCTATAGCACCTAGGCTGGTATTGTCCATCCATTTTTCCCATCACAGTCCTCAGTCAATGCGGGGAGATTCTATTTCCTTTGTTTCACCTCTACCCCATTTGGTGGCAGCCTACTAATCAAAATAAGTCACAGCAAAAATCTCAGGAACATTAACTCTGCAAACAAGACTTCTGAGAACCACCTTTCATCAACAGATTTGTATAGACTAGTGACACGAAACAATAGTTCATTACTTAGGGAGCTTAAA
The DNA here is from genome assembly GCA_004363575.1 of Solenodon paradoxus. Lineage (NCBI taxonomy): Eukaryota > Metazoa > Chordata > Mammalia > Eulipotyphla > Solenodontidae > Solenodon > Solenodon paradoxus. The sequence continues at coordinate 1,797,743 of RJWH01000011.1, forward strand.
GTGTTATATCAGGTGTCCAGGACACTTAACACATGCCCACTAGAAGGATTCAATACTGATTGGTTTGTTTCTAGATTATTATGGATTTTGTGTTCCAGAGGACAGATTTTAACTAAGGTACCTTTTAAACATGGAGGGTTAATGTAAGTAATGAAACAGACTAGGTATAGGAAGATTGACTAAAATAGGAAAAATATTTAAAAAGTAAAATATTACAAGTAAAATATTACTTTCCTAGCTAAAACATGACACCCCTCAGTTTCTAAAGTAAAAATAAATGACACATGCATAAATTCATAATAAATAAAATATAAAATTGATTCATATAGCATTATAAAAAAATGAAGTCACTAATATTAGTAATTAGTAATAGTAGGGATAGGATTCAATGACTAAAGTGGAAACATAAGAGTAAGCTAAAGAAATTGCGCCTCCTGTTCACGTTAAATAATTATTGAGATATTCCTTCTCATAACCTCAAGAAAACATCAGTTTAAGAAGCTTCTGCTCAGTTAAAGAACCTGTCTTCAAAATGTAAAGCCACCCTACTGAATAGTAGAAGACATGTCAATATCATATTTTTGACAGGGGTTTAATATCTAAAATACATTTTTAAAAACTCATAAAACTCAGCAACAACAAAAAATCACATAATTAAAAATTGGAAAGAGTTTCTGAATAGACACCTCTCTAAAAAAGACATACAGAGGGTCAATAGTCAATATGTTTATAATTACCTATTATTGGGAATATACAAATCAAAATAATAACAAAGTATCACTTCATACCTACAAGAATGGTTATTATTGAAAAGACTGAAAGCAAGTATTCATGAGTCTGTGGAGAGAAGGGAAACTTTATATGCTATTGATGAGAATTTGATGTGTAAATTGGTGAAGCTATAATGGAAAGCATCGTGGATTCATCAAAAAATGAAAAATAGAAGTTCCATATGTTCCCAATAATCTCCCTTCTGGCTCCAAAGCACAAACACATTAATTCAAAGAGACACATGTACCCCTATGTTCATTTCAACAGTGTTTATAATAGCCAAGAGTTGAAAACCCCCTAAGTGCCCTTCAACAAGCTGAGGAAATAAGGACGATGCAGTGTGTATATATGTACTCAATATAACACTACTCAGCTGTTTAAAAAGATGAAATCCTACCATTGACACAACATGGATGGACTTGGATGGTATTTATTTAGAGAAATAAGCCAAGAACAAAAAGATAAATACCATAAGATTTCACCCATATAGCATATAGAGAAACTACATAAATGAGTGGACTAAATAAAATAAACATAAATATTTATTAAGATCAAATAGAGAGAAGAGAAAAGGGGAATGGGAGAATCGGGTCAAAAGGGTCAATTACATGATGAAGAATAGAGCTTTTAGTGATGAATTTATTATTGTATGCAAATGTTGAATTATGATTATGCACAGCCGAAATTAATATGTTATGCAATGTTACTGCAGTAAAAAATATTTTTAAAAAGAAAAAATTCTGACTTTAAAAACATTGAATAACATCGCAGAACTGCACCAAGTTCCCTTTTGTAAAAGTTATTGAGAGCCAAAAAGAAGGGTGACTAATTAAATTTATAAACATGGCAGAATTTCCTAAAAATCATCTATAGGCATTTTCTTCTTAGAGTTCCTCTTCTCATAACAATTTCTTACAAATGTGTTTCTTCTCTACTTCTCCTCCTCCACCCCACTTGCCACCAATTCACACAAATATTCTTCCAGTCTTTTCAATTTTATTTAATTATTCAATACATTCAATATTCAATATATTCAATATGATTAATATATTATATTAAATATCATTCAATATTTTATCTTTCAAAGCGTTTCTAATGGAGATGTGGTTAACTTTCTTACCTAGTTTCTTCCGGTTTCCTCTGACTTTATTACACTTTTAGCAAAATTCTGAAAGATCATCAGCACAACGAATAGTCTATTTTAAGAAGATATAAGGGCAGATTTATAAATTCTTTGACTTTCAAATCTTATCCTGTCACTAAAGGACAAAAACAACAAAAAGAAGTGACATTTTATTCCCCTACTGCAGAGAGTGTAAGGAAAGCATGAAGAAGACGGCATCATTCATTATAATCTTTGTGCATATAGGAGAGGTCAGTAGAGTTGTACTTATTGGAAAGCACAATTGTGTGGAAGATAGAAGATTCAAATTCCGGTCCTTTTATTTACTTTATCTTTTATTTTATTGAAGGAATATCATGTCATAGTATTATATAGGTTTAAGATGTGCACCTTCATCAATCTACATCTATATTGAATGACATTAAACCTACTACCAATAGTCCAATCCTATCCTTCATCATACAATTGACCCCTTTACCCAGTTGTCCTGCTCTTTTCCCCCTTCTCTTTCTGGTAATCACTAAAAAGGTCTATTTTTGGTTTGATTTGGTTGACTTATTTTTTTTAGTTTCTTTACATACCACTAATGAGTAAAATCATGTGATTTTTGTCTTCCTCGTTATTTTAACTTAGCTTCTTCATCTAGAACTTGAGGGTCATTATAGAATATTTTTCTCAAGGTCTCTTTGTGAAAAACTGTGATTTAAGTATTAACTTTTATGTCAGAAGATCTGGTTTTGAGTTATACGCTATTAATTAGCTATGTGAAATTGACTGGGTTCCATAATCACTTAGGATATATGCAATCCACTGGAAAATGGGGAGTCAAGCATCATCTTGAAAAGAAAACAAAATAGTGATGTAAATTTCTATCTAAACAACATAAATTATTATTATAGGAATTGATTTTCTGAGAGACCAAGTTACAAAAGAAAAGTGATCACCTTTTTAAAATACAGATTTTTTTAAATTCATCCCCTTAGTCACATGTGGACTTTAACTTAAAATGTACTTGACAAATAAATAACCTCTCTTATTTGTATTAAAGTCTCACTGGTATCATATTGCTAACTCTTTAAATAATTTAGTCTACTGTTTAATTCCATATGATCTTTTGCTGTGTCTGTTTGTAATGGGCAACAACCAGTCATCATTCTTATATTATGAACTTTCATAAGTGTGCTCAATATAAATCACCTTTTTATTATTATTACCAAACTGCTGCAGTTATAGCTGTGGTACTTAAAACAACAGTTATCCACAATTCTCTTATCCTTCCATACAGAGTCCATTTACTGCATTGCCTCCCTTCACTGCTGATTACTTCAAAGGAATGAATAGAGCACAGGGAGGCTATGTTCCTTGTTAAGATTAAATAATTAATGGCATAAATAAAATCAAGGCCAGGAAGAAAGGAACTAACTACTCCTTATAAATGTTTGCTTGGTTTGCCTTGATGCCCATGTGTAATGGTTCTTTATCAAAACCTGGATAGTATTTATGAGACAGTAAGATATTAAATGGTAAAAGAAAAACAAACAAGCGAACAAAACACTGATCTCACTAGCCTTGGTTAGTGAAGACAATTTTTCATCAGGCTTTGCTCACCACAGACAAATACAATTTGAGATATTTTCTGAACTTCCCTCTAGATTTCAGCATTATTGTATAATATTTCATATGCCTTGTCTTAGCTTGTGTTGCATTACTCATCTGTATTTCCTGATTATCTACACCCTGCTCTGTTTTCAAAAGACTTACCAGAATATTTCAGTATTCTAGTTTACACTGATTTCTGCCTTCTAGCAATTTTCACCATGCTTCACAATGTGGTTCCTATTTATATATAAACAGTGTATTGCTCTTTATCATACACATACGTAAACTTGTTTCTATATTATTGCTTCAAAATTCTAGACCCAAGAAAGCAGATCTAATACTTGTTTTTTGTCTCCAAAGGCATAGGAGCGCTAACCCAGGATTGGCTATATACATAATATTCTGCAAATGCATTGATGGATTACTTTCATTTACTGAATACTATATTGCTCGATTTCAAACAGTGTTACTAATATAGCATTCAGTGTGAATAATATTAGAACTATGAGGACAAGAGTGTCGACAGATCAAATACTATAGAATAAAATATTAATGGTGCCCCTGGAGTTGTTTGAGGATAGCAACCATGTGTATACCATATCAAGCAATTTTGAAACTTTAGATAAATGTTTAAAAAATAATCACATTCTTAAGGAAAGAGACAATACAATACTCAATTCATTTTTTAAAGAAAACAGAGCACCTCTGGAATAATTCAAAATTTCCAGAAACTTTAAACATCTGCATTTATGAAAGAAGACCCAACTCAAATTCAATTAGTCTGGAAATATACCCCTACACTTTCTGAGAACTAATATCAATGAGTTGTTTCTCTGTGTTCACTTGATATTCTTATATTCTTCTGCTATGGTATTTTATCATCTATTTTAAATTGTATTTGTCCAGTTTCTGAGTTAGAGCTGTAAGCTTATCATATTGGAGCACAGTCAGGTTTGTTGGGAACTCATCTTCACAGTCCAGTAAGGGAGTAGAATAAACTAGGGTCTTGTTCAGTCATATCTGGGAAACTTCCTTAAAACAATGTTTAACCCCAGTAAAAGAAATCCACAAACTACCAAACAATGAGTAGGGCTATTAAAGCTTGTTTATATCATGCAGCAATATACTACAAGGTGTAATTGTTTCAGTGAGTGCTGAAGTAGACAGAGGCACAAAGGTTAATATATATATATATATATTATATAAAGGAGACTGACTAAAATATGAAGCAGATGGAAAAGAGGATTATTAAAAAAAAAAAATTCCAGGAAGAGTAATACTTAACCAATTGATACTTAGACAATTCTGAAAGGAGTAAAAAGGCCAAAAATGCTAGGGCAAGCATTTTAAGTAGGCGGGAAAGCAAAAAGACAAAGGAAGCTGGAAAGTGCTTAGATATATTGAAGAAACTATAAATACTCCAGAAAGATAAGGGATAAGTTTTGGATTATGGACTACTGAGGAAAGAAAAAGAAAAGAAAAAAAGCTACCAAGTAGGCAGAGGACAGATTATTATGTATCATACGTTCTGTGTTAAGAGCCTTAAACAGTACTTGTAGATAAAGGAAATTGTCTAAATAATTAGAGAAAGTGTGATCATATGTCCTGTACGAAATGTAGATCCAGTTGTCCAGTAGTTAGAAATATATTGAAAACCGAGGAAAGTAGGAGAGGAATTGAGGAAAGGGAAAAGGGGAGAGATTTTCAGGAAATGTGCATTTAAGAATATCAGTTTTTAGATGTTAGGATAGTTATGAAACTAAGTGAGACAAGGAGATTTATAGCAGTGGCACTTAAATTATACTATGTATACTAAAATTATACTAAATCAGTTTGAGAGTTTAGAAATGTACTCTTAATAGTGAACTTAATGTAGTGTATACAAATGTTGATTCACAATGTGTACACTTTAAACCTATAGAATATTATAATGCAACATTACTTGAATAAAATAAAAATAAAATTAAATGGACATTTCTAATCAGACATGTTATCCCCTAACTGGGTATTCTGATTCAGTCTTTGGAGGTGGGTCCATATCCCTTAGAATCTTAAAAATATCTTCAGTTGATTCTATCATGAAAAATGAATTGAGAACCAATGTTTTTTAAAAATTGCTTTTCAATAAAACATATGGTACAATCAGAGCTATCGAACTGAAAAAAAGGAGTGAGATGCCCCAACTGACAAAGAAATAGAGAACTTTAAGGGAATCTATGTTCAACTCTGGCTTTGCCACTTAGTAACAACAGTATGACAAAGCAGTTTACATGATCTGTGTGACTCCCAACTTCTTGTCAGTAAAATGAGAATAATGATAGTAACTATCTCATTGAATCATTATGGTGGTTGAATAAGAAAATGAATTAAATTAATACAGTATAATAAAGGCACTTGAGAAAATTCAAGTAAATGTTAGTTCATATTAATATGAATAGTATCATGATATGGTGATTAAGAATCTCAAATATGGCAGTTGTCTTTTGGACTTATTAGTGAATTATTGATGATTTGGGTAACAGCAACTTTGGCAGTTTGCTAAGAGCAAGAGCTATATTATAACAAATTGGAGAATAAAGACAAGGATAGAAATATGAGCTAAGCATTCTTTCAAGAAGTGTGGATAAAAGCAACCCCTTATAGCTCAGGCAGGAAATGTCTACAGTATGAAATTCATAAATCTGGATTTGAGAAGCAGGGCTGGGAAAAAAATTTTGGATGAAACAGATAAAACTCAAATTAGATGACAACTAAAATGGAACAGGTGATCTAAGCATGGTTGTTTTGAGGAATGGAAAATCTTTCAGTATGTTTATATACTAAACAAGCCAAGAGTAATTAGGAGAGATACATGAAACTGAGAAAATGTTTTGTTTCTAGTCCCAGAAGTTGATGAATATACGAAGATAAAAATCTCAAGTCTGCAGTATCTGAAATAAGGAAGAAATAGTAATGGATGAGGCTGTAGTTGTGGAGTTGGGGGAGAATATAGAAAAGTAAAGAAACAGCACATCTGAAGACCTTATTAAAAGACATTTTGTTTTTCTAATTTTCATCTTTTTATTGGTCTCTTTCTAAAATCCTCTTTCATGCTTTATTCACTTGCCCATAGGACTTGAATTTGTGTTTGTCACTCTGCAATAGTTTTGGCCTCTTTGTCACATGCATGCCAGACCCAGGTACATTTCTAAGTCATTCCAAGTGCATTGAGTGAAAAACTGTGGTGACTGAAGCGTGTATGAAGGTTAGTATTGTTGTTATGAAACATGCAAAAAGTCAGAACTATCTATGCAAAATGATAGGTGGTCATCTACTTCATCCTGTTAAAGCTGAAGGAGATGAATATTTAATGGCAACGGGATTCAAAATAGTGGGATTTTTTTTTTTTTCTACAACTGACAAAGCATTCAGGTGCAGAAACAGAAATGGAGACTAACAGCACTGAGATGTTTCTGCCTACATCAGAAGGCAAGGGAGGGGACCAGAGAATTGAACATGTTGAGAAAGTCGTTCAAGAGAGTAACCATGAAGTCCAGAATAGACAAGAAGAGAAGAGAAAGCAGAAAGTGTTTGACTTGTTAGACAGGTGGAGCGCTCAGGCAGCCCTAAGACCAAGCTGTAGATAAAAGGGCTGCGGTAGGCAGGGCAGCTTTGGTTACTGTTTTATATTCCATCCCCAAATGCATTGAGTGCCATCTCTAAAATAACCAGACGAATTATAAACTCACTGACTGCTGAGATAAAGGTAAATCCTAAAAGATGAGAGGCATCCGTTTCATTCTTTTATTATTGGTTTTGGTTCCCCAAAGCACTCTCGCAAGGCACCGGTGAAACGAGAGCCACTTCTATGTAACCCTGTTTCCTAATGTGGGAACAATTATTTGTTTTCAGAAGAACGGAGCTCTAGATTTTTTGCCTAACAATATTTCCAGGAACATAACTCATTTATAAGCTTTAAACATCAATAGTGAATTTTAGAACTCAGAATATTATACCTTAATTACCAAAAAAAAACTCAATAGAAAAGACCCCCTCAGTGAAAACACTTGGGGAAAGTCTGAACTTCTTGCTCAAAGCTAACTTAAACCCAGTGTAACATTAAAGACGAAATTCCTTTGGTGTAACAAAATAACCAAGTCGCATATATATTTATTTTTCCAATAGTTGAATAGACTTTTACCTCAATCATTAATCCTCTTGTAAGAGAATAAAATGCAATAATAAATCACCAGTACAGATATGCTGAATTTGATCAATGTTTCTCTTCAAAAGGAGTAAATAATAAAGCAACACCGACTCTGCAATATTTATGTACCACAGCATTGTGTAACCCTGGCAGGAGGATGGATATGGAATGCTGAGTGGAAACAAGACCTTCTCTCCCCTCCAGAACTGCTGAAGCAACAAGTCATCATTACAGGGCAAATAACACCCAATTCCACAGCACTGGTGCTTAGGAAAAAAATGCCCTAATCCTCAACCTCTTCCTCCTAAAAAGAAACTAAGGAGGCTTATTTCATTAATCATTCTAACTGGCAGGGGGAAAATGAATCACATTTTGAAAGAAATTACTCCAGACTGAGCACTTACATATGTTTTTTGATGAAATCTTTAAAGCACATTGTAAAATTATAAAACTTATTTCCAAAGAAAAATATAAGCTTGATATAAATTCTAAAGTCACGTATAAAGCAAACCCAGTTGGAATGATGATTCTTCTAAATGTCTAGTCGCCAAATCCGTTTATTTTCTGTTCATAGTATGTTTTCGTATTAAGAGGAAATCTTTGATTCAAAATTCCTCATCTCAAAACCAAGTAGAGGCGGGTATTTTTGATCAATGCTTATTTAAACAAAATACTTATGTCTAAAATTATTTACTATGAATAAATGTTTATGACCACACAATGCTCAAAAAGTATCAGAACTTTCAAGAACCAGAAAGTTCATTAGAAGTTACAGGGATAGAGTGTGCGTGTTTATTAAGACTTCTGGACTTGCCAGCTGATTTTGATTGTAGTAATGACTCTCTTTCCTCTCCAGACTACACTAACTGAAAAGAATCACTGTCAAATTAACTAGGTGGAATATTATTGAAGTGGTCATCCCCTCACCAAGCAGGGAAACAAATCATAAAATGTAATACTTCACTTCGTAATGTAGCAGATGATTTGAAAAACTGAGCGATGAAAAGCAGTGAGCTTAAGCTGAGAGTTCATGAGAATAAAGTTAATAGTACCACAAACATAATTATGTCAAGACATCGATTACCCTTCTAGAGCTCAGGATTCTCATCTATAAAATAAGAAATTGAATGAGATGAACTCAAAGCCCATTTCAACTAATAAGGATCCATAAGGAATGATGTCATAGGTTTTTTATGGTGTGTAATATAAAATTTCACTCTTAAGAGGATGACTACTAGTCTCAAGTAAATGTTGTTGTCACATAGGAATTCAGGTGCTTTTTTACTAGTGTTCAAATTTCAAAAGAAGCTGTAAATTCTTATTTTTCGTTGAAAACTCCCAACCCTTTTGGATGCTTGAAGTCATTGAAATTGAAAAACTGATTTCTACTAGTTTGAAAGTCAACAATCTGCAGATCAGAAAATAAACACATATTTTATGTCATCATTGGCCAATGAGTCACCTCCTCGTGGCAAATGCAGGTACAGTTATACAGCATGTTAATCACTGACAATGTGAGTCACAGTGAACAAGCACAGGGGACAGAAGGAACAGACTTTATGGAAAGTTATGATGAAGTGATATTATTTGTCAAAATTGAGAGAGAGAGAGATTTCAACTAAGATTCCTGAAAGTATTATGAGAAAGTCTGAAGATACAGAATTTGATCACTAGAGTTGCACAAATCTTCATGGGAGGAGACTATAGTGTGACTGGGAGTTAGTCACAATGAAAACTGGAGAAAGGAGTCACAGGAGAGGAAAATAAAACCATCCTTGATAGAGAGCAGGCAGAGGAAAATGTAGAGGGTGGTTTATCAAAGGCTGTACACTTGTAGTGTTAGCTAGGGATGGCACTCCAGGCTTCCAAATTCCACTCTCTTGCTTTTTTGTCAATCTATAGTGTTTTATTATCTTAAAACTGTACTTTTATCATAAATTTATTATATGTATTTTAATAATGCACTTTTTGATAATACCTTTGTCACCTTCTCCCAGATCATAAAAATGATATAATAGAGAGTGTCCTTTAAAGTTAACCTCAGGCAGTCAACTATACATGATTTGATATTAAAATGAGATCCATCACAAAATTAAATTTCTCTCAACACAGTTAATGTAATTTTGAATTCTGTATCAAGATATAATAAAGAATATAATAAAGCAGGACATGAGAAGTTCAATTAACTCTGCTCATAGGATATTTTTAACTTATTCCAGATGAACTGCTACACTGAAGAACGGATCCAGAGCAGAACAGATGTTGAGGAATGCTCATAAACATTCCATAGTAGACATTTCCAAATATGATTATACAATAATCATCTGTGGATATTTTATTTAAAAATGATCAGGGAAACTAATTTCAGACGTTCTCATTCAATAGAGCTTGGATGAGTTCTAGAAATGTGTATCTATAGAATTGCATTTTTAAAATGTTGGTAAAGCAATATAAACTCTTCCATTTAATCATTTTAATGTACAATTCAGTGGCATTAAGTGTATTCACACTTCTGTGCAAGCACTACTACTATCCATCCCCAAACTCTTTTCATCTTCTCCATTGAAGTCCAATACCCGTAAGTTCCAATTCCCTCACACCCCTATGGGCAATCAGCATTCTGCTTTCTGTCTGTATGGATTTGACTATTCTAAGTACCTCATATAAGTAAAATAATATAGTGGGAGTTCTTTTGTAACTGGCTTATTTCACTTAATAAAATCTCTCCAATGTAATTAACATTACCTGTTAGAATTTCCTCCCTTTTCAATCTCTGTAATATTCCACTATACATATAAGCTACATTTTGCTTATAAATTTACCCACCAATTTAGTTACTTCCACCTTTTGATTATATGTATACATTTATGTACCAATATTTGTCTGAGTCTCTGCTTTCAATTATTTAGGATATACATCCAGAAGTGAAATTTTGGAATCATCTGGCAACAGTACATTTGATTTTGGGGAGAACAACCATATCACTTTCCACAAAAACTGCACTATTTATATACCTCCCAGTAACACACAACAGCCTCTCAATCTCTCCGTATCCTTGTTATTTTTTATAATAACCTTCCTACCTGATGTGAAGTGTTATTTCATTACAGTTTTGATTTTCATTTTCCTAATGACGTGACTCTGAGTAAATTTTCATGTGCTTCTTAGCCATTGTCTTTCTTCTTTGGAAAAATAATGGTAAAGCCCTTTGCTCATTTCTAAATAGACTGGTTGTTTTTGTTCTTGCAGAGTTGTAGGAGCTCTTTATCTATTTGACTGTTAATTCCTTATATTGTATGAAAACATTTTCTGCCATTCTGAGTACTCTTTTTACTCTATTGATTTGATCTTTTGATGTATGAAAGTTGTTAATTTTGATAGTCAAATTTATCTATTTTTTTTGTAATTTGTGTCTTTGTTGTCATAAGCAAGAAATTCTTTTTGTCTTTACTTTCTCCTAAGAGATTTAAATTTTAATCTTATGCTTGGGTTTTTATTCATTTTCAGTTAATTTTTTAATATAAGAAAAGAATCCTACTTCATTTTTTGTACGTAAATATTCAGTTTTCCCAACAACATTTAGCTCAAAAGACTGTCTTTGTACCTTTGAATAACTTCAGTACTCTTGTCAAAAGTACCTTGATAGTCTATGCAAAATATTTGTGTTTGTATTTGTGCTTTATATTCTGCCCCATTGGCCTACATATCAGCCTGTATGTCAGTAAAATGGTTTTGATCATTATAACTCTGTATTAAGCTTTGAAATCAAGATGTGAGATCTTCAACTTTGCTCTTCTTTTTTCAAAATTGTGTTAAATTTAGTATGGTTTTATTTGTTTCTATAAAAATAGCATAGGGAATTTGATAGAAATTGTATTGACTCTGTAGATTTCTTCAGTAGTATCAGCCTCTTAATCTTTCATATTCAATGAAGACAGGTGTCTTTGCATTTGTTTTATGTCTTCTTTAATTTCTTTCATCAACGTTTTATAGTGTTCAATGTATAAGTCTTTCAGCTCTTAAGTTTATCTGAAAATATCACAAATTGTTTTTTGACTTATTTTAAATAGACTTTACTTAATTTCCATTTTGGATTCATAATTGTTCAATGCGCAGAAACACAACTGATTTTTTCATGTTGGCTTTGTATTCTTGACAGGTAGTGTTTAACATATAGTAAATAATTCATGAATATTTGTTGATGAAATGGAAGAAAAGAATACACCTAAATGCATGGATACTATGTTAGAGTAAAGCAATTTTTATGGCTTATCTGATATCTTACCAACTAATTCATCAGAAAATAAAAACACTGTGATTTATCTTTTAGATAAAGAAAAATTAATATTTAATGTATATATCCCACATTGTCAAAAACATACAAAATTATCCAGAAAAAAAAAAAAGCATTTAATGTTTGACAAACAACATGCAGTTCATTCTACTTTAAAAAAGACTTGTAAAACAACGAACTATGTTTGTTTGATTTTGTTCTGTGGCATCAGGTACAGGAACTAGAACCTTTTAAAATAATGAACATGGGGGAATTTTTTCAAGATATATAAATGTGCAAATCTTAATACAATAGAAACGTCAATGCACAAGCAAAAATATAGGATTCAATTATACAGGGTGCTGATACAGAACTTATGAATGATAAAGAGACAGGAAACTGCTGAAAAACTCATTGAAAATGACAGTCTGACACAACAGTGAAATCCTTTCAGTGAGAAACTGAATTTCTTAGCTGCAGAGAGCAGCTTCCAATATCATGCTCCTTCCACTGCCACTCACATCAGTGCTCGAACTTTCAGGGACTATAAAAATTTGGCTATCTTCATCTAAATAGGGACAACTCTGGAGTTCATGATAGCCTAGTGAGATTGTTCTTAATATGTACTAGTCTTGCCTCTTAAAGAGTTCACAGTCGAGTGGAGGAGAAAAAAACAAAAAATGACATCTAAAAATGCAATGCATAATGCTACATACATTGATATATGACATAGAAATAGTGGTATGAAAGAATATTAACCAGTGTGATCTGATAATATAAGTAGAGACACAAACCATAGAATTGCTGTGTCAAATAAATCTTAGATTTAATTTATATAAATCAGCCATCCAATACTGAATACCCTTTACAATCTCTTTGCTCAGAGTCAAACTTGTTGATGAAATTCATTGGCAAGCAATTTAATTCCTTCCTTGTTTAGCTCTAAGTTAAAACAAAAATTTTAAAGAGAAAAAATTAATAAAGAATCTTCCTCTTAAAGCTGAAGTTCATTAACCCTCTTTTAACGCCTGGAAATTGAATGTAGACTTTTTTTCATATCAATCCTTCAAATACATGAAAACATCAAGGATTACTTGGTTTGTTTATCTTCTTCAGAATGCAAAACATAGTGGATAGGAATTAATATTTTATTTTTTATGTTGAATCAAGTATATTTGAAAAAAGTATAGAGAAGAAAGAAATATTGAACACCTAATTCAACTATATCAAGAATAAACGTGCAATAAGAAAATGATAAAAATAAACTATGGGATCATCAAATACAAAAGATCAAGAATTTTCAGATTCTTAAAAATAGCAATGTCTCAATAAATAAAAATACTAAATGAATGATAATTCCTAGGAGAAGAATTATATGGTAAATATGTATACAACAAAAAATAACTTGCTAAAGGAAGTGACATTAAAACAACACAGGACACCATTCTGCAAGAGTTAAATTAAACTAATAAAATGTCCTTGTGTATATTGAGGTGTTTTTCAATGATTATTCCCAGGACTAGTGTGTTTAAAGTTAAATATTAACATTAGGTGAAATTTTAACCTAATAATTTGATATTTTAAAATATTTATACTTTGGAATTAAAACAATAATAGATATATTACATTATAGTGTATATGTAGCAGTATCAAAGTATTCAGCATTTCCAATTGCAAAGTATGATGCAATATTTGTATGTAACATTCATATAAATTCCATGTAAACCAAATGAAATAGGTGCTTTCATATTACTCTGATTTTATAGATGAGATGAGATTTCTCAGGGTCAAACAAGGTGTGATAGAAACAGGAATCATATCCAGGGAAAATATCAATTCATTTTTTATGTGAACTAAACCCAAGGAAATAATGCCATCAAAGAAAAATAGAGTGAAAAAAAAATGATATTAATCAGGGTGTTACATATCACCAGAAAAATCACAATATATAAAGCGAGTATGCACATGCAAAAGAGTATCTATATTGTAGTCATTATGCCAGAGATAATGTAGAAATATGAAATGTCAGGAGCTAAAAGTAGACTGCAAATGGTATGTACATTGACTACGCCATATAAATGCAGGTGGAAATGAAAAAGCAGCTAATGTGCAAAATGAAAATAGCAGTGTTAGAGATGATTTTGTTCAAATTTTCATTTTAATTTCAATATAATTTCTTTCCATGAGTACTACATTTTTCTTGACTTAGAATTTTGTCTTATTAAATTGCACATATTTAGGGGTAGGTATAAGCCATACTCATCATCTTATTATTGTAAAACTGATGAAAGAGAGAGAGAAAAAGGGGAAGAGAGAGAGAGAGAGAGAGAGAGAGAGAGAGAGAGAGAGAGAGAGAGAGAGAGAGAGAGAGACAGAAAGAGGAGATACAGTCATGAAGAAACAATAGAAAAAAAGAAACGAGGGCACAACCTAGTGGAGTAGTGGGACTAGGTTTACTGCCTCTGATTGAGAGCAATCCACATACATCCCAAGGACCCAGGTTTGTGGGTAATAACCAGGATGAACAACTAAATAAAAATAGATAAAATGTTTCTTCCTCTTCAACTAAATAAAAATAAACAGTTTTTCTTCTCTCTTCCTTCCTGCACCTTTTCTTTAAAATAAAAAAAAAAAAAAAGATGAGAAAAGAGTTGAAATAAGATACAATTTCTAATTTTACTAGGAATAATATCAAATGACACACACACACAGAATTAAGTTTGACTATTTTTGATTGCTTTAGTTGAAAATTTAGTTTGGTTTTAAGTTGAAATAAATAAATTGAGGTGCTCAATAAGAAAAACATTCAGAATTTTTTATGATTTTGTACAAATCCCTTGGCAATGCTGCTTTGTTTCTTATTTAAAGAGATAACAGAGACAGAAAAAAGTTATACAAAGACATTATAACATTATAACTGAGTTATAAAACACATAAAATTTCATTATGTTGGTGCTTGGAGCAACTCAATAGTGAATAAGCAGCAACATTGCTATGCTGCTCTTGCTGTTCCACCAAAGATTAAGCCCATAGGGACACAATACATCTCAAATGATAGTGACAGTTTATTATTTATACAGTAATTTGATATGTGTTGCTTATCACTTAGAACAGCATGGTGTCAGTTTCCCAAAGCCGTAAGATGACACCAAATGTAGATCAGAGATGTTGGAAATGGTTGCTTGCCTTATTGTAGAAGAGTCAATCTCATAACGATCCATGGCTGCTTCCAACAACAGTAGATGTTTCCTCCAAACAGAGAGGCAGATGGAGAAGAATCAGTGAAAGCTCCTGAAATGATGCCTATCTTGCCATTTCTGGTAGGACACAGGGTCTTTTACCAAGATTTGGACCTTACAACTGTGGAGCCTTGCATACACGGTTAGGGTAGAGACTTGCACAGCCACCAAGTGACCAGTGCACTGGCGGGGAGCTGTCTTTATAACCATAATAATCTGCAGGATTTTAAAATGAGATAATGGTCTCAGAACCATGTTATCTGTACAGTGTAAGCTTATGAAAGTGGCAAGAATGAGAGGAGGGCAGAAAAACTAGAAATTTTATTAAATGTGTTTGAATTAACATTGAATTTGTTGCATTTGTTAAAACAGTATTTTCTTTTTACTGATCTCAATATTAATTTCTGCTTTGCTCTAAAAAATGATTTTAAACGTATTCTGTTACTGAATTTTAGGTATAGTTTCTTACTTTAAAAGTACATTAATGATGAGAATTTGTTGTAATTTTTTAACTTATTAATAAGGCACCTTGTTTATTAACAAAAAGTAGGTGTTCTTTGATATCAAAAAGAAAAAAGGAAGAACAAATTAAATATGTATTTTCTAGCAAAAAAAATTAAGACCAACTGATCAGAATGCAGTTTATTGACAAGACAGACCTCAAATGCATCCATTATTGGAGGGACAGGGTGCAAACAAGTCTGAAATCTCACTATCTGCACAGAGGGCTGCTCTCACTAGAGATGTTTTACCAACGGCACCCCGTGAGAGGCCAGATCCCGATACAGCTGCCAGAAGAGAACTGCACACCGGTTCTTCCCCTGGGTCTTCCCCAAGGTATGGTGGAGTCTGGCCTGGAAGTAAACGACATCTCTGATTTGCTCTTTGCAGTCGACTATTCTATATCTCACATAGTATACTGATATAAAATCAATTCTTTCTAGATATTTTAGAGATATATTTCATTTACTTTATAAAGTAGTCACTTTTTTAACCTCACTTTACCTGCTTTCATTCTATTATTTAATAAATCAGTTTTATCAAAGTAACTACTTCACCAAATGCCATGTGCCCGAAATAGAAAGACAAAACGGTAGCATTTCATTCATATTCAGTTTTGAAATGTTGTGTATTCACTTGTTAAAGTTTTTTCATCAAGTTAAATAGCACTTTGATATAATGATATATAAATTATGGATCATAACTTATTTTAGGGAATTTTAATAATTCTCCTGAAACCCAGAAAAATTTCTGTCACAATCACACTATTCCAGTTTAGTATTACTTTTTCAATAATTTGTGTGTCCATATATTTTCTCTCAATTATCTCAAAACTGAAGTATTTTTTCCTTGAGAATCTTTTCCAAGTCACATTGATATATATATTGCTGCTATAAATTCCAAGGATGCAGAGGTATCCCAATATTTACAACTATTCAGATCACGTGTATTACTAAAAATATATTTTAAGGGTTCCTTTGTTTCAAGCAATTGCTTTGGTTGACCCCTTTATCTTCTTATTTTCTTGTCCTCAGAAGTGATTCTTCTAGTCTTTGTATCATCAGATCACATGCCACACTTTGTTAAGAACAGTTATTTAAACAGCATCAAATTAAAGGCAATTTAAAATTTCAATGGTAAAATATATATATATATATATATATATATGTATATACTATACTAGAATTTCCCAGTAATAAAAATATGGGCTATAATCAATAAAAATATTTATATAAAATATTTCTTCTGTCTGTAACTAAAAAAATATTAAAATCTTATATTCACATGTAGTGCTCTTTTCTAATCACATGAGATTTGGGTGAAGAAATTAAACATCTTACAACTGCTTATTTATCAAGATAAAATTAACTAGGAAAATTGTATTAATTTAGACAATCTAGGAGTGGCATAAAATGCACCCTTTCATAGATTAGGAAGAGAACATATTATTTGACAAAATTAAAAGCATTTAGTTTTAAAAAGGCTTAAGAAGAATTTCCATATGATAAGCAAATAAGTAAAATTTGAATATGTTAAAATATATGTTTTACTATTTACTGAAGACAGTAAACCATAAAACACCGAAATTGAATATATGGAATATCCATGTTGCATAAATCATACTTTTGAATATCAGCAATAAATATACAATATATCATTATTATATATATTAATTGTAAATATAATTTATTATTATAATATTGTAATAGCTATATATTATAATATATTATCATAAATACAATTTAGTTAATTTTGTACAGTATTGCACCAGTGACTATTAAAATTAAGAACAAAGAGTTCAAAATTATTATGACTTAAGAACATAGTATTTTAATTATACACTCAGGGTAGCATGCATTTTAAGAATGAAAACAACCACATTTTTAAGCTCAATTTGATAGCTCTATTGATAGATTTTTGTTGTAACATTTTATATTATAATGCATACAATCGCCAAAATTTTTAAGAATCAATCTTTAAAGAGTGAAAGTAAGAATTCAACTAAAAATCAAAGATATCAAGACAGAAGACTGGAAGGTAGTGATGTTTAAGCATCTATTTATTGTTTTAGTGCTATTTCTACCAGCATAGCTTTTCTATTTAAAAATGGCTTTTTATTTTGATAGAAATAGCTCAGGAACAAAGATCACCTCAGCAACAGAACTCTAATGACCAAATTTTGCTCTCTAGTACCATTTTCAAGAAGCAGTGCTTCTCTAAGTAATGGCTAACTTTATCTCTAGAGTAAGATGATGCAAGTTGAACCTATGACACCCTGCTGGGTCAGAAAGTAAGGACATTTTTAGAGATTAAATGAGTCACATAATAAAGAAAAAGGCACTGAGAAGGCACATTGAAGAGTCTAAAATGGGGCAAAAGCATGACAATTTTGGTACAGAAATGCATAATTATATGACTGAATCTATAACGTTCATAAGGATACAAAAAAGACAAGTCTTCATAAAGATACAATATGTGTTTTCTTTTTGGTAGGATTGCTTAAATTTAGTATAATTTAATTTAGAATTTAGGAGAATTATGGGAAACATAGGGAAAATAAATAAATCATTACTCCAAGGATCACCAGTCATATCTGGAAAGTGGAGATGGAACATTCTCGAACATAACAGATACAGTCTTCAGCTCATCAGTTTCTTCTTTAAAAGGTGCTGTTGGTGGACATGAAAGATATGATGCATAGATCTTAAGACAAGCAACAAAGAGTCTATTTAAATAATAGGAGAAATTTTAGTATGAATGAAGGATTGGTTAATGTTAATAAACTTTAATCCATTTCATTAGGCGTTATGCTGTTATTTTGGCAATGAAAAAAGATATTCTTACTTTTGAAGAAGCATCCTAAATATTTAGAAGTGAAGTGCTACCTAAGTTATAATTTATATTAAAATACTTTAGACTGAGTCAGTTTTGATCTATTCTCTAATTATGATCAATATGTCCAAATTTGGAAAGTAGATTCCAAGTATAATTTGCTAGATTTTTATTCCAAAGGTCACCCTCAAAGCAACTGATGACATTCCATCTTCATCTTCAAACAACACCAGTTTTGTTAATTAGAATAATTGTACATTAGAATTGAATTTTTACAGTTAAAAATAGTGCCTGGTTAATGAACACAATGGATGTTAGAGATAAGTTTCCTTTAGTGGAACTGATAATTTTCAAGATGTGTGGATGTGTGTAGAAGTACTTTGGAGCCATTCCTGCCCTTGAATAAACAGGGCATAAAAATCAAGATAACACAGCAGTCTGTGCCTTGAGAAATGTTCCTCTCAGACTGATTTATAAATGATTATATGTCCATCTGCTTACTCCAAAGGATTTTGCTTACTTGCCTCCCTCAAGTATGATGAGTTGAATCTCATCACCACATTGTCACGTTTGAGGCAGGGAAAATAAAGTAGAGGCTTTATAAAACCCAGCACAGCTTATCTGTGGAATTGAGGTCTTTATGTCAGGATTATGTCTCACACTTGCTTTCACTGATACTTCGTACTTGGTTGTTCAAGGGAATAACCACAACTATCATTTGCCTCTCAACTATTGAAGGTTATCAAAGGGGTCATTCATGATAAGACTGGCCTAAGTTAGTTTGCATCGTATTCTTCTGCTCACAGTGATTGATTAAAGAATGCAAATGTAACCTAATTCAGGACAATGTTAGACTGTAGTAAGACTGAAATCTAGGAATTTTGTAGAAATTATTTAAATAGTGCTATTATTCAAAATATTGCAAACTCTGAAATATTCACACTGGCTTAATAGAAGTCTCATAGTCATAGTCACAACTGCATGGGAAGAGTCTGCAGGAGGAAGAATATAAAATCAAGATAAACAAGATTTATAAGTGAACACATTCTTAATGTTTGAGTATCTGGAGTACTTCGATCACTGGAATTTTCAATGTCTGAATACCGAAACTGTTCTCTACTATTTTGGCTACATTTCTGTCATTGCAAATAGGACAGATATTTATAAAATATAAAATTATATATTTTCTCAGAGTAATAAAGGAGTGAATAAAGTATCAAGTGCTCTTTTTTATCCCCACTCATCTTTGATGTTTCATTTTCTTAATTATCTCTTCATTGGATGAAATTCAAGGGATACCTAGCTCTGTTCAAAGATAATAGGTGGGCTACTTGGAGCATATCTTCAACACTAACCCAGATTTATCCATTAATTTAAGTCCTAGGTAATAGATGCAAAAAAGAACATTGTTCATTCAAGAATGTGTATGAATAATTTAATTGTCTTGATTTTGCTTGTTTGATATCTTGGCTACCATTCTTGACTCAGTAATTTAGTTCAGCTCAAGGTATCTACAAGGTACACAAGGGTAATAGCAGAAGAGTGGTTGAAGTGTTAAAACATTACAGTCATGACTGCATAACATTTTAGTCAATGACAGATCACCTATGAATACCCTAGGCAATACCATTTAGGTTTGTTCAGTTACATGCCATGACTTTAATGAAACCACAAAATTGACTAGCAACAGATATTTTTTCAGAACATATCTCTGTTGTTAAGTAAGTACTGTACATCTAAACCGGGATGTGAAAAGTTAAAAAGAAGTTACGAATTGAACCAGAATAGAGATGAGTCCATGAACTGATTAAAGTTTTAAAGAATTACTGCCTTGGGGGGTTGCTGTTTGAGAGGGCAAGACATACTAGAGTCTGACAAAGTAACTACATGACAACTTTATTTTTATTTATTTTTTTAAAGGAAAGGTATGGGCAGGAATGAAAGCAAGCAGGCAGCCAGGGAGAGGAGGAAGAAGTACTTTATTTATTTATCTTATTTGTTCATCTTGGTTTTTCCCAACCCTGGGTCTTGATCTGAGAACCTTGGGATGTATGTGGATTATGCCCTGGTGAATTAAACTGGTAGACCACCAGGATATACCAGGACAACTTTAATGAGTAGCTCTATCATAACGTTGAAATCTGATTGATAAAAACAATGTATCCATGACTCCTTTGCCATTGACTTTCTATGGAAACAATCAAAACAATTCACTCATTCAAATTTTATAGGATTTCAACAAACTGTGTAATTCTGTGTTATAATTCTAATATGCAAATCTGTGCATTTTTATATAAATTAGAATTCATTTAGCAATTTGACATACACTTTAGTCCCTTCTACGACATTTGTTTGTGTTGGAAAAGAAAGAAAACTACAAAAACATATGATTATAAGAAAGAGTTACAGATTATAACCAGATTTATTTTAGCTTTTAACACCCAATTAACACTAAAAATATCTAAAAACATATTGTATAGATCTCATCTTGGTTGTGTTCCTTTTACCATAAAAGAAGTAAGGCTTTGATATGAAGTAACTTGAATGTCACCTTAAAACATCATTTACGGCGGCTTTACTTTGTACAACTGCTAATATTCACTAATAATAAAAAAATAGGCTGTATCTGAATTTATAACTGTACATATTAAGGATATATAACTTAGATGATTCTTAGATAGTTTTTGTATTTGCTAGCTAATAGATTTGTTCTTTTCTCAAACTTTTTCCCCAAAAGCTAATCATCAGATTATTTCTCTTATTCAATAGGAATTCTTAAAAAGTCAGTAAAAAAACAAAACAAGAATAAAAACATTAGGCTTGTGAATAAACTCATAAATTCAAATTAAAATCCTATTTGCATTACTGATTAATGTCAGGGTAAATTTATGAATTATCAGTTCATTTAGCTTTTGTCAACTATCTCTGATGACATAAATACATTGAGAGGATCAATATTGGTGAGTTTATAGTTTTCAGTAGGACTAGTTCATTTATTGCACAAATAGTCTAAAATATAACCCTATATTTAAGCTAAATATGTGGAAAGCTTATACACAACACTGGATTAATTCTATATTAATGACTGATAATTTCATGTGATCCAGTAAGGATATATTGTGACTGAATTCCAAAACACTCTAAAAAGTCTGTTTATAAGTATGATGTTCACTATTTTCATGTAGAAAATATTTACGTATGAGAGCTCTTAAAAGAAATGTATAACATTTTAGAATTAAGTATAGTTGCACCCTTCATAAAACATTGACTTGCTCTCAGATTCATGAACAAGGGCGACTCCTATGACTTACCAGATATACCCTTTCTAAATTTGGTAGAAAAAGCATTTTTGTCATCAATTTGGAACATAGATATTTATTAAACATTTTTAATAGTCAGATTGCTTCACTTTTTTTGTTAGTAACTATTTTCACAATTGCTGATTGCAGCATCAATTTTTTTTTTTAAATTTCTGATTAAAAAAATTGATGACTCATTTTTGTTTAGAAAAGAGACTTTTAATTAACAATGAATAAAAATGGATTATGAAAGTTGGTTTGAATATGCTAATATGAGTATATATCATACATATGTACATACTATATGTGATTTCTGTCATCCTTCATTTCAGTGCCTATCAATGTTACATAGTCTTTGACCAAACTTAAATCAGATTACCCAGCTTTCCATATGAGTCACTTACACAAATTTGTTTACATTGTCCAATTGTTTCTATTTTAAAAAAGCAGTTGAATTTCCCCTTAGGAGCAACTGTTTAATTTTTGTAGTAGTTGTCTCCATTTAAGACAATTAGGAATGGTGGGGGCTTTATTAGTTAATTAGCAGGGCCTAGGGAACACTGATCTACCAGGTTAGTTAAATCCATTTTAAAATACACAATACAAACTGTAACTGGCTGTTAGTGATCAACACGCAGTATCTGTTTGATTCTATTTTTTCTCCTAAATCTTTTCTTTTAAACCTGTGAGCTTCCAGCTGTTTGCTCGAAACAAAGCGAAACAGCTGCTGAGAGATATTAACTCACACATTCAAAAGACATTCCATACCTTCAGATTTCCTATTTCCTCCACTGAAATTATAAAATGTACTTTGAATATCACTTTTTTTATATTCTTTCCATTTTTCCAGGTAAAATATTTCCCTTAAATAATGTATAACAGGAAATGGAACAATCTTTTCTTTACTTCCCTTCTTTGAATTGAATGGATGCATTAGTTAATTATATTGATCATTCACTAAGTACTTCTCTAATACTTAATGACCTAAGTAATTAAATATAAGTATTTCTTCTCCTTTGGCTATTATTTACATTTAACATGAATAGGCTTTTTTCACTTGTATATTACTTTTCTTAATTGCTTTATTTTTCTTCAGTTGGTTTTCTCCTGTAGTTAATATCTTTGTTGTACCTACCCAACATCTTGTTTTGTCCTTTGTTAGGTTTAAATATGATGAAATTGCCTAAGCCAATGAAAGTTGTGTGCGAAATAGAATGACCATGCTCTTATATATAAAACAATTAAGAACTTGAAGGATATAGAAAGAGGAGATACAAGAGAAGTAAATAAGGAAGGAAGGCTAGGAATTCCAACTAAGCCCTGTGAATTCATTTTAGTTACTTGACTGGAGAAGTTAACAAGACACTATTCACAGATCACTCTCCATATTCGTGTATGATAGTTTAGAAGAGAGATGTCAGACACAGTTAACTTTCCATCAAAAGGTCATATCTTTTTGCTACTGTACATTTTTCGCGACAAATATAGTCCTAAGTACATATTATACATATTAACGTGAATAACTGGAAACTCCCTTGAAATGACATGGTGGTGGCCATGTGATTTAAGTACTGGCCAATGAGGTACTTAAATAAAAGAAAATAGTTTGAGAGTGACTTCCAGCAAAACTTCTTTAAATAGGAGACTAGGTTTTGTCCTTTCCCTTTTTCCTTTATTTCACCTACAACACAGATATGATGACTAGCTCTTTTGGGACCAAATATCTTTGCTCACTGTTGCATTCCAATCTTTAGAACAGTGACTAATAAGGAGCTTAAAAATATTATTTTTAAGTGAATTAATGAACCAATCAACTTATAAATGAAACAGTCACACTTCATGAACTTTGGTTTTATCATATGTAAACTGGAATATAATATCTATTTTTGTAAGCTCATTATAAGGACCTGAGATATTTTATTATATCCCTAATTTGTTACACTGCATATTATAGTTAACTTGCTCAAGAATGTCCTACAACATAGTTCTCCAATTAATTCATGAATAAATATAAAGAAGAATGATTAAAGTTTTATGAAATTCTTACTGGATGACATTTTATGTTAGCACTTTGAATTTCCTAACTACATACTCTCTCCATTTAAGCTACTTCTTATTCTATAATTACTGCACAAATATTCATTTCAGAATGTCACTACATATATTTTTAAATATAGTATAAAAAATTCAACAAAAATGACATCTTGGAAAATTTTTATTCTTGCCCTTCTCACGTTCTTTTCTATTGACAATATAGAAATTATGACTAGATAATTTAAATATATTGTCATGTTCAGGATGGAACACTCAAGGATATTTTCTAGAGTAGGGGAGCTATACATGTATAAGGTAAATTATAAATTCCATTAGCAAGGTTAAAATGAGAAGATTAGAGAGAGCAAGATATCTTTCGACTGAGAACAACAGAAAAGGGTTCAGAAGATAGTAGCCCGGGTCTGACTGAAAGAATAAAATGGAAGAAAGTGCATCTTAGCTGACAGAACCACATACAAAAATTCATAGCAATCAAAAATTTGGTTTGATTAGAAGGTGAAAAGCAACATAAAATTAATAATAGAAAAGAAAGCACAAAAGAGACCAAGATGTGCCATTAGTTGGAGAAACAAAGGCTTCTCGAAGTGAACATGTAAATACACTATGCTCATATACTTCACTTACTAGTAAGACAAGTTTCTGGAACTGAGAGTGAAAGTGACTGAATCAGGGCTACTTAGAAGCATCGCTGACATCCCTGTGGTAATGCAATTCTAGTGTTTTTCACTGGCACTTGTTCATTCTTTTCTTTCATCACCTCATGACAGGCTCCAGCCACGTTTTCTACAATAATTCAGACCAAGATGCAGGTATTTCTGATACCTCTCAAGATATTTACAGCAATCCCTGCTGCCTTTACCTTTGTCTGTTTCTTAAACAAGAAATATGCTTTAAACTGTGATTAAATATCCATTTAACATCCCACTTGATATATTTCTTTTGGCTCTTTATAACCCCATCACTAAATATCCAGTGGCAAACATTATGGGTCAAGACAGTTTACCAGGTCACTTCAGATTCAATCACTTATAGAATAGAACACATGCAACAGGGTTGGTAAATGGAGAGTGTTTAGCAAGGCCAAACAAATAAAGACCAAAACAAAAGAAAATCTGATTTCAGAATATTATATTTTTCTCTAGAACTTTATTTTCCTTCTTTTCATTCCTTTTTTTTAACCTGTTTCATAAGTTGAAATCTCTCCTTATCCAAGAAATTTGGATTTTATTGTTATGTTTAATTGCTCTATTCTTAAAGAGGAAAAAAGGAATGAAGAGAGAGACATTACATAAACCAGTGGCCTCACATCTCCTCCAATTCTCTGTTGAAAGAGCATCTGACAACTAGAATAATGCATGTGGAAACAGTCTTCCCTATACTCAATCTGCTTCTTTGTCAACTTCAATAGCAAGGTTCATTGAATGGTCTCCTTGTCTATAACCAACTCCAGAGTCCCTTCAAATGTACCAGTCAGGCTGAGAGAATCAGTAGACTTTTGGCCTTTTATCACAGGATGGATCCATAGACTGACACGCCAATTATGCAGCATAGAATAAGAGAATGGTGCAACTGGAACAAATCTCATCTGTTAATGACATTTCAGCCTTCTGAAATGTCAAAAGCTGAGAAATCCTCTTTGAGCATCTCATTCACGGGAGGAATCAGGTAGCCTCAAATATGATGCAAATGACTTCTAGTGCCAGGTGTGGAGCAGTTTAGCCCTGGCTCTTTCATACCCTTTAGAACTAGCTCATCAAACCAGCAGGCTTTACATCAGGAGACAGCGAAAGCTCCTCTGGGAGTGTTTGAAAAGTCAGAATTAGAAACAATTGTGGATTATAAATACAGTGGTATTTTTACCCTGTGTTAGAGACTAGCAGCTTCTAAAGTGTAGATTCTAAAGGGCAGATTCTAAAGGACCAATTCTGCTGAGAAGATTCCATTTATTTGTAATGCAATTTGGAATGGTTTGTAGATTATTGAAAATTGAAGATCAACAGACCTTTAATTAAAAGCATTTTTCTGGGGGTGATGAACAGTGCTTTCTTTCCTGAAACAAAGGCAGAAGAACATGGTGAAAGTATTCCTCTGCTCCTGCTCTTTATCCCTCCACTTCTACCATCCTCATTTTGAAATGAATGCTGTAATGCCAAATTTCTTGTGCTGATGTGTTACCCTCCTACAAAAATTCTTTCTGCAAAAAAACTGTTTTTTTAATATTTGAAGTTAGATTTCCGAATTCATAACAACATGCATATCAAATACTGTTAGTTGAATCTGTAGCCAAGTTTACCTACTCTGCTAATCTCTAACAATAGTTGGATTTGTCTACATGCCAGTGGAAAATTCTTGTTTGCTACTTGCATACTTTCACCTTAGAAATAAATGATGTCCATCTCCAAGGAACTTGGTAACATTTTCCTGGAAATACTTGATTTTTTCTTTATCCTAATTTTGTTGGTTGAGGGAAAATATACTCCAGATGAAAGAATAAGCAGAAAAATATACACTTTAGTGACAAATATTCAAGTCATTCAAACATGAGGTTAAACTCTGGTGTGAAAGTTTACAATTTAGATAACCACAGGCAGGTTATTTATCTTCTTTGAGGTTCAGCTTTCTTATCAGCCAAAGGGCACATTAAAGAATTGTAATGAAAATTTGAAAATATAACATACTTAATGACTTTTATCCTATGTCATATACGTAGCAGACACTTAAAATAAAGATAGCATATTACTGCAAATAAAACTCTGTCATTCCTTATTTCTGTCTGTAAAGCTATAAAAACATAAGCAAGTTCACATTTAAAAATTTTTAAGAAATAAGAAGAGGAAGAAACATTTTTAAGGAAAGAAATTCCCATTCTCCTGGCTTTTTGTAACTCCAAGAAACCAGTAGATTTTCCTCTCTTTATTCTTGAGCATCTAGTTCACCATATCCTCCCTGAGATAACAAGAAGTGAGAAATTCTATCTCTATATTACTAGTGAAGAAGTTGAAACCCAGAAATGTTAAATGTCTTCAGCAGAGATAGCAGGGAAGAGCATGAAAATATTTAAAATAAAGCTCAGGGTCTTAAAAATAGCTTTCCTTTAAAAAAAAGGTGAGTGCCTGTTTTAAAATTTATTTATTTTTCTTTTCGTTCATCCTCAACCTAGTCTTTGTTCTTTTCTCTCCTTGCAGACATCTTGTCACTGAAATACTAACCCCATTCTTCTTTCCACTGTCACCAGCCAAGTTACTAATATGTGGGACTTCAAGGAAATCCCAGAGGAAGGAACTGAAGTCACTCTAAACAGATGAGCCTGCATCTCTCAGAACTGATCTCCTGTGGAGACCCTGCTCTGACATGAAGATTATTTTGAGCTGAAAGAAATGAAACCCTGGAAACAAGAAGCTCCTGTCTTTCTCTTAAACTTTTCTTAGATTAATCTAAGAGGTAGTCACTCTTCCGTAAACCTCTATAAGAATGCAGTTTGGGATAGTTTTAATCCAGAAATTCTGCTGTTGTTGGTATACTTTATACTATATACAAATGTTGATTCATGATGATGTATACCTTAAACCTATATCACATTATAATACAATGATCCTTAAAACATTAAATAATAATAAATTACACAAAATAAATTGTAATTACTAAGAAAATCTAACATGTAAATGATATATAGCCTTTTACAGTTTAAGACAATCTTGTCATAGACATAGTTGTTACTATGCAACTCTTAAAAAAGACTTATTTCTCCCATTTACCTTCACACTGACTGAAGACACTTGGTCAAGGTCATATTCCACTAGTTACAGTGTTTAGACATTCATATGAAACTTCTGATTTCAAAAACCAAATCTTTTGGCTCTCTAGATGACAAGTTACATGACAAAGATTGATTCCCTGCTTAGCATTCTGTCAGGAGTTTAAAGAGTCTTTCCCCTATAATGTTTCTTCATTAGTGTTTTATAGGGAAACCTAAACTCTCTACATCAAAGAGTTCCTTGCATAAAATTGCTGAAGGATCTGTGATATAGCAAATGTCACAATGTGGATTACAGATCATCTTTAGTCTTTATAAGCCCAGTTTGACCACATTCATGAAGTTAAAACACAGCAATAAAAGTTTTGCAGATAATTAATATGAAAAAGAATGCTTGCAGGAAAAAGAAGTAGCAAATCAGATATGCTGGAGTAAAGGTCCTTAAGGGGAGCTGATACAGGGTAGACAAATAAGTCCCTACATGGTGAGAATAGGTGTCAAGTAGGAAGAAGAGTGCTTGCACCAGAATAGCAGTTTTGATTTGTTGCCTCTCCTGGTTCCACACTTTAAGTCTGATGTTAATTTTTCCAGGGATACTATTTTCATAAATTATTTTCCAAATTAAGTCAATTGGAGCAGAAACAAATTACATGCCTACAGAAAATTCACTACTCCTTTTTCTTATTAAGAAAGTACTCTGGGTTTTGTTTTGTTTGGGTTTCTGTTGTTTTTTTGAGTGGTAATGTGTCAGTGCAGGGAGAAAAAATGTCTGTGTGTCCCATAATTTCTTATAGTTATGGGTTAGATGGAAATTTGTCAATTTTCTAGCTTATTTTGAGCTTATGCAGAAATCAGGAGAATTAAGCTATCGACTAGGGAGTGTGGAGAATACAGACAATAGGAGCCTAAAATGTTGATACTTTAAAGCTCCTGCATTATCAATATATTGTTTACCTGTAGACTTTTATATATCAAAGAAATAGCATTTATTTGGTTAAACAACTGTAGTCAAAATTTTTATCATTAGAGATGTTATAATACCCAAAAAGCTACTTTATTTTTATTTCAGTTAGGAAATCACAATGCATGTATACAAATTGAAAATATAAATCTATACCATTTATTGACATAAGTGTCTGTCCTACCTCTCTTTGACCTGGCACAAATAGTTTTAATTTCAAAATCTTAGTATCTTAAGTGAGGAAGTAAGTTTAAATAATATTGAAGTGATTGGTTTTTCCTTCTGAAGTTCTATAATTCCATGAAATTTCCAAAACTAATTGAGAAAAAAAATTTTGTCTTCAATTGTAACTTCTCTTTAAATTGAATCAGTTATATGTGAGCAAAGAGACTGAAAATATTTCAGAGATTACTAAGGATTTGATTTTGTTTAAACTGGATTTGGAATATGCACTCTACAGCTGGAAGCTAAGGGGGATATACATCTAATTACATATAATAATGCAGATGTATTATTTTTAAATGAGTTTAAGATAAAACATAGGGCAGAATTCTGAATATTAGGAGGAGTTCTAAAGAGATTATTGTGCAAATGGTAGAGACTGGTTGTCAAAAGCTACTCTTCCATGTGAAACTAAAGTTGGTTATATTCCATACTAGTCACATTATGGTAGAGGATGTTGATATCTACTTCAAGCATGCATCATTATTGAGAAATGATTTATACAAGATGTACTACATGAAAATCACTGTGGGAAATATAATGAAGTGTGGAGAGAAATAACACTATATTGAGGTATCTTTTATCCACCAAAAATATATAAAACTACTTCATATATATGCTATAAAATAGAATAAATAGGGAAAGTAGCATAAAAAGAGAGTGATCATGCATATGGCTCACACAGGGCAAGCCTGGATTAATCCTGGCTTAATTACTAACATCATTCTCTTTCATACTCAAAAGTGGACCAGAATGATTGTATTTAATGTAACACAAAGTACTGATTTTTGTTCCCACATCCTCTTTCAATAATATGAGAAGAAAATTTTAAGTCTCTAAATTTAGCTTTTTGCAAGTCACTTCACCACTTGTTACTTTTGTCATCCAACCCAATCATTAGAAGTACAAAAGGAATTTAAACAAAATCTGAGGTTGTATTTTCAAGAACAGTGACTTTAAAATGGTCCACTATAGCATCTTTATAAAATATATTGAGTAATACTAAGTAACATCAGAGCAAATACAAAGTAGAAAATAAAACTGTACACATGAAAATTAGTAATCCCCGTGCCTAAAGACAGGTGCCATTAGTATATTCTTTAAATGTAAAAGGTAAAATTTTGCTCCCATTATAAGTGCCATTTGTCAAATAAATGTATAATGCTCTATTTTACATTATTAGTGCTCATATTAGTTCTTCTGAAGAACATGACTTCCAGAAGGCAATAATAGGTAAGAATGAAAAAAATAACTAAATTAAAATTGTATAATGGTCCTGAAAATGTAGCACATAGTGGGAACTAAGTAAATAATCCATAGTCACAGACTGCATCTGACTTGTACTTAGACTCATTTTTTTATACAGGAAACCCTGTTTAGAGTTACTGATCAACTTTTATAATTGGTTTCAGTGTATTCCTTTTATAATTCTATTAAAGAAAGAATAGAAATGCTTTTTATATTCTTGGCACCTGCTGGAAAAATCAGCTTCTCTAAGAAGAGTGAGAAGTGCTACAATAAAAGCACAGAGATTTTGCTCCTTCCCAACAATTTGACTTAACATAAAACCCTTATTGCAAAAACCATCTATCTGTGCTTTTTTAAGACAAAATTATAAAAGCCTTAAAAAAGCAATTTTAGTTAATAATGCAGTACTCTACATGAGCAGGATTAATCTACTCCATTATTCTGTACTTCAGAATAAATGCGGAAGGGCAAGACAACAGAATGGAGAGATTTTCTAATTTTCCACAGAAGTATGTCATCCAGCTCCAATCATTATTACTCAAAGTAAAATGAAGAGATTTATAAATCATTTATCAATGCTAAAATATGTTTCCAGGTTTAGGCAAAACTTATCAAATGATTACACAAGTGTCAATTTGTGTATTTAATGAAAGATTAACTGGAAGTAGAAATCTGATTGCAAGTAAAGGTTGGTTAAAATCAAGCTATAACATTAAACCCTTCTCTATTCTTGAAGTCCTTGTTTCTTCCCGCTTAGAAAAAAAGATTAACTTTCAAAAGATTGCAACTAAAGTTGGCAAAGTGAGAATTTTTTTATCCTTATCTCTCTGATACTTCATTGATGGGTGTCATCCTCTTTTTGCCAACATAAATCCTTCCCTCATTAGGATCATGTAATCCCTCAGATGGTTAAGTGATTAATGCCCCAATACCATATTTCCTAGGTCTGTGAATTCCAGGATAATTCACCTTTATTTTATCTTAGAAATTCACATCAGGATTATCTGTTGTTTGTATCTGTCTATTTTTTATTATTATCTTAATCTTTGAAATCTCAACCTTCCAATTCCAACTTTATAACTATAGTCTTCGATTTCTTTACATCCCCTATGGCTTTACACCAATGTACCAATTACTTAATGGTATTTAGCTACCTTTTTCCTTAACCCTCTCTATGCAACTCTTTCAAAAGCCCACTCTGAGTATCATCTGCTTTATGCAGTCATCTGGACCAACTGGTGAATGATTTCAGATTATCCCTAACTAGCATAATTTGAAAGAATATGAATATAAAATAAGAGGAGACCAAGATGCTGCCAGATGAAATTCTCTACTTTGCTCTCAAAAGGAACACCTAACAATTAACTGGGAAAGGGACACACTGAGGAAATCCTATAGTACAATGTGGAATCTAAGTCACCTCTTTTACTTCAGGAACCAACACAAATAGAAGGAATGTGGAGGAGACCCATGCTTTATTATGATGGAAAGTGGGTAGAAAGAGATCCTTGGAGGTGGCATTCTGGAAGGACAGAGAAGGCTAGGCTGCTGACTGGACCAGAAGCCTTGGAGAAGGTATAACACATATTTTAAACCTGAATGTAAATGGACCAAGCTCACCAATCAAATGCCACAGCATGAGTAAATGAATTTAAAACAAGCCCAACTATATGCATCTTACTTAAGTTATAGAAAAAAGCATAAACCTGAATCAAAGAGAGAAAAATGATACTCTAAGTCAATGGAAAACTATAAAGGGATAAATCTTTATACTTATATCAAAGAAATTGATGTCTATCTAGAAAAGAAAACAAGAGACAAAACTGACATTACATAATTATAAAAGAGCAAAAAAATGGAGAGACGTAACACACACAAAATTATAAAAGCCTTAAAAAAGCAATTTTAGTTAATAATGCAGTACTCTACATGAGCAGGATTAATCTACTCCATTAGACCACTGTCTAATTCCATGCACAAAAAAATTAATGCAACACTGATTAAAGAAGTGAATGTAAGATCTGAAACTATAAAATATGTAGAAGAAAGCAGATGATACACTCCCTGATAGTAACCTCAGAGATGTCTTTAAGGACTCAACTTCAATGATAAGAAAAAAATCACATAAACAAATGCTGCTACATCAAACTAAAAAACTTCTGCATAGTGAAAGGAACTATCATCAAAGACATCCTACTAAATGGGATAAGATATTTCCACATCATACTTCTGACAAATGGTTAATATTCAATATACAGAGGGCTCAGAAACTCTAAACAACAACCTGGTTGAAAAATGGGTAGAGGCAATTATACCACTTCAACTAATCAATCAGATTTTGGTAATGTCAATTTCTAGACAGTGTGAAAGAAACCTGAAATCATTTTTGTTCCTTCTGATGTGAGTCTATGAAACACAAACTGAGAGATGCCTGGACAGTGAGTATGATCTCCACTACTAGAAATACATGACTCTGCCTCTGCTTCTGATGAGTAACTTGGGTTGGGACTCAATTACTATAGAGACCCCAGGACTGTTTCTTATCCAGATACAAGGAATAGGTGACAATTTTCCCGATGCATAGAAAGTAGATATACTGCTGGAATTTCCCTAGAACTGTGTTGCAATAAAACTCTGTGGTTTGATTTTGAAAGTGGTATCACCAAGCTTGCCGAGGACTTTAGAAATGACTCTAGAGCAGAGATTTGTCAAATCACCAGATGTTTTGTTGCAGACCAACTCTTCCAAACTTGGGATGTCTCAGCTGTTCCTTTGGTTATGATGACCTCATACCACAGACTATGTATGTGTTAATAATTAACCTGGATTACCCTGGTTAAGCAACAAGATTAAGCTCTATAACTTTCATAACCAAGGTAAAAGCCGCGTGCATCAACTCTTTCAGAATCTTTTTCCTTCAAGAACAGATGAGCAGTAAAGATATATGGACAGTAACTTTCTCAAAGATTCTGGAACATTCAAAACTCTGAAAATTACAGGTTCTCCTCTGATCCTGTCCATAAACTATTCTGGTCTCTTTATTCTACATGGCAACAGAGTATATAAACTGTTTTTCACTCAAGTAGGTAAGAAAGACGTAGACTTGGATATCTGTCTATCAGATATCCTAAGTATCAGTCAAACCACAAACTGAGATCACTTCCTTCAAAAAATTGTGCCACATGAATGTGACTGTCCAGGTATTGTAGACATTTGCATATCCTGACTCCAAGTTCTTTATAGTGTTAAAGGTCTTATTCTCAAGCTTTCAAGACCATGAATTAAAGAAAGCAATTTAATTCTCTCCATGATATTAGAATGTTAATCCATTGCCACTACAAAAACTTTCTGGTCAGAAGTTGACAACCTAACCTCTGGATGTTTCAGTATCTCTCAACATGCTCCTCACCCTGACTGATCAGCCAGGAAGCACTTGTGCCAGACAGTGGAGAAAAATTATCTTTATCTTTCTACATAAACAGCACAAACAGTGTCACCATTTTATTAGTTCAAGGAGTAGGAGACTAGTTAATGAGAAGTGGGAACATATACTTTAATTTGTTCTATTCTAGTTATTAGTGTGTGTGACTTCCATGAAGTCATAGAGGAAGAAACCGAAGGGCTAAAGCATCACCCCTAGCTTCTCAAAATTGATATCTGAATGTCCCACTCTAACACCAAGAACCAGGACAATGACAGACAGCCCTACAAGCAAAGGAGATACTCCAATTCTTCTAAACCATTACATCCCTTAATCAAAGAAGACATCTGTCATTCCCTGATCTCTATTCTGAATGTAAAATGGGAGGTTATTCATATTTACTTTCAGGTGATACCCCCTTTTGTCTCCCCCACATGCCAGGTCCCCTTTCCATGCGTCTGCTCAGAATATAAATCATGGGTCTGCCCAGATACCTCAGAATTTACTGCCATGAAAATTCTCCATACATATGTTATCAAATCTGGGCTTTTCTCTTGCTTAAAAAAAAAAGAAAAGGGTAGAGGATTTGAATGAAGACATGCATGTGACCAAGGGGTACATAAAAGAGTATTTGTCATCTATTGTTATTATGGAAATGTAAGTCAAAAATACAAGATACCACTTCACACCTGTGAGAATGGCTACTATCCAGTCTCCAAGAAACAGATGCTAAAGAGACTATAGAGAGAATTGAACCCTTATACATTATTGATAGAAGTATAAATTAGTATAGAAATTATGGAAAGCACTGTAGAGATTCCTCAAAAAAAAATCGAAACTCAACAAAAATAGAAGTTTCATATGTTTCAGTTAATCCCCCCAAACACACAAACACTAATTCAAAGATAGAAACATTATTTGCAATAGTCAAAAGTTGGAAATAATTAGGCATGTGCTGGTGGCCTAGCGGGTTAAACCAGGCACATCCACATACATTCCAAGGTCCCTGGTTCAAGACCCAAGGGCCTAGGGAAACAGCCAATGATGAACAACCTAATAAGATAAAGTGCTTCTTCCTCCTATCCCTGCCTACCTGCCTACTTGCCTTTATTCCTACCTATACCTTTCCTTTAAAAAAAAAAAAGTTTCCATGGACACATGAGTGAATAAAAGAGATTTGGTATATTATGTTTTGACTAGTAAGTCAAACTTATGGTTTCATTCATATATGGTATGTTGAGAAACCACATAAATGAATAAACTAAATCAAACAATAATAAGCTATAATTCTTTAAGACAAAAATGAGCATTTACCAGAAAGGAAGTGAGAAGAGCGGTCGGCAAATTGGATAAAAATAGTCAATTATACAATGAATGATGAATCGAACTATTAGTATTCAACTTAATGTTGTATATATAGATGTCATCTTAATGAAACATATATAATGTTACACTGAAAACACTGAAAGTGTTTTAAAATTATAATGTATACATAGGTATACTGTTTCTGCCACTAAGAACTTGTGTTCTTGTGTCCTTGATGAAGACCACAGAACTTTAAGATTTCTTAACTTTAAGATTCATCTTCAAAAGAAAAACATCTATCTCTGACAATTTTGTGATGATTAAATGACGCAATGTTTATAAAATTGATCATAGGTATTGATATTAAGTAAAAATTAATTTCTCTCTTCCGTTCTACTTTCATTTTCTTTGGTCATCTGAAAAATTCATGCTGCTAATTGCTATCTTATTATAGTTAACATCTTATGTCAGTTTCTGCAAATATGCCATTAAACCATGTAATGAAAAATGATTTAGAGCTCACCTAAATCATTCTAATAAAGCTTGAAATTACTTTTACTGTTCTCTGGTCAGCAACTTTTACATCCCTACTTTTAGCTATTCTGAGTCCTTATTCTATTTTCCTAAATTCGTATCAGTTGGCTTTCCTCAATCTTAGCAAATTTCCTTTGAGAATCTAAAAAGCTATAAACATAGGTGAGTTTTCACCTATTAACCAAACTACCTATATATTTTCTCCACATGCATTCTTTCTTCTTTCCTTTATGCCTCGAGATATCCCACCACATCTCCAGGTGTTAATGATCTAATCCCTCTGACTGCTCCTTTTGGGACCCCACCTGATTTATGATGCCACTTTTCTCTTAGACTTTGTACTTTCTCCTCCACATTTTGAACATATTTAATGTTTTTTCAATTTAGTGATATTTTCTTGGTCATACATTTCCCCCAGAGCATATTCTTTGTTCTGTATATCACATTACTGCCTAAGTCCTTGAAAGAACAGATTATATTTTTTTCTTCACTTCTCACTTACCATTCCCTTTTTAATCCACAGAGATGACATCTGCCTTCATCACTTAATGAAATGCTAACTGAGAACTTCTCAATTTCAGAATCTGGTGCAAATTTTTATTACTTGCTTGATCTCTCTCTGTATTTTCCACTCATAAGGAAAGGCATGGGCAGGAATGAAGAAAAGAGGCAGAAAAGCAGGAAGAAGCATTTTCATTTTATTTCCATTTTAATTATTCACACTGGTGTTTTCTCCCCAGACCCAGAACTCGAACACAGGGATATGTGTTTATGTCCCTCAAAGGCACTGCTCCACCAAGGCAAATCCACTTTTGTCTTATTAAGAATTTTTTTCTCCTCTTGATCCGTGGATATAGTTCTCATCCCAACATTGTTAATAATTCCCTCGTTTTCTTAAAACTGCTTTGTTTCCTAATTTTTACTTTTGATGTGCTCTTATTCTATAATTTTTTCTCTCAAGTGATTGTATTAATGCTCATGACTTTCAATAGCCAAATATAAAACTTGAGAACACACATATTGTCATTTTTGTCCTGCACAGTTTTAGAGCTACAGCTATATTTGCAGGTGGTACTGCACATCTGCAACTGGATATTTCTTTATTAGTTAAAATAACTTCATTAATCCAGTCATCAATATAAACCCAACCCATAACTTGGTGAAAATCAGGTGTATACGTGCTATATCTTGAGTCAAAGAAGTTAGGGAGAGATAAGTGGTCCCATCTCTAGGTAGTCACAAAGAAAAAAATGATGAGCCTGGGAAAAGATCTAAAGGAATACCCTAAATCAACTCTAAGAAAAGAAAATTAATGGAAAAAATGCCCAGAAAATCTCTGGGTGATTGTTTAAAATGCTATGAGAGTGTCCATGCTTAGTGACTGATATCAACTGCCAAATTACTCATGGGTAGACCATGTTGACCTAAGTTTATACTTGGTGAACACTGATCCCTGAATCTGCTTTTTCTAGAACCTTCACTATAATCAATCCAATTATCACATTCATTTGCTCTTGTAGTCTAGACATATATTAGATCAATTCTCTTCCCTCCATCCCATAGGTTCAGGTCATCGTCATTTGTCACATAGACCACTGCAATAGCCTACTAATCGATCTCTCTTGGTCTCTCTGTCACTAATATCCTCAAGTCTAATAAATCTTCCACATTGCCTACAGAGTGATCTTTCTAGAATAGAAACCTGATCAAATCACTCCATTGCTGTAAAAGTCTTCTGAAGAGTCAAAACCCTACATCTCATTGTCTGCCAAATAAAAATACTCATAAGGTTTCCCCTAGTCCCTTCTTTAAGCTTAACTCCTACTGCTCAGTTAGTTGTGTTCTTGTTCTCTTATTATGACATTCTTTCACATCTCTGTGTTCTCTTTTGGAAATGACTATTATGTTCTAAAATCCATGTTTTCATATAGTGGAACAGCAGTAATTCTCTAACTTTTATCTGAAATATCAGATCTTCATTAAGACTATTTGTACTCTTGCAAGTAGAATGAATTAATATAATCACAATTGCTTAATTATCATATACGTAAAATTCTGTGCTCTGCTTGAGGTTAGAGGTCACATTTATTTACATTTTCTTTCCCCACATTAGATGTGTGTCTAACACCAACAAATTTTCCAGCAAATTTTTACGTTTTGACTGCTAGAGTGGATTCATGGATGGATGGATGGATAACAGATTATTGAAAAACAACCATGCTCCACTAAAATCTAAGTTGATTTGAGTATATATTACTATGGGAAAAACACTCAGTACTTTTAAAGGAAGACTCACAATTAATTGCTTACAAATGGGAAGTCTTTCTTTCAGATATTAGGTGACAAGATCAATGACGGCAATGCTTCTTTCACTTGCAATTTCAAAAATTTAAATGATATTTAAATATACAAAAGTTGCTACTTCTCTTAGTAATTACAGCTACAGAATTGATTTAATGCAGACCCAGGGAATAAATTAGTATCTGGCAACTAAACAGTAATGTATGAAGGGAGGGAAGCTCCTCTGCTCTCCTTGCCCCTTCCATAATTAATGATGCCTTCCCCTAGCAATCTCAGTCCCACTCACTTCCCAAGACAGTTTATGTAGGGTATGTTCAGCCTCAGAAGTTATCATCTAGCATTGACAGGGAAATCACTTGTTCTACTCTGTTGATCCACTATAGGTCACTAATCAGGTCTTAGTGTCCTGCCTGACATTCACTCAGCCCTGTGTCTTAGTCTGTGCGGTGAAGCCCTGAGATTTCTACTATCTTTTGCCAGCTTTCTTTCACTTTGACTGAGCGTATGGATCACTCAGATTAAACCACTCTTGACTTTTGTACTACTTGCCAATTGAAGTATTCGTGTGCTCTGATTTTTCTATTTTATTATAATGTTTGCTTAACTCAAGCTTGGGTTTACATTTTGCCTTTGGACAAACTGTGTATAAACTCCTCTAAAATACCAGTTCTAGGACCTAGATGTGTTTGAGTCTCTTTTCAGTTTATATCAAGCACAGTGGTCATTAGTGGAGAGAAGAAGGTCATTTTTGTCCCCCATGAGATACTTAGCAATGATCAAAGAAAGATTTTAGAGGCACAGTGAAGGATGCTTTACTGGCAGTGAGGGGAACAAGGATACTGTTAAATATCCTTTAATGTACAGGGCAACCCCCAGCTCCAAACACAATGAATAGTCATCTGTTCCACAATGTACACAGTTTTGAAGTTGAGAAATCCTGCGTCTAGCATTTTCCCCTTCCTTGTATACCTTTTGGTGCTTCAAGTACCAATATGCTTTGTGGCTGTGCTGATCTCAGCTACAAACCAGACCAGGAATCACATAAGTTTGCCAAATTTTAATACTATAATCTAGTCACTTGGACTCCTTTCTGCCCACATTTTCCATCTCGATGAAATAGCAGCTGACCATACTTCTACAGAAGGCCCTGGAGGTTTAATAAATACATTTTAATGAGGCACTTTGCCATCCTCAGGTGAAAAATACTCCACACATGTTATTCCCATCACACGAGAGAACAAGGATTGCTTTGCAGATTGGAACATGATGTTCAGTCCTGCAATGCACTTCCATCCCTAAGCTCCAAAAAGAACAAAATTTGCTCATAAAAAATAGAAGCAGGCTGACAACTTCAGCATTTTCTTTTACCTCTGTCAGTAGAAGTGGAATCACTGAAGAATCAGCTGTCAGGTGGCTGCATCTCTAAATTATCCAGCACATCGGCCACCACTGTTACTGAATTCTCTGCTTGGTTTATAGAATACTCTAATGTAAAAAGTAGGCAGTGGATGGAGATTATGTTGATTTTACAGAAAGAAGAATTAACACATCCTTAATGTGCCCACCAAAAACTTCAATCTGGCAAAGGTGGTATACATAAATCAGTAAGGATTGGGAAGGAAAAGATTAAGGACTCTGTCTCCTTAGAGTTAAACAGGAGGGCATAAAGTGTCACCCGCCTGATAGGATTTAAATATTGGTCTGTCCCCATGAAGATACCTATCTACATATTTTTAACAGGTTAAGTTTTGCCTTCCCTTCCAACAGAACCCACGACTAAATAAGAGTTTAAGAGACTTAGTTATTTTTTAGTTAAAAAAATAGTAGAAATACATTAATACAGGACTAGCATGATTATTCATCTATTTTCCCTTTTGTACATTATTTGATTCATTATAAATGATATATATGTATATTCTAACATGATTTCAGGCCTGTTGAATTTTATCAGTTTTTAACTTCCTAGTTAAATTTTAGTCAATTAAAGCATCAGTCATTTTACCTATGCATTATTTCTTTCAGTTAAGTATTAATGGAATATTCTCAAACCCAGCATTACAATGAATGTTACCATGTCCATAGATATTGCTGAGCACAAACCAATATCTTTTCTTGCACAAATTACTTTGATGATCTTCCGACTTGCCTCAATTTTTGATTCAGGAAATGAGTTAGACTACATACTAGAAAATAATTCAAATAGAGTATGTTAGATAAAATTGAAGTTGATTTTTTTCTCATGAAACTACTAGTTGAAATACAGTGATTCCAGTCTTATGTAATACTCCCCAGTCCCCAACAAGTTCTGCTTCTCAGTTGTGTTTAGATCATATCTTCCACCATTCAGATCCCCTTGCAGATGCAATCTCATTGAATATCTGTCCTTTACCTCCATGTTCTAAGGAAGAAGAAGAGGCAACAAGAGAAAGGAAATAAAAATCTGCCAAATTGATTGTATATATATTCCCAGCCAGAGAATTCAACTTATCTACTTTTGGCCATAAGATACATGACCATTCCAAGCTGCACTGGAAGCTGATAAATTTTAACTTGCGTGCATTGCAACCTGGAAAAAAAAATCAGGATTATGCTAGCAGAAAATAAGGGAGAATAGATATTGGGCGGGTAATTGGTAGTCACTTCTATATCTTACTCTACTCTTGTGATCCTATAGTCCATTTCCCAGGAGAGGTCTTCTTACAATCTAAAATAAATGAAATTATTTTCCAGTTTAAAGCTATCACAGTTAGAACAAAATCTTCTCTGGTCTTTCTGCCGACATATTTTGATATCATTTTCTACTATTTCGCATCTTATTTCCTTGTGTAGCCACATTATCGCTTGGTATTCAAATAACCCATTAGTTTCCATCCATAATTCTCTATCCTTGCCATTCTCCCTTCCCCAAACTCTCTTCCACAAGGAGTTTTTATGACTTCATCCATGTTACCATTTAGTACAAAGACTCAGAAATATCTTCACTCTTCACCTATCATTCATCAGAGTGATAAATTCTGCTTATTGTTCCTAAATTCAAATCCCGGTCACTAACACAAGCTAGCTGTGTGCCTTTAGACAGCTACTGACCTCCTCTTTGTATCATTTTTCTCGTCTGTAAGATGGGTGTAATTGTACTCACACCATAGTGTGCTTGATAGAATCCAGTGAGCTAACAGGTGTAAACTAAATAGATCATTAACTGGCACATTGTGGTCATTTGAAAAATGCTGACAACTTTTAATGTTACTGCCCACCCTTCACAATCCATGAGCCATGCTTTGGATTGGCTTTGTTTTCTTCAAAATATATTACCATCACAATTATTGAATTTATTTATGTGACTACTGTCTATTGGCTAACCACTTCAGGAGAACGTAAGCTGTCTAAGAAGTATCACAGTAGAGTCAGACCCTATAATAGTTCCCAGCATAGATTTGCTATTCAAAAGAAATGATTTACTGGATGGATTATGATATATATGTATTGCAACAAATAATCCAAATGGAATACCCTAGGAAGTTTAGTTTTGCAGGTAACATTCAAACTAACTACACCATTAGCAAGCCAAAAAAAAAAAAATACTAACAAATAGCATTTTAGGTGGAAATCATTACTTTTGCATAAGAAATTATAATTAATGACATAGTTGAGCCAGTAATTACCAATGTTCTTGGACTATTGAAATGTAAGGGAAAGGTTGTATTTTAACAGTTTATTGCAAAAGATGTATATCCTGGATTTATTTTAAAATTATTTTTTAAATTCTCTTTTCAATTAAAGAAATAAAATTATCACTTCTCAAGACAAAGACTTAAAACACATAATGCACTCTAGTATGGCCTTGTTTGCCCTGATTTTTTGAAAGAGTGAAAAGTGACAATATAATCACATAAAAGCTTTAAAAAGTCATTTTGACTCTGTGGACATTTAATACATGCACCTGCTGTTGTGCTGAACTGGCAGGTGGCTAACAATTTTTTTGAACACTGTGAACCTTTTCCTTTAATGCCTGCTTGTGGTTTCATGTCATTTTCTGCCCTGAGGAGAAGAGTGCACCTGCTGTTTAATCTGCCTAACTATTCTGCCTGATGAGCTTGCCATTTTGTGCATGCCTACATTATGACTGTAGTTTCATGACACATTCAAGAGTTGCCTTGCTTCCTGAACTGTCTATTCTTAAGATCATAATGTGGCTCCACACTGAAATTCAGAAGAGAGGTAGCAGCAGTGTGATACATGCAGATTAGCTGGTCCTTGGAGAGTGGGAAGTTCCCCCTTCCTGTGATCACCCCTTTCCAAGGACTAGCCCTCAGTTTGCTAATCCAACAACCTGATGTTAGTATGTCACATAGAACTGATCAGGTTTTGGGGAATCAAGTCAGAGTGGGAGTAACTAAACATGCAAGAGAATAATGATTCATTAACATCGAATGGATTTCTAAATTTTCTAAACCTAGGCACACTGATGTCTTCATCCTAATCACCCATTATCAGAATCAACACATCTGAAAGACAAAATTTATTATTTAAGATTTGTTGGGGGGAGATTGAACTGGTGTTAAAGAAGTAGGATATTTTTTAAAGAAATATCATTAGAAAAAAGTGAGGGACAAATCCTTTCTCTAGTAGAATAACCTTCATTTAGAAGGAAAGAAATTGACATTTATTAAGGTTTATTCTGTATCAACTATTATACAATACATGTATATATTTTCACAATAATCCCAAGTGAGTGATAGTGTTATTTTCACTAAGAACAAATTTGAAGTCAAGAGAAAATCTCACTGCTTCAGGAGGAAGAGTTAAGGTACATAAAAGTTTGTATGATATCAAAGGCCAGCATTGAGACTTCCTATTATATGCAATAATTTTGACCTCTCCACTCCAATGCCATATGTTTTTTGAAAGCAGAATCACACCAAGTAAAAACTGACAAAATTTTTTTTCACTATGCCTTTTATAAATTCAATACTAACCTCACTGTACTTTTGTTGATACTTTGAGTCCTTAGATACTGGTAAAAGTCAGAAGTGTTTTTATCTGCATTCTTATCCTGGGGCTTCCTTGACTGGGCTTGGGTATTTCCAAATCTCTAGAAATACTTTAAGTAACATGATCATATTGCTATATAACTAGCACTGGATGACCTTCTGTTGCCTACTGTTACTCATTTTTTATTCAAGTAAAATACATGTTTAATGACAAAGTTAATGTTGATGATATAAATACAATAAATGATTTGTTTTGCTTTAATCACTATCTTCCAAAATATTCTGTTAAGCTCGTGTTCTCATCTAGAAAACATTCTTTAAAGACCATCTTTGGAAACTTCTATAGATTTCTGGATATTTTTAACTACCTACACAGTCCAACCCACCTTAAAATTCCACATGGTAATCTACTTAAAGCTACCCATTCCCTCATTGTTGGCTTTAATTATGATTTAAAGAACATTCATTGGAAAGGAGACATAGTCTTTTTCAGTCCTTTCATTTCTTCCCTCTTCTAGGAAGTAGCTTCTAGGTGCATAAAATGAAAGGAGCAAAAAGTGGTAAATGTCACTGTGTTTAGTATAACTGAATCCATCACTGTTGTGAATGTTGTTGCTTTTCT
The DNA here is from genome assembly GCA_004363575.1 of Solenodon paradoxus. Taxonomy (NCBI): domain Eukaryota; kingdom Metazoa; phylum Chordata; class Mammalia; order Eulipotyphla; family Solenodontidae; genus Solenodon; species Solenodon paradoxus. Next base: position 1,840,980 of record RJWH01000011.1, read on the forward strand.
GACCAACACTGACTGATGGCCTCAGCTTCCCTCATGCTTATCTCATGAGGCATATCTATCTCAAAAAACTCTTCTCCACAGGGTTTTCAACTCCATGGTTCCTGGCTATAAGAGTTCCAGTTCAGCTTCTTCCACCACAATCTAGTGACCATATCCAGGAATCTACCCTCTTAAACGTTATCTTTAGCCATCGGAAGGAGGGTTGGCTCCAATAGGATGAGTTTTAACTGATAAACAAAATGTGTTATTTATACTCAGAGGAATTCTACTCAGCTCTTAAAAAGATCAAAATTTTAAAATAAGAAATCATGCCTTTTACAATGCCCTGAATGGAACTTGAGGCGATTATGCTGAGTGAAAGAAAAACGTTGAACGGTTTCACTCATTTGTGGAATATAAAAAAACAAAATGAATGAACAAATAAAACACAATGAAACTCTCATAAAACTGATTGCAAGACTGTGGGGAGAAAGGAGAGAAACTAGGGTTGAAAGAGTAAAAGTGATAATGGTGACAGACACTAGAGCTCTTTGGTGGCGGGTGTGGTATGACATACACAGTGACTGACATGTGAATCTACTCTCCTGAAACATATATAGTATTGTAAGTGAATGAACCAATAATTTAAAAAAACTTCCTTTCTATCCCCACCCAAAGAAAGTATATGAGCCAGGCCCCATGACAATAAAAAGTCAGTACATTTGTCATTGTTCATTAGATACAGAGGAAATTCACACATCCTTCCCATCCAATAAGCATGTGTTTTGTTTCACACCCTTCCCATCTTGTTTGCTCCTCTCTCCAATTCTTTTCCTCTGTTTATAATAGCAGAGGACAGGGGGAAATCCAATACCTACATGTATGTTCAACTGAAGGAAAGAGCAGAAGTCACTTCGACTGTAGGTTAGGAATGTGAATGATTCTTTTCAAAATTTCCATCATTTGAAATAGTGACACAGAGCCTGCCTTCGATCCTCATTTGAACAAACCTCTCACCACCCACAGCTCACTTCCTATGAGGTCACTGATGCTGATAACAGTACCTTTATCTCTCACCTCCCTACACTTCTTAGCTATATTGGATATGAAGTAATTAGTGGTAAATGGCAAAAATGGGTCTGATTCCAACAACATTCAGTAAGGTCTGGGGGTGGAAATATGACACCAATTTTGGTAGATACCTCTAGAATTAAATGCATTTAGTGGCTTTTTCTTCAGCTTTGGTGTGACTTGAGTCGTTATCACTAAATCTTAGAAAGCAGAAAAATTTCTGTCATATTTTCTACCACACATTTATTTTACTTTAATATAATAGTCTAAAAATCACACTGTATGTCTTCTGTACAGCAGCCATTGCATAACTACTTACATAAAAATTGATAAAATATAATTATTACCTTCACAGAGTTAGGTGCATTAGTTCATACCCTGTTTTGGGTCACAATACTCACAGATACTCACTAACTTTAACTTGAACCCTGTCTCGCTGTAATGATAATATTTATTAAGTGTGATAGGAGCACCTAGAGGGGTGAGAATGGTTCTCTGTGGGATGTGGGAGGTCAGTGAAGGTTTCACAGATGAGGAATTGTTCAAACTACCTTTGGCAGATCAAGTAGAAATTAGTCAGTTTAAAAGGTAAGAATGGGCATTCAAGAAAAAAAATTGCTTGTACAAAAGCATAAAGTCATAAAAGAAATAGAAAAATATAAGTAATCAAATATGGCTTTGCAGAAATCACACAATAGTAGAAGGGCAAATAAGACAACTGTATTTAATGATATTTAATTTTAATATCTTTAAACAAATGATTCTTAACTTTTGTCAGGTATAAGAATACCTTGAGGATTTTGCTCAAATGCAAATGCAAAATTTCAAACCGCACTAGCAATTTCCCATTTCCATTAGAAATTTCCATCCATATTTGTGAAGTAGTGTCCAGCATTCTGCACTTTTAAAATTGTTCTCAGTAAATATAAGCAGATGATTTATGTAGTCTATTGTTTATCAATTTTAAAAAGTTAGTGAGGAGTGTTAAACAGTAGATAACATGTACTGATATCCATTTTAGATTCACATCTCTGGCTATGTTGTGTCTGATTGACTAGCACAGGCAAGATTAAAGTCAAAAGACCAATTCGATGGTTGTTATAGTGGCCCAAGTAAGAGATGAGGGCAACTCAAACTACTAGTTTAGAACATATGTAGGTGAGGATTATGCCTGAGTATGTTTCACTAACATGAAAATGTGCAAAAATAATCATTAGATAGAACTGAAAATACAATACCTACTAAATAGAAAAGATGTATAGCATAACTAACAAAATGCAAAAAATATATTGATCTCGGTCCTTATGAATTAAAAACAAAAACTCTTATCTCTATCCAGTGTGTTTTGTTTTGTTTTGTACTTTCTTGCTTGTTGCTGTTGTTGGTTTTTGGTTTAGATTTTCAAACTGGGGGATAAAACCACCTGCCCTGAAACCTTGGGTGAGAAAATGTAGTCATTAAAATGATAGAACTCGACAGTATAAAGTGCAAAGTGAAAGATTTTATTTAAATTAATGTCTTTGTTATGACTTCCAAAGAAATTGTGATATTTACTGATATTACGAAAAAATATGGAATGGAAATTAACACATAAAGAAAAGAAGATAATTTTTTGATTAGAGAATCAAAACAAAACAAAGTACAGTCATTTTAATTGCCACAAAATGAAAATAAGAGCAAATAAGAGAAAAAAATCACTTTAGAAAATTTATTAATGATATTTCCTTTTATCCTATGCATTTTTTTTCCTTCAGGGGGAAAAGAAATTTTGGGGCATAGAAAAGTGTTAACTCCATAAATTAGAGAGAGACAGAATGTGTGGATTCTGAAATTAAAATTCTGAATTCAGGGAATATTTTCTCGGGGAAGTGGCAAGACACAGTTTTTTAAAAATTTCTTTGCATCCCTAGAATAGCTTAGAAATATATGAAGGGGTCAATTAAATAGAGTTATTGCAATCTAACTATTCCTTGAATGTCCTGATAGTTAGATAATGGTTAAATCCTAAAGGGCCAATGTTAAATTTTCCACCAAACTAGAGTCAAAAATGTAGAGTTATAAAGAGCAAAAACTGTATTCACTTAAACTTTGGTTATACAGTAAATTTTCATTTATCATCAATAGTTTCTTGGAAATGGAGACTAGCAAAAAAACAGCTAAAAAACAATTTTACCATTAAGATGATTGATATAAATAACAGGTAAGCTTCTGTGGCATATTCTGTTCATAAAAACATCACCAACTTCTAAATAAAGACCCAAAACACATATAATGTAAAAGAATCATTTTCATTCATTCATTCACTCATTTTCTAACGAATCCAGGGACTTGGATGGCCAGATACTCTCCTGAAAGTTCAGGACTACACACACAGACACATATACAAACAATCGAGACATGCCAAACAAGTTCAAGGAAACGATGTGAAAGGAAATCAGAATACCCTTAGAAAACCCAGGCAGACATGCAAACTCCATGAAGTGGGTGTCCCTGGTCAGGAATCATTTTTTTCTCATCAATGTTATAAAGAAATAATATGAAATGAAATGACATTATTTGAAAATCTTCTGTACATGAAAGATGAGGAAGCTTTTCTGGGAGTGCTAGAATCACCAGTCATGTACCAATGAAACGGACCTTGTTAAATAACAGAATTGTGCTTATGGCACAAATAAAGATGATTTGTTGGGGGAAAAAAATGGCATACAACAGAAATCTCCAAAGAGATCAGACTATCCTTAAAGAGTATACATTCTAAGGCAGTAGTTAGCAATTAGGGAAATAAAGGTTCTCCTCTTTGGTTTACCTGAGAAGAAAAAGAACATTGTAAGTGGGGTACACAGGGTCAGGGGAAGTACAACTAAAAATATGGCGGTTAATGCCTTTTGGGGTGATCTCAGGACTCCATATTTGGATCAGGAGTGGCACTTCCCTATACCAGAAAGATGTAGACTCATTTCCCTCTGGTTGTTCCATGCATTCCAGTGTAACAGGGTCAGGAAGTGAAAGAGGTGGAGACATCCACCTGTCATAGAAGCATGGAGGTACCCAAACCTGGTCATTTATTTGTTAACAATCCTCTTTTTCTAGGGCTCTTTGTGGACAAATTTAGACAGAGATGTTGGGGTGTCTGGTTAGGGCAGGGTGTGAACATTCCAGAGACCAGGAAGAAAATAATAAGCCTAAGAAGGAAATGAATGATAATGCCTTTGTCAATATGAAATCTAAAATTTCCATATGGCTAACTTTAAACTGCAGATATGAAAGGGGACAGTGTGACTGAGTTCTAGGAAGAAAGGTGTTCTGTACAGACCCAAAGCTAGGAGGATAGATGCGCTCATAGCGGAATGTAGGTATGTTTCTTAATGAGGAATCTATGCAATCCTACCCAACTTCCAAAGCTTGGCAGTTACTGGTTGGAACAAAAAATTAATATCCTATAATCTTCAGAGCTCTGAGAAAAACAAAATAAGCTAAATGGGAAATCTTTATGGCTATACCACAATTTAGTGAAAGAGAATATAGCTAAAATGAAATTTTAAGATATTAATCCAGGCATAATTTGCTCATTCTTTCTCAATTTCTTGCATTAACAGTCAGATTATACAAGTATCTGAAAACCTAATATACTTTATCCAGCTCTTATCACCAGGGCACAACCCTGAGATGACAAAAACTCCAGGAAAGCCTAACATCTTTCATCAGCCTAGTGGTAACCAAGGGCTGAAAAGCAGAAATTGAAAATCTAAACATTTTGAAACATTAAATCTTCTCCTCAGAGACTGTGAACCAAGATTCATTTATCCTAGCATGCCATACATTACTAATTTTTCAAGCAAAAATGTTTTGTATTTTATAAGTGTAAAATTCATTGTTTTCTTCCATTCAGCTAAATAAATAAGTTAATTAAGCAGATATTTAAAGATGATCAATTTAAAATATGCAAAATCATTTAGCTGTCCAGGTGCCTGCACACCTCAGTCTCAGCCTTGCATCCAAACTTAGTAAGGCAAAATATAAAAACATTAAAAAAGATTTTAAAGATACCTGAAAGAAATCTACCCTTTAATCTTTGGTCCAATGCTTCCTTTTAGCAGTTGTTATGTGTCTTTCTCTCTTCAATATCTCACGTTCAATTGAGTTTTGTATTGGAAGTTCCTTAGGACTGGAAATATGACATAGTCATTTATACAATCCTTCAAAGAGCAGTTCACGAACACTTCTGATATTTATACAATGTTATAATGCAATGTTATGCCAATAAAAAACTTTTAATGAAATATTTGCTAAATTATAGACTGAGATAAAATTCAAAGTACTATATAAATATCTAACTTTGTTCCCAGCTGAAAAATTACAACATACCACATTTAAGAAGTAATCTCCCTCCTTTTATTGAATATCGATATTCTACTTATAGATGCAAAGACATATGATTTCAGATTTCTAATTTATCTGTGATCTTGATTATAACTTTAGCTAATTGGCTTACCTGCAGATTCCAATTATTTCTATGCCCCTCAATTCTTCTAACCATAGAATCATAGTAACAAAGGCAATTCTTATTTATGTCATATAATGGTAGTGAGAAATAGAGAATCAAAGCTATGGTTAAGCACTTTATGACTGAAACAAATTTTGCCTTCCTAAATGTTTCTGGAATAGTGTCAAACTGACCTTTCAGTCGCCAATTATTCAGATCCCATTATCATTCTAGAGCAGCCCAGATGCTAATAATAAGCCTTGGACAAAAATATAGCAGTATGATTTACATATATGAAATAACTTTATAGAATATGTATCATATTCTAGTTGTGAAAAAACTCTTCCAAAACCAACCAAAAATTGCACCAAGATGATACATTCTCAAGAAGCTACGTAGAATGAGAATGGTAGTCAAAAATAATAGGCAGAACGGTAAACCAAATGCTTAAAAACCATCAATTCCAGTTTCAGGGTAATTTCTGGAGCTATCATACTATTCATGATAAGATTTAAAAATACCATTGAAACATTATAGCTTAGATAAATGTACTGCTGGTTTCTAAATCCAAAACCTAATTTCTAGGCATTGGTTTATTGAGAAAAGACTTGGGACACACTACTAGAAGAAAATTTAATTTGGAAGTAGTTAATATTGCTTTATTCAGTGTACTATCTTACTTCTTTTTGCCTGTACCTAAATACTCAATATGAGAAATAAGAAGAGAGAGGTATAAGTCTCTTCATGCTTATCATAAAATGAAAAATATTGTGATCATCTAAAAAAACAGCAGGAAATTCTTTCAGAGCTTAATGATGATGATGACATTAGCCTTGCTCTGCTGAGAGAATGATCAAAGGTGGTAATGACAGACAACATAATCTTACATTAGTCAGGTTATAAAAGGGATTCCATCAAAAGATGAAATCTCCAAAGTGTAAAATTGAAATGTTACAACTTGCAGAGGAGTCTGTGCCCCTTTTCTTGCAAATGCATTAAATGTTAAAATATCACCAAAAAAGGAGTTTAATGTATATAATATATATGAAGAAAATATATTTGTTTTATGTATATATTATATGTTACATATATGTGTAAGTACATTTATAATGTATGTTTATAAAATGTCTATATGTATATAATTACATGTAATCTGTATGTGTGAATTATAATATATGTATACATGTATTATATATGAATATTAATATGTGTGCGTATATATGAATAAGTTCATTATAAATATCAAGCACATAGATGAATATATAGGTGAGATAACATATACAGATAATATAAAATCATAACAAATTAACATGATTATAGATATATTCATCTAAGTACATAAACCACTCTTCTGTCAAACAAAAAAGATTGAAAATGCCTGAATGATAGTCACTATAATTTGTGAGTTGCTTAGCACTGTTTTCTGATTCTTTGGAGAAGCTGAGGCAAACTTCATTCTCCCTGAATTCAGGTTAATTCAATCAAACAAAAATAGAAATTTTATTTACTGGAGCAAGAAGCTAATATTCTTACCTATTCTGGTAATTTGTAAAAGCAATAGTAAGAGTTTCATGTAGAATATTTCAGTTGATCATGAAATATTAAAAGAAAGGCTATACTAAATTCCAAATGGCAAAGATAGCTGATAGAAGAATTCTAATACTTCTCGATGTTATTGCTGCCTCTATGAGGCCCATGCTATTTAGACAAAATAAAATAAATTCATTTTAAACAGCATACATCAATGCTAAGTAGCATTGTGATATAGGCGATAGAGAAAATAAGTGACATATCGTGTAATCCATAAAGAGTCACTAAGCCCTAGAACTAAAACTGAAACCTAAAAGTATACAGATTTGCCTCTTATTTAAAAATTGAAACTCTCTTAGGAAAATATCTTTGTGAGAAATAATATACATCTCTCAATTAGTCTATCACAGTTAGAGAGAAAATGTCTTCTTGAGAAGTTTATTATCATTGACAATTGACCTAACATTTTGGGACATTGTTAAGATATGCAAAAATGTTACTTTCTTCCAAACTAGTATCACATCAGGTCACAACTCATCAGGGAACTCCTGTCTAACCAAGACTTACCTGGGAGAACTTAAAATCCATGATGCTCAATTCATGTTGTCTTTTAAAAGAATGACAATAGAGGTGGATTCAACAGTGCTACTGAAAATTGTGAGCACACATATAGATTTAGTTAAATTAATCTATAATAAAATAATACTACATTCATAATAAAATCAACATAAGGTAGAGATCCAAACCAATTTCTTAGGATTTCACAGGAATGAGCTTTCAGTATACTGGAAATGAGGAGGTATTTCAGGTAAACCTTGAAGGTTTAAGAGAACAATTCTATATGCACAAAGGGACTGGAAAGAAAAATGTTCCAAAAGATAGAGAAATGTGAAATGGCAAGTACTAGCTATATGGAATATAATGAATTCATTGAGTTTTTTATTTATATTAAACCACATATCTTGAAAGGCAATGAATTCCATTCTAAAGAGTTTGAATACATTCTTCAAGTAGTAAAATAAATTTAGAGAAGATATTTTAGATGAGGAAAGGTCATTATGAACCACCCTGAAATTTAAGAAGAAAATCTTAGTGGAAAGACAGAGAGTGGAATTGAGTAACAGGAAATTAAAAGCAAGAAGTAAAACACAGAGAAAAGACTAGAAGTGTGAAGAAAAGAGATGGAAGAAAATGCAAAAGACATTCTTGAAGTAGAATCAATATTTGGTGACTGATCAGATAAAGGAGAACGAGAGAATAAGTTATTGTATCTAGCAATTAAAAGATTGATGTCACCACTGATAAAAATTAATGACTATTAAAGGAGTAGATTATTTCATCAGGTTAAAGAAAGAAAGGTAAAGAAAATCCACTTCATTTCAAATGTATTGTGTTGAAGAACTCAGGTATATGAAAGTAAAGATACTCATTAGACTCTTAAAAAAACATTTATTGTCAACAGAGAGAATACTTGGAACAGGTGAAGATGTTTTGAGAGCTCTTTGAATAGTGATGACTATTGAAGGGGATTGTCTAAAAGGAGAAACGTGCAGGCAGCATATGTGAGTGCAGAATAATTTAAACAGACACCTTATCTTATAAAATAATCAATTTATCACAGGTAATTAGTATACTCAACATTTAAAATCTAAAGATAATGTGAGTAAGAGAAAGAGAGATGTGACTGAGGCTGAAAGGAAGGTGGTTAATTATGCTATTTTCAGATGCCTTCCTAAATAATGCAGAGTTATTCCTATATAAGAAAAACCTTAAGAACGCAAAGTTGTTGGTCCAGAGAAAATACCTTAAGACAAAAATGGAGGGACAAAAAGTCAACTTGAAGCTAATTTTAATGGCTATAAATGGCCTTAAAAATACAGTTATATCAAGAAAGTGTATGCCATAAACATTTTACTTTAGAAACATTGTCATCTAAGAATTTAAAGTAGAATATATTACATGTCTGGAAAAGAAGAAAAGCAATAGCTGAAATGCTTTTTTATTGTAAAATCAGATACATTCTAACAGCCAAATAGATACATGGAAAGTAATCTAACTTAAGAAGAAAATCCCTACTGGTTCGTAATGTTGACTTCTGTGATCTTATTCAAAATATTTTTAAATAAAGAAGCACGAAAAAAAATGTATCTAATTAAGTCACTGCAAAATATAGACTTCATCTTTCCTTCATTATTTGTCCTAACATCTTTCCATTTGAATGGGTAGCTTCTAGAATCTCTGAAAAATAGAATTCTATAGTGAAATAGATTAATATATATATATATACCATCCAATATTATATATATACACATATGTGTGTATGCTATCCAATAAAAAAGGAAGACTGCTTCTATTGAAGCTAGCATAAGGAAAGCCTTTGTAGAAGAAGCAACCGTATTATGAGACGTGAAAAACAAATAAGAATCTTTGGAGAGAAAAGTGAGGGGGAATAGTGTTCTAAATGAATGAATGAATGAATGTCTGGTCAATAACTAAAAAGTAAGAGATAGCACTTCAATATCATGCCTCAGTCCTTCTACTCTAAAATATTGTACTTTTAAAAGTGTATAGAAAAAAAAGATATTAAACTTCATCCTCTGACTTTAATGTCTCTTACCTGCCACCTTCATCAGAGTTAGAAAACTGTGAAAGAGACATTTATCTTTGACTTCTTGACATCTCCTGCTGTCCCCATCTTTTAAAGCCTGCCTTGATTTGTTTCCTGGCTGTTTTCTAAGATTGGTGAAATTAGGAAAGGGATACCTGTAAAAAGAGAAGCAGGTTGATACTGATGAACACTTGTTCAGAAGGCCAAAGTTGCTAATTTGAATGGAAAATGTATTGCAAATATTATTAAATATATGGAATATTAACCTTAAGAAGAAACTAAAGCACTATTTCTCCAACTATCAGTGGTGAAGAACCAGCTTTCCTTCACTCCCAATCCATTACAGACCAATATTTTTAATGCAATAAAAATAAAATATCAAAAATTAAATTTCAAAAGATCAAACTTCAAGTTCATTTGCAGTTACTATACTTATCAAACAGAAATCTATCAAAGCACTTTAAAATGTCTAAATATTTCCTTTCAGTTTCTATACTTTTCTCACTGCTGTTAGTAATATACATTTCCAGGACTGACCTGACTCTGAATACTGCCCATAGAGCTGCCCTGCACTGGAAGACGTTATATCAAAGAGGGAAGAAAAGGAGATCATAAGTGCAGGGACACAATGAGCGAGGTAAATAGCAACAGTACATTGGTTTAGATTGGGAGAGGTATTTTTGGTGAGGAAGGAAAAATGTGGCTTAGAGAGAAACATTGGGGGCATCCACTATGGAAAATGATTTTTAAGAACTATTGCTTTGTATAAAAAATGTATTTGACATTCTTTAGGAAATCCTGAATTAAGAATGGATCTCCTTTCATTGTTTTTGGTAGTTGATTTTTTTTAACTGAATCTGATATTAGTAGAAAGAAAATGCAAATATAGTGTGTTTAGTTAACTCTAGATTTAGTAGAGGGACTCCCTAGTCCTATCTAATCAAAAAGAAAGACTGCTTCTACTGAATTTAGGGTAAGGAAAGGCTTTACAAAAGAGCAAACCTATATTCTGAGACATGACAATAAATAAGAGTCATTGAAGAGAAAAGGGTGAGGAAGTGTAAGCTGAATGAATAAATTAATGCCTGGTCAATAACTAGAAAGTAAGAGATAACACTTCATATGCAAAGGAGTTAATGTAGCAGAAAGATAAGACTGAAAGCAGACAATAGCACTGTTTGTAAAATAGCCAATTAGCTACACACTGTGTTTGCATTTCCTGAGAATCAAATTTTCTAAGATATAAACAGAGTTCACTGAACATTAAAACATACCCATCCATCCATCAAATCATCCATGCACTTTGGTATTAGGTAATACATGTTTGGCATTAGGCATTAAATTCTATACTGGAGATGTCAAAGCATTTTATGTCAATAGTTTATAATTATTGCAGATTCTAAAGGAAAGGTGACCTGAAAAAAAAAAGAAAAAGTGAAATAAATTTTCAAGGAAAATTGAAATCCATAGTTAAGCTCATTTTTATGATTATGATTTGTTTTCTTTTAATTACCTTTTATTATCAGAGTGCTTGCTATTGCTGAAATTCTGGTGAACAAATAAATAAGTATTCATAGAAACATTGCATGAGATTGGATCCAGAGAAAGCAAGGACACCAAGCTTAAAAATCATTAAACTAGTGCAAAAACACAACACAACACAATAATTTGGATCACTACAGAAATATAAAGGGTCGTTATATGAATTGCATTCAATTTTAGAGGACAAAACATTACTGAAACATCTGGTTCCCCCATCCCTACAGTCTTGGCTTTTTTACCTGAGATAGCTTGTTCACCACCATCCCTCCCTTCTCCAACTACAGTTCAGAGTCAGTCTTGCACTCAAGAGAAATACAAAAATTTGCAGCTAAACTTTTAAAATAGTGAAAAGTATTTCACTATTATAGTGAAATAGACACTATTTTTTTTTGCAATCACACTGATAGTAAGAATAATGATAAATATAAAGTGATCCTTTATGTAATGAATTCCAATTTTTATAAGAATTTTATTTGGTATGTGTTACACTCATTTTCCATCAAAGAAAATAAAATGCAGAGAATATAGGAAATGATTCATTATAAAATAGCTAGTTAATATTTGAGCAATAATTTAAACTCAGTTCTGTCCAATCACAAATCCATTTTGTTGTAGTTTTTCTACAGGAGTTAAGTGAAAATAAAAGCAACTCGATAATTATTTTTCTCTGAGGAATTTTCAGTTTTACTTTGTCTTTACTGTTGCCACTACTCACTCAGAACCTTGTTCTAGTTTCTAGTGGGTTTCTTAAACAGGATTTTTAAATTTTATTAGTGTTTTCTTCTTTTTCTTTCCAATGTTCCTTTCTTTGTAATTTTACCACTACGTTAACTACAATTTTAAAAGCAAACAAGGTTTTCCACTTCCAAAACTGCAGATTGTTAAACTCTCTCTAACTCACCTCCTCTCCACAAATACAAGACTGTACTCACTTAACACCTACAGCTTTTCAAAAAGAATAAGGACCATCATCTCCACAAAGAGAAAGGACACTGATCTTGATAAAGAATAGAAGACAAGCAGACATGATCTTCAAACCATCCTGTACCAAGACCTGGGGCTCATAGAGAGGGACCAATGATATGGACACTCTTCCTGGGGCTGAAGGGACTGCCTATCCGATAGGCACCCTAATACTTGAGAACTGACCAATGAGCACATACAAAGTCCTGTGGAAAATAGAGAAACTTTTTTGTAGAATAACAAACTTCAGAAAAACAGACAGCGATCATGGGGTACCAATATAGCATGCCACTTGACTGTAGTACTTTATTGAACAATCTTCAACTTGGGGAATAAGCATCTTCTCTTGTGATCCTTTATCTGCCTGATGTTAGCACTGGAGGCCACCGTAGTGCTCCCAGAGTGAAACATCCCAGCCAATATTAGCATACTTGTTGTGCAAAGTTGTCAAAAAGTTTTTGTTCACACTTATACCCACACACTCTCCAAGCTGTCAGTACAGTAGTCCCCTGCCCATGATTGGACACTAAGATGGATCTATAATCTTGATACAAATAGCTAAGTCGTATCTTACAAAGAGCATTCAGATATACAGTAATCTAGGGAAAGACCATCAGAAGGGCTCCAGGTAAACCACAGTCTTTCACCTGTTTGGTGCTATTGTTAAACAGCTTTGCATATTCACATGCTATTTGGAATAACTCCTATCCTCAGGACACAGGGCTTGTAAGAAACTTCTGTCAGGGCTGTAAACTCGGATAAAAGTACGAGAAAATTTCCCAGGTAAGTTAAGGGAAAGTATTCTTTGCTGTGACTATCCCCCAAAGGACCCTGAAGAGTGTCAACTTCCTCTGACCAGTGGCCTCTGCTGGAACTGTGACCTGTTTATGGCCTGGGCCTATACATCCTGAGTTTCTCTGTTTGTGTCTTGCCATTCACACCCTTGACAATGTGGGAAACCTCTGCATTCGATAACCCAAATCCATATCAATAGGCTGGGATCTCAGACCTCAACAGTATGCTGGTCTAGAGCACCATCAATTGACTGGTACAGAGGTCACACACATAAAGACCAACATCCAGGCCACTACCCTAGACCTATACTATGTAACCTGATAAACTGACACAAAACAAGGAGAAAATTTCTTTTAGCTTAATCCATAGAAATAAACAGTTTCAAACACAATGATGAGACAGAGAAATAAATGTAAAATGATGCACCAAAACAAAGACAAAGGGGAAAAATCTGAATGTGATAGAATTATGTAAACTTTCTGAAGAAAAATTTAAAGCAAGAGTTTCAGTGATATTCACTGAAATTAGGAAAACAACAGAGGAGTCAAAAGACAGCTAAAACAAACAGAGGAAATATGAAGCAATTCTAAACAGAGCATGTGCTAAGGAACAAGGGTGCTTAACAGAAGTCTAGAAGAAGCCACCAAACACATGAGTGAATAGAGGATAGGGCAGTGGAATTCACCCAGCAGACCAACAAAGAGAAAAAAAAATTTAAGGAGATGAATAAAGCATATGAGACTTATGGGATAACATCAGTAGGAACAACATTCGCATCATGGGCATCCCAGATGGAGAAAAAAGAAAGAACGGGGGAAGAAATCTTATCTGTTAAAACAAGAGCTGTGAGCTTTCCTAATCTAAGGAAGCAAAGAGATATTGAGATCTAGTATGTTTAGACTCCCAAAGAGAAGAAAACCAAATAGGTATATAAGAAGACACATTATTATTAAATTACAAAATGAAAGATAGAGAATCTTGAAATCCACTAGAGAGAAAAACAACTTAAATATAAAAGAGCCCCCATAAAACTGTCTTCAGATTTTGAAACAGATGATTTACAGGTCAGAAGGGAATGGCATTATATATTCAAAGCACTGAAATAAAAAGGATTTCAAACCAAGAATACACTAGCCTGCTAGATTATCACTTAGAATTGAAGGAGTAATTGAAGGAGCTTTGCATAAAAATAAAAGCTAAAAGAATTCATCACAACGTATCCAGCTTCATAAGAACTACTAAAGGATTTTATATAAAACGAAAAGTATCTCCACGTAGAAGCTGCAAGACATCAACAAAAAAAATGTGAGGAGAGTAAAAATGTGAACTGTCAGAAAGAACTCAAGACTAACTCTTCAGGTTAAAAAAGGTTATAAGAATAGAAACCTATATGCAAACTCTACGGTAACCTCAATATATTAAATACATTGAAAAAAAACTAAGAAAATTTAAAGGAAAGCCAAATAGAATACAAAATTTTTCAAAGCACATAGCAAGAGAATAAGAGAAGAACCAGGATACTGTCTACAAAAACCTGCAGAAAACAAATAGCAAAATAGCAATAAATAATTATCAACAATCACCGTAAATGTTAATAGATTTAACTCACCAAACCAAAGGTATAGAGTGACTGATGTTAAAAATTTCTGCATACAGGAAACTCATCTAAGTGCTGAAGACAAACAGAAGTTCAAAGGCAAAGACTGGAAGACAATCCTGCGATCAAATGGTAACCTAAAAAATGCTGGGATTGTGAAACTTGCATCAGATAAAATAGACTTCCAACTAAAGAAGTTATCAAAAGAGGGTTGGATGTTACATATTAACTGAAAAATCAATTCAGCAAGAAGATATGTCTTATTAATATATGCACACCAGATGGAGTAACAACAATAATTATTAACAGAACTGAAGAGAGAAATCAACAGCAATACAATAACAGTAGGGGACTTCAACACTCCGCTTACAACAATGGACAGATAAACCAGGTAGATAATTTTAACAGGGAAGCAACAACATTTAATGACATATTGGAACAGGTGGGTTTAAAAGATACCAAATATTTTACCCAACAACTGCTGAATTCACATTTTTCTCAAGGTTAAGGAAGTGGACGAGTGGCAGTTGGGGTCCAATGTATGATGGTGTAAGACTATTGGTAATGGTTTTAGACATGTTGTGAATAAAGTAAACAAGGAAGGCAATTGTGAAGTATTTCAAGCTCTCCACTAATACAATCCAGTCTTTTTTAAAATCACGTCTAGAAAGCATATACCATATCTGAGAGAATGATTATGAAAACTAAAGACGGTAACAATAAAATTAGCTGATTACTTGTCTCAATGGACTCATAATAATTATTTTGATCATTATGATAGAGATTTTCTCAAGGACTTTATGTATTTTAATTGCCTTCATAGAAATATCAATTTTTAGTACTTATACAAAATTATCATAAGTTTTATCTTTTTAAACATTATGTGGTCAACTATAAATTGTCATCTACAAACCTGTTTATAGCAATTACCTTATAACAAATTAGCTGGATTTAATGTTTTGAAAACTGAAATATCAAAAAAATTAATTTTTTGAAGTTAGAAAATTACTGTCATATTGGCTGTGAAGTTAAGATCTAAGGTGTTTTCAAGATGAGTTTCAGAAGTTGGGCTTTTTTATTTTTATTTTTTTAGGATCAGGAACCATGTCCATAGACTTTACATGGCCTGTACCTTAACTGCCTGAGTCAACGAGGTGTGCCAGTAGTTGAACCTGCTGATATTTCTTTTCTCTCTTTGATATTTGTCTGTTGAAACGTGATCTCCATATCACGCAAATTTGATTAGTGTCAAAATAGATTTAGTAATTCACAGTACCACGTCAATAAAGGCGGAATCCAAGAACACTATCACTGTCAGGTTTCCTCTTCGTCCTCCCTCTCTCTCTCACTCATTATTTTTCCTTCCTTTATCTCACCCATTACTTTTTCTCGATTTCTCAGATCTGATTTCTTATTTTGGCTTTATCTTCACATAGGATTTCACATGTTGGAAAAAGTAGTTACTGGCAGCTTAGTTAATAGTGTTTTTTAAAAGATAGTGTTGTTTTACTGAAAATGTTTTAAGAGATGAACTGATTGACCTACCTTGGATGATATACCATTTTTGAACTAATTTTCATGTTACTATGATAGTCAGGGATGAACCATATGCTTTATCCTGAGCCCACAGGGTAAAACAGGCTCCCTTGAGCCACATGGTTGAAAAAATGGTGGAGTTCCAGCTTCAGTTATTTTGTCACCGTGTCCACAAATTCCAAAACTTTGACTATGGCCCACATTTCTTTTCAACACATTTAATAATTAAAATTTCAGTTTAACTTTATCATTTTAATTTCAAGTTCAAATACAACTACTTCATCTACAGAGAGTAATAATGTAAATTTTTATGTAATTATTGTCTCTAGCTCTAAGACCCACACTTCTGAGTGATGTTTCTTCCACCCAGTCACAATCACATGACATTTTTATAGTCTGGCAATTTAAAAACCTAAAATATCAGCCTTGAAGATATGTAGTCTCACTTCTTATCTAAAATAGACAGCAGTTTAACTACTCATTTTGTATAAAAAAATATGTCAACACTGTAGCCTTGGAAGAGAAATCCTATTGCTATTCAACCTGTCTCTAGTCAGCACATACTTCATTTTAGGACCTATTACTTGGTAAACACAAGCTCATTTCCTATTTATAATATTGGTTCAGTTTCTTGTATTCACTTACATCATACATTTAAAGTTCAAGGAGTACAAGTGGTTGGAGGATTTGCTGAATTAAATGCATAATCAAAAGTCATCAGAACCCATTGTATCACATTGTCCTGCTTTTCTCTGTTTTGTCTTATGTCTAGGCTATATGTTTTCTGTGATATGGCAATGTTGATTACTTAAATTTTGGACACTCAATTCTAGAAAATAAAAGGATGTTTTGCCAACGGTTCTAACAAAATACTCTGTGTAGGTTTCCTATCAATTTTGCTTGAGTCTCGTGCTCCTCACCCATCATGGATGGAGGTGTTATGATTGCATCAATCTTACAGAGCATATTCTCAGGCTGACACCTAGCAGATGAGATCAACCCCACATTAACCACATCGGCCAAGAATGAAGGAGAAGCTATTTCCTCAAACAGATACTTGATAGAAAGACATATGTTCAACAATTCTGAATTCTGTAACACTGAAAATGCCAGAGAAGAGACTAATTAACAACCTTCAATTTTTTTCAGTGGTCTTTTGTACATAAAACATAAATCGTGAGTGCTACAAATGACTTTGTCTATTTTTTAATGTTCACCAAATTTTTTCTCCTTTCTCTTGAATTATTCAAATCAATTCCACAGTTACATATTGAATATTATCCTTTGCTTTTAAACACATATACCCTTCAATTAGTTGTATTCTAGAAGAGGAGATAGCCATGTATAATGATTAACTATTCTAAGAGAAAAATGGGTAAGTACAACGGTACTTACTGTATTGATGTACTGGGTAAGAATTGCAAGAATATTCTTTTCCAAATTAAATATTCTATCTGTGAGTCAGTTTCTTTCCTAGTTAAAGAATTTCTCTCCTTACCTAGATTTTTGCTGCTTCCTTAAACTCAGTATTATATAGAATATGCTAGTCTCATATCAAGCATAATTTAGATATGCTCTGAATAATATTATTAAATGAACAACCTAGAGTCATTTCTAACTCTCCATAATGGTATATATTATCCAGATACAACAAAAAATGGTTTCTTATGATATACAATGGAATCAAAATATAAAATTCTTCCTAAGAGGTGAGGACCAGGAAATATGACTTCTAAAAGTGTTTCACATCTTCCGAGTTTAAAGATATCAGTAAGGTGCTGACACTTTGTTTTGTGCAAGAGACATGGAAATTAAAAGTTTTAGAACTTAAAGTTCACAAGGAGTGCAAAGTCATCGTTCAATAGTAAATTATTGGAAAGTTTTCCTTTGCAAATATTTTTTGACAAAGCTGGATTTGCCAAGTTTTTATTTTGGCATAACTTTTCTCAAAATACATCTGGGAAAATGAAGCTCATAAGATGTATGGGTTTTGTAGGGCAAAACAGTTGAAAATTTTTTCATTTCATTGTTATGATGAGAGTTATAAAGGCAAGAAATAAATAATCCAAAATGATGAAACAAGATGTCAAGTTTTATGTATTCTAAGTTAGAAACAGTAACTTAGAAATATTATTTTAAAATTTCAACTTACCAGCAAGAACTGTATCTAAAAACAAGTTTAATATGACCATGTCTCAGCAATACATGTCTGCCTACTTGACTGTAAAATAATGACTATATGCTTAGAAAGGGACTCTGAGAGACAGACTTTGCCTCAGGAAAAATTGAGCCAGTCTCATTTCCTATTTATTAGAATGAACCAAACATTTAATGCAAAAATGTTACCATGTAATTTAAGAAATAGAGAATTAAGAAAACGAGAGGAATTTATTGACATGTATCTTTATAGTCTATGATTGAGGACTCTTAAGTAAGCTGAGTAGATAGAGAAATGAGAATATAACTCTAAGGTATATGATGAGGCATTATCATTTTAGTAACATCAATATGATTTACATAGTGATTCATATTATTATTGACAATAAAAAATAATAACATCTTCACAGGATACCCATTAGCAGCTACATCCACCAAAAGGTAAAACAGCATTTTCAACATTTCTTCCTCAACTGTCACATAGAACAAGGGATAAAGAAGAAAGTGAAAGAAAAAAAGAGAATTCTAAAATAGAAAAGATAATGGAAATATTAAAATAAAACTTACTTGAAACTTTTTATTTATTGCTTGCATATTAACATATGCAAATTAATTAATAATTAACATTTTAAAATGAATGAAACTAATGTTAGAATTTGAGATCAGAGAAGGATTTACAATTCTTTATTTTCCTGGTCTCTAATTGAAAAGGATATTAATGTATTCTCCCAAATACATTAAAATAATTCCATTAGATGCATGATGTTGCAGTTACATGCAGAACTTCAGAGCTTTTGGAGGAGAGTGGTAAATGTACTGCTCTGTCTTAGTAAGCTAAAACTGCAACAGTAGGGTCTAGAGATTATAGACTACAACATTTGGTTGAAAACTGTCAAAAATTCAAGTTTTAGCTTCACAAGTTCACCTCAATAAGACTAGGGGAGTGTAATATGTGGATTGTCATTCATATATCACACACATGCATATGTATGTGTGCATGTATATATATATATATATTTATATATACATAATTACATAGTTACATTTGTCTGTGGCTTCAGGGTTAATACTTTGAGCATGAAGATTAGACAGAAAGATCTGTGATAATGTTTGATGAATATAAAACTTCCCACTTAAAACTCTTTCCCTCACTTACTAAAAGCTCCACCTATTTCAGATTCTTGGCCTTTGGGATGACATTTTTAGGAAGCCATTTTATTCTACTCACTACAGTCCCCTTTAAAATGCTAACTCTCAAACAAATTGGTGACTACTAAGTGTAATGGGTAGAGAGATGTGCAAATTAGGTAGAGAAGGTCAATTATAGGGTAAAAGATGGAATTGAATTGCTGTTGGTAGACTTAATGTTGATTTGCAGTGATATATACTTCAAATCCATATAATGCTAGTATGCAATGTTACTTCAATAAAAATTTTAAAAATTGAATGCTAGTTATCTAAGCAGTTTAAATCAGTACACCTGAGCTTGTTTCAGCCAATAATTCTACATGGAGACTCCATAATCTAAAATTTTATATCTACTCCAAAATATTTTTTTTAAAGTGACTAACAATTCATTGCATTTTCATAAATCAAAGTACTGTATGTCTAACAACGAGACCTTTTTCTTCCATAAAGTAATCACTATTATTAAAATGAGTTAATATCATATTTACCTTCATTAATTTATCTTATGTTGCACAGGTTAAATTTTTTGGACTACATAGGATATTTTGGGTTCATAATTAAGTGTTCCTGAATAACCCTAAAATTTATTAACTTATTAAATTATTAATTTGAGTCACAAAATATTCTGAAGATACAAAAATGAAACATTTAGCCCACATATATTTTTTTATTAGACAGCCAAGTGATTCCTAGCAGTCCAGCAGATTTCCTCTCAGGCATCATTGGCTGAGCTTTAAATTCATTCTCTGTTGTGAAAGGTCATTTCTGTCAACAAAGAGAAAAGGAAGTGACTCTTGGTGGCAACCAACCACCATACCGGTATTGGCAATTTGATATTAAAATTACTTATTTTTACTGAATCAGTGCTTGACTCTACTATTGATACTTGATATTTTGTTACTTTTGATTCTTGATTGATCAGTTTTTTAAGACTAATGCCTCCACCTTCCCCTTATGCCTTCCATTTGGATAAACTAATTAAAAAATAATCTCAGATACTCCTACATTGAGCACCACGGAATTTTTACCCTATCTCCAATCTTAAACTTCATAGAAATTCTAAGCCTATTTCCTTTTTCTGTTTTCTTGAACTATTTATGACCAGCTAGGTAGACCTGCCTTCGTTCACCTCTGATACCTCATTGCATTAGTCATAAACTTTCTTTATCTTCCTGTGACATCCATATGAAACTTGGAAGAAGGGGACATTCATTTTCATAGTGATGACTTTACCACATTCTTCACTTATATAAACTATTTTAGATGTAATATCACTTTGGTTTTATCATAATTCTTTCAGTGCTTTAATTATCTAAATGGTTATAGATTAATGAAGTGAGATTCTTGAATATGAGGTTGTTTTTTTTTCTCAAAGATAGATGATAACTGAAAAACTCAGCACTCAAAACTCCTTATGCAGAGCTATTGTTTCTACACTACAGGACCTCTAGTATATTTTCTAAATACAGTTGGGTAAAATGTCTTTATTTCAAGAGCAATTTAAAATTAATGATATTCATATGGGGTTTGCTAAATGTTCTGCACTAACAAAAATGTCTGCAGAAATGTAAAAGATGTGTGTCTCCTAACTTTGCAATAAAGATTATAAGGAAAATGTAATTACTTCAATGAAAAAAATGAACTTTTCAAGATCACTGGAAGTTCCAATGCTATAGAACAAAAAGTTAATCCTAACTATATAATGTTGTATTATATAATCCTATGTATAACTGTATGTTTTCTACTATTTTTGAGAACTCTCTGTGATTGAACCAATATGTTGAATGCTTATACTCCATTCCATTTAATCCTCACAGCAGCCTTAAAAGGAAGGTATTTTCATATTTCACAGATGAGAATCCTGAGAATTTGGGAAAATTTAGAGAATTCCTCTATTTTAAGAGACAGGATTTGGACACAGATTACCTAAATTGAAATAAAATGGAGATCTTATAACAAGTGTTTAATACTATTCCCTGATATTATTATTCTAGAAATTATCAAGTTTGAGAACGTTATTGTTTAGTTTATTGGAAACATTTTACTTGCACTTATTGTCAAAATCTCAATATTTAAACATAAAACTAATTCATATTTGCCAATTATTTTAAAGCAATGGTTACCAATGTCATTTTTCATGTTCTAGAAGATAGTCTGAATCTTCATGTTGTATTTTTAAGATAATATTATCAAATAAAATGGAAATACCTTCATAATCAACTTTGTGTTCATTATTCATTTTAATAAATCCTTACATCTCTACAGCTATTTTTATGATTCTAAAGTGCATTCATGTTCTTATTTGTTTATCATAAACAATCCATCAAAGTAGGAAGAGAAAACATTATTATTCCTATTTTATAATCTCAGCTACTGAAAAGAAAGTTCATAATGTTTCGGTCTCATGTAATGCTTTTGATTTGAGAGAAAACAAGAATGTTGGAAATGCAAAAGTTTTTTTGAAAATATGATTTTAAAAACCAAGTCATTTAATACATTATTGTGTATTCCACTGCTGGAAATGATTTATAGAAGATGCTTTCAGTTGAAAAGTTTTGAGTTTTTAATTTTTTAAATGCTTATGCATGTGATATATTTTTCTAGCTGTGATATTTCTTGCACATGAATTATTAAAAGAGCAAGAGGGGGAAAAAGTTTTTAATTACTATTTTATTTGCTTTAATAATTTTATAATAATCTGTCCATAAATATCTGACATATTTAAAAGTATGATCCTAAGCAATTAATTTCTACTATCATTCATTCAACAAACTTTTATTGAGACTGACAAAAAAACTTTACCTTTCCTCTCAGCTAGACTGAACTTTAGACAATTATTCTTGATTCTAAGTCCATGAACTCTCTTCATAATTTATTTTAGCAAAATTTCAATTATAAATTCTCTCTCTAAGACTCTGCAATGTAAATCTTTTTAAAAGCCTCTTGCCAATATTACATTAAGAATGTCTTTCTCAGGGACCTAGGAGTCATCCCTTTGAAATGTTATCATCAAAGAAGATAGCACCCCTGTTTCCCAGTATCTGTGGGAGAGTAAGAACCTAACTTAGGGAAGCACCTTACTCCAGTGTGTAAAACTATCTCCTATCAAAACAATAAGAAAAAGTTGACCTACAATCTTTTTTAACGAGAATTTTTAAAAACTCCCACCTTTGTTTCTGCAGTCAAGCTCACTCAGAGTTCTGACCTCTCTTCTCTGTTTCAAGTCTTAAAATCTTCTTTGCCTGTATAGCTTCAGTGGTTGCAATGTTTTAAGCACCTTTGTAGGCAGTAAGGGTAACCTTACATGAATAGCATGGATGCCACACCCTCCAGGGATTCCCAGTGTGGTGCAGGGGGAGGAGTGAGAAGTGAGAAAGGGGAGTAGGCGAAGGCAGATAATTAAGCAGATCATTCTTATTCCTCTTATGGTGGTGTCATAAAATGAAAATGCAGGGTAATAACTAATATTTTTTAAAAACAACAAACAAAAGTAGTTTCACAAGTAGATTCAGATAATACTTTCCAGAACAAAATTTTAGATAAATCATAAAAATAAGTTATAGGTTAGTTTTAGGCTTACTACACCAAGAACTTGTTACTAGTAAGAGTTATAAATTAATACCAGCACCATTTCAACTGCTGCAAAGACAATGACATTTGTACATTTGTCCTGTCCTGGATGTGTTCCTTGTGCAAGACTGAACACCACTGTGCAAGACTCAAAGGATGCACATGTCAGTAAGGCATCATTAAACATGGTCTCAAAGAACTCACATTGCATTAATCTTTAAAGTACAGTCAGCAGTCTAAATCAGGAAAGACTGAAAAATAGTGCAATCTGTCATTGGCTCCATCTTCTACTATCTTCATATACTTCTTCTAGGCATCCCAAACATAATAAAGCCTCAGAATGTTCCTGACCTCAAGCTACTCAAACTCTCATCTATTGTACTACTTAACTTAGCTGCATTCCTGTGCTTTTTCTTGCTAATTAATTAAATTGTCCAAAATATACACATAATTATTTCAA
This sequence comes from Solenodon paradoxus, assembly GCA_004363575.1. Lineage (NCBI taxonomy): Eukaryota > Metazoa > Chordata > Mammalia > Eulipotyphla > Solenodontidae > Solenodon > Solenodon paradoxus. The sequence continues at coordinate 1,864,459 of RJWH01000011.1, forward strand.
AGACCAAATGTCTACACTTCTATTTTGATGTTAACAGAGTCGATAAATTTGTTCTAATACTGTAATTCTTGGTAAATTCAAGCCCTCTCTATTGACATTATTAAAAGATAAATTAAGGTTAGTAATTGTTTTTAAGAACTTGTTTGAGCAAAATTTTATTAGAATTGTGCAGTGCCAAAGAGAACTGTCTGGAAGTACTCCACACACAGGAGGTAAGGAAAAGATATCTATAGAGAAAAGGACGAAGCAAAGCCAGAAAATTATTTGATTGATTATAACTTGTCATATGCCTTATTTGAAAATTTCTTATTTGCTGTTTGTGATTGGCTGTCCTTCATTGTTTTGATTTCTTATCCTTGAGTTATTTACAGAGTTGGTTTTTTGTTTCTGTTTTTATTTTTTGTTTCTTAAAGGAAAGGTGCAAGTAGGAACCAAGGAGAACAGGCAAGCAAGACGAGAAAGAAGGAAGAAGAACTTTATTTTTTTTATTTAGTTGTTCATACTGGTTGCTTCTCTAAACCTGGGACTGGGACCCAGGGTTACGTGGCCTATGATCCTTCTGAAGTAATCAACCTAACTGCTACTCCACGAGGATGTGTCCAGGGTTGGGTTTTGATTTGTTTAGAAAGGCTGCTAAGGTATCAGTATCACCTGAGTATTTTGGCATCTAGTTTAATAATAACAGCATATATCATGAGACACTTGATGAAGGAACTTTATAGATTTTCTAGGTCAACGACTTTCTGAAACTAGACATAGGCCCAGAAGATTGAAAAACTGCAACTAGAATTCTGGCTCCTCTACTCATTTCTTTAGTAACTTGTGTAAATATCTTTTCATTTGCAAGCTTCATTTCCCTGAGCTGCAAAGTGAAATTATAGCAATCCCTCTAGACTTTTGGAAAGCTAGCTGTGTCTGATCAATAATGTTAGGTATAAGTAATTTCTTTCTATTCTATCATTCATTCAATAAACAAATGTTGGTGACAACTGCACATCAAGCACTGTTTTAGGAATATATGACAAAGCAATGAACAATAGTGGATACACCTTCCCTATCTGGTTGTCAGATTTCTATTTGAAAACCTCCGGTGATAGGAAAGCTACTTTCTCTTGAAGCAGCTTTCAGGCACCTGTAATTGTGAGAAATATCGCCTTAAATTAAATAACAAGTCAGTCACTCTGTAATTCCTATCCATTTATATTATTCCCTTATAACAAGAGCTCCTATTAAGTAACTGTTTATTTTTCATCATACAGACATTTAAATCTAGAAGGCAATCTGAATGAAGCCATACTTCTTAAGAACCTGTAGCTCTCGCTGTTCCTGGACTGGTCACTTGCTCCAAATCTACCCTGATTGTTTTTTCCCCACAATATCCTTAAAAGAATGGTATACAAAACTAGTCATTATAATCCAAAAAAGAAAGTAGGTTACTCATCATCATCATAAACAAAGTTTAACTCAAAATGAATCAAAGACCTTGGCATAAAACTTGAAACCATAAAATACTTAGAAGAAAATGTGGGAAAAAGATTCAATCGCCTCAACCTAAGAGATGTCTTTGGGGAAGGAACAACTACAGCAAAAGAATCCAAAGCAAAACTAAACAATTGGGACTACATCAAACTGAAAAGCACTGCACAGTGAAAGAAACCATCACCAAAACAAAAGGACATCCCATCTAATTATTCACACTACATACATCAGATAAGAACTTAATTTCCAAAATATATAAAGAGGTCATCCGTATCAACAATAGTCAAATGACCCACTCAAAAATTGGGCAAAGTAACTGAATAGACACCTTTCTAAAGAAGATGCACAGATGGCCTACAGTATATGAAAAAAATGCTCTACATCACATCATCAAAAAAGCAAACAAAAACTAAAATGAGATAGTACCGTACCAGTGAGGGTGGCCTATGTCAAAAAAGATTGGAAACATCAAGTGTTGGAGAAGGTGTGGAGAAAAAGGAACCAGCCTACACTGTTGGTGGAAATGTAAATGGGTACAACCTATTTGTAAAACAATATGGAGATTCCTCAAACAAACAGAGGTGAATCTACCATTTGATGCAGCAATCCCACTTCTGGGTATAGACCCAGAGGATACAAAATCACTAATCAGAAAAAACATCTTCACCACTATATTCAGAACAACACAGTTCACAACAGCCAAGACGTGGAGACAACCTAATGTCCATCAACAGATGACAGGATAAAGAAGTTATATATACACTCAATGGAATTCTATGCAGCTATTAAAAAAGATGAAATTGTGCCCTGTGTACCAATTTGGATGAAACTGGAGGGGATCATGTTAAGACAAGTCATAAAAGACAGAAATACAGGATTATTTCACCCATATGAGGAATATAAAATTAAACAAATTAACATAAATACAACAAAACTTATAGGACACAGATCTGTAGTTGCGGGGGGTAGTTTTGATGGGGTGAAAGGAAGAAAAGAAGGGAAAGTGGTGGTAAAGGACTCTAGAACTCTGGTGGTAGCTGTGCTATGAAATGTAGACTGAAATGCAATTTTAATATTCTAAAATGAATATAGTATTGAGAACAAAAACAATAATAAATATTACTATTAAAAAGACTAATCATGATGTTTCCTCTATTCACGTAATGTGCTTTTTATTAATAAAAAATCTAGGCTCAGAATAGATTAACTAGCAGACATATATCAGTAATTCATATGGAGACCAGACCATCTGAAAGCCCCCTGATTTAAGGCTCATATCCCTTATTTTATAGTTGGGAAATTTTTTTTAATAAAGAACAGATTAATTTGTGTTTTATATTTTTACTGTTAATTTATCATAACAACATGTCAAATATTTTTTAGTTTTCACCATGCAACATTTTACTCTCCCTTAGCTTTGTGTAATTTGAAAATTCAAATATATCCCATCTCTCTCCAGTGTTATAAAATGTAAACCATTACCAATGGTCAGAGACAAACTCATTGTTTCTGTGTTAGAATTCTCTCCAGTTTGAAATCAAGCTATCCATCATCACTGTTTCGACACCATCAATTCTTTTTAAATCCACCTGATAATGTTATATTCTCTAAACCTATATTACCATGGTAAAATTGGAACTACAATTTACGATCTCTGATTTTGGCATTTATCTTAGTCTTTTTAATTCTTAAAAGCTATTCTGTAATATTTCTTCTACAAGTTTTCTCACAGAATAGAATTTGATCATAGACCTAAATAAAATTCTAAAAACTCATTTTAGAATCCAGTCATTCCCTACAATCTCTTCATCCTTTCAAAAAGTCTGCTCTTTTCTAGGCCTTTGCAGATAACAATGCTTTGACTGAGTGGGCAGTTGTTTGAGAAGTGTAGATTCCTTCGCATTATTCTCAGTATCTAAACTCACATAGTCGTTTTCTTTCTTTTTTCTTACTACTTTTTTCTCTTCTTTCCTTCCATCCTTCCCTTCTTTTCTTTGCCTAGATCTCCTTCCCTTCTCTCTTTCCCTCTCATCTGTTTTTCTTTCTCCAAAAATAATTAGAAAATTTTTTTTATCATAATGTATTATAGCATGCAAAGAGCATAAAATATTTTATTAAAATGTAATTCCAAGACACACCCTGGTGGAAGAGCGGTTAGGTTACTCCCCTCCAAAGGATACAGGCCACATACCCCTGGGTTCAAGTCCTAGGCCCGGGAGGAAGCAACCAATGTGAATAACTAAATAAAAATAAAAATAAAATAAGATGGAGGTGTTTCTTTCTCCTTTCTTCCCCGGCCCAACTGCTTGCACCTTTCCTTAAAAGAATGTATTAAAAATTCTCTATACTTGGGCACTGCTTAATCCCTTTAAACCTAATTCATAAGTTTTTATGAGCAATTGTTGAATAGATATAAAAAGGCTTAGATCATCTTTAAAGCATAGTAAGGTGTTAAATAAATGTCAATGTAGCATGATTTTAAATGTACATACCACAATTTAGGGAGCAATATATATAATTTGTATTTTTACTGCAAACTGATCTAATCTTCAATAGATTCCCCAATCCCAACAGTGGAAAGAAGGGGAACAGAGATAAGACCTTCAACATGGCATTAAAGCTATGCTGGTTTATTTCAATTTTAAATACGCACTTTGGGCTAACAAAGTTTTGGACTTTGTTGTTATTTGGGAAACACACAGTAAATTTTAAATATCGAAATTCTATCCATGCCAGTTTTCCTGCTTCTTCAAGGCAACTCATAGCTTCTCTATTTCCAAGGTCTTAAGCAAAATTCTTTTAAGGTCACCCTCATTCTGGTCCTATTTGCCAATCACCACTTTCTCCTTTGGTTTTATGTCTGATGGGAACTTTCTCACATTGTGTCTTCTATCCTGACTTTGACTCAGAATAAAATTCCATGATTTCATCTGCCCAGAAAGGTCTGTTATAATGGTAAAAGGAGTATATGGAGCAGAATGGTTTACGGGAAATTAAAAAAACAATCACAACTTGAGCAAGTTAAAAGAAGAGTAAAATTATTTCTTCATTTTAATAAAAATAGTGATGAGAAACTCAAAAGTATTCTGTAAATATTATATAAATCGAAATTTTAAAATTTTACAATAATGTTAATTTTAATTATAATTATTAAAATTTTAAGCATATAATAACTTGTTTTAAAAACATAAAACTCCTGGTTTTCATAGAATGAAAGTGTTTATTACAATTTCAATGTGTACTTGGTTCGATATTTGTTTCTTGATGTCGTTTCTGTAACAGCTAAGTTTAGAATAAACAATTTGATTTACTTTCACTTTAAATAAGGTGAACTCTCTGTATAACTTTATGATGAATGTTTCTTTCCTACAGTTAGAAGAAAACCATTGGATATTTCAGAAGTCTTTTTTGTTTTCATTTTAATGTCTTTGGAAGCACAAGCACAAATTTTATTATTTCCCATTATGATCGTTGACTATTTAGCTGAGATCCTAAACACGCTAGTTTTCTCCCCACAAAGTTCCCAGGTATCTGTCTATTAAACCCTAATAGTTGCCTGGGTTAAATTTTTAAAAACACGGGTCTAATCCAGCCTTTGTAACTTACTCTATAAAAATAGGTCTCAATGGAATTCAGTGACTTATTCAAATTATAAGTGTGCTTAGTACTTTAACTGGAATCTCCTAGAGTAGCTAGTGTGACCTCATGTTTCTTTTTATGGTCAATTTAAGAATTTACAATGCATAATTACAATTATTGCTGATATTTTTAAAGGAGCGCATTTCACTTGAACCAGTTAATTTCCAACTAATCAATGTCTTCCAGAGCTCCAAATTATCTTCTTTAGAATTTTAGAGCTTCACTTCCATTTTATTCCTAATATTCTATTACCTTTTCTAAGGCAATACCATAGTCTTCACATAATATTCTTAGATCACCCAAGGCCCATTTCTAAAGATCAGTTTAACTATATAAGATTTTCTAGAGAAAAACAACAACGAAAAGTTTTCTTGTTAAAAACATGCTAACACAAAAATGCTTATGTCATAGGTAAAAGAAAAAAATATTTCATGGAAGATAATGAATTAACACAGTTTTACCATGTGACATAAATTTTATTGCCATTTTCTTATTTTCCATTTTGCTTTCACATTATGTCCTGAGTATAAAGCAAGAGTTGTCACTTTTCAACATCCTCAGTTGTAATAAAAATGTATTAAAAAGCCCCAATAGTTTCAGGCTTATTAGCACATTTTCAGAGATAGCATTAGATGTACAGCCCCAAGTGGGAATATTAAAACCACACACATATCAAGCTATTGGACTTGAGAGGAAAATAAGTTTATGGTATGTTTTGTTTGCCCTGATTTACATTTGGAACATAACTTTCAGTCATGCATTATTAACTAGAGATAAGACAGGGAAAGGGTTGTATTGTCCCAAGATTAATTAATGGCTGTTCTTCAGTAAACATTTGCCTCAGAGACAGTTAGTCTGAACAATTTCTGTCCTATTCTGGGGAGCTTGCCACTGTGTATCTGAAAACTCAGACCTGTAGAATCCTAATACCATGAAGAAAAAAATATGCCTATATAAATCTAAAGCTACCTACTGGGACACAGGAAAGTATTTAACTCAAAGGAACAGTCTGCATGCTCGCCCTCAGCTTGATAAGAAAACCTCTCACAGTTCATGTTTCTTTTGTATTTTAAAATGCAAACAGATATTTCCTGATTAATTCCAGAAACAACTAGTTACATAGGACCTACCTATGACTTCCTCTCTTCAAAACCATTTGCCTGGTATCCTGAGGTGCTGTAGTTCATTGCATATCATAAAAAGCAAAGAACTTTTAACCTAATATTGTTGCAGATTCTAGTATTAAAAAAATATAGAATTAAGCTTCAGTTGGTTGATTTCTAACAGAACTTTAAACTTCAATTTTTTTAACTCCCTCAGTCTTTATCTTTTTGTTGAGAAAGACAACACTTGGGTATAAGGATCAAATTTTGATTTCAAAGACTTACATCAGGTCACCATTTTCCTATTCATGCAAATTATCTGTCTTATTAGCACTTTATAAAAGGTTTCCCTACCTGCACACTGTTAATGTTTCTTTAATTTTCAGATACTGACAATTTTTTGTGACTGCCATGGCAATGCAAAATGGTTACCGCAAGTATGTAAGATGAGCCTCTTTCTTGGTTTTATCATTGGCTTTTTTCTTTTTCTTTTTTTTTAAAGCAGTGGTCCGATATAGATATATCTGGATGTGACTTTCTTCTGGAATTTTAACCTCCTGTTTAAAAATCCTTTCAAACAGGATTTATCCTGTTTGGGCACTGAGGGTTTTTTGTTGTTGTTGTTGTTTTTTAATTGATTTTATTGAAGGAATATTGCATTTTAACATCAACTTGGTTTGAGGTACACATGATAGCAATTTTACACCAGTATACAGTACACTAGATTTACCCCTATTTCTTTTTTTCCCTTCACTTTACAATTAATCCCCTTTTCCCAGTTTCTCTTCCCCGGCTCAGCCCTCTCTTCCCACACCTTCTGACTTGCCTTTTTTCCCACTAGAAGTCTATTGTGGTTTCCTTCTTTAAATCTATCTTTTACTAAATGCCCCTCAGTAGTCTTTTGGGAATTGGTTGTAGTAGTTTATGTGATAGGTCAATTTTTCAAATTTTGGTCATGTCATAGTAAGCATATTTTTTGAACAGCAACGGTACTTGTTTATTACTGTATGGAGTATTTATATACTTCATATATATGTATATATATATGTATATACATATATATATATAAAGTATTTTGAGTATTAGAAAGGAGAATAGTATTTATCTCAGGTAGAGGAGGTGATTAGCATAGACTAAGGAGTTGCACAAAGAAAGCTCCTGGAGTGTGGGAAATGGGTAAAATTTTGTGTATGAATTTATATATATGAAAAATTGAGTTGTCCAATTAGGTGTTACTACATATAAACTATATTTTGATGAAAATGATTTGTCATTTTTCACTTATTTTTACAATAGGCATTTATTATGTTCTTTAAATTCTCCACACCATTACTTTAAAACATAAACTAATAAATGGAATGACAATATTTAGTTAGTTGATTATTTCTTCAGTAATGTTCCTTGGGCATCTACTTTCTGTCAAATGTAGAAATAAGATACAGAATTTCTTTGAATCTGCAGTTTAGCCTGCGGAGACACATAAGTTAGAAGCAATTATATTAGGATCATATTCCTATGACTGGGGAAAGTGTGGTAGTTTATTTTTTCTTGTTTGCCTATTTGTTTTAACACATAAGTGGGTCAACAATCAAGTTGGAGGGTGACGTGTCAGAGAAAGTCTCCCTAACAAGAAGGCAGTTGAGCCCATTATGGAGGATATAGTCCCAAATTTTTTTTTAAAAGTGATGCAAAGAGATACTGAAACAACTTGACAGAGAGACTTAAAAACAATAAAGTTATCACTCTGCTTTTATTCAATATGTGAAAAAACCAGCCCAATTAAATGCAAGATATTAAGGTGGAGATATTAAGAAATTACTGGAAATTGGAAATACATTCTGAGTATAAAAAAGTTCAAGGGAGAAACGTGTTAATTAGAAATTGGAAGGGCAAAAGGAAAACTATTTCAGCATAACCTGATACCAAGGTCTTAAGACCTGTTAGGTAATAAGGTCACATGATCTCAAAGTTCTGCTATGCCACCATATATTTCACATGACCAAACAATATTTGTTGTTTTATTTGGTGAATGATGAACATTTATGGCCAGTTAGGACGATGCTTGTATAAAACCTATTAACCAATAAGGTAGACTCTGGTTAAAGATATTAACATTTCTGAATATCAATAAGTTCAGCCAGTTCTCTTCTTCTTGCCATTCATTTGACTCATCTAGTCCAACCTAGTCTTCTCTTGTATTGGGATAGGACTCTGAACCCTAATTATCTACTCGCCTACTTCTCTTACACCCGAACTATCAAAATTTCAACCCTATTTCTCTCCCCTCTGGCCTCACTCCAGTTACCCTCATGAGCTTTCATTATCTCAGCACCTTCTCAGAGTCTTGTAAAGATGAAAGAATAACAGCTACCTGCCTGTGTTATAGAATAAGAAGGGCATTCAGAGGACCCTTTGATTAGAAATCACTCCTCAGTTTTGGTACCATATCATTCCTAGAGTGTCAGTCACTTGAGGTAACCCTATAATCCTCTTACAAGTACATTGACAATTATATTAAGTATATTAATTCTTGTGGAGAGAATGACGTAGTAAGCCACAAAAGCTTCTGTGTGAATCTACCTGTCAGATGTTTTACTTTGAGATAGAAAAACAGTGATATTTAAAGGATGAAAGTATCCCCAAGGACACCAAAAGTATACACAGATGTAGAACCTAAGAATTAAAATTTTCCCACGTCATAATTTAACCCTAGACATCTATGAATATCATGACAAGTATTTTTGAATTTACGTGTATAAAACTTTAAGGACAATATGATAAAAACTCAAGATTTCACCCTAGAATATTAGATGGTGAGTACCTTTTCCAACCATTACATTAGTCAAATAAAATACTGAATCTCTAACTTCATGTGGTGCAGGCCAATTTTGAATATCCTGAAAATCAACCACTATGATCCATCAACTTCACATTGCTCTTTCTCAAAATGGAAACACTCTTGAACCTTGGTTCAAGGAGGTATTTCTCTCCTACTCTGCTCCTGCCCTGGAATGGTTACAACTGGAATCATCAATTCTAAAAAATGAAAAGTCTATATATTTAAATAAGAAATGAAATATGGACGATTTCTAGTGTCTTATGTTTCTGTACTAGAGGAAATGGTAAGATGAAATAAAGTCACTATTACCTCCCACCAGCAGCCAGGAATCTAGGCTGGGACTTATAACTTAAATTTTAAAAACTCATGTATATCTCTTTGAAGCTGCTTTTGGAAAATGAAGGCTTCATTAAAAAAATCCTAAAATGATCCTTATGTAACATGAGCTTCTATCCCTAATCATTAAATGACATGTATTGCTAACAGGAAAGTACACTAACCATTATTTCTTTGAGTTTACAGGTATTTGCAATCTTATCTATCATCTTTTCTCCATAGACTCAGACACAAAAATTGTATGATGAATCCTGCTGGAAATTAATCATTTCTATCAGATCTAGTTGAACAATTTCTGAATTTTTGTTTATTTTGTTAAGCTATGTAGTATAGGTACATAGAAATTTTAGCTACATGAGTCTCAAATCTTATTTAGTCCAACTCCTTCATTTTTCAGATGAGAAAGCTGAGATCTAAAGAGTTATGGCAATCCATTATTAACACTAGATAATAGTGTCCTCTTCCTTGAAAGTGGGTCAGCGGTGTCAACACTGCATACTAGGGATAATGTTAAATAAAAACCTGGACTGCATTTTAATTCAGATCAAACTCACATGAGCAGGTTTTTGTTCTAGAATAGCCATCAAATAAAAATAAACAAGGGTCAAAAACCCGTTTTTTAACAAGTACTTTACCTTTCCTCTGTGTATAGTTAATTGCATATATTCATGTCAGGGCATAGCCCAAACAAGCCAAGCCCTGTAATTACTTACGGAAGCAAATATTTTATTCCGTTTTAAAAATGGGTTTGCTTCTGTTAAATTAGTTATCCTGAGGGAGGGCAAAAACCAATTCAGGGCTTGTTTATCTATTCAGAGGGCTACATTCTCATTCTGCCTGCACTGCAGAAATTTGAAGAAACTAAAGTCCAAGGCATTAATGCTGAAACTTTAAATCTGTTCATTGACTCTTTACAGGATTAACTTTCTAAGTATGCTTAAATTCAAAGGCATTTGTTTGCAATGGAAGTCAGACTCCTTAAGCCTAATCAGGAGCTGTTGCTGCAGTTTATTTATAGTTCAGAAGGTCAAACTGATTCACTTAATTGGAAAACGCTGCTTCCTAGTCTATGTGCCTATTGATGTACTGTACATTTGACGCGATTACTTACCAGGGTGAGATTCTAATATGACCTTTGTTAATAAGGTGCATTCTCCATAATGGGCTGTTTGCAGTTTCTAAGAGCCGTTTACATGATGTGCTTGGTAATCAGTTATACAGTGCAATTCCCATGGTGGAGAAAAGAGCCACTTTAATTCCAATAGTGCAGAAGGCTCAAATCTGGGAAAATTTTAGTGGTCTATGGTTGATTACTTGCAAAGTTCCACATATGCTTTTAAAGTGGAAAAGGCATGTTTATACAACCGGCTGACATCATGCACTTTCCATTTGGAAAATTGCAACAAAGGATATAAACATCAAGTGTGAAAAAGTACATGTAGGAAACAATGGACAATGATTTGCTCATACAGTCAAATATATTGTTCACAACATAATCAACCTTCATTCGCTCTGCAACATAGAACACACACACACACACACACACACACACACACACACACGTGTTTTATGAGCCTATTCTTAAAATTTCTATTTTCAAGAAAGGTACTAAGACTCTACTTTCAGGGATCACTTTTAGAGCTTGCTGAAAAGAGTACTATCACCAAAACCATTTAAACCATCAATTTTTAAAGAATGTTATCTGAATTTTCACAATGCCTATGGGGTGCAAAAGAATGTCTATTTTAAAGAGAAAAAACAAAATACACTTTTTAAATGAGTGGAATGATATATAGAAAATCTCTTGGACTTGGAAGCAGGCAGCCTGAAATTGGTGTTGGCGTTACACTTATTTGCTGTGTGATTTTGGTCAAGTTAATTAACCTCTTTGAGACTGTTCATTTATCTATGAAATGAGAACAATAATGGGCATCTCATAGGTATGTGAGTATTAAATAAAGTAGCACTCAGTCCACTCTGCTGTGACATGAGAGCTCCTGAGAACTCAAAACAAAATCAAATATAAATATTACTGTTTTATTATATTTGTTTTCTAATAAAACTAGTGAAAAAAAAGCAATTAAAGTCAAAGGGGGTTTGGACCAGAAAAAGTTATCTTTCTTGCAATATTTAAATAATGAAGTGCTTTTTTTACTATAAACTCCATGAAAATTAAGCACTAGATTCAGAAGCAAAACATTCCTAAGACAACCAGACTTTCTTTCATTCTATCAAGAGCAATGCTTTGTCTTTCTTTTTTCTCATTACCACAGTGCTTCTTACACATTCCTATTAATCATGTTTACAACAAAACACATGCTATGACATAAAATAGCCCTCTTTTAATTATTACCATGATTTGTTGGCGGTCATAATCCGTTTACTATCAAAAGTGGTCCACATAGTGCAGATGTCTCATACCTATGTGCCTACAAGGACCACTTGGCAAAAATCTAAAAATCCAGATTTCTGAACTTAAACTCCTGTAATTGAAAATTCAAAGCACACAAAGTTAAATTAGTAACGTGATTGGGGAAACTCCTCTGGTTTTCTTTATCGATTAGACAACTCTTATTCTTACAAAGCTTGGCAAGGAGAAGAGCTGCATCATGGAAGTCAGGATTGATGAAGAGGTTTCTTTAGTTAGCTTCCTGAGAGTGGGTCCTTAAGAATTCTACTGAAGTTGAAAAAAGGCCTCAGGAAACACTCTTGGGAAATCTCCTGTAGGCACCTAAAATATTATAGAGGGGGGTCTCAAGATCTTACATTAGTGGATGGAAAGAATCATCAGAAATATGTTTATTGAGATATATATGTTTATATATATGTATATATATACATATATATATATATATATATATATACAGTCATCCCTCACTATATCGCGAATCACTTATCTCTTCACTGTATCATGGGTTTTTTAAAAATATATATCTAATTCTATATTGCAGAATTTTCGCTATATTGCAGGATTTTGCAATATACCTATATTTCACTAGTGAGTACCCACATAGAATTTCATATGTTGTTAAAATTACATAGATTTAAGAGCATAGAAAGTGTTTATAAGAGTGTGGGAAGGTTTTATAAGAGTGTAGGAAGGGTTTATAGGCAAGTAGGAAGGGTTTATAAAGTCTTAAAATATATATAAATAACAAATTATAACGCTGCTACTTCATGGATTTTCACCTATCATGGGAGTCTCTGGAATGTAACTCCCACAATAGGTGAGGGATTACTGTATATGTATATATAATATATATGTATATATAATGCATACATATGTATTATAATGCATGCATATATATGTATTATATATATGTATATATAGTGCAATTTTCCTCTTATGTTGGGTTGACTTGGTCAAAAATAGAACTAGAGATATTACAAAATAGATTCTAATAAAATCTGTCATATTTTTGATCTTCAAAATTATTTGAATATCAATTACTGTGAGTACTAATTCTATTTTATGAAACTATTTTTTAAATTTTTTTAGGTATGGCTTTGTAAATGAGTAAGGAAAATGTAGTAGTTAAAAGCATTATGTGGATTCTTGACAAAGTAAATGATCACATCTTATTAGATCTTTATGAAGGTTCCAATTTCCAAAAGCATAAACTTCTTAAAAGGAAAATTAATCTATGTTTGCTGTCTTATAGAAAGCAATTTGAAAAATATTGTCTTTTACTGGTCTGAGAAAAAGAGAAATCAATGTTCTTACATTTTCATGATTTAGATATATCTTTAAACATTCAAATGGTACAATAGTAAATATATTCTAACTCATTTTTTCTTCAAGACTTTCTTTTATCAATCCCAAATAATAGCCCCAAAATTAATAATACACGTGAAGCAAATCTGAATCATGTTTCTATTGTCTATGGATTTTGATTTACCCTAAGAATTAATGATGGCCCAAATGTTGAATACAGTTTTAAAAATAGTTATTTCAAAACCAAATTGGTAAAAGGAAATACCGGTTGCTTGTGCAGGACTCATAATTCATGCTTGATTGTTGTATGGCAGAATATGCAATAAAATAGATGGTATCTCACAAGCTCTCTGCATTATTACCTGCAGACACAGAACTTGTTTCGTTTTCTGGGATCTTTTTTTTTTTTCAAGGTTTTCACACTCATCTCACAAAATCTTTTGTTTTTTAGATGTTGTATCCTTCACTTGATTTGATAGACTAACAGATGCTTTATGCCTCATGCTTCCTCACCCTCCTTACTAAGTGTGTTTTTTCTTTTCTCTACTTTTTTTTTAAATCATGTGCAATAATAAAACATCTCTCTATAAGAAAAATTAAATTATAAGCCTTCTCTGGTAATAAATGTTGGTTGTTTTTTTCTACAAGATCTGTTCTCTGAGTAAGATGCCTCTGCATTTCTCAAAAATTGAATTTTCACATGTTCTTGGATGGAGCAAATAAATAGTTTTCAAGGTTTGAAAGCAGAGTTATACTGACACATAGTTGGTCTGGTACCAAAAGTTCTCTTCCAAGTGACAGCATTGCTGACGGCACATAAGCTGGAATTGACTCCATCCCTCTGGTAACAAAGTAAGGGAATCTGTGAGTCCTGGGAACAATATATAGTTAGAAACTTCTTGTAACCAACCTTTTGTATTTCTGTGATTTCTTTATGAAGAGTCTCTACAGTAAATTAATTACTTATCAGAATGACTCTCTAGTTCTTAGAGAGACAATGATATGACAGAATGGTAGAAAGCAGACTTTAATGTTTGGATACTTGACTCATTCACATCAATTTTACTTATAAAGTAGTGACCAGAGGCAGTCACCTGCTTTCTCTAGAGGTCTGGATTCTTAGTTTTAAACTGAAAGTCATACTTGAGTTAACCACACTGGATGAGTATTGACCAAGATCAAATACACAACAAGGAATCTGTAAATACCATTTTAGTCTACCTTGTTTCTAGCTGAGTTTTATATGAGTATAGTAATAACTCTTCAACATAAAGTAGTAGAAACTGTCCTTTTGCCATGTTTATATTTAGGGAAGAAAAGAACAATCTGAATCATTAAGAAGTCAAAATACGAAAATTAAAATTCAGGAGGAAGCCAACATTTCAGCACAAGCGCCGCAACCAACTGAAGACAATGGCGACACAGTCAAATCTCCCTGGTTTTCTGGTTCTTAACTTTGTTGCCCAACTCCTACTTTCTTAAAGATAACTAAACACAAATAAAATTTGAAACATGGTTTTCACCAAATCTGTTTGATTTTTCAGTTCTTTCTGATATTCTTTATATTGATTCCCACCACTTCGATTCATTAGGATTCTGGAAATGGTAAATAACTTGAGTGTTTGAGATGGGAAAATGTCACATTATAAAAATTGTGTGTAAATTTATTGTACTAGGTGTCCCCAGAATTCATTCTATTCACGTTTTTTTGCACAAGAAAGGATGAAAAGAAGTTTTACCCTGAGTGTTCATTTTATATTGCTGCTGCATATAGAGCAAAGTCTGGTCATTATTATATAAACCAGGGAAAAACAACCATGGGACTGGTGACAAAAGAAGAAATTCAACCTAGAACCTTAAAACTAGATGTGTTCATGGCATCATTTACCTCACATGTTTTTGCAACTACACACTTTATTCCGGAACTTTCAGAGATATAGATGTGGTTGCCAGAAGTTCAAAAAACTCTCTCAGAAATCCCTAGCATGGCAAATCCCATCTTGGAGAAACTATAATCATTGCTACCACCCATTACTTTCCTGAAATGAATTGGGAAAAATTTTAGCATGATCTGGACAGCCCCAACCAGACATAGCCATGTTACGTTACTGAAACCTGTATCTCAAATATAATTTCCTGAGTCTGTCACCTGAATCCCCATGCCTCAGTCTCTTCTTCTGCCAACAAAAAGAAAAATGCACTCTTAACCTACCTCTCGCAATGTTGCATTGTTCAAAAGACTTAATTCCTATTAAAGCAATCTGCTATGTCTCTTTTCTCTTCCCAACCTTATCTTACCTCTAGTTCTTATTCACTACTCATTCACTTCAAAAATTCACCCTCACTATTTATCTCACCTTGTTTCTCTTGCCAACTATTAGATGATCAGCCTTTATTTTCTCTGAGTTTTCTCAGTTGTAACCCAAGTTCTCCTATTTTTAAATCTCTCCTACATAATTTTTAACTTATTCTGTAAATTATTTGAAAACCCTTTTTCAGCTACAAGCATATATGATATGTGTAAAAGAAAATAAGTTGATCTGCAAAAATATAGAGATAAAGGTTATTCTATGAAATGTATATGAATTGGTACAACATAAATAAATGGAAAAGGAATATCTTCTGTACTCATAGGATTGTGTTATTCAACTAGTTCAGTCAATAATATTAACGTAGCTAAGGAAAGAAATATCAGCAAAAGATCATATTTTAAAATAGACGGGAAATGTAAGTCCTAAAATGAACTCTGATAGTCCATGTTCATCAACTTTGAACCCTTTAAAATGCATATTCTAGCAGATACAAATAATGTAAGCAATGGGACACAATTTGCTGTAACATAAAGATATTTTAGGTTCTTTCCTGACCTGTAAACAATGCTGTTCAAAAACTACTTGAACAACATTATTGCTAATTCCACTTAATATCGTAACTACTAAATTTAGATGTCAGGCACATCTATATCAAGAATTCACATTTACAACAGATGATGCACAATGTCTTTGCACCAAAAAAAGGAAATGTCTCATTGCAAAGAAATATTTTAGCATTTGTCTCTACTAAATTTAAAAAGACTATCTAATCATGTCTATAAAAACGAATGAAACCAGCTTACAACTAGCAAAGTAGGGTTCCAAAACCTATATCGCCAACATAAAGTCACCCTATAAAAGCCACGGTGTCCAGTCAAATGGCAAAAAATGAACCTCAGCTTTTTTTTCCTTTACAAACTTAAATAGCAGTAAAATAAGAAATATCATTTCCCCTCAAATTAAGAAAAAATTACTTGCAAATCACTGGTCATCTTTATATTATACTACACTCCAAATTGTGTTGCTATTTTATAATTCTTGGTGGGAATGCACATGTTTCTATATTCATTACTTTAAATAAAACTTTTTCAAGATTAGGCAACTGTACACAACTAGATTTTCAAGTTATATGTTTTTTTATGGGCGTTGCTATATTTTGGCCAGTAGTCATTTTCTGCTGCTGATTTGTTAATTTGTTAAATATTTCATGGTGACTGGCTCTAAGAAATCATCATCATTGCTTTAATCCCATCATAAACTTCCTGTCTTCTTTTTTCATATTCTAATTTTTCCAGCCATTTATTTATAGCAAGAGATAGTTAACTCATTGTTCTGTCCAGTGAGATCAAAGGTAAGTATTATGTGGTATAGAAAAGCTCTCCTTTAAAAAAATAACAAACAAAAGATACCTAAGGAGTTCTTTCTCTCAAATAATTCTCTGGTCACTTCTTTCTTTTGTATAATGTACAATGTATTGCACATCCATCTTGTGACAATAAGAAGGAAATCGTGATAATCACAGATATAATAACACAGTGAATTGATAACACCAACAACCACCTATTTATTGCTTCATGTCATATAATAAAACCATATCCCCCATTTATTTGTTTACTTAGAGTGACAACATTGTTTCTATACATTCATTCTGGATCTAGGAAAATACTCAAAGCTATTTTTATGATACAGGAAACCTAGAACAGCTTTGTGTATGTGTCTGAGCTATTTATACTTTATTCTCTAGCATGTATTACCCTCATTCCAATTCCTGTTTACATATGAGTATAAATTTTCACTGTATCCTAGATGCTGACATCATTTTTTATTGATACAACTCAGTTTTCTCTGAAAACAGTGTTGCCAAATTTAGCATTATCTTTGGTCAATGTTAATTACCTTTGTCGAATGCCAGTTCCCAGTGCCATTTTTAGGGTAAAAATTTCGGATAGACAAACTGGAGTTTTATTTAATATTAACTTCGATCATCTATGACAATAGTATTTATTATAGATGTAAAGCTTATTTGTATAAGCTCAATATATTTTGAAAAATATTTAACAAATAGAATAATCATTACTGTAACACACTGTTATTCATCAGACTCTCTTTGACCACTGAGGTCTCACAATATCTGCTCTATCCTCAAAGACTGGATCGATTTCTACCTCCACAGTTGACCCATTATACTACAAACTAGGGATAAATAAAAAACTCTCAAATTGCCTTGCAATATAGGCTGACCATATTTCTTTGAGACAAAAATTGGACAGTGGGATGGCAAAAATGGGATGGGGTTTTGCACTGGTGACTAGGGAGAAGAGAAGATGCAGAGCCATCTGAGCAGGAGCAGAGAAGTGAGGCCAGCAACGAGTAAGTGCTATGTATATGTAATGCAGAGTTGTGATCACATAGTAACGACATGTGGTCCAGCAAAACTTCATACAGCCAGGGCCAATGCAAGGAATTTTGGTATCTTTGGTGTCCCTATAAGCCCTATTCTAAATGTTCTGCCTAAAATACATGCTGCTTTAACCATCCTTGTTCCAAAAATGCCCAATAATCAACCCAGTGCCAAAAATACCCAATAACCACACAGTACCAGATATAACCTCCACAGTACTTAGCTACCACTCAGCCAGGCAGTGTCCTAGGGTCCTGTGCTGATAAAGCTGTCCTCAACATGGGGTAAGAGGGGCAGCTACCTTTGGGCCCCCTCATCAGACTGGACAACTCAACTGCTCCTTTTCCCTATGTTATAGACAACCCTAGTTTATTAAAAATGGGACAAAATTGACACTTATATTAAATCAACCAGATAGTTGGGAAATATGGAAAAATGAAACAATAGCACTGCCCTGCTTAGAATTGACAAAAGAAAAGAAAAAGAAAATTTGAGGGTTTATTTATATGTAACAGTTGAACAGAATTTTCAGATGTAAAATAAAATTCAAACTCAGATCTAAATGCAGGCTAAAACTTCATCTTAAATTACAGAGAGTGTTAATTTTAAACTAAACATTCGACAACATCAAAGTTTTGCTTAAATGGGATAATTATCTCCCTCATTCTAACAACTAATTACTCTCCATTTGTATTATCTTCATTAAAATTCCAATGAAATTAAATAGGATAACATAAATAGAAAATATATTTTCCATGTAATCAGATGATATTTTTAAAAGTTCTTTTCAAAGACCCACCTCAAGAAAACTAATATTTTTAAGTTTGGAAATTCTTACAACCAACTGTAGAAGAGATGCATTTAAACATGAGAAGTATTGGAAACAGTTTCCCTGGAGCATAGTAACAGCAAAGAAATTGAATCGTGAAGTACAGGGAAAATTTGGAACTGCACTGTTAAGTTACTTCATCTGAGACATGAGTGGGAGTGGGAGTAGAAGAGAAAACTACAATGAGAAACATCCCAAAGCATGGAATATGTTGAATGACACTCAAGTTTCAACACTGACAATCAATGTGGAAACTACTGATGCTTTTTAAAAATATTTTATTTCTTACGTTTGGCATTTAAAAACAAAGATTATTTTTCCTGTTTTATCCCCTTGGATTCCAGAATATTTGTGGAAGCCATGATAACTTTTTCATTTGTGAAACCACTTTCACCCAATAGTCTAAATATTGACCCATGAGAATACACGTTAAGTGTTTTAAGTTACTTCCAAACCAAAAATACTTCTTTAGATGGATTCTTCATATTCAATAAATGTTACATGAAAAGGACTTTTGTCAACCCACTTATTTTCAATGAAAAGTTTTTGCTTTATTTTTTTTAATGCGTGTTTCTGGTTACATGATTTGCAGCAGTGCAATCCGAAGTGCAGATGGGAAATTGTTTTTATGAAGGAGTAAAGGCTTAGTCTTTTAATCATGAGTGGGGTCAAGAGACAAGATAAAGTGATTTCTGATGATGTCTCCTCTCTCAGAGGACATATAGTTCTTTTTATCATCATGTAAACATCACCATACTATCATATCGATATACGTATATTAATCAACGCTTAATGAATGAATGATCTTAATATTTAGTATCTCTTCTAAATAGAAAAGACCCAATAAAAGCCATTAAGGACATCTTGTCACTGCATTAAAAAATACTGACATGTTTTTTCTCTTTTCCTCATAATCCTTTAGATGGTCATTTAAATTTACTGTAAAAAACTAAGATTTACCAATCTAAACCAAAAGGAATTTTTCATACTTGAATGCTAAGATTGCAATTCATCTTAACTGCGAAATTTAAGTTTTTACCTTTAATAATATGTGTGAGAGGTGGAAATTCAATAAATACAATTACTGGGAATGATCTGATCCTTAAAAATTCACTAGCAATGAGGAAATTCAGAGGTACCTATTAGGAGTGCAATCTTTGGATTAATATATTATTCTAATAATAGTATTCTATAATATTAAGAAGTTTTTTTTTCAAAAATACTACTGTGCACTTAAAAATATTCAGGTATAAAACTATTCAAATCCTTAGTATCCATATAACTTAATGAAAGAAAGTATGATGAAATAAATACTTTCTTTAAAAAGTTTCTTCTGTAACATTTTATATAGAAAACATAAAACTATAGCATGCTATTTCTTGGATTCTTCCAAAAGAAATTAACACAAATTTTGAGACATCTCTGAACTATTAGTTTGAGGCATGGATAATTCCATTGTATCAGATTTGTAAATATACTAGGTAAATAAAAGATATGCCTTATTTATTAAGACAATAGCAAAAATATACCAACTTTTCTAGACATTACTACAATAGCCTATTTTTGTTATTAAAGCAATTCTATAAAACAATTTGTCACCTTTTTCCATACTAACTGATAAAAGATAAGGATATATGCTATATGAAAATAATAATATTCATATATTTCTGATCACTAAAACCTCATTTGAAAGGAGACTAACAGACCAGAAAAGTATAAAATTGAGAACTATCTTCTGGAGCTAATAATAATGTAATAGAAATAATGGAAATTGAAATTATGGATGGCTTCATAATAATATTGAAAATAAGAATTTGCCTTTAAATGTCACAAATATTGAGAAAATGCCCTTTAAGATACAATTTTAACAGAGGTTATCTTCTGTGATATCAGAAAAGAAATAGACAACATGTTTTTAGACCTACGGATGGAGAAAAGTGAAAAAAAAAAAAACCAAGAAATAACGGAATCTTCTGGTTTCAAGATGGTGCCAATAGGAAAAAATAAAATGTGCATGTTAAATGGGCATGTATTCCAAAATGTGCTTTTTTCAGTTTTGCTTAAAGTTGTTTTTGAAAACAGTAAGCAAAAGTCAAGAGTATTTCAAGAGAAACGTTGAAATTGTTTCAATCAAGAATAAGAAATTGTTTCTACAAGCAAGGTTGAGAATATAAAGTACAGAACAATTCATTACTCTTTGTTAAAAAGATAAAGGAGTTGTTTGAATACTACATACATACCAGTTACCACAAAGACACAATGGATAGAGAACATTAGACTTGTGGGGTTAAGGTCCCTTTATGCTAGTATTTACTCTATCTTGTCATAAAATTGAATTTGTAGTTAATTGAAGAAAAAGAACTCTCCCATTATATTTTATTATTTTCACCTATGTCTTTTTATTTCTGGTAAATTATTTTGCTATAAATTTTTACAAGAATTTTATGGGAAATTTTGACTCCCTATATTCTTGATAAAAAACTGTTAGATTCATAATAGGAAATGAAATTTGCATATTTAAATTGCTACGTATACACCAACATTATGCTAATTAACACTGTTCATATTTATATTTGGTCTGTAATTACACTATTTATTGGTCAAAAAGTCAAAAGGTCTTTTGAAGTTGTTTTCTTCTTATAATCCTGTTTATGAAAATTGTTATTCTAATAAATTCTTTTGCAGCAAGACATTAAGTTTGTTTCTTCTGTAAAGCAGTTAGAACCAAGTTTAGATTTAGAATCAGGGATAAAAGGCCGAAGGGTAAGATGAAAAAGAAGACATTGACTCTGGTAATATGAATGTTTATTTTTTCATTCTTAATTCAAATTTCAAAAAAATTTGCCTTTCTCTTTTAGAAGATTATTTTACACCATAAATTCCTCCACATCCCACCAAATTGTTCATAAAATTGTCATATATTAAATCTTTGACAAGAATGTTGTTGTCTTTCCATGATAATCTATATAAGAGCATTAACATCCATATTTTTCTTTCCTCCCGAAACAACTGACAATTGAATTTTTTTAAGAAAACCAAATTCTTGTGCAAGTATTTTGGAATCTGTCTCTTACCAGCTTTTAAAAGAAAGAAATGTTAACTTATTCCTTCAAATTATATTTACTGAGTACTTATTTTTTTCTCTGCACCAAGCTGGATACTCTAAAGTATAATTATGACCACAGAGAAGCAAAGTACTTCCATCTATCCAGCTTCCACTATGCTGGGAGGTCCAGATAGTAAGCAAGAAATTTCACAAATAAGCTTTTAGATGTGTTAGTGGGTGCAAAATAACCATCTAATGCACACTCTTCAGAAAAGCAGGGAAGAAATCTCTTAATTTGATTTGATATATGGAGGATCTGTATGTATTCATTGGACAAGATAAAAAAGTAAAAGCAGTTCCAGAAAGAAAAATATTCGTATCCTAATGTCTTGAAAATAGTCAGAGTTAGAGTTAAAAATAAATAAGTGAAGAAAATCAGGCTGAGAAGTGGGAAGAGAGAAGATGCAGAAACTGTGGAAAATGTTCAGGGAATTAATTTATAGACAAAGATTATTAGGAAGTAACTGGAGAGTTTTAAACACAAGGTGGAAAAATCACTTCATCAGCAAAGTGAGACATCTTCCAAAAGGACAGAGGGAAGAAATGTGGATAGACCACTCAAAAAATAATTTCTGTTATATTCGTGGCAAAATATCCTTAGAGTCTCATTCCAGCTTGGGAGAAAGATTGAGAATTTAATTCTTTTATCTCATCAACCTCTGCTTATGAACTATTCTAATTTGACCTCACCTACTGACTATATTTAGTGTTTCCGATTCAGAGGCAAATAGTTCAGATTAATTGATTATAAATGAAACATCAATATGTTCAATCTCACTTCTTGTTAAATATGGAAACTAAAGGATTTCACACTCATCATTAAAATATATTTGGCAGAATTGCTAGATACTTCTTCCATACTGAAAAATTCATTATCTGTCATCTTATTTCATATTCATACTGTATTTGAATAAGTTGACTAATGATTTATTCAAGAACTTAATTTTCATTAAATAAATATATATTAAGTTTTCTACTACATGATAGTCACCAAGATTCATTAGGTATATAAAACAAAACAAAATAACATGAGTCTACTCAATTTTTTTTAATATTCTTTAGATACATACCTAATAGTGGCATTACTAGATCACATGGTAGTTCCATTTTTATTCTTTTGCGAGGTCTCCATAGAGGTTGCACTAATTTACCGTTCTACCAACAATGTAATCTGTGTATATGTGTTAAGAGTGGGATTTCTGGGTCAAATGATAGTTCCAAGTTTATTTTTTGTGGGACCGCCATACTGTTTTCCAAAGAGGTTACACCAATTTACATTCTCAAAAAGAAGGAGGATTTCTTTTTCTCCATAGCCCCTCCAGCATTTGGTATTTTTAGACTTAAGATGTGGGACATTCTTGATGGTGTGAATTTGTATCTTATTGTGGTTTTAATTGCATTTTTCTGATGAGGAGTGATGTAGAACATTTTTCATGAGTCTGTAGGACAACTGTGTGTCATCTTTAGATAGGTGTCTGTCTATTCAGTTCTTATGCCAATTTTTAGTGAATTGTTTACTTTATATTATTGAAGTGTATTAACTTTTTATATTATAGGGATTATGCTATTATCTGAATATCTTCTCCAATTCCTTGGGTTGCCTTTTTGTTTTAGTGGTGGTTTCTTTTGCTGTGCAGAAACTTTTTAGTTTGACACAGTGCCTATTATTTAGCTTTACTTTGTTTTTTGGTTTTGGTTTTGGTTTTTGCCATAGATGTTCTTTCCCAAAGACCCTCTTTGATGTTGAGGTTGTGGAGTGTATTTTCCACAATTTCTTCTGAGTATTTCATGGTTGTGGGTCTTATGTCCTGGTCTTTCATTGCTTTTGAGCTAAATTTTGGGCATGGTGCTAATGAGTTAATCTATTTTCAGTTTCAATTTTTAAGAGATATTTATCCATCTTTCCCACTATCATTTGCGGAACAGACTTTCGTGTGCCCACTGTGCGATCTTGAATTGCTTGGCAAAGATTAATCTATCTATATAGGTGTGATTTTATTTCTGGGCTCCCAATTTTATTCCACTGATCTGTATTTTGTGTTTTGTTCCAGTACCGTATGATTTTGTTGATGATCACTTTGCAGTATAGTTGAAGTCAGGGAGTCTGATTCCTCTGCTGTTCTCCCCATCAACTCAGGACAGCTTTGTTTATTTGAGGTCTTTTGTGTTTCCATACAAATTTTAGTATTGTTTGCTTAATTTCTTGAAAAATAATCTCTGGAATTTTGGTGGGAATTATATTAAATCTATATATTGTTTTCAGTAAAATGGCCATTTTAGTTAATTCTTCCAATCCATGAGCATGGAATGGTATTCTCTCTTTGAGTCTTTTTCTATATTTTGTTGTTAAATTCTACAGCTCTGATTATAGAGATCTTTCACCTCTTTGTAAGGCTTATTCCCAGGTACTTGATCTGTATTGATGCTGGTGAGAATGGGATTTCTTCCTTAATATCATTATCCTCTATTTCACTGTTTGTGTATCAGAATACTACTAATTTTTATGTGTTAGTTATATAGCCTGCCACTTTGCTGTATTAATTTACTATTTCCGGCAGTTTTTGATGGCGTCTTTAGAATTTTCCAGGTAAAATATCATGTGATCTGCAAATAATATATGTTTTTCTTACTTTATTGCTTTGGCAAGACTACCAGAACTATGTTGAATAGTAGTGGTATGAACCTTGTCTTGTTCCAGATTTAGGGAAAAGGCTTTCAGTTTTTCACCATTGAGAATGATATTACCTGTGGGTTTGTCGTATATACTGTTTTTATTAGGTTGGGAAATGTTCCTTCTCTTCCTATTTGGTGAGGTCTTTAATCACGCTTTGAGTGTTGAATATTGTCAAATGATCTTTCTGCATCTGTTGATATAATCATATTTTTTTTTATTTTCCCTTTATTTGATGTGGTATATTGCATTGATTTGCATATGCTGAACCATCCTTTCATCACTGGAATAAATCCCACTTAATCGTGGTGTGCTATTTTTTTAATATGCTGTTGAATTCAGTTTGCCAGGACCTTTAGAGTTCAGTTTTCTCACTGTCATATGGATTATTGCTATTTTTGCATCTCTATATAGTCCTTTATGACTTACATATTATCATATTTACATGTTCATGTGGATTCCATAATTTTATTTCCCCTATTTGTGATTTTTGTTCTCTTTTTTAAAATTTTTTTGTCATACCCTTTCATGAGTAAATCTGTTTATGGAGCATTCCATGTTTGTCTTCAATTCCTTGTCTGTGCCCTTTATCTCTTGCATTTATTCTAGTACTTTCTTCATGGCCTTAATCTCATTGGTTACATATTTCCTTTGATCGGTCGCTTCTTTTTTGAAGTCTTTCGATTGACTTTTTTATAACTATTTTTTGGTACTCCTTGTTAAGTTATACCATTCAATGTCAATGGAGTTCTTCTCTGGGGAAGTCCTGGCATGTTTCTCTTTGGGTCATTTGAGCATTTTTTTGTGACTTAGCTTTTGGTGTGGCTTTCTTCTCTGTCTTAGATTTAGCACTGTGGCTTTCATTTTTTTAATGTTATATGTCATCATGAGTGATGATTTGGGATCCTGGTATAGGCTGTACTTGGCTTCTCTGGGAGTTGAGGCATGTTCCCCTCTCTGGAATGCTCGCTTTTGGTAGGTCACAAATGCTTTTTCTTTGATGTCCACTGGCTTCATGTGTATGAGGTACAATTCTTCGCTTGCACATAGGAAGCTCTTCAATCCAAGCACTGAATTTGTAAAACAACCCTGTGAGTTCTTTGGAATCTACCACGCTCCAGCATAGGGCATGTCAACTTACAGGTAACACCTCTTGCATATTCATTCAGTTATTTTTTAACTCCTTTGCATGACCAGCCTTGTTTTTTCTCCCCGTGGTGTCTCAGTCAGAGAGGAAGATTGCCTTTTTGACACTATGTACTCATTTAAAAATCATGGGTGGGGATGCGTCTCCTTCCCCACTGTTCTCTGGAGCCTGGCTTGGAATTTCTCAGGCAGAACCCTGTAGTATACTAAACACAAGTTTTTAAATGTCCTCTGATGATGCTTACAGCTCTGCAGTCAAAGTTTGCCCCTGTAAGCTCCCTTGATCCC
This sequence comes from Solenodon paradoxus, assembly GCA_004363575.1. NCBI lineage: Eukaryota > Metazoa > Chordata > Mammalia > Eulipotyphla > Solenodontidae > Solenodon > Solenodon paradoxus. Next base: position 1,890,323 of record RJWH01000011.1, read on the forward strand.
TGGGATGGGAGTTGGTATTCACTCACCACAGTTCTCAAGTGCAGGAGGCAGGAAGCTCACAGGCAGAGGGTTGTCTGGGACTTCCATACAATTTCTGCAGCTCCTTTGTGTGATCGGTCTTTTTTTACTGCCACTGGCTCCCTGGTCAGGTAGCAAGACTGCCTTTTGGACTCTGTGTCTCCTTTAAAGACTGTGATAGGAATCAGTCTTTCACCCCACTGTTTTCTGGAGCTTGGCCTGATTCCCTTAGATGGGACTCTGTGCTCTATTAAGAACAGGTTTTGAAATGCCCTCTCGTATGAGCTCTTTCTAGACCTTAGTTATTAACAACTATCCAAAGTAAAATGTGCAAATATCTTCTCTCAATAAATAGATTTCCTTTTTATTTTTGTGGTGGCTTCTTTAGGTATACAGTTTTTTGTTGTTTTTTTACTTTGCTACAGTCTCATTTGTCTAATTCTGCATTACTGTTGCTTGCCTTACAACATTTTATAGAGTTTATGTCATGGAGCATATTGCCTATGGTGTTTTATTTGTTTATTTTTAGGGGTTTTATGGTTTCAGATACAGATCTAAAACTTTAATCCTTGGTGAATTAAACTTTGTATAAGGTATTAATAAGTGATACACTTTGCTGAAGGTGGCTGTCCAATGTTCCCAACCCCATTAGTTAAAAAGGCTTTCCTTACTTTATTGTATACTCTTGTCTCCTGTGTCATAGTAGAATCAACTATATGTAACTGATTTTATTTCTGGGCTCTCAATTTTATTTCATCGATCTGTGTGTCTGTTTTTATTCAATTGCCATGCTTTTTTGATGACTATCACTCAACTGAATATTTACCCAGCTATTTAAAATGATGAAAGTGTGCTTTTTGAAACAACCTGGATGGAACTTCAGGTGAACATAGAATATAAATAAAATGAAAAAAACTAACAAAGCACAACAAAACTCTAAGAACTCTGAATATAAGTCTGTGAGTAACTCTGAATCCAAGATTGGGGTGGGTAGGGGTAGGAAACCTGAGATTGAACGAGTGAAAATGACAGTTGTGACTGGTACTTTAACTCTGGTGGTGGGTGTGGTGTGTGATACACACTGACTGAGGTGTCAGTGCAGTCTCACTTACTTAATATTATAAACAAATAAATCAGTAATTTAAAAATTAACATTATGTTAAATTAACAAAAATTAAAACATGAGTCTGGTGGTTGCGGCAAGAAGTAAACAAAAATAATACCAATAAGAGAAAAAAAATCAACTGAGTAATTTAAAGAAAACTATTGGAAACTCATAGTAAAGACAGTCAATGTATTTCTTAACTGTTACTACATTATATTCTCTTAAATTTTTGGCGCACTTACATCTTTTTAAACAGCTGAGTAAATTTCAGTTGAGTATAAATGCTACATCTTCTTTATTCAGTCACTCATTTATGGTCCTTTAGGTCACTTCCTTGTCTTGACTATTGTAAATTCCCTTAATATACAGGATCACATTCCCTGAGGACAAACTAAAATGACAATCATCATCAAAATGTACATATATATATGTTATATATATATATATATATGATTCAAAATAACAAAGATTTCAAATGTAATGCAGAATAAGAAATCAGAGGCAATAAGTATACAAATAATTTGAAAGAGAAGACGGGTTTTAAAAAAAATTCAAAGAACAGTATAAATTTGTTATACCATGCAGAAGAAGGTATAGCAAAGGGGGAGACTGAAGCTTAGGAAAAAAGTTTACTGTTGAGAGAAAAAAGACTTGGGAAAGATGGGAGACAACTAGCAAGAACAGAGATGAGATAAATAAATGGTTCATCTGGGAAAAAAACACTTTGTATCAGTGACATGGAAAAAGACAAAAAGTGTTAGTTTTTTTTCTTTAATAACTATAGTAATATAGTTTGATACAAACATTAGTGAATAACTTGGACAAATGTTGGCTGCAGTAGAATTGTTGTTTTACTGAATAACATTACAATAAATTACTGTTTCAAACTGAGCAAGCTCTAAAATTATAATCATCAATTTTTAATATACTGGCCCGTTCAAAACATGAGAACAGATCTATAAAAGAATAGAATATTGAACTCTGTCTGGAATAATGTTGTGAACAGCTTAATTCAAAATATTAACAAACAACCTTACTCCCATTTTAACAGATATCATACTGATAATTTATTCAGTTTTTCAACAATTTTCTCAATAATAAATGAATACCTCAAAATTCCTATCAATTTTGAAGTTTTTTTATTTATTGGTTGGTGAGTCAGTTGGTTCATTGGTTAGTGGGTGGTTGGTTAGTTGGCTGGTTGACTGAGCAACAATATGTATTGCTCTTTGATACATAGTGTCATTCTTTTGTTTGATACATACCTGTGAACTGTACATGCATAAACACACACATATACACAAACACACACATCATACTTTCCTGATTTCTAAGTTTAAATATTTAGGCCATTTATGTGTGTCTTCTTATATTTTAGTGAGTAAAATATTTAACGCTAGGTGTTTATCTGCAGGCATAAATTTATTTTAGTGGCAGATATAGCAAATTTATTTTGATATATGATATAAAATCTCTTAAAGTATTGCTTATGAATATAATCTATATAACAATAGCATTCTAGAGGGATTTTTTTCCTTCATCATCAGAGAATGAGTATTTCTATTTTTATTTTTGTTCTACTCATAATCTAAAAATTTCCCTGAATGATATCTGCTTTTTCAAATTTGTGTTTGAAATTTATAATCTAGTTTATGATTTTGCAAATTTCCTAAGGGAGCCACAATAATTATTCTCTCTTAGATAAAAAGAATATCTGTATTTAAGAATATGTATAGACTTTATAAACATGTTCATCAATATGATTATCAGAGATAGACAGCATCCTTTTAGCAAAATTACAACTTTTTATGTAACTTTGCTATATATGTACATACATGTATGTCTTCTGATTCTTGTTGTAATTTTTATTTCTTCTTGTTTTACACTGACTTTTGCCTCACATACATTCATGACTACTATATTAGCTCTGATACTAAATAGTCTTACTTGAAGGTATTTCTTACATAGGTAGAATGCATTTGTATATTGTCTTTTAGCTTGATCTGGTATTTCCCTTTTAACTCAATATTAGGCATAGTTTTATTGACCTAAAATATATTTAATATTATTATATTTTCATTATGTATGTTAAGTTGCTTTTGATCCTTGATTATATCTTTTATTTTTCTGTCATCATGTGATATTTAATTTTATTATTAAATTCTATTGGCATAGATTAGTTGACTATTAAATGTATAGGAAAAATATGTTTAACTTATTAGAGATAAAGGGAAAATCAGTGCTGATTTCCCCATTGCATAAAAAAGATTTTAATTGCTACTTTGTTTTGTATTCTGTCAACTAATACAGAGGATGACTGATAATTTTCAGAAAAAATGTATATAAACATATTTCTATTACCTTCATAAATTTTTCCCTACTTGTTTTCTTATGTATTATCTATATCCATGCTTGTTAGTGCTAAATATCAGAGAAATGAATAAAGTTTATATTATTTTCCTTGATTCTGTTTTCCTTTGATTCTATTTTCCTTGATTATATAGCTTTCTAATATTGCCGAAAATCTTTATCTCTTTTTGAATATTCATGAGTGTTTTGTTTACAAAGCATCATGCTGTAAAATCAGACTCACAGGAATCTTGTCTAGTATCCACTTTATCTAATATTTTCAAGAGCACCAGTGAACATGAATTAGAGGTAAAGCAGCAGTTCTGTGGACCTCTGTCATCAGGACTGAGTCCTTCCCTCCACCACCGCAAACACACAGCTTGGAAGGGCTGGGTGTCACAGAAGTGGTTTCTAAATAAGGTGCAAAGTCACCTCACTTACATACAGGATGACATTTGAGTGATAATACATTTCCATTGTATACTCAAATAAGCTCATACCTTCTGTGATACTTACAGAGTCATGCCCCACTAATCCATAGATCCCTTGTATGTAAACAACCCTACATAACTAAGTATATCTCATTAAAAGCAGTCCTAAGTAGTTGACACTCAAATAGCAAAAACTTTTTGATTTGTTTAGTGTTGCTATATTTTGTTTATAAGGCGATCAGAGCACTCTTGCCTTCTCCCCTCCCTACTCTAGAAGTGCCCTGTCTCCTCCCACTCCCACTTGCCAAAATGAGTGAATGGATTTTAGATGTGTTGTTAAAACATTCACTTCCCATTTTTTTCAGGTTTATAGCATAGACACAGTTTCTCTTACAGTGACCAACAGAGCAGCTTTCAAAAATCATATTTCTGATTATTTTTATATGTGTTTGTTTATTCACCATCTAAAGATGAAATCAAAATTCCAAGATGTAACATCTATGGTCTGCCACAATCTGTCACTAACCACCCTAAATAGCCACAACTTCTGCTTCTCTTTAGTACATTATGATTTTGCCACTCTGAACTTCCTACATCAAATCCAATATGTTCTTATGTGTTTCCACTTGATTTCTCTCTCTTTTCCTGACCTACAGCAGGGTCTCAGTAAAGGCTGACCAACTTTAGTTTGTCTGCTTATCTACAATAAAGCAAGAACTATATTCACATTTAGCAACCTGGGGAAATAAAACTATATCCTAAAGAGCTACAAGGAACAAGGACACACTCTTAATAAGCCTGAAATATTATCAAATTTACCTTGTTAGTAACTGGAAGAAAAGTGAATTAAGCTGATCGCTTTAATTGAAAATGAAATCAGACTAAACCTAATTACAGAGGCTCAACACAGACAGTCTACACAATGAAAACATTTGTCCTACTGTTGCAAACCTTGTAAACATTGCCAGCACTCTGGTGATGCCTCATTTCCCTCAGGCTCTTTTTAAATACAGTAGAATTTATCGATGCACACAGTACGGTCAGGGACTGAATGTTCAAGGTCATTTTGTAAATAGGAGCAGTTTCTTTTGGCTCCTCTTTGATGTCTCTACATTATGGGTTGCTTTTGCTGAATTCATTAACTTTCCCACAATGCAGTAGAACAACTAACTTTTCTGTCTCCCCTCATTATAATCTACATTTATAAAACCCCTATTGGACGCTCAAAACACTCCAATAACTGTGCCTCACTAATCCGTAAAACAACTTTTGAAAAGCAAAGAGAAAACTATAGCGTCTCTCTTTTGGTCTTGAAAGATGCAGAGTTATGGATAAAATTTCTTTATGTCTATAAAAGAAATGCAGAACCAAAGTACCTGACAAAGAGTTTGCTCTCTCTCCTCTATGTGGATCTAAAATATTATACAAACGTTTACGAAATATTTTCTCTTGGACTATTCTTACCACCGCTACTGCTAAAGAAAAACAAAAAATCTTATTGGTACAATGTGTAAGCCCATCAGAACACATGGGACGAGAAACATTGCCTTATAATATTCAATATTTCCAGGCACGTTATTCTCAGGTACATCTTTTTGGTAGACACACTCTCTCACACTATTCCTATTCCTGTCTTCCTTCCACAGTTTCTCTTCTTGAATTAGCTACTTTTTTGAATATTAGATTCCTGTGAAAAATGTAAAAATATAAAATATATTTGGGATCATCTTGGTATGAAATCCACAGACATTCTGTGATTTGTAACATGATGTACCCTAATGATAATAAAGTCAAAATGAAAAAACTAGGAAATTTTAATTAATGTTGTTCTACGTGGTAAAAATCTAGAGTACTTGATCTTCAGCACATCCATCTTCTTAGGGGTATCTTCTTAAACTTTACTTTAGAAACGCTATTGTTGCCTATTGAAACTCTGGATTCATTCTACATTCCTATATCTTCACCTTTAATAGAATATCTAAGAATGAGCATTTTAAGAGTGATACAGCAATGAAATGCCTAAGAGATTTTCCTAAGGGACTTTTTATTAGCGTAAATACATGCAATGAATTATATGAATGTAAGAGAAGAATGTAGTCTGCTCCTCTTATTCATATCTCCTCCCTTAGTACATCCCCAATTGTCTCCAATTATCTCCTTGCTATCCACAAATTAAACCATCATTCTTTTAGGTTTCCAGTTTCTATTAAAATAAGTTTCCTTTTGTATTGTCAACACAATAGACAAAAGGCATAACCGAGTTTCACCCTTATTAACACCTTAGCCTCTCAGTAACTTACCTAAAATGTACAAGAAATGACCAAAAGTAATATACCAGTGAATGGAGGCAAATAAACTCTATCCAAGGGGATATATAAAAGGGATAAAGAATACATTGTCTGGATCGTATAAGGCAAATGTTATGAACTTTACAATTTTGTCTGAAATCAGCCAAAATTCCCTGGCAACATAGTAATTTAGCAAGTAGAATTCACAGGTGTAATGATTCTGATCATTTCACACTTAATTGGAATTTTAGATTCTAAAGTCAAAAGGCCCCCTTTTCTAGAACCAACCTTAAGGGGAAGCAAGTTTCCAACCACTGCCTCCTCAATATTGCAGTCATTCTCATGTGCTGTAATTATTTTCCTCCCCTTACCACCACTGTCACAACACATATACAAAAAGTTTTTCAAATAAAGCTTTTCATTGGCGTTTGAATTACTGGCAGCTATATCTATATTGGGGACACGAAATCTGAGATTTTGTAAATTGTCTCTTTCAGAGTATGTTCTTCTTCAATATATTTATAGAAAGGAAGTAGTTTTAAAATAAATATTATCAATATTGTAGCAGATGCATATGTTTAATTATAATGCTGTATACCTGAAACTAATACAATGTTATAAACCAATGTTACTTCAACACAAAAAGGAAAAATGATCATTCTTTCTGCTAACTTGCTGTTTTATCCATGCCTCAAGATTCTATCTATATTTATTATTACATTTATTTTATATTCTACAGGGCATAATGTTTATTTTCTCTTTCCACCAACTGTCTCAACAGAAGGAAACCACCATCAAAACTAGTCTATGGTATAGTGAGGGAAGAAGGCAGAAAATGATCAGGCTCTCTATTGATTAACTCAGGTATATTATGTTGTTAGCAAAGCAGAATCCTAAATCTATGGAAAATCTTGGAAGGTAAGTAGGCTTTATGTATGTATGTATGTATGTATGTATGTATGTGTGTGTATGTATTTATGTATGCATGTATGTATGTATTTAATAGGCAAGCAAGTCCATATTTTTCTGAGGGCCTCTTCTGAAGACATATAAATTTCCTTTTCTGTAGCACATAATTTCTATCTCATTAGTCGTGCAAAAAGTGCTAGGAAGGAAGGAGAGATGGAGGATGAATGAAACTCGGTCCCCTTTTTCAGATTCTTAACATTTAGTGACAACAGGCAGAATAAGTTCATGATTATGTCTACTAGAGTGCAATGACTGGAAGGCATAGTTCTTTCTGACATAAAGGGCAAAGGAAATTTTCTCATACAAAGAGACAAGTGATTTACTTGAGACATTAGGATCTGGTAGTCAGTGAGGAGTGCAGAAAAGGACAGCTTCCTAAGTATGTGATATGGGAGATACCAATGAGCCCTAGTTCAAGTATGTCCCACATTTGGTTTGAAGCTCTGCTATTGCATCTTCAAATACTTAATCACTTTTGAACAATGGGGTTTGCATTTCAATCTTTCACTGATCCCCACAAATGATTTATCTGGTTCTGCATGTGGGAGAGCAACCAATATCAAGCATATGGGAAGATTAATATCACCAGGCAGCAAAATTAATCAATACTAGTGAAAGATAAACAGGTAGTAAGAGTGCGTTATTGGGAATCTACTTTGTAAAGAGAAGTTATGCCAGTTTATAAGGGTCTGAGGTTTAGTTCCAGAATTCAGAATTTAATCTACATCACTCACAAGTCTGCAGAATTTTTATGATAAATTCCATGGTTCGAATTATGTGGTGGTGTGGAAGAGTGGACTGAAGAAATGGAAGAAATTGAAAGGCAAGGGGTTTGCATAGAAGGTCACTAACATGAACTTGAAGAGGAAAAATGATGCTTCGTGGTACATATTAACACTGAAGGTGATATCCGAGACACAGTTTACAGAGTGACTAAGCCATCTTCTTCCTCATCCTGATGATGTGCATAGTTCCAAAGCCTTTCTCCAAAACCCATGGAAAATATTACCATGGCCAAGAATATGTGCTATAACTATTTTTAACCACTTTATGCTGAACACATTCCATAATAATCAAAATCACTAGAAATAAATTTAATGTAAGATATCCCCCCTAATTTTTCAGGAAATCTTTGCAAAGACTAACATTTGGTTTTAATTTAAGGGACAGTTGTTAAAACAACTCTATACATAGATTCTTCAGATGTGTTTCCACTGTGTACTCAGATTTCTCAGGTTGTACAGCTGAGATATAATTCAAGCTTCTATTGTCCTTTGATGGTGTTTCAATTATCAAAATATAAAAATGATAAATAACCCCAATACTTGCTAAAAATGCTAATTTTGATTTTGAAACAATTTTATTAATTAGAACTAACCATTTTAGCAATAAAACACCCTGAATATGTATTAAAAGTCTTGAATCAATACCCAAGAGCTGAAAATAAATCTTTATCTACTAGTGACTGTAAAGCATTGATTTTATTCAGAGTATTGACTATGCTGTGTAAAGTGTATTCTTGATTCATTTTACATCAGCCATATCCAGAAAATTGTACAGATTGAGAATGCCATCCTCAACCTCGAAGAGAATAGATTCGGCCTCGAATGTAAACTTTGGCTTACCTTGCCTTCTCAAAAAGATTGAAATTTAAAGGTTTCACTCAAATAGCAGTCTTTTTGTCTATTTAAAATACAGCATCTGGACTCTGAGCTTCAGGTTAACCAAATAACCATGTTAAAAAGCTGTCAACACAAAAAAAAAATGTTAAAATCACCATTTCACTGGAAAAGTTTTCTAGAAATTAACAGTTTTCTGGTGATTGTGACTGTATGTAATTATAACTTGTCTGATTCAATAACATTACTTTGAAAACACATCACGAAAGCATGAACACAGCCCATTTTCTAATCTTTTGCTCTTCCCACCACACACAAACCTAAAAACTTCCTTTCATGCTCTCATCCTCACTCTGTTTCAGTTCATTGACCTGTCTTCAAATCCATAGGTACATTGCCATTCTGCCCTTTATCTTTGTTATTCCCTCTGAGGGTCTGAGACCTTCTTTCCCTACATGTGCAGTTTGCCCCAAGCTCTTTCAGTCTTGGCTCAAAGGGCAGTTTCATTGATGATGAATTTCTCCCACCACCATCATTAAAATTGAAACCCATCCTTAGTATCCCAATCCCTACTTCATCTTTTTCTATGGTATTCACAGAATCTATTAAAGCATGTAGATAATGCTGCTCAATTTATTGTATGTGTACCCTTTCTATCCTGTTAAGTCTGTAAGTGCAAGGATTTGGATTGTTTCTGCTCGCTGCTGGATTTTCAGTGCCCCTGATATTTTCTGGCACATGGTAGGCACTCAGTAAACATGTTCTATTAAATGAATGGAGGTAGTTCTATGGATTCTTTCTGAATCCACCTTCATCACATTGAAATTGCCGTCAAGTCTAAACCAAAGCAATGACCACTGAAGTCATAAAGACAGAGCCTGATAACTTTCGTGCATGGAGTATCAAAGTTATCAGTCTAAGTTCTTTTATTTATGACCCCCAAATGTTTATAATACACCACCGAGAAAATAAAATCTTACGTTATAAGTCTCATGAACTGTATTAGTCAGCAAAACACCATAAACAATGCTTCTTAGCCAACAGAAATTCATTATCTCAAGTTCTAGAGATTAGAAATCCAAGATCAAGATGACAATTTCTGGACAATTTTCTAGACTTCCTGGCTTACAGATGGCCACTTACTTGCAATGCTCTCACATGATGAAGAAGAAGCAGTAGCAAACTCTCAGATATCTATTCTTATCAGTGCACCAATTCCACCATGGGTGCCCACTCTCATGGCTTCATCTGACAAACCACGCCACAAAGTCACATCAGCAAATACTATCATACTGTGACTTAGGACTTGAGCAAATCATTTAGAGAGGGGAAGATGAAGGGGAGCAACTTAGTACCTGACATTAATTCACATAAAGTGCAGAACACAGCGCAAAGTTTTTTTTGTTTCATCAAGTTATCTTTCAAGATTGGCTTCAGACAGATATGACCTTTATCCCTCTCCCCTTTAATCTGTTTATCTTCTTCAATCCCCGGGTACAAAGTTACTTTTGCTTTGTTTTGGTTTTCTGTGTGACTACTCTGCTCCTGCCCATCCTGGCTTCTTTCCTTGAGGTCAAGTTTATAAATAATATATTTATGGTTTGATGTATCTATTTATGATGACACGGATTTTTAAATTTCTTAAATTTGTACTCTTTTTGGAGTGAAGAGTCTTTAATATAAACAAAGATTTCCTGATCTAATATTATACCCATCTCACATCAAAACTGTGTACATTACCATGCTAAATTGATAATAACTTTCCATTTGGTTTTATTAAAAAGACATTTTCTCCATTTGGATAAGAGGGAAATGAATGTGGGAGACTGGGGAACAAAGCACTCTACTAGCACAGGTAGCATAATTTAAGGTCTTCTTGTAAACCTTAAATAAAAGGTGAGCACTTAAATTAATGTAAATATTGTCTGGAAAATAAGAATCCATGGCCACAGTTCTATGTACCCAACCCCTCTCTGGAAATTTATGAAATCATAGATAATCATATATTTTTATTTTTTTGCTCATCATTTCTCTTCTGGAAAGATATAAATCATATCATTTATATCAGTTTTCAACAAAGGAAGTACCCATGGAAAAAGTACCAATATATTGGAAGACCATTAACCACTAATTTCAAAGTTTTTCTTTCCTAACCTGAAATAAGCTTTGTTTTACCACTATAAAGACTAGTTCATGGAATAAGAATTTGGTGTCTACAACGTTCAATTATTATTCCAGTGTATTCATTGAGTGGTGGTTACAAGAAATAGACTATCAGAGAATGTATAGTCCTTAAATTGACTCATTTGTTACTTTTCTAAATCATTTTTCAAGTTTATGTCAAGTCAAAATTTTCCATAAATACTGTCATCGATTTTAATTGAAAAGTTTAGGTGATAAATACAGCACAATGAATTTTTTGGTAGTTCCCTCTTTGTGTACTAATCTAGAGATGAATGTATTGTGTTTTACTTTCAAAAGAATAGTAGAATATAAAATTACACATTGTTTTGAGAATCACATTTCTTTGGGAAAGTGTTTTTATATAGGAATTGTTGATATTAGGGTTATTGACAAACTTTTGCTTGTGAGTCTGGGATTTAAACATACTACTCAAGCAAATATTTTGGTTATTTGCAATTCCCATTTTTTATTAAAAAATATAATATTGGAGATTAAGCTGAGAGGAAATTAACACTAGCAAAAACCTAAATGTCAAATAATTAAGAAATGCTGCTTAAAACTTTTAGCATCCTTATTTATCAAAGGTTTTAATTGTGATTCAAGAAACATTACAAGATTGATGAAAAGGAATAAATGGCTGAATGGTACAGTAAATGCCATTGAGTTTATTTCATTTGAGAATTTTAAGGTAATTAATCTTACATGTTTAATATCCACAGAGGAGTTGAATTGGACTTGTGAGCTTGGAGCATTTCAGTACACAGGTAATAGAAGATACAAAGATTTGGGAATACAAAGGCTAATTAGTTATAAAAACAACAATTATGAAAAGGATTTAATTTGTTATTAAAATAATGAAGCCTAGTGGAGCCTTTTGCAACAAATATTTTTTTGTCTTCTCCTTCTATGAATTCTGGTGTTAGTTCATACTTAAATGTGCCTGAAATAGTCATAAATCAAAATCTGGGTCTGTAACCAAATAACAAAACCCTGTCCGAGCAACACAGGAAATTGAAACAGAGTTCATTGTTTCTAGATGAACAAGAAGAATGGTAGGAAAAAAATGTTCTATAATATATGTATAGTCATTGTGGTTCATCAGATTACATCAATCTTTCCCTCTGCTTCTCTTTCCTCCTAATAACTTAATTACTCTTTAATTTATTAATGTACTTGTCACATGCTTCACTATTTTCCCTCCCCTCATTCAGTCTCCCTACTGACATCAACATTTTTACACACACACACATATATATATATATATATATATGTAAATATACCAGGAGACTATATATACATTGCCCACACATATACATAAATACGTATATATATAAATATATCCTTGACTTCTCAATTGTTGACTATGCTGCTATCTCTGATACTCTGATATTCATTTTTGGTAAGCAAGCCCTTTCCATTGGTACGTTAGCCCCTTCCATCACCAATAAATACACCATTTTTGAAATCTCAGTTCTAATCAACAGCTCTGAAATCATTTCCTCGCTTTTTATTCACTTTATTAAACTGACCACACATACATACACACGCACACACACACACACACACACACACAAACACACACTTTTATTAGAATCTTCAATTCTACCTTTTATTTCTCACTAAGCAAAAGAATTTTAAATGCCAAGATTTGAACAATAATTTGAACATCAAAGAAAGTCTGATCACATAACTCTCATTTTAAAAAATGAAATTACTTTCAAACACAATCCTGGAAGATGTGGGGGAAAAACGTACGGCGGATATGAATATAAAATAAAATGAATTAATAAAACATATGGAGCTTATCTCAATTCCAGTTTTATACCAAATATAAGAACAATTAGTTATAATTATACTACATACAATCTGTTCTGATAGTCAAAAGCATGATTTTTTGCAATTATGGCCACTTAAGCCTACTTTTAAAATGATCACCCAGAATGTGAGACATATATGAATCACAATCTTTTAAATCTATGTCACACAAAATTAACAATTGTTTTGTGCAATCCACATTGTTGAGTACTTTAGGACTATCCTCTTCATTTGAGGTGGAACAGCTATTAATTGAGCTAATGTTGTCAAGAAGTGATAAATAATGAAAGAAGTCATCGTCTTCCTAAGTGATGTAAATCTGTGCTCATTACAAATATTTTAGACAAATTAAGGCACATTGATGAGCATTTAGTGGTATTAAGTCACAGAATTAAATGTCTGTGAATGTCTATATTCAAATTATAAAGCTGTACTATGAAACAATCACTAAATCTAATGAAGCTCTAGTTTGGATTGTCATATATATTATGGTTGAATTCTTTGGCTATGGGATTCTTTACCACAGTGATGGGGCCACATTAACGACAGTCAGCATTAATGACAGGACAAAGGGTATTATCTACAAGAGAAAATTTTAATTGACTGTTGAAGAGAAATCAAAGCATGGAAGAACAAATGTCAAGCTAAAGGGAATTTATACATCACCTTTTTTATAAAATGACCTGAATATTCATCTAGAAGATCAAGAATGATTAAGAGAGCAAATAGAGACAAAGCTAACGGTATTTTTAACCTGTATCAAAGAGCACACCTAGAGATGTTTCTCTCTTGATTGTAAATCATAACTTAATCAATATAATCTTCTATATCTTAGAAAGCTAACAGATAGTCAATGGTTCATTGAGAAGCTTCAAGTCATCATATCAAAGGTATATTCATATTGAGTTATGATCTTGAAAGTATATTCATATTTAAGTTGAAAACTCTCTAGGGCTTTCTTATCTATGAATAAATGTAGAATTTAAGCAAACACTGCATTTATAGGAAATGATACAAACATTAGAACACAGATTTTTTGTTTAAAAATACATGCCACAAAAGGGAAAAGGATAAAATAAAATACATAAGATTTAAGCATAGGAATTGTAAGTATCTGATCTGAAGTAAAACACTAGAGTTTCTGAAAGGAATAAAATATAATCCTTTTGCAATAACTCCTTTAATATTGTTTAATTTGTTTTGTCAAGTGGGGGGGTTTTAAAATTTCTTCATTAAATGTGTTAGAAATTCAAAATAGAGTTTTAAACAAGTATGGCAGGAAACTTCTAATATAGCCTCTAATGACTTCCACACCTGCTATTCAAACTATTTTATAATCCCTATCCATGAATTTAGGCTGTACTTAATGACTCTCTTCTAATGGATAAAAAATAACAAAATGATAAAATGTTATTTTGGGGAAAGGTTACAAAATGATGAAGGTCTCTATTTTGCGTGTCACTTTTGCTTTCATGCACATTTGCTTTAATGGAAGTTGGTGTCACATTATAAACTCACCTATGGATAGGCCCATGTAGCAAGAGACTCTGGAAGTCCTCTAAACAACCACAAGCAAGGGACAAAGGCTTTCAAACAATCTCATGATGAACTAAATTCTATCAACAACTGCATGAATGAATTTAAAAATAGATCTTCCTTCAAATGAGAACATAGTCATGGCCCACATCTTGATTGCAGCCTTTGGAGAGACTTTGAACCAGAAGTACTCCACTAAGATATACAGAGATTCTTAATGCTCAGAAACCATGGAAAAAATAATTATTCATAGTTTTAAGCCTATAAACTTGGAGTAATTTGCAACACAGCAACATATAACTAATAAAACAAAAAATTCATTTGATTCAAGATTTAAAATTTAATTTCAGTTGTATGTTAAGCTAAATCAAACTGTCTAAAATAATATATATCTTCTATTTTTTATGAAAATAAATATTGATCATCTAAAATAATCAATACATTTAGATTAAATAAGAAAATAATTGTCGCAGAAATATTCATCCTTAAAATAGTTAACATCTCAACAGAATACATTATAAATGATTTGCATCCACATAAAAATTATATATAAGAAATTGCATAATCTTTTCAAATATTATCAGATTGGGTATGATTACTTGAAGCTCAATATCTTTGAAAAGCAATCAAATACACTTTTAAAAATTTTAATATTATTTTGTCAATGAACTTGCTATTTTATTATTGTGACAATATTCTGCAAGACTTTGCAAACACATTATTACATGAAAGCTAAGTCAAATAAATACTTAAGCAATTGGAAATAACTTATTTTTAGAGGTTAAAAAGGTAATGATTCTTAAACTATATTGCTTTTAAGTTCATATCTATTATGCAGTGCTGGAACCTTTATAGTTATCAATGAAGAGACCAAGACCAATTCGATAGGTTATAATTATAATATTTTAACATGCGATTTTGAAATCACACATTGTATTCTGTGCAAAAAATCATATCAGCATTCCTGGAAACCTGAAAACTGCAAGCAATTCAATTTTGCTTAGTAATATTTCTTGGAATTTCTTGGAATAAAAAAATTTTCATAAAGGTGAGCTATAGATTCTATAACTTTTTCCCAAGTGATGAAAAACTGGCAATAGAGGACATCAAAAAGCTATATATAGCAGAAAATGATAGTTATTGGCACAAATATTAAAATAAAAATATCTTTATGTAACAAGTGTCCTAAGAACTTTATATATTTCAATAGTTTGAAGTATATTACCATTACTATATGTAGAAATATTATCGATAAGAGTTTTCCCTCTCTCTGTGCATGAATAGCTATCTTTCACATGTTCTTTATTTCCATTTGGAAGTGTTAGCCTTGTAAGCAATTGAGAAGTAGACTGACCTAAACAAAGCTGTCATCCTGAGCCTTTATATGGCTGACAGGATCTGCCATTCTTCATGTGAGTGCATCCAGTTGTTATATGAGACCTCATAATGCAATAAAATGGTTCAACTAACTCAAGTGATAAATTGAGCTATCTGAAAACCATGTAAAGGTCCAATAAATGGACGAGACCTTGTGGTGATATTACTTAGGATGCTAAAGTATAAGTAATAATACATTATTTATCAAATCTAATAATATGTTCCAAAAGGTACAAACATAAGACAAGTACTAAGGATGTAACGCAGGACATGACTATAGCTAACACTTATGTGATATACAGGAAATGTAAGAGAATAAATCTAATAGTTCTCATTATAAAGAGAAAAATATCCCCCCTCCCACTTGTCTTCTTCCTTTTCTTTTTTTTTAATCTATATTAGAAACAGGATATAATTAATTGAAACTTTTATGGTAGTTATTTCACAATACATGTAAATCAAACCATCGTGCTGTATACCTTAAATGTATACAATGCCACATTTAAGTTAGTTCTCAGTAAAACTGGAAACCACGTATATACACTAACACTATGTGTTTATGATAAAGGCCTCAGATCACTAAATAGTAATAAAATCACTCATTCTCAGGAATATATAGCTGTCTATCTCCTTAATTAGCACATTTGAGTCAGTTTCACAAAAAATGAATTATCATGCATTTTAATAAAACATCTTTTAAATTTGTTGCCAAAAGCAGAGCAGTGAGCTAGAAAGAGACATCTTAAAGTTCAGACAAAAAATGGAAAATCTAAAGAAAGAAAATAGCATAGCTTATACAAACCCTAATAAAAGTATCAGCTGGTCTCAAAGGGCTTCAAAGTGTGACTTTGAAAATCCTGGAGGCACAATAGAGTTACAGGGAATCTGTAAGGTTAATGGTCAAAACGATGTTTGAAAATATTAAAAAATATTTTAAATAGTTTTAGAAACCAAGTTTCTTATTTTTAATCACTTTGAAATGCAATGGATTGTGTAGCTCTCCCTCAAGCAACCCCTTGATGGTATCACATCATGATAAACCCATCCTAAATTGAAAATATCCTAATTTAAGTCAAAAAGGTCAACGGGGAGCCTCAGCCATCTGGTGCTGCAGGGGATCACCAGAGTGTGAACCCCGGTTTCTACAGCATGTGCATCGTTTTCATCATCAGTGGAACCTCACAAGTCAGGGGCCATCTGTATAAGCACAGAGAGCAAGGATATATTTAGGATTTGGAGCATATGTATGGCAGAATGCATGCCAAAAATGGTACCAAAAAGGAGAGCAAGGAAGTGGGAGTACCAACGCCCCCACTTTTTGAAAGTGCGTGTCGCACCACTTCAGTTTTATGGACGACCCTCATTAGTACCTGTTTTCTCCCACTGAAAGAAATCCAAAGAGATTTTTTGCTTTTTTGACAAAAGGCAAAAATAGCAGTCAGTGTGTGTTTTGCAGTGAGCTGCGATAGAGGCATCGCCAACCCTGAGCAGCAAACGAAACAACGCCAAACTCCTTCCTTAAGATCTGCTTCAGAAAGGCTATGTATTTGCATCATTTCCAGCTTTTGCTACTTGTGAGTGTTATTTTGGGTTTTATGTGTTATTTGGTATTATTTGGTAGACTATTTGTGGGACCTGGGAATGCTGGAAACATTTTCCCCATAAATGAATGAAAAATGCTTCTTCACTGCCTGCCATTTTGGCTTACAAAAGATTTCACAGGAACCCTCTACCTTTGAGTAGTGGGGAAAACCTGAATGTGTCATATAATGTGCTTAAACAATGCGTAAAGCAGCATTTTATTATTTGCAGGAAGAGTGCAATTAATTAAATATTTCTATTACAAACCTTAGAGCAACCCCAAGGGGTAGGGGGAGAACTTATTGGAAAAAAGAGGTGCAAATAAAAAGACAATAGGTGATATAACAGAATAAGAAAGGCATGAACAATTCTAACCTATAAGAACAAATTGGTGGTTACCAGAAGGGAGGAGGGATGAAAGTGGGATGGGTGAATGAGATACAAGGGGTCAGTTTTACACTGAAGGATAGAATTGGACTTTTAGTGGTAAATTGACTGCCATATATATGTAGTTATAGATTTATGATGGTGAACAATAAAATTTATATAATTTTCAATGCAATTTTACTACCATAAAAAGTATTTAAAAATATGAAAAGCAATAATACAAAATAAGCAGATAATTTAAAGTGAGAGAGACAAATAGCAAATGGAAGAAACCTAAAACAAACAGGAAGAATATAGATTTAAATCCATATCTATATCCCCAAATCATTTATAAATGCAACATAACATTTATAGCAAAAAAATGAAAAGTGCCATAAAAATTATAGTGATAACAGATTTTAAATCCAAAATCAAACATATAATATACCCATTTTTTGAATCATAACACTTTCAAGTTGGCTTTATCCAAAAATTTATCTTATAATAATTTAAAAAATCAAAAGAAATTTATACCATTTCTAGGCTAAAGGAGAAAACTTACTTTGATTTCAATAGGACAAAGGAATATGTTTGAATAAAAAGTCAGTATCCTCTTGCGATAAAACTAAACAGATCAAGAAGAAAGGCATTGACTGAAAATCAAAATTTTAAAGTCAATTAAAATCTAAACCATCAACATACCTAGCAACAAAATATTGAAGCATTCTTTTTAAAATCTGAGACAATGATACACACAACCAAAAATTCACCAACAGTATTCTAAAGATAATACAGTAAAGAGAGAGAGAGAGAGAGAGAGAGAGAGAGAGAGAGAGAGAGAAAGGGAGCAAGAGAGAGATCTAAAATGTATACAAAATGATGTTACAACCATGACTTTCAATATATGGGAGGAGATATAAATGCCTAGTATATAAAATCTAGAAACAACTACAGATAAATTATTAGAAGTACTAAAGCCTTTAGCAAGATTTCTAAATAATATATCCATAGTTGCTTATTTTCTTTATCCTAAAATGCACACAAAGTATTTTCAAATTAAAGAAAAAGAATTTTTAACATAATTTTCTCAAATTTAAACACTGCAGTATTAATTTTACAATTAGCATAGAACAAAGTACTTCCTTTATTCTCAGAAACCAAGATTCTAGTTTTAAAGTTAATGTGTTTGTTACTTTATTTGACTTTAAAAGCAAATTGAAAGAAGATGTACCTTTTAGTAATGGTCTTAAATTTAAGAAACTCACTCTAGTCCTTTTGCACATATTGAATTAACTACAATTGTTAGTAATATATAGGCAATTATCACCAGATTAATGTTTAAATTCAATTTCTTATAATTACTGTGGTTTACAATTTTAAAAGAGCAAGCACAATTTACTTCAATGAATATTTAAACAAATATGGTTGGTTATAACAAAAAGAATCAAAAATATTTGACTGGAAGTTTTCAAAATAATTTTTCTTGAAACCATTAAAGAAAATTCTTTGCCCTTTATTTATAGTTTTAGTCAGACTCTTTTTTTTTTAATTTTTGGAAAGGTGCAGGCAGGAATGAAGTTGAATAGGCAGGCAGATAGGCAGGAAGAGAGAGGAGGAAGAAGCATCTTCATTTTATTTTTATTTAGCTGTTCACACTGGTTATTTATCTTAGATGCAGGACTCTTGCCCTGGGGTATGAGACTTGTTCCTTTGGAGGTGATTGACCTAGCCTCTAGTCCACCAGGACACACCTACACAGACTCAACTTTATCTTAGGAAGAATAAAGATTTAATTTAAAGTTTGTAATCACAGCTATGTAAATTTTTCATCTATTTAAAAAGATAAAATTGTCTCCAAGATTTGACTTCTGAAAACACCTGTGTTAACAGATTCTCCTTCCAGGAAGAATCTTCTCAGTTGTGCCTGAGGTTTGTTTTTACTACTGCAACATTTTCTGTTTAAAGTTGAATTGAAACATTTGACTTAATATTTTTTCTGGTAACTCTGGTAACCAAGGTAAATTATTTTCAAAGTGTATCTTTGGGTAATTAAACTAGTTAAATTGTTTAACTGGGTCATCCTGGAATTATAGGATAAGCTATCATCAAACTTACTTGCCACGAATAATTATTTTTGTTTTTTTTCCACAGGTAATTGATCTCTAGCAATGTGTAATTCTAGGTGGAATAACAAATCTTTCCATACAGAAATGCTACTTCACAATTTTAAGATTCTGCTTTTTATATCACAGCTCATGTATGCAGAATAATCAGCATTCGAGTCAAAATGACCAGAATATTCCTCTATGCGACAAAAGGAATAGAGGTCAAACAGAGTTGCATTTTACACTCTTTTAAATGTTTTGTTTTGTCATGAAAATATTATAACTTGCTCCTATTGTCACAAGACTAGTAAGACACAATTCTACACTGACATCAGTATAGAGAACTTATCCACAGAGTGGGACTCCAAGCAAGTCATTTCATCTTCACAACAGGTTTAAGATGAACATGATCAAGAGAAGAGTTTAATTGCTTTAAATCTTTCCCATATGCAAAGTGCATATAAAGATATTACTTTATGTTTTATAGAGCATAAGAACACAATTAAAAATAAATGAATAACATTTTGAAAAACAAAAACAAAATTCTCTGACCATAATTATCTGTGAATATCAAGGATGCTAAAGTATCATAGGAATGTTTATAAATCAAAATACACAAGGATAAAAAATGAAAAAAAACAACAAAATCTTCTAAATGAGAAGATAACATATCCAGTATTTATCAGCTTTATTTCTTTTGTTTTTATTGAGGTAATATTAGTTTACAATCCTGTATAAGTTTCAAGTGTATAACTTCACACCTCCTCAAATATATGCCATACCATGCACGCACCAAAAGTATAGCTACCATCCAAGACCTTGCACTTGACTCCCTTTAAACCTGTTCCACCCCACACCCATCCTCTTCCCCTATGGTAACCCACATTATGTTGTCATTTATTTTTCTTCTTCTTTTTTTTTTTTTTAAATCATATGGGCACCTATTCTGGACAATGGTCTATCTAGGTCCTTTATATGTATTGTCTGTGTCATATGTATTATATGTATTATCTGAAATATTCACAAACAGATGAAGTTGAAATTGTTATTCTCATATTGCTGATGAGAAAATTGTGCCTCTGAAAGCTTAAGTGCCTTACCAAAAATTCAAGTTGTTGGCAGAGCCAGAATTCAAGCATTGTGGGTGTCAAAACTAGTATTTACTCTATTCTGCTGCACTTCTCTATGCAAATACTGTTGATAACAATATTTAACCTTCACTGGCCACCTGTTCTATATTATGCTGAGTTTTTAAATGCACAATCCCAGTAATCTGTAACAATTTAATCAAACCCTTCTACAACGTCAAACAGATTACCTCAGTTTAAAATTCTCCAAAGGCTTACTAGCTCTAATCTTCAAACACTTTGGTTACACATTCCGTCACTAATCAATGTGTAAGTATACTCTCAGCATGGTGCATTGATTTACTTATAAGTTAGATACATACACACATATGAAATATACTTTAAAAAAAAGATATAAAATTATGTGGCCATTCTAATCAATTATTACATAGGCTTATGGAATATATTAAGGAACCACCCAACACAATCTCTACATATAATGGAGACCTATATTTTAGTCCTAACTGTACAGAAGCCCTCTCTCCATTCTAACTGCACTGAACTGTCGCAATCCCTCAGGTATACTCAGAAGTTTCATACCTGTGTTTATTGATTACACATCTCCTTCTGCTTGGAATTATCTTCCAGCATTTAGAAAAATCTTTTTTCAGTTTTCAAGATTAAACCATTTAAAATATTTTACATTTGTTTATATGTTGACCTTCCCCTACTTCACTCAGACCTTTCTGATGGCATAAACTGAAACAAAATATTGTTTGCGTCTCTAGTATTAAATGCAGCACTTTGCATATAGCAAATAATGAAAGAATGAATAAAAGCTGTCTATTCTATTTTTCTCCATGTGAATCCTATGCTTTTCCTGCAATGCTATACGTTCTTGAAAAATTAGCAAACTAGAAAAAAAAATAAAAATGTAATCTAAAATTATTTCTACCTCCTTTGGTTGCGAATAGATAATTATTAACTTATGGATACAGAACAGAAATGATATCACAAAATCAAGGAATTTTACTCCTAAAAGGGACTTCAACCAATTTAGAAATGAGGTCAACAATGGGTCAAAGGTAGATAAAGAACTTAGAAGCAAGAAGCAAAATGCTGCAACAGAAAATGACAGAAACAATGGAAAAAATACTTGAAGATGTGTGTGTGTGTGTCTGTGCTTATATGTATATGGGGGAGGAGGTGGTATGTACGTAAAATGACTTTCTTAAACCAAACAAAAAAGCTTCATTATGTCATCTGTGGAAATCACATCTATCCACATCTAGTACTGTTGGATGGCATTTGCATATTAAGCATTTTTTTATTCCCCCCTGTGTATCAGGAAGAGTGCAAGTGCTATTTATTTGTTTCTGTCATTCATTAAACTTTCCTTACTATTATTTTTAACACTGCCTTATCAATGTGCTTCTCAATGACACAGTAACTTAAAATTTTGTATGAATATGCAAATAAAGGTCATTTGTTTTATGATAGCAGCATTTTAAAAAGCTATCTTAAGGAAATATTTGATGTTTTTATAATTGAATGTAAATCAAATTTCTAAAGGACCTACTTGTGAGGTTATTTATCAATTTAGAAAAAGAACTAAATGAAAATTTGTATGGGACTATAAAATGCAGAAAGCTGCATAGAAATACATTTTCCTATATAATATAAGCTAAAATCTTCCCAGTATACCTCGTCCCTATGAGGCAAAAAGAAATGATAATAATATATCTTTCCAAGTACAATGTGGCAAAAAGAGAGTTTATTTAGTTAAGAAAAATGATTCATTTGGTATTGTCTCTAAACTCTTATCATTTTGGAAGGGCTTTAAGATTTTCAGTAATTCCTATTTTAAGTCAACATTTTCAATACTGTATACTAAATACAATATTTTTGTTGTCTATGCAAAAAATAAATAAATAATAAAAAAAGACTTCAAAACAGCTACTTTAAAATTCTTCGCATTCGTTGATTTAAACTGAAGCCTATAAAAGTGAATTAAATATAATGTATTTTTTCTTTCACTACTCTTCCTACCACTGAGACAGTACTATGCTATTGTGGGAAACAGAATCTCAATGAATTTCTTTATATCTATTTGTGATACAAACCCTATACAGAGTCCAAGGTACATCAGTTTCTGAATTTTAATTGTTTATTTTAAATGATGAATTGAAACTCTGGTAAATGTCACATATAAAAAATTAATACAAACCAAATTCCCATGTAAATACTAGGCCATTAAGTAAAAACAGAGGGACATTGTTAGGCGGAGTGCATCATTCGTACTCAAAGTGAAAAAGGGCAGGACAGAGGAAGGACTTTAGGAATAGTGTTGACAAAAAGGGTTAATTGTGTCTCATGAGCCTGTGATATATAAAGAAAGTCATTCCCCTTGGTTCAGATCTGGTCACATTCAAGTGAAGAGGATACATTTAGAACAGGCTAACAATCAACAGTCTTAGATAAATCAAAATTCCTGGATCCAGAAAATAAACTATCCTGCCTCTTACAAGGTGCGTTAGGTAGGAATCAAAAGTGCTTCCTCAAGAGCTGGGTGACACTGGCCTCCGGGCAGGTGAAGCAAGGCAACCATCGGAAGAAGGTTATTTTCTTATAGTATGTTTCCAAAACTACTTAAACCACCACAAGAATTCATCTTTCATTTCAGTAGCAAAGTAATAATAATAATTATGCACTTGGAACTCTTTCATGTTTTCACAGGTATTCTTTATCTTCCCTGTAACTTCATCAGGCAAATAGTATTTTCATCCTCATTTTACATTATGGAAACAGACATAGAGGTCATATAAATTGGTCAATTTTATATTAGCAATTTAAATGGTCAAGCTTTGACATATGCAAATTTTCTTTAAATGATCAATCAAAATGGAATTTCAGTAATTTTCTAAAATTAATGGAGAAGACAATAATAAAGATTTAGGAGGTCCTTAATATTGTCCTTTAAAATAATTGTTGTTTTTCTATATCATTTCGTGCAAACACATACCTCCCCAACTTCCCATACACTCTTAAGTATTAAAATCTCCTTATGAAGCAATATTTTAACAAAGTGTTTTTAGAATATTTGATTGTACTGTATATTATTATCTGAGAGTCAAAATCTAATTATATTACATTTGAAAAAATGTATTAAATTTTAGGTTATACTGAATTCTTCTGGAGTAATACCCTACAGAACTGATCATCTTAATAATTAAAATGGTAGTCTATATGTATCATATACAAATTCAGCCTATAGCACACAAATACAATTAGCAGTTATTTCATCAATTAGAAACACACACAAATACATACCCTATTTTTTATTTTATATTATCAATAAACCTTAAACTATTAAGTCAATATAACACATTGTTTATTTTTTTCTACTATAGCAATCAACCAAATGCATATGTAAAAAGTATTTCACTTTATAATAGTAAACATTTTACCCCTTTAATTTGAGTGACAGCTTCTCTTCAGTTCCAAAACTTTAGGAAGCCAATTTAAATGAGCTTAGAGGAAGAATACACATACACACACAGACAAAATCACTTCAAACGAATCAACAGACTCCAGAGAGCAAAGTAACGTTTCTTTTCATATGAAAAAGAATATATATTTCTACCCAGAAGTCATTAAATTTAAGTTTGCAAGACTTCTTACCACTCAAGTTTTATCAGGTGATCTCTTATACTTTTCTTAAGAAAACACTGTTAGTAATCTTTAACAATAAATGTGAACACCACAAATACACTGCAGAAAGATAAAATATTTGGAGGTTTTCTTTCCAGGCTTCATTCTAAACTTCTGCATATGCCATTATCAAAGGAGCCTTTCTAAATTAATGTCAGGGTGACCCTGATATAAAAATCAGAACTTGTTTGTGAGCATCTAGTTGAGATTAAATCTATGAACTGATATTAACCCTATGTAAACAGAACCAGTGAGCTACCGTGATATCATTGCTTATCAGCTTTCGGGTACATATACCTAAAATACACTGTAATGTATTTTGTTATCTTGTTCATATCTTATACCTAATTCCATTGTTTATACTCTTTTATTCCTTGCCCATTCTTTGTCTGTTCTTTATTTCTTACTCATTCTGGTTTAGGTTATTGTGCAATATAATACTTTAAGAACAGGAAGGAAAATAACTAATAAATGAGTAAACAAGCTAAAAAAAAGTCTCTAAGATAGTCAACCACAAGCTAAGGGGAGAAGCTTCAAGCCTCTCCTTTCAGATTCACTGGAACACTTTTTTGCTTGCCCTGCATCTGAGCAATGCTTTCCTGGTAGTACTGCATTTCTATCTTTGACTTGGAAATAAGCATGTTTAAAGGAATAGTTCAGAAATAATTAGCATATATTTCAACTTCAGGGGATTTTTTTCTCAAGGTGTAGACAGGAAGAGAGAGGAGGAAGAAACATCTTATTTATTTTATTTAGTTGTTCATCTTGGTTGTTCCCATGGGCCTTGGAGCTTCAGCTAGGGTCTGTGGGATGTTTGTGGACTGTTCCCTTCCATTCTTCCATCAGGGCATGTCTTTTTGGAATATTTACCAGACCTAGTTTTGCATTAGCAATTCTTTAACCCAGCAATTAGAAAATAATTCAGTAATGTGTAACCACATTCTCACTGGAATCTAAAAATCTAACATATTTAACAGGCAATCATTAAGAAAAGAATTAGAACTATATCTTATCTTCCCTTTTTACTATATCTAATCCTCCCTTTTTCAGAAGAACTGTCTGTGCAGAACTAAAATTAAAAAAAAAATGGTAACAGGTCTTCATTTTTCCAAGGAATGGAAGTGTGTGAAGTTCGATTAAGATCTACTCCAGACCCTAGGTAAGAAGGCTAGAATGTGCAGGGGCAGTTACAGAGAAAAGGAAGCTTCGTGATTTTACTAAATTGAGGAAATTCACACTAAGTTTCAAATATACTATCATCTTTTTGCTAATTTAAACCCAAAGCTAACTGAATATAGACAACTCCATCTTAGGGAATATATGCTTAATTTTAAGAGAAGGAAAAATAATTGCTTATCTTTTCATTAACTTCACAGAGCTAAAAGAGAATACAGAAGAAAACAACTATCCAACATTTGGATCTACTAAAGAGCAAGACAGAGAGTGAAAACATTTCATTGGATCAGAAACTTTAATGGGTCTTTTGATATGAAAACAATCTCAGAAAAAAGTTAGGGAAATGTGCTAAATAAGTTGAGAAAAGTTAAATTGACAGGGAGATATTTTATTCAGAGCAATCTTTCCAAAGGTCAACACCAAAAGTTAGAAGAGAAGGCTAAAGGAGGAGAATGGGATGGTAAAGGGATTTTTTTTTTACCATGGTTTATCAGTAAACCATGGCCAGAGGAAAATTCCTCCGTAGCAAAATGATCAGATGATTTTCCAGCATAAAACAGTTGCAAAGATGAAACACAGAATTTCACCCATTGCCCTAAAATTTCAGTAAAACCTATCACATACAGAGAATGATTTGTCCAAGGGGTTTGTAAGAAATTAAGGAGAGAGATTAGGTACCAGTCAATTACAGTGTGATGCAGACAGAAAGAATAGTAATGATAACAGTTCCTTATAAGAAGGAACCACAATGTTGTCATCCTCAGGAAACCTACAAATACTTAAGAGTCTGTATAGTATATAGGATGGGTGTTCTGATTTTTATTTAAATTTCAACCAAGTGAACTCAGTTTATGTATAGTTTACCAAAAACAAAATAATTACTTTTTGAACAGAAGGGACGTAATTTTAAAAGAAAGAAAACATGAAAAGAGAGGTTGAAACTTCAATTTTTTTCTTTAAAGTCCATCTTTCATGAAGAGAGTTAACTAAACAAACACAACCCCTTATTAGTTTTCTCACCCTATGCTTCCAAGAGAAAATTCAACAGTTTTCAACCTCAATCAGGAAGTTTTCAGTAGGAAGATCATCTGAAATATTTTCACAGTTCTCCCAAGCATTTGAACTTTTCTTTGTAAATGTGGGAAACATGAACACTGAATACCAGAGTTTGAGTGCCTGATTTCCATGGCAATGCAATACCTTTAGTTAGAGAGCCTGTTAGTTGTCAGGAATCTGGCATAATACATCACAGGAGGGAAAGCAGATATTGCATGTTGCCAGAGAAAATTGATATGGGTCTCCATAAAACATGAAGGTGTCTAAAGCATGTCTTTGGCTGTAGTTGTCACTGCTATTTTACTTTACTAGTATTCTAAAGAACCAGGTCAATATTAGAAAATTGGACATCAGCCCAATCATTGCATTTTGTTGACAGCTTCGCTGTGCCAGAACTTGAATCTCAATTCCTCACATTTAGCAGACAGAATAGACTTCTGTTTCCAATAAGCTCTCGACACAAAGAATCCATGAAGTCTGCATGTTTACAGAGGTCTGTACACTGTGAGGAGAAGAATGTGAAAGTATCTGACAAATTGCAGACCCTCTGAACGTGTTTGGCACACGGAATTTCATTGAGCTTCTGGGTAAAGCAAGAATATGAGAAGTTACACAAATTTAGGAATCCCAATGAAGACTATTGTGGGTGAAAATGTTAAATTTCAGCTAGTTCTTAGGTTTCCAACTGACTGGTTTTCCGTAAGAGTTGTGCAAATTGTCTGCCAACTTGTCTATCATTAATGTGTTATTAATTTTGGTGAAGAAAGACACATTTAAAATTCCATGTTACATCCAGACTGATAATATCTCAATGGATGGCACTGAGAAATCCAAAGTAGATGCATCACACAGACATATTTTTACAAGTATTGTTAGTTTTTATAACGAAGATAAATATATAGCTAGTTCTGATAGAATGTTAATTTACTGTTGGAACACAAAAATAATATTTTACTTTCTATTTTTTTTTTAAACTTTTAACTCACGGCTTCTATACTTACAGAAACATCTATTATCTCTAAATAAGAGAAATGTTTCCTGGATTGCACTACATTTGCTTTATATCATTACACTCATTTATCCAAGCAAGTTCCACTTAGGATATTGAAGAAAATAATGGTTTCATTTTGAATGACAATAATCAAAAGCATAGCTTTATTCATTTTCTTCCTTTTGGGAGAGTGAAACAGGATTATATTCATACTTAATATACCATTTTAAAAAATCTTCTCTGCACATGACCTAATAGTCTAGAGGTAAGTCCACTGCCTCCCACTGTCACAACTGCTCACATCCCAAATATCAGGGGCCAGGGGAGACAGACGAGATAAAAACTAAATAAAAATAGATAAAATGTTGCTTCATCTATCTTCCTTCATTCTGCCTACTCACCTTGATTCCTGCTTTCACCTTTCCTTAAAAAAGAAAAAAAGAAACAAACAAACAAAAATAAAACTTGAGTCTTCTCTGTGAGCACCTGGTAGGGTTTGTGGAGGAAAAGTTTACAAAAGGAACTTCCGGTTCAATATGGCAACCTAAAAGGACCTTTAACTCACCTTCTCTAAGAAACAAGTTAAATCTACTGCTATATATGAACAAAGCCTATAGACTCCTTCACAACTGACTGGTCAGAAGCACTCATCAGCAAGGAACAAGTATCCACTAGACCTCAGGACCTGCAGATTTTCACAGTGTCTCAACAAAGATCCAATGATATTTAAAACATAAAATTGGGATACTGGAGAACTGGCTCACAGACTGCACCTGAGCTACCTATCAAACTTCCTACACTAAAGAATTGCAAAGCCTATAAGCATTACCAAGAAAGCAGAACTGTCCCCACTCCCATTTAAGTCAAGAAGCTGGCACTTGGTACATACAGGCGGGAAGAAACCTAAGGTTAAAAAAAAAAAAAAAAAAGAAAGTCATAGTACCATATTCAAGGCAGAAAAAATAAAGTCGTGTAAAAATCTGTCTCCCAAGAAGACACAAATGACTCATAAACAGGAAGATACCAGAAGTTCACTGAGAAGGACTCTATTGAAATGGTTTGGGAGAATTATTGGATAAAGAGTCCAAAACACTAGTTATAAAAAGATGAATTAGATTCAGAAAGCACACACAACTTCCCAAAAGCAATTGGAATACATCAGAAAAGATGTAACACATCAAAGGGAATCCAGCACCAAAGAAATTGAGGCTATGAAAAAAGTCCTAGCAGAAGTGCTAGAGATGAAAGATACAGTCAAGGAATTCAAGAAAAACATGGAAATCTCTATAAACAGAATAATTCTCTCCAAGGACTAAATACCACAAATTGAAGACAAGGTAATAGAGGCAACACTCTCAGAAGAGGAGAGAAGAATAAAATCGAGGAAAAATGAAGAAATCCTTCAAGAAGCATCAGATACTATGAGAACTAATATAAGGTCAATAGGTGTTCCAGAGGTAGAGGGCAGAGAGAAAGGAGCAGCAATCCTATTTAAAGAAGTAATAGCAGAGGATTTCCCACATCTGTAACAAAAAGGAGCCATAGCATTTGAAGAAGCAGAAAGAACACCAGAATTTCTAAATGTAAATAGACATTCCCTAGACACAAGCAAAATCTAGCAAAAATCAACATCAAAGAAAAATTACTCAGGGCTACTAGAAAAAAAAAAAAAAAAACACAACGCTCAAAGGCACACCCATTAGCTTATAACCAGACTTCTCAACAGAAACCTTACAGGCTAGGAGAGTGTGAAACAACATTTTCAAAATACTAAAGTATTTTTAAAACAAAAGCTACCAGCCAGGGAATACTCTGATCTGCAAGGTTATCATTCAAATATGATGGAGAAATAAAGACCTTTGATGACAAACAAAAGTTAATGGACTTTTCTATTACCAAGCCTACAATTCAAGATCTCTTGTAAAGGGCTCTACAATAGAGAAATGTAAAACAAAGACTGACCAAACCTTAAAAATAGTGAAAAACAGGAAAACAAAAGCAGAAACTAGTGAAATGAACAAGACAGAACAACAACAACAAACCAACACTAAAGTAGTGATAAGCAAAAACAAGTATTGTGTACAAATGTATAAATATGAAATTGTATTAGTTCATAAAAGACAATCATAGAGCAGTCCAGTTAGAGATAATATATTGGACAGTCACAAAACCCAATCCTAAAGAGATACAAACCCAGGAAATATATAAAACTGACAGAAAAGACACAGAAAGCCATCCAAAGGAAAAAAGCAAATTTAAACAGACAGGAAATGAAGCAATAAGCCGAGAAAACCAGAAGTAAACACTCAAATGACAGTAATAAAGTCCCACATTTCAGTCATCACCCTAAAGGTGAATGAACTGAACTCACCAATCAAAATCCATAAATTGACTGGATGGGTTAAAAAAAAAAAAAAAAAAGAATCTTATAAGAGATACATATATTATGCTGTATCAGATCCAAAGATAAATATACATTGAAAGTCAAGTTTTACAGAAAAATACCTCAAAGGAACAATGATAAAAGAGGATAAGGAGCCACAATACTATAAGACAAGACAAGACAAGACAAACTTACAACTAATCAAGGTTTTATGAGGCAAGAATCGTCACTCAACATAGTCAGGGAGGAACTCCAGCAAGAAAGAATGATCATCAATATAGATGTACCGAATACAGAACCATCTAAATATATAAAGCAAATACAGACAGATTGAAAGACAGACATTGACTAACACAACAATAACCAAGGGCTTCAATAGTCCACTTACATCAATAAACAGGTCATCCAGGTAAAAAGTCAACAAGGAAATTAAGGTCATAATTTAAAGAACAGATCACATGGACCTACTAAACATAGATGTTTTACCCCCACACAAAAAAAAAAAAAGAACATATAGTCTTCATAAGTATACATAGAACATTCTCAAGGATAGACTACATCTTGGGACACAAAACAAGTCTCAACAAATTTGGCAAGATTGAAATTATAGAAAGCATCCATAAGGAGTGGTATTAGAAATGAACCAACAGAACAAAGCTGCAGGAATCACAGAATTGTGAAGATTAAACAACATGGTCCTAGTTTGCTGATGACATTACAGAGAAAATTAAGGCTTATCTGCAAACAAATGGAAATTTGGAGGTAAGCTACCAGAACCTGTGGAATGCAGCTAAAGTGGTTCTGAGATGAGAGTTTATAGCATTATAAAAGTGCACATAAATCTCAAGAGAGAGCCAAAATTAAATACCTGACCACACACTTGAAGAAAAGGAAAATATTAAAAACCAAAAGTCAGTAGAAGAAAGAAAACAATAAAAATTAAAGCATAAATAAATTAAATTAAAACCACAAAGAGCATCCAAAGGATCAATGAATCCAAGAACTAGTTCTCTGAAAAACATAAATAAAATTGATATATCTCTAGCTAGACTCACTAATAAAAATAATAAAAATAAAGAAAAAAACCTAATAAAAAGACTCAGAAATGAAAGCTATGAGATTACAACTGACATCACAAAAATACAAAAGATCTTGAAAGACTAGTATGAACACTTATATGCTAACAAAATTGTCAACCATGAAGAAACTGACAAGCTTATAGAATTTTACTATCTACCTAAACTAAAACAGAACACAGACAACCTAAGCAGGCCAATCACAAGTACAGATATTGAAACAGGTTTAAAAAAAAAAAAATCTGCCCCCCAAAACTAGAGGCCAGACCCAGATTACTTCACTAGTGAATTCTATCAAACATTCAAAGAAGAGCTAATCCCCAGTCTCCTTAAACTCTTCCATAAAGTTGAAGAGGAGGGAAATATCCAAAATTCATTCTATATGGCCAATACTACTCTGATACCAATGAGACAAAAAGCACCAAAAAACAAAACAAAAAAGATTGCCCACTCATATCACTATTATTCAACATGGTTCTGTAAGTTTGGGACAGAGCAACAAGACAAGAAAAGGACAGTAAAGAAATCCAGATTGGAAAAGAGATAAAAATATCTTTATTTGCAGATGACATAATATTATACCTAGAAAATCCAAAAGCCTCCACACACACAAAAAAAAACAGATACAATAAAGCAACTCAGCAAAGTGAAAGATTATAAAAACGACACAGAAATAGTAGCATTCCTTTGTGCAAATAATGAAGTAGGGAAAAAGAAATCCCATTTATGATAGCACAAAAAAGATTAATTACCTGGGAATAAATCTAACAAAGGAGATGAAAGACCTCTACAATGAAAATTATAATATCTGAACAAAAGAAATCAAAGAAGATGCAGAGATTGAAAAACATTACCTGTTCATGGATTTGAGGAATCAACAGTGTGAAAATGGGCATCCTGCCCAGGACCAGATGGTTTCTCCAATGAGTTCTACCAAACCTTCAGAGAAGAATTAACATCTATTCTTCTCAAGCTCTTCCAAAATATTGAAGAACAGAGAATGCTCCCAAATACTTTTTATGAGGCCAACATTACACCGATATCCAAAGCTGATAGAGACACCAGCAAGAAAATTACAGATCATTATCTCTAATGAACACAGACGCAAAAATTCTCAACAAAGTATAAGCAAACCAAATCCAACTATGAAACAAAAATATCATCCACCACGACCAAGTGGGATTTATCCCAGGTATACATGGCTGGTTCAATTAATATAATCATCATATCAGCAAGAGCAAGCAGAAAAACCACATAATCTATCACTGTACACAGAGGAAACTTGACAAACTCCAACATCCATTTATGATAAAACACCCAGCATAAAATGAGGATAGAGGTAAATACCTCAGCGTAATAAAGTCCATATATGATAAAAACTAGACAACATCATAGTCAACTGTGAAAATCAAAGCATTATCTCTAAGATCAGGAAGAAGTCAAGGTTGTCCATTTTCACCAGTGCTATTTAACAAAAGGAATATAAATGGGAAAGGAAGAAGCATAACTATCATTATTTAAAGATGACATAATTATTATATACATATATATATATATATATATACACACACATATAAAACCTTGAAAAGTGTCAAAAACTACTGGGACTCATCAATGAATACAGTAAAGTGGCAGGCTACAAAACTAATGCACAAAAATCTGTTACGTTTTTATACACAAACAACACAGTAGAAGAAAATGAAATCAAGAAAATCATACAATTTAAAATAGAAATTAAAGGAATAAAATACCTCGGAATATACTTAATATAAGAAGTGAAAGAGCTATACAATGGAAATACAAGTCCTTAAAAGAAACAGAGAGGACACAAAGAGATGGAAAGATATTCCCTGCTCATGGTTGGGAAGAATTAACATCATTAAAATGGTCTTCTCACCTAAAGCAGTAGTCAAATTTAAAAATCCTGTGAGCTTCTTTCCAGAAAATTGAACAAAAAATTCTTAAAATTTGTATAGAACAAAATAAGACCCTGACTATCCAAAGCAATTCTGAGAATCTAGAGGGATTACACTCCCAACCATTGAGCTATACTACAACGTGATGGTGATCAATAGAATATGCAATAGAGTAATAAGAGAGGCATATATCAGTGGAATAGAACTGAATCACCAGAAACTGATCTACTCACATGCAGTTAGTTAATCTATGACAAAGTCCTCAAAAGCATAGAATGGAGAAAGGGAAGTCTTTCCAGCAAATGATGTGGGAAAACTGGACACCTACTTGCAAAAGAAGGAAATTAGACCACTCTCTACCACCATTCACAAAAATTAATTCAAAATAGACTAGAGACTTGGGCATAAGACTGAACCACAAAGTTCTTGGAAGACAACAGAGGAAAGGCCTTCTATGACATCAGCCTTAGAAAGATTTTGGAAGGATCAACTCCAGTTTCAAGGGAAATGAAAAGAAAAACAACATCAGACTAAGGAACTTCTTCACAACAAAAGAAAACATCACCAAAACCAAAAGGCAACCTACTGATTTGGGAAAGAGATATTTGCATTCCATATTTCTGACAAGGGCTTAATATCCAAAATATATACAGAACTCTTAAAATTCAATAACAAAAGTAGGCAATACAATCAGAAAATGGAAAGAAGAATTGGAGAGTAGTTTTCGGGAGAGTATATACAGATGACCAACAGGCATATGAAAAGATTCTCCTACTCACTGGTTATCAAGAAAACGCAAATTAAAAGCAATGAGATATCGACCTTCTGAGAAACTGGCTACTATGCATAAATTTGGAAATAACAAATATTGGCAAGGATGTAGAGAAAAGGGAATACTTTTACATATTTGGTGGGAGTGCAAATTGGTACAACCCCTTTGGAAAAAATATGGAGACTCCTCAAAAAGTTAAATATGGAAATTCCATATGCCATGCTATTTGTGGGTGTTTATCTAAGAGATACAAAAACACTAATTTTCAGATATTTATGTACCCCCATATTTACTTCAGTCCCATTCATAACAGCTAACAACTGAAAACTACCTATGTGTCCCATATCAGATGAATGGATAAAGAATGTGTGGTATATATACACAATGGAATACTACACAGCCCTTAGAAGAAATTAAATTCTGACATTTGAATCAACATGAGCTGACATAATTAAGTGCCATGAATTGGATGACTTACATAATTGAAATTTATTTTCTAATAATTCTGGAAGCTAGATTCTGATATCAAGGTGTTGGCAGGGTGGTTTCTTCTGAAACCAGTTTCTTTGACTTGTAATTGACTGTCTTCTCCCCATGTCTTTATATTATTCTCTTTTGTATATTTACTGTGTTCAAATTTTCATTTCTGATAAGGACACTGGTCATGTTGGATATGGGGCCATACTAATGATTCATTTTGCCTCTTTAATACCCTATCTCCAAATACAGACATATTCTGAGGCTTGGGGCTAGGATTTCTACATACGGATTTGAGAAGAACATAATTCAACCTCAAAGAACCTCAAATGTATGAAAGAATTGAACCTAAGGAGTCAAAAGGGAAGCTATTGTATTCTTACAAAATTACTGAAATACTGTAGCATTTTTCCTATTCAAATTATGAGTAAAGAAAAACACATTTTACCCTCACTCTATTCTAAGTGAGAAAGACTTGAAAAAGACTTATTTATATAGCTTAAATTATATTCCATTAGTGTAATGGAACATAAGAGGCCAGTTTTTGACCTATGCCTGAGAAGTTTAATATAAAAAGATATAACTTAATGTGAAGGGTAATTGTATATGTCAATTTGACTGAGCAACAGATTGCATAGATTTTTAGTCAAACATTTTCTAGGTGTATTTACGGTGTGTTTGGACGAGGTTAACACTGGAAAAAAAGAACAAGTAAAGCAGACTTCCCTCCCTATTGTGGGGGGTCCTCATCCAAAATTTGTTGAAGGTCTGAATACAACAAAATGGCTGACTTTCCCACAAGCAAGAGAATTCCTTCTCTCAGACCTTGGGAATAGAAGCAACAATCTTTTCCAACCTTTGGCCTCAAAATGAAGCATTTTCTTTTATTGGGTCTCAAGTTTGCCAGCTTCGGGACTTACACCATCAGCCCTCCTGATTCTCAGGGCTCTGGACTCAGGCTAGAACTGAACCACTGATTCTCCTGGCTTTGCATCTTGCTAACTACAGTTTGGAACGTCTTAGCTTACATAATATTGAGAGCTAATTCCTTATAATAAATCTAACAGTAGAGAGGCAGAGATAGCATGTCATTTACTTAATACATTATGTATAGTAATATTTATAGAGACATTATATAGCATCTGCATGTATGTATACATATCTATTTCTATAGAATAGATCTATAATGAGGAATGTAACTATCAAGAGATGACAAACCGGAAACAAGTTGTAGTCCCAGTGCTGATAAAGTGGAGGAGTATGTCCAGTGATCCAGATATCATGCAAGTGAAAGCTGCTTTTGGGTCACTTTGTAAGAGACTCTGTCAAAGAAAACTTTTAGGCTGAGAGACATTAAAATGTTAGGGCTAGTGAAGGGGTGCCATACAATTACCACCAGTGAAGAATCACTAATAGAAGTTTTCAGTTGTTGATATCTCAAAAATAAAACCAAAAATAACAATAGACATCTCAAGAGAAAAAAGTTTGGTATTGGACTTGAACACGCAAAGGTCAAATCAAAATAATATTTGTTAAATTAGGTTCTTATGCCACTTACCTCTTTCCCCCTTCTCCTGTTCCAATCCTGGAGTGGTCATGATGCAAATTATAGGCAGGAACGGAATTTACCAAACTGACTCTGCTCACTCCCTTAACTCACTGCTTTCTAAGATTGAGTCCAAAATATACTTTACCTATTCTCCCAGTAATACATATGATTTTTCAGATTCTTTGTGATCAATTTTCTGTTGACTATTTCCTAAACAAATTAGCGAGTAAATAATACAAATTGCACATGCTCACTTAAACTAGATATTTTGTGACCAGGACATTTCTAATGCAAGTATGTATGCATATCAAAAATCAGGACAGTTAGTGGGCATAGTCTTTGTTTTTTGTGGTTGTTATTGATTGGAGATCCCTACAAGTAAGAGCATAAAAAATAGATTTGAAAAGGTAACTCAAAATATAAACATTTTTACTTATAAAATAAATGTAAATCCCATATCATGGTAAGCAAAATTAAAATGAAAAATTGATTTTGAACTGTATTCCCACCTTCTGATTCCACTTCCAGTTACCACCAGACTACTTGCCATAATTCAAATATGACTTCTATCTATTTCTCTTAATGCTCAATCTGGTTAAATGTTTGACATCCTTCAAATTCTCCAAGAAGTTTTTTTTTAAGTCAACTTCACTGAAAGACTATTATGTTAATAAATTACAGAGGTTTAAGGTGTGCATCATTGTAAATCAACATCCAAATATTATACATTAGGCTTATATTCTTGGTCCAGTTCTACAGTCACTATATAATTGATTCCTTTTGCCCACTTTGACTTCCCCTACCCTTCCCTTCTTGTAATCACTAATTTTGCTTTAGAGACTAAATTTGATTTTTGTTTCATTTATGCATTCAAAAATTTTTGTATCCATCTACAGTCTCCCTTGTGAAGATTTCCCAAGTTCCTCAAAGTTTAATTCTTTCAACTCATAGCACTTTTCTACAGTTCTAGTATAACACTAAACATGTCATATTACAATTGAAAAATTGTGTGAATGGTCTCACTGAGAAAACAATTTGGTTGAGGAAGAAAGAGGAGGGAGAAAAATATGAGTTTGGTCCTATGAATCTTTCTTTTCTTCCTGGCCAAATGTAAACCCAGTGTTTGTCTAGTGCCTGGGATATAGAATAATGGGAAATCACTTTAATGGCATGATGTTCTAGAATTTTCTCTGTTTTGTTTAGGACTCTTGATTTAGAATTAATTTATCATATATTAATAAAAAATATGTAATTTCAAAATTCATTTCCTTAATTTTTGCCAGGGATAGAGACAGAAAGTAAGTGACTCTGCTTAATAGAGTACATTAATGAATATTTTGCTAGGTATTTCTGAGGCAGAGAAAGAGACATAAGAATGCAGAAGAATTGGCGTAAGAATGTGCAGAGTGAGGAAGATTAGAAAATAGAGCAGAGAAGAGCTATTTGGGCAAAGTAAAAGTAGAACCATGAGAAGAAAGAGTAGCAGGTCTGAGTCAAAAAAAAAAAAAAAAATTGGAGCCAGGATAGCCAGTTCGCAGACAAACAGTGAACATTAAAGTATCAAGAGCAACAGCCGGAGTCAGATGACAGATGATCTAGGCCATAATGCACAATGCAGACTTTCTAGAAGAATCTAAGGCCCTTAGAAATCCACAGAAATAGTATAAGACATTCTATAATATGGGATGGATGGAGTCCCAGACTATCTTACTAAAGGGTGATTCAGAATTCTAGAAAGTTTACTGATATAATATTCTCTCAAACCATTGAGCTAGATTTCTTTTAAGATACAGAAAAGCCCACAAGTCATCCTTCACACAGATTAGAAACTAAAAGCTTTGATAAATGTAAAAATATAACTACCTAAAGACAGTAAAAATAAAGAAAAATGATCAGATTGTAAAAGAAAAATAAAACATGCATAAGTAATCTAAGCAATTAACTAACACTGTAATAGAAACCCAATCTCTTTTCAGGCAAAGTAGCATCTATAGATTGGAGGGGTGGGGAATCATGGAAGAGAGCTGAGAATAGAATTCACTAACCATGTATCTGAATTTTCACAAGCCTCAGATTTAGCCCTGAGTTTTGTCTAGGGGTCCACAGCAGGGAAACAGAGCAAAAATTTAGAGAACTGAACTGATTTTTGAACCACTACCCAAAGTCTCCAAATAATCCCCAAAGTATTCATATGCAGGACAGATGCAAAAAGCATAGAAAAGGCTTAAATATTTGAACCACCATCCACAGAAGGCAATAGAACTTTAGGTATGAAAGCAACTGAATTGATTTCCTGACTAAGTCAAACAGATCAACATTCTCTAGAGGATTTTAACAAGGCCTAAAGAATTTAACACACAATGTTCGGACACAATTTAAATTAATCAATATTTTAAAAACTCAGGAAAATGTAAAAAAATCTCAAGGGAAAGATTAGCAGCAAATGCCAACTCTGAGATCACACAGATGGAACAATTATCCAAGACAAATTTTAAAGCAGTTATTGTTACTATGCTCCTGAGGTAAATTAAAGGTACTTGAATTGAATGAAAACAGGAATTTCTGAGCAGATAACTAGATCTTACAGCAAAGACATAAATGGCAATGTGAGAAGTAAAAAGTTCAATATCTAAACAAACAAGCAAAAATCCTCACTAGATAGACTGAAGAGTAAAATAGAAAAGAAAAATTTAATGAACTTGGTGATATTCAATAGAAAATACTCAATATGAAGAACAGGGAAAAATAATTAGAAATAAAAATTGTCAGAACTTCAGGGACCTACCCTAGAAAAACTGAGTAAAACAGAGATTGGGCAAAAAAATTTGAAGAACTAATCATCAATTTTTTTTCAAATATAATGATAGACATAAAGCTAAGTGAACATTTAACAACATCAAACTCAAAGAAATACAGACATAGATACATTGTAACCCAAACTTCTGAATTAAAAGATAAGAGAAAAAATTTAAATAACTGGAAAAATGATACATTTGATTTTAGTCTAATTTGTGTCCTTTAAAATACTTTGTTGAGGCACTAATGCTGAGAACCTTAGAATGTGACTGTATTTGAACTTAAGGTCTTTAAAGAGATAATTAAATTAAAATTAAGGTCATTAATGTAAGACTTAATTCAATATAACTGGCGTCCTATAAGAAGAAATTTGGACACAGATGTGAACAGAGGGAAGACTATGTGAAGACACAGGGAGAATATCACCAGATAGAAGGAAAGAGGAATGCATTGGAAAAAAAATCAGTCCTGAAGACACCCTGATCTCAGAATAAATCCTCCAGAATTGCGAGAAAATAAACTATTTTTTTAATCACTCAGTCTATGGTTCTTTGTCATAGCAGACCTAGCAAACTAATATACATTTGGTGTACACATTTTTCCAATTAAAAACTCAACAAACTTTTTTTGTTTCAGAAATTTACAAAAAGACTCAAATTTATTTCTAAAAAAACTGTTAATCAGAAACATATATTATGGAAATTTTCAAAATCATCATGCTGAGCAAAAGAAGTCATTTGTGTTTTTAAGGTTGTATTCCTTTTACATAAGTGATTCAGTAAAAAAAAAAAAAAATGCCTGGAGAAGGATGTGTAGGGATGAATTGCCAAAGAATACAAGAAAGCTTTCAGTTGTTCAAAAGAGCTCTATACCTTGTGGTGATGATGATTTCTCAGATAAAAAATATATATATATATATATGTATATATAGATACACACACACATATATATATACACACATACATACAAACATACATTTACATAAACATTGTGTGCACATATAAATATATGCACACATATATGTGCATATGCATGTGTACATATTTATATATACACACAGCATATATATATAGTCTAATTTATATATTTAATTATACAGTCAATTCTGCTATTTTTAGTAATTACATTATATAAAGTCCTCACAAACACATTGAATAGAGAATATTTAGCTTTTGCTCCTGGAGAAATACAAGGTTAGGTTCCCGTGAGTCTTTTGACACATTTCCATCAAACAAAATGCCATTTGTATTATTCAGGTTTATTGGCTAACATCCTTTTAAAATAAGCCTGATTCATCAACATTGAAAATCTGTTCTACCGCATAACCTTCTTTCTATATAACAATTAGCAGAGTTTTTGATTTTTGTTTGCTTTGTTTTGTTTTTTTAATTCTCCCATAGCCTCTTGATCTGCAGAATATTGCATGTGAGTTTACTATTTTCACATTATATTGAAATAAATTTCTAGGCCCAAGATGGAGCAGCACCTACCCAGGATGACACATTCACAAACCAAAACTTAGGTAACTTTCTGTCTCTATACATACTCCAGTTGACCAGAAACGATATATCCAGTCAGCCACTCCCCAATCAGCAAGTCAACTCTAGGCTCTATACTTACTTCCTTGTTTTCTGATGTTCTAAATAAAGTCAAATCATGAGCCCAGACAGTCAATGTGAGCCACACATTTCCTCCTTGTTTGCTACTCACCTCTTCTATGAAAGCTGGCAGCCCTTTCACTTACTGTGCAGTTCTATGAGCTCTTGAGAGTGGAGACAACTTGCTACATGAAGTGTTATATAAAGTTTTTTGTATCATCTAAATTGTCTTCTTTAATCATTTTTCATACATGATATCACCTTTGAAACATGCAAGCCAGCCAGCACTAGTCATGAAGGATTCAACATTTTCCTGATCTTGAGTAATGCATATTTTTTTTTAATGTAAGCCTCATAACTGTACTGCCCACTATGCATTTTAGAACCAGTAATCACTCACGAACCTACAGATCTATCCACCTTTCTATATTTTCCATAGCTTCACCTCTAGATGTTATTTTAGTACTCTCTGGAGTAATCTCACATTCAAACTAGAAAATTTCATCTTCCTTTTCTAGATATACTATACTGTTGATGTATGAACATTGAACTCTGAGCCAGAAGAACTAGAACTTAGGCCTGAACAAAGTTTATATAAACACATATTTTCTTGGTAAGGCGTATCAAAGCCGTCTTATGCTTGGGAAAACATGGCAGCACCTTAGTGCTAGACTTGGGAGACCATTCTAAATAACAAAATGACTCACAAAATGCACAAAAATGTGAACAATGTGGCACTGAATAGATCAGTAGGGGCACTTGTTTATAACATGAATCCAAACAAGAAAACAGGGCAGTTTTCAAATATTTCACTGCTTTGTAATAATGCAAATCACACGAAACTGTCACGAGTGTTGATTGGGGGTTACACAAACTTTAGCAAGAAGCTGTTTTCATAAATACTGATCTGCAAATAAAAATCAACTGCATGTAGGTTGCTATACTTCAATTATCTCTCAATAAAATTGTGAAGAAAGTTATAGGCTCGTGTTCCAATGAATGAAGGAAGGAATCGAAGTGACTATGCATAACGAAGTCCTTAATGATGAGGTCATACAACAGACTCTTGTGAACATGCAGTAATCTCCATTCTTTCCTTCTGCGTCATCTGCAAACCAAAACTGCACCTGACAACTGGCAGCACACTCAGTGACATTGACACTTGACTTTAGTTAAATCCACAGTTCAGGAATGAAGCATGTGGAAAATTGGTAATGATCTCAGATTGTCCTCCAATAGTTTATACATGTGAACTACATACAGGAGGCCCGCTCTGAAGAGATAACCAGAACATTTTTCCATAGAGGCTTTGTATTGCTCTTTTCATTTCCAAGTCTCTAACAGCCACAGTGACCTGAAAGAAGTCTGTACATTATTTCTGGTATAAAATTAGTACATGAAGATATCACCAAAAATGATTCTGGCAGGCAGTTTAGAGACTGCAGCTTACCCAGTTCAGAAGTGTGTCTCCAAATTTTATTAGCACACATGCAAACTTAATAAGAAAAAAAAAAGCCTAGGACCTCCCTATAATTAATATTTCCAGTTATTTAGTAAATATATCTATGGTCTTACACTTTTACTAAGATACTAATTTAATATTCTTTATCCACATTTTATTGTAAATTATTCTTCATCATTTTTTTAGTATATCACCAGTCTAAAAGTAAACTATCAGCGTTTGTTTTCATCTAACAACTGTTTGAATCACACAATTGTTTAGTTGCTTTAATGTGTTTTAAATGTTTCAACTAATCCTTGAAACCCAGAAAAATAGTCATACACCTCAAAAATTAAAAAAATATTTAATACCCTTTTTTTTTTAACTGGAAAGTCTGGCCTCTGTGCTGTCTCTATTTTTTCCTTTTTTGCCATTTTTCTATGCTTCTGCCTCTCTGAGTATATATTTCTATCATTCTCCATTCCTATTGTCAACCTCCAAAACCAATCTATTATTAAAGAACAAGATTGTATTTGGAAAGAAACCAAGAGAAGGAGAGAGCACATATGGTGGCAGAGCCATGTGCCCAGTGCTTCTTCTGGGACCGTCTCTCCTGTAAGCAGCCTCTCCAGTTCCACCACCCGCCTCCAGGTTCACAGGAACACATAAAAGTGGGAGATGCAAGGCCTCATGGGTCGGGTTTGTAGTTTGAGTGTCCATGTGTTGACAAGTCGCTAATCTCTCAATTTCATCAGAACAGGGTTCTAAATATTTATATTGATACTATGATTCTCTTTTTGTTCTCTGAGTACTGCCATTCTTTGTCACAGCTCATCTTTGCATGCCTATTTCTTAATCTGTCTTTCCATTTCTGTCATTTCCCACAAATTATTTTTTTTTCTTTTGTGTTCCTTCTTCAATTCTTTTATCAGTGAGGACAACATAGTACACAGATGTCAAGAGTTTGATTTCTAGAGTCAGGTTTCTCAGATTTGAATAGTAGCATTGATATTTATTAACAGTAACCTGAGTAAATTACCAAACTCTCTGACTTCAGTGTTCTCATATGCAAAATGGGATATAAGAACATTTTCTTCATAGCTTTGTTAGCATTACATGATTCTCCCTAGAAAAGTGCCTCTAGCATAGTGAGCACTATTGTTATTAAATAATAAGAAAAACTTTATGCACAAATGTTACAGTGTCCTAAAGACTGGTTGATAATAGATTAAGTGGAAACAACGCAAAGAACAGGCTGAATGGCTGGGAGGGTTTGAAAAGTAAAGACTTTGAGCGAAACATTGTTAGCAATTTGGGCAAAACCTCTTGTAAATCCAATTGAAGACTTAATAGTTTTCCTGGTTACTATTGTCAGCCTAAAACTTTATGAGATAATAAAAGGCAAAGCTCTTTACATGGGATTGGAGAATTACAATTCGGGGGCACTGGATGAAGTAGAAAACCTAAGCAGTGTCCCAAAGAGTGGACATAAAGATAGCAGGTCTTATGTAAAGAAAGGAGGATGAGGTCAGAGGTCAACAAAAAGAAATGGTTAACCATGTGTAATTATTTACTGATTCTATTCTATAGAAAAATGTTCTAAAATAATTAGTCCTCTGGATCCAGGTGACGTTTTTAAGCAATTGTTTGCTTAATGGTTTCTTTAAAAATTGCTTGGGGCCTAATCCAAGTTTTTTGGCTTAATTCAAACAAAGTAACTTCAGGGTGTTCCTTAGTTTCCTCAATTGTCTTAGGTACTTGTGTCTCTGGAGAAAAGATTTATCCCAAATCTCTACCAGTGAGAACAAAGGAGAGGTAGAGCACAAACTGAAAGTGTTTATTCAGTAGGAAGAAAGAGACAAAAAGTGCATCCCCAGATTGATGTGGGGATGGATCATTCTGAAAAGGAAGCTGGACCAGAAGGATTAGGGACTTAGGTTTTTAAAGATTCTGGCAGGTGTCTCTCTGCACTTATTTCCACCCAGGGGTGTTCTAAGGCAGGATAAGGCTTCTGACTGGCCTTGTAGTGTGGCTTCTTTTAAATTGACTGGAGAGCTTCAGGT
This sequence comes from Solenodon paradoxus, assembly GCA_004363575.1. Classification (NCBI taxonomy): domain Eukaryota; kingdom Metazoa; phylum Chordata; class Mammalia; order Eulipotyphla; family Solenodontidae; genus Solenodon; species Solenodon paradoxus. Next base: position 1,934,138 of record RJWH01000011.1, read on the forward strand.
TGGTGCCTGTTTACATTTGAATGCTTTTGTTCTCTTTAACAGTCAGTAACTGAGCATCTGAGCATCAGCATGTACACTTGGAGTTTATAGTTAACTATACTTTAAGTTAACTTTAAACTTAATGCACTGATTTCCTGGTTCTGGTTAGTTTAAACTAGTTGGTGTCATTTTATGCTATGCTACCTTTATTTTCCTTGTCTCCCGCACCCGATTTATGCTTAATTCCTACCTACCATTAAGACAGGTAATGCAGTTTCTCTGCTATGCCATCTCTGACCCTTTTTAAAAATGTCCCTCCAAACATCAAGATTTTACACAATGATAAATTTAACCATGAGGGACAGTCTTACAAGAAGTGATAAGAAATGAGAAAGCTTCTGAGAAGATATAGGGGCATTTGATTGTGGGAGCACAGGGGAGGAGGGCAATAGGGATAAAAAATAGAAAAGAAATGAGTTAGGGTAACAATTCAGAGAAAAGTAGGATACAGTTTCATAGCGGGGGTCAAGGAGGATGAAATCAGTCTGAGTCCCATGAGGACAGCATTTTGAAGACAATAGAGGGAATGTCAGATTTAGAATGAGAAAAAGGCAGTGATTCTCATGTAGTGTGAATATACCTATTACATATGCACAGCATTTTCAGTGTCCCAAAAGAGAGGTGTGTTAATACATGCACCATTTTTCTCTGATATAGTATTTTTGACAACATAAAAGAAAAGGCAACACAAGAATAAGTGTTGAAAAGAATTTAATTCTAAAAAGAAATCTTCTACTTCAGTGACCTGCCTTACAGTATTCTGATAATCTATAATCCTGCATTATAAGATAATTGTGCTTGCTGACTAGGCCTCTGAGGTTTCTCACCGGTGAATTGCAAGTACCATTATAAGATTGTCTTTTGATTGAATGCTAAATCACACGAAAAAAAAAGATAATATTCATTTTTTATATGTTTCTTTGTCGTGATATTTTTTCTAAAGTCCCGATTTTAATGTTCCTCTTTCCGAAGTCACTTCAGTTATTCTTTCAGCAAAAAACTGCCATAAGCTTCCTCTGAGTTGGACAGAATCGTATTGGCTAGCGATCAAAAGAAGTTTAAACATTGTTTGACCATGGGAGTCCAAACTTTGTTTGGAAGATCTATATATGAATAAGAAATTACAATAGAATATGATAAGTGTCCATGTGAGTAGGTGTAAATAAAGCAGGCACATCAAGGGCATAGGACCACCTAGACTTAGAGATGCTTCTGAAATAAATAGCCATTTTTATCTACATAATATAGTATCTACTATGACTTTCCAATCCCTATATAGACATATGATCTCCCTGTTAGGTGGGCTTGGGAGAGCCTGGAGACCCAAATTCTTGGGTCTGATGTCTAAGATTATCACAGCAGACACAGTGAATTGAAAACAAGCAGAACGTTTATTTTAGCAAGGGAAAGTATACTTCTCAAGGCCATGAGAAGCAGGCTGGGCTCAAGCAAACACCGATCCTGTCATACCTGTGTGCATATTTTTATAAAGGGGATCCCTTTGCTGTCCCTCTCTCTCCTACCCCAGGAGTGTTCCAGTGTATTCCTTGCCTTGAAGATCCAAGAGAAGGGTAGCAATGTCTAGAAATAGGCACACCCTTTACTGCACATGCTTCTTACCCTGAACTCACTGTTATAATGAGTTTAATGTATGACCTATATACAATTTCATGTAAAGTCTATTATAATGAGGTAGAAGTTACTCTGGGTGGATCAGGCTGGTTAGTGTACCTGTGCAGACATTAGGTTTGAGCCAGCGTGGCTGGGCTGCCTTCTTAATTCTGTTCTTTGGCTGCAAGAATGTAGGTGCTGCTGTCCCGTTGATCAGAATTCTATCTGCTGACAGCAGAGTATGCTTTGGCTGAAGTATCACCCCAACTTCTTCCATTCCAGCCCCTCTCTAAGCTAACCTACCAAACATCCGTACTATGATATATTTATGCTCATAACACGAGTTGCTCATTATCACACTAATTTTTTTTTGTTTTTGTTTTTGTTTTTATTACAGTTCTCAACATATCCAAACTAAAACTGCATTTTCAGAACTTCTTTCTCTGTATCATTCCCAGTTAGGGTTGTTCACAAAGTTTGCATGATACTTAGAAGGCAGAAAAGAAGGAATTGCCATATCCTCTAAAAGTCAGTATACGGTGCAAAAGGTACCTGTGGCTCCCTTACCTTTTTGCTCATCTTCTTTCTAAATCTAATTCCGGTGTTCATTTGATCCTCCCTTCTTCTGGGTGTCGGGTAGTAGCAGCCATGCCTGCAATTAAATACTAATAATGTTAAGTATTATCTGAGTCCTTGCTCCTAGGAAACAGAGATAGTTAAGAAATTGCTGCTGGTCCCCCTTCCATCCCTGTCCAAAGGTGGAAGAGGGGGAACTAAAAGAACCAAAGTGTTCCAGAGAAAGCAAAACAAAATAACTTACTACCTGGAACCACCCTTTCCTCGTACAACCTAGATAAGACTTACAGAAAAAATTTGTTCTACCTATGACGAGGTCAGACACAGACCCTACAAGCTCCCATTATTTTGTTTCATAAATCTTTAGCTGAGCCTCTATCCCCACTGATAAGTAGAAACAAAATGTTTGTCAACCGAGCACTGATTAAGTTTCTCTCCTTCATCTGGTCCTTCATCTTTGGCCAGCAAACCACTCAGCTTTACCAGTCTCCCCTGAGTTGACCTTAGGGTAAGCTAGTCTCTGATCTACTACCTGCCATACTTTTGTCCTACCTCCCACATTGTTTTCTTTATAGACCTGTTTACTCCTCTCTATAAAAGAAAAACTCTTCTGCTGAAACTTGGAGATGCTTGGAGATTCTATGGTCACAGCTTTCTCCCTATTTCAATAGTCCTTCCTTCTTCCTCATGCAGCAATTATTTCATTAAAGTAAAATTTTCACCAAGCTAAACTAGCAAGGAAAAATGTATTGAGGATTATTAATACAATAGCAGAGAAAAATTGAACTGCTGAAACAAAAGGGAGGGATTTTTTCCAATTTATTAGAACAAGATTTAAAGAAATAGAAAACCTGAGGTACAATGTTGCATCTTTTTCCTTATTGATAATCTACCATGTCTATGCTAAATGCTTTTGGGTTGATTTGAGTAGAATGTTAAAAATCAAACAACATAGTCTTTAGACTTGGAAGGAACACAGGAGTTCTTTGATCCGCTTAGTCATTATTTAATCATATTGCTAAAAAACAATCAGAGCCTTACAGATGATTAATGGTCGTCTAAGTTCCCAGAGATCGCACTAGAACACAGGCCTCCAGACTATTCGCGCTGATTTTTTGCAAGTACACCATGTATGCACACACACACACACACACACACACACACACACACACACACACACACACCCCTAAGTACAAATATTATGCGTGTCTACACATACCAACTGTAGTTAGCACAGGCTCTCTAGCAAACTACCTTAGTTAAAATCATGTTTTCTGGTATTTATTAGTTTTTTGACTTTGGGTAAGTTCTATTTCTTCAATTACTATCTAAGTATAATAATAGTTTCTATCTTTTGGGGATGTAGTGAAGATTGAGGAACCATGACAGAGTATGGTTTAATAATATTAACTTTCTTTTTATTAATGAACAACTGATCCTTTAACTCAACCTGAATGTCTTACCCTAATATCACAGGAGAGTTTTTAAGTACTTGGTTGAGTGGTTATGGCAGAACCTCCAGAAGGTGAGAAGTGACAGCTGAACACTTAGGTAGAGAAAAAGCACTTTATTGCACCAGTGCTGGCCCAGGGGTATTGTTACCCAAAGCTGAGCAACCGGGGCCCTAGGGGACCTCCTTTTATACTATGAGGTAAATTCATCCCTTGGCTATGTGTGGTTTCTACTGGCAACTCTTATCAGTTATATATAGCTGCAGGGTAGGGAGGCGATGCTTGTTTGTCCTTAGTCATGATAGCAGGATATAGCTGCAGTCTCTGTAGTGTCATGGAAAATTCCTGGCAGACTAACATTTGCATTGTGGTCAGGGAAAAGGTCTTCTACCACAGAGTTAGTAAAAACATACTAGAGGATATTAGGGGACATATACAGCACACTGAATTATTTCTAAATTGTAAAATATTTTTCTCCTTGACTCAAACATGTGTGTTTGTTAATTGATACCCAGAGAGTCAGGCCCTTAACAATCCCACAGTCCCTGGGAGATAGGGGAGCCATCTCCTTTGATGTACACATTTCAAAGAGATGATTCCCAAGTCCTAGAGAAAGTCTTTTCCCAGTGCTAAACTGGTAAAAGATTAAGAGAAGATTTACATATAAAAACGGATCTTATTTACAATGCCCTGTTTTCTAAACTAATCTAAGAAAAGAGATGTCAGGGCCTGAAGTCAGGAAGAAACCTGCCTAAAGCTTCCTCAGGCTGAGGCAAATGTTAAGCACATCTTGGTGACCTTCAAATAAATTCTCCATTCTAAATCTGGGTTTTGTTATTTGACCCTCCTTCCAGCATCAGCTTCTCTGAGCCCTGGTGCAGCCAAGTGGAGCAGCCCTGTGGTGAAGAGTGCCAGCTTCTCCTGAAGGTCATTTTAGGTTGGAAACAATGAGAGCCAGATGTGGATTTCAGCTTGTTCTCACCAATTCTGTCTGCCCTCTTTCTCCTCACTCCACGTCAGTCTAGAAATAACTTCAGACTCAATCTCAGGATCAGAGATTCTTTCTCAGATTCCACAAGAGAATATTCCCTTGCTAATTACAGACACTGGAAAGGAGATCCACCCAGAACCCCCTTCCCCAAGATTATAAATCCAACCAGACTCCACCCTGCAGTGTAGTCCTCCCTGCCCAGGAGACTCTATCTCCTGCTTTTGCTTTCTTTCTCCTCCATTTTCTCTAATAAACTTATAAAACTGTACTCTAATGCTCAAGAATTCTTTCTTGAACTGTTCACCACCATGCCCCAGAGCTTCCCACATCACTATGAAATAATACTTTTGGTCAAGTACATATTTTGGAATGGTAGATTTCTTTCCCCTCTAGCTTAGCCATCTCTGAGTGAGCATCTGAACTTTGAAAAATTGGTAAATCAAAGGGGAATTTAAATTTATATTACTTTTTTAATCAAGAAAATCATTCCTTATAATTGCAGTATAATAGAGTGGTTTGACATGTGACTGAAGCTAGATGGCCACATTTTATATCCCAGTGCTGCCACTTGCACATATGCCCTTGGACTAGTCACTTAACTTCTTTGTTCCTCTGTGTTTTTTAATCTTTAAAATGAAAATAAAAATTGAATCTACTTATACATCATTTTGGATATTTTTGGTGATTAATTATTTTAAAAGTTTTTATGCTTTCAAGAATTTATCACTAAACCTAGTACATGTGGGGTTTCAGGACTCTCAAAGAACCCATGACAGTCAGGCAAATGAGCAAGCCGAGATTTGATTAGAGGGTAAAGGAATGGAGGCGACCAAGGGAGGTCGAGACCACGTGGGTTCAGAGTTGCTCCAGATGTCAGATAGGGGAAGGTAGTAAGCAAGTTGGGGATTTATTAGTGGGGAGCAGAGAGAGGGAATGAAGCCATCCAAGGGAGTCTAAGATTTTGTTCTCCTTGCCGGAGGCTGGGTTTTTTATGGAAAAACCCACATGGTGAGGAAGGCGGATGGAGAGGGCCATCAGGCCAGGGTTTTGTTCCTAATTGGGCAAAGTGAAATTGTCCTTTGAAGTTATTGGTGGAATTCTTCAACTTGTGCCATTCTTTTGTTTCTTTGTGGAGGGTACATCCTGGTTATGTACTACACAGGAGAAACATCTTGCATGTTAGACTCATCCATAGGCTTTCCTTATTGATCTGGATGATCGCTTAGCCAAGTGGCAGTGCTGGGTGGGAGCACCAGAGACAATTCACTGTCCTGATAACCAAACTTTGATCCCTGACCTAAAGCTTGCTCTTGTGGGGGTCCTGACAGTACATACAATATGTTAACTCATAATTTGTGCAATTTTAAATATTTCAAAAATTCCATGTGGTGCCAAAGAAAGAGATTACTGTCAATTTGGGGACACAGAGAAATGAGAACAAATCTACTTTACCTTATTGTATTATTTCAGAGTTATCTTTTATTGTTGAATTATAAGAGAAACTTTAATAGAAGATGGGGGTCTTTAAAACTCAATTTTAGGTAAGTTCTTATGAGACATGCAGTGAGAAAATATCTCTGGATAGATTTAAGAGTTCACTTAAGAATGTTTTGGGAGAAGAGCATGAAGAATGAAAGGCTCTGAATTTGATGCTTAAAGGTTTGAACTTTATCTCTGTGGCAAGAATTCTTGTTGCTTTTGAACATGAATATAATATGGTATGTCAGCTGGTTTTGACTAACTTTTCTCTTCTTGGTATACTGGATTAACTGTAGAAGAAAAACAAAGCAAAAAAGGATTATCACGGCTGTAGTAGTAGTTTGTATGATGATGAGAATTTGAACTGAAATGATTAGAAAAAAAAAAGAAAAGGGAGATTATAAGTATCTGAGGTGCACTCCTGTGGCTCAAGCAGCTTGAGACAGCTAAGGTGCAGACCATGTAAAGCTCATGGTCTTGGGTTTGCTACCCAGGACAAAAGGTAAACAAGCAAGTATCTGAGGATTTCTTGGTTTTCAGGAATGCATCACCTTATCCCCAATACAGTTGTCAGATTTAGAAAATAAGAAAATAGAGGGAACCCAGTTAAATTCAAATTTCAGATTAATAGCAAGTATTTATGTGAATAAGTCCTGAATATTACATTTACTGTTTCCCTAAAATACAAATATAATTGGACATCCTATATTTTATCTAACAATCCTGTTCCCAATAATATTCTATTTCTCTCATCAGGTTCAGTCACCCTAGACAGTGCTTTAACTCCCTTGTTTGTAGATTCAGTGATGTGAGAAGACAAAAGTGACTGCACAGTACTCACAACTTCCTACTCCATGGGACAATGATGTCCTCTAGAAGACAGACCTCTTCACATTTAAAGCATTAGAATCCAAAGTCCTAGAAACAGAACACAAAACACTGTCAGTGGACTATTAGTAAGAGAAAAGTGCCTCTACTTACTCACCACACCAGTCACTGTTCCTGAACACACAGAGCATCTTTTGAACTGTACCTCCAACAATGAGGTCTGTTATCACTCAACTAAGACTGCTATTATGTCTTTAATGGGTTACTCTATTCTAACACTAAATCTTTCTTCTGGACACACCCTGTGGCTAGAGTGGCTGAGGAGACTCGGATACAGGCCACAAAAAGCCCACTAATTTGGATTCATGGTCCAGGACTGGAGTAAAAAAAAAATTTTTTTCCTGTAATAATGACTGAATTGATATGTGATGAAGCCATTAAATTATCTGGGCTTAGCCCATTTAATATATCTTTTCCTATAAAGAAAACTTACTTTGTCAGATATGGCAATAAACAACAATGAAAAGTACACCTTGTGATGCCAGCAGAGCATTGTGGATAGGAAAGAGGAATCCTTACTTAGATGAATCAATTTCTTCAAAATGGAACCTGTCAAATGTAATCACCTTGCCATCTGGAGACTGACTGGACTCTTTATAAAAGAGTGTTTTATCAAGAACCCAAACTTGGCCTCTACCATTAGTAGGTTGGTCAATTATTATTGATAATAACCATAGTAGAGTTAATTAGTGAATGTGCATTTTGTTAACCCATAGCTAACTCCTGTTCTTATTGTCATGGACATTTTGTTAATGACTCCATTGAGCAACCACAATGATGGCTGAAGAAAGAGGATTTGACATTTATTAAATGAGTCACAGTGTTTATTTGAAAACTATGAACTTCTACTAAGAGAATATACCCTAGTCAGCATCGTATGCAATAAGAATATCTTTTATATGCCAAGAGTTCCATCCACTTACCTCTTCTCCATGTTACTTTTGGCAAAAATTTTCCAATCTTTTTTTTTTTTTTCGGCTTTTTTGGCCTTTGTTGTTCAGTCAAATTAGCCCTTTCCCATAGACAAAGATAAATTTACACCTCTGACCATTGTTGTTTCAATAAAAACTGAACATAAACATATTCAGTCCCTTAGAGATATTTCTATTCTTCCTGTCTGTCTTTTTTGACTATACCTAAGTGGGATAGTAATGCCTGTATTTTGGGTTGGTGCCTATATAATATGTGAATGATTTTGTAAATAAGGCCCCAATGCACACTTTTAGTGAGCTAATGATAGATAACTCTCTATGAGGTCATAGGTGGAACCATTAAATCATGCTCCCGTTTATTTAATGCAAGTAAAGATAGCAGTTGCAATATAGCAATAAGTACACTGGATGCTAAAGTGACTTGCATAGACTTGCTTATTCAACAGGACACATTTCCATTTGTTGATGGAGTACCACTGTATATGCCTGACATTATATCTTAGTAGATCAGATAATATATTAGTTTTCTATTGCTATGTACAAATTATCAAAAATTTAGTGACTTAATATGACATCTATTAATAAGCTCATAGTTTTGTAGGTCAGAAGTCTGTCTTGACATGAATGGTTTCTCTGCTCATAATTTCATAAGGTTTAAATCAAGGCATAAGCAAGGCCATGCTCCTTCCTGGAATCTCTGAGTGAGATGTTGCTTCTAAGAGCATTAAGGTTGTTGACAGAATTCAGTTTTTTAAGGTTGCGGGATTGCAGTTACTATTTCTTTGACATGAAACCATCTCCATCTTCAAGCAATAATAGTGCATTAAATTCTTCTCATGCTTCAAATTTCTCTGACCTCCTCCATGTTAGCTGGACAAAATGTTTTCAAGTGATTTTGTTAATTAATTAGACCCCCTGGAATAGTTGAAAATAAGGTCAACAGATTAATAACTTTAATTACATCTTCAAAGTATATGGCATTGTTCTAAAATTTGATGGATCTATGCTTTGATTATTCTGCTTGGCCTCGCCAGAAGTTTATAGAGCATCTGTATCTTCCACAAACATCTTAGGTACCATCGAATTTATTAATACTCAATTAAGGAAACTTTTCTTACTCTGGGCTCTATTCAAAATCACCAGACTTATGGATTACAGGGAAAACAAATCAAACTAATAGTTTTAAATCAGGTTCTTATTCAGCCACCCTAAATTTATTTTTCTTTTTTTAATTACATGGATAATATAGTTTTAGTAAATGTCTTATCTGTTTCTATAATAAAAGAACACCATGATTAGCCAGAACATTCTCACAGAATTAGTCAGACCATTCTGATTGTTTCTTCAACTTTGCTACTCATTTGGTGATCACATTCATTTTTTACATGGATGAGTCCTATTAGTCAACTTCAGTGGTGGTTTAGCACACCACTGTTCATTCCCAGCTTACTCCAAAACTGCTACAAAGATTTTGATGTATACTCTTACTCATTCAAAAATGTATTTCTCAATGCTCTTGTAAAGTAGTTTACCATACCTCCCAGTTTGAGCAGGATTGTCCCAGTTTGGCAATATTCTTACCCTGTCCTGGCTGTTTTGAAATTCAGTGCCAGTTGTAAATTTTATCTTGTTTCAATTCCTGTTTTACCAATGCTAAAACCACTGTAATCCCCCTCCCAGTCCTGTGCTGGACACACACACACACACACACACACACACACACACACACACACACACACATACCATCCTGCACCAGCTTGAAACAACCCTCAAAGCTGCATTAAACCTAGTGATATGTAAATTGGGCCCACTTTTAACTCTAAAAATTATAGTGACTCTAATATAAAGGGAGCATTTCTAATCTCTCTGGGATATAATAAGGCAGTGAGTGATTGGGATGCATATGATAAATCAGTCTAACATTTCTATAAAACTAGTTCCTTGGGTTCCATTTTATTTTACAAAGGAAATTCTGAAATTGTACTTAACTCAATAGAAGTCATCATTAATTCCAGGTTTCATTCAATCAACCAAGATATCAATATGACTCATTATTAGTTCTTTCACCTACATCCTTGAGTCTAAATTATAAAAGCTGAAAAGATATAAGTTCAGACCAGTCCAATTTTATATTCTTTCCTATTAAGCATCTTGACAATCTATTTCCCACATATACTCTCTGGGATTCTATTGTTATAGATTAGTGAAATTGTGCAACATTTAGTTTTGAGAATTATCGTCTGTTTGATTGTATATTATACAAGTCTCCCTGTTTGAGAACTTTTGTTATAGATTGAGAAGTCTAGAGCATAGGTGGGTGTCTTAAAGAATATTAACATCCTCTTGAAAGTTGCCTGTCTTAGGCAAAAGGCTACTTCTGTTATCAAATGAGATACAATGAAATTTGAGAACTTAAGTTTATCTGAATATAAATATACACTCATATTCTGATTATTAAGAGCTCCTCCCTTTCTCAGCCAATCTTTAATATGTGAAACCTTGTTAGCTAAGAGAACTTAATAGTGTTGCAATTGTGTAACCCACATGTTAAGTTTGAGTCAGATAAGAGACCCTTTGAGCCTATAGTTAGAAATGATGAGGAATTATTTTAGTGCATTCATAAATACTTTCTGTTTCTCTAACTGTGCCTTAAATATAAACATGAAGTTTTAAATTTTCCTTTTGTTTCTGTAGGTTCTATGGTTCAGTTAAAAGTTACCATTCCTTCCCACTTCCTAGAGTGATTGTGTAATTCTTAATATGACTTTAGTTGTTCTCATAGAAATACCCCAAATTATCAGTGGTTTAAAATGATTTTTTTTTTAAATGTTGTTGTTTTTTCCCATCCCAGACCTATAAAGGTTTATAGTTAAACAGCTTTCCACTTGGTCATTTAATAGACTCAGAACTTCCTCTTATTTATTCCTCAAAATTGTCTAATAATTCAACCAGCAGATTGGGAAAGAAACATTAAGGTAGTTTATGGAGGAAATTTCCATAAGTGAAACCAGGAAATGGTTTATATCATTTGGGTTTCATTCTAAGAAATAGAATTTAGTCATATGGTCAGACATACTTGCAAGGAAGATTGAAGAAGTTAATTTAAGTTATGATCCAAGATGAACTTGTTTTGATAAACACACAAAGTTGCTGCTACTCTCTATCCTATTCTCATATAAGCATCTAATAAATATTCTCTTACAACTGTCACTCTTATTTTCACATATAGGACTCATTCATCCTCTTACCAAAGTCTTTTCTATTCATTCATCAGTTCAATGGCTTGTGATTCACCTTTCTTGTCATCAGGTTCAGATGTGTCTTCTCGTGATCCAGCAACCCAGGAAACAAACTGACCTTGTCTCTACCCTAAAACACTCAGTGTTACAGCATGATTTAAAAAAAAAAAAAAAAAACTCCAATAAAACCTCCCTTCTGTAAAAGGAAAGGGATGACACCAAGCAGTCACTGACCTATAGAAAGTATAAAATACTGAAGAGACAGCATTGTGAAAACTCCTTGCCCCCACACCTGGGGATGGGAAATTATCCTTAATTACATTCTAAATCTTCTTTCTGTGAAGAAATTTATCTGAGAACCTATTTGTTTTGTTTGTTTGTTTTGGTCCTCTTTGAAATCTTTTCTTGCTGAATATTCATTATTATCTAGCTGTAGATGAAAATATATGCCTCCCTGGTTGCTGAACTATGGTAGAAAACTTTGCCCTAATCCCAATGCAAAATTAGCCTGCCAGTAATTTTCCATGGTACTACGGAGACTGTAGCTATGTCCTGTTATACTATAGAGGCTGTAGCTATGCCCTGTTCTATGTATACTGTATGTAGCTACGCCCTGTTACTGTGACCAAGGACAAGCAAGCAGAGCCTGCCTGCTCTGCAACTGTACATAACTGATAAGAATTGCCAGTAGAAACCATATGTAGCCAAGGAGATGAATCTTTACCTCAGAGTAAAAAAAGGAGCTCCCTTAGAGGCCTGTTGCTCAGTTTTGGGTAGCAATACCCAACACCCAGCACCTGTTTTCTCTGCCTTTCGAGTGCCCAGTTGTCAGTCTTCTGGCCTTCTGGAGACTTTGCCATAACAAAGTTTGCACTGACTTTTGATCCAAGAGCTTTTTTGATTTTGGTGGGGTTTTGGGTTTATTTTTGTTTGTTTGTTTTTTTTAAGGTTACCAGATATTAACAAATTCTGTCCTTTTGAAGTGTGGTTCATTCTGTTAGTTTCTATTTAGTTCCTTGCCTCCAGCAAATAGACATAAAGGTCTTTCCTAAACTATATCCTAACACTTGTGTATTTCATTACTTCCTTAGCTCATCTCTCTCTTTCTCAAAGCAGTGGTGATGTTACTGAGGCTACCTGAACCAATAAGATTAGGGAACAGAATATATATTCTTAATCTGGTAACTACCACTCCAGTGATTTATTTGCTTTCTCTAATGTGCTGATGTTGGTAACTTAAGGACTTTCACAACTTACTCTTAGTATTTGGTTTTGAGAAATAGTCAGCATTTCCAATCTTTTAAGCCACTTGAGCTCTGAACTTTCTGTATTACCTTTGATGGCTGCTTGAAAACCAGTCAATCTTTGATTGAGCTAATCTCTTTTGTGTAATACCTGGCTAAATGTCACCAATAGCAGTCAGTACACACTGTCAAAGTCTTTCACTTCCCCAGGATTCTTCCAGATTATCACATGTGATAATTTTACCAAATATCTTCCCACAGTATGAGGGCCCCTCAATATTCTAGCAATAACAGGTCTTTCATTGCCATTTATCACCTATTTGCTAAATAAACCATACCCATTTTAGTGCTGTTACGATGGAAGCACCCAAATTATGGTACCAATTTTTTAATTTAGCAATATTTTATCAGAAAAACAAATCTCTGCAGATAACTCCACATAGGAAGAAACTTCAAAATATGTAACATTTTAAAACATAACCACCCTTCTTTGGCATTCATTACTCTTCAACCTAGAGATGTTATCAGTGTCTCTCCCTTGAATTTGGTCACCTTGTATCTCTTTCAATAACAGAGTGCATTACAAGTGACGCCATATAACTTTTAAATCTCGATGCATAAAAAATACTCCAAATTCACTCAAACTCACTCTCTAAAGGAAGCCATATGCCGTGTAAGAAGATGAATTAATTTATAACTGTACTGGAGGAGCAAATTGACAGCCCGCATTAACTGTAGTCCATGTGAATGAAACATATTAGAATCCATGCTATTTGAGACTTCATGACACCTAACTGTAACCATATAAGAGACTCCAAGCAAAAACTTTCCAGTCATACCTCTCCAAACTTTTGACATATAAAATTGAGCAAAGTAAAATGGTTGTGATACATCTAAGGCTAATATAATGTTATACGTCAATTATACCTCAATGAAATTGTTTTAAGAAAAAGCAAAAATAATTTAGGCTGCTATGTTTAGAGGTTTGTTTTTTTTAAATATTCAACAATAGTAATTGAAAAAGTAAGAATCGTGTATTTATAAAGTTTGTGGAAAGGCTATCTACTTTTTCACATGAAGAATTAACTACAGTACTCTCCCATCATAAAAATAGAAATCCAGGAAAAATGCATGAAACTTGGGTTTAAAGTCTTGGAAATTTAGCAGCAAAAGACTTTCGCACCCAAGAGAAGGCTAATGAATGTGATGGACTGAATGACTGAACAAGCTTATACTTAGAGCTACAGGCTGTGGGTCACAGGGCGAACACAAATGGAGCCCAGAGGACTCAGAATAGAGAAGTGAGGAAACAGTGAAAAGAATCCAGCAAAGTCAAGGCAGCTAGAATTTGTGGGGCAGAGTATTAGAAAGAAGGAAGCTACATAAAGCGCTCCAGAGAGCTACAGTCTTGTTGAGCAATGATCTAGATAAGCAAAGTTGAAATTTCAAGGGACCAGAAAATAAAGTAGGGAAAACAGTTAAATAGTTTCTGGTGCTTTCCAGTACAAATAATTTCTGGGAGTGACATAGTTCGCATTCCTGGAGTGATATCAGATTACAGGGTTATTTCAAGCTTCTGAAGGGTATCATCTCTGATGTGATCTAAATTAGACCAAACTAAAAGCAGCTTTGTATATCACCCACAATGCAAATTTTATAATATCACTGTTCAATAAAAACTGCCAGGTATGCAAAAAAAAAAAAAAAAAAAAAAAAAAAAAAAAAAAAAAAAAAAAAAAAAAAAAAAAAAAAAAAAAAAAAAAAAAAAAAAAAAAAAAAAAAAAAAAAAAAAAAAAAAAAAAAAAAAAGCATAAAATATGGCCCATCAACAGGACAATTAATTAATAAAAATAAACCCAGAAATGACAAAATTAAGGATCTTAAACATATTATGAAAACAGTAGAGGGCATAAAAATTATTCAAATGGGAGATCTAGAAATAAAAATACAATATTTTAACTGAATAATTAGGAGATTCACATTGTATTAGGCACTTCAAAAAAATTCATAAATTTGAAGACACAAAAAAAAAGACTGAAAATAAAGTCCAGAGAGGAAAAATGTCTGAAAAAATGAACAGTGCATGAATGATGTGTCCAATAGGAAATATTAAGCTGCCAAACAAATATAAAATTGGAGTTCAGGAAAATAAGAGCATTAATTTAAAAAATCAAAAGAAAAAAATCAGTAGATTAATATGAAACTCAATAAATACTCTAACCTTACAATTGAAGAAACTCAGCAAATCCTAAGCAGAGGAAATACAGAGATGCATCACAATGAAATTATTAAAACATCAGTGCATGGAGAAAATCTTTAAAGTGTTTATAGGGGAGGTAGACACATTACATACATATTTGTGCAAAGCTAAAAGTGATAGCTGAATTTTTGTCAGAATCTGAATAAGCCATAAGAAAATTCATTTATATCTATAAAAGTCTTTAAAAAATACTCGGTAATAGTTTTGTACCCATAGAAAATATATGACTTAGTAACTACTTATACATAAATGAGCTAACAAAACTCATCACCAGCAGAACTGAGAGAAAAGAGAGAGTGCGAGATGATGGACAAGCAAACAAAGGGACTTTAAAGGTCTCGGTGTCATTTTGGATTATTTGCTAAGAATTCCAAGTTTGAAGGATTATGAGTAGAAAACTGACATAATGCAATTCAAAGTTAAGAAGATCCCTTTTGCTGTCTTATGGAGGAATGGGTTGGAATGAAAAGAAGAGCAAAAAGACTTTTGCCATTTTCCACATGTTTGACAGTGATTTAGATTTGTACATTGGCTATGGAAAGGGAGCTAGAGTTGGAAATGATCAGGTTCAAGATGCATTTTGGTAAAAGAATTCCCAGACTTGCTGATGAGAATTTCATACATGTTTTTGCACTTGTCAGGAATTTGTTCCCCTTTTTGCTGAGTAGCATTCTACTATATAGCTGTACCAGAATGCATTCATCCATTTATCTGTTGATGGGAATCTGGGAGATTTCTAGTTTCTGGCTATAATTTTAGAAATGTAAAATGTTTTATATAAACATATGTGATTATTGCTCATGGGTAAACATCTAGAAACAGGATTTCTGGCTCATATAAGTATACTATAAATTTTGTAATGTATTTCTAAGTGATTTTCACCACTTGCCTGTGGCATTTCGCATACCCCTTACAAGAAGTAAAAGTTATAGTTATTCCTCACTAAATCTCACTAAAGCTTAATATTGCTGATCTATTTAATTGTATTCTTCTGGTTTATAGAAGTATCCCAATATAATATTAATTTCATTTCTCCAGAGATTATTTTGAGCATTTCATGGTACTCAATGAAATATTAAAATTGTGTCAAATTTTGTTAAAAAAGCAAAATCCATTGAATAAATTTGGAGAACTATTTGTTTTATTCAAGGATTCATGAATGGAATAGCATTCCATCAATTAAGTAGAAAGTCATTCCAAGAAGTTATACAAAATGGAAGGTTTTTATAGTCAGAAAGAGAATGGGACAAGGTTACTAAGAAAAAATGGAAAAAAGATTATTTTAGGAAAAGTACCTTTCCATCCTAGCATTCAGAATACCTCACTGTGCTGACCCCAAAACTCCTGATTTATTAGTTTACATTTCTACTTTTGGAGATGCTAAAACTACAGCTAGGTGACATATTAAGTCTTGGTTAGGTTTGGCATAAGTTACCCCATTTTGGGCCTGTTTCTTTTTAAGCAGCATTAAAAAAGGAATTTTTTTTTTATTATTGTTCATTAGTTTACAGTATTGAATATGTTTCAGGAGACTATATTCATACCTGTATATATTATACCATACCCATAACCAGAGTTCTATTTTAAATATTGTACAGTATTGTATAATGACTATTAAAAATAAGAAGAATAAACATGAAATCTACACTGTGATCACATCCAAGGTAATCTTGCATGTACCTATATAAAACGAAATTAAATTTAGTTAGATGCCAGGACTAGAGTTGTATAGCTTTTTATATTTTATATTATTTGAGGTTGCATTTTCAGGATTTGTAATGTCCTATGTAGGTATGATAGAGACTAGAAAAAGGAGTATCTGATTCACAGAGGCTAACTATCCAGTGAAAGTCTCGAGAACTAGGTAAGCTATTTGAACACATTTTTTAAAAGGATATATTTGTTAGAATTTGGATTTGCCATGATTTCTAGAAAAGTACTGTCTACCAAGACTGAACCCAGAACAATTGGAAAACCTGAACAGAACAATCACAAGCAAAGAAATTAAAGAAGTAATCAAGGGCCTCCCCAAAAATAAAAGGCCAGGACCAGATGGCTTCTCCAATGAATTCTACCAAAACCTTCAGGGAGGAATTAACACCTATTCTTCTCAAACTCTTCCAAGATATTGAAGAACAAGGAACTCTCCCAAGTACTTCTTATGAGGCTAACATTACACCGATACCAAAAGGTGACAGAGATATTACCAAGAAAGAAAATTACAGACCAATATCTCTAATGAATATAGATGTAAAAATTCTCAACAAAATATTAGCAAACCAAATTCAACAAAGCATCAAAAAGCTAACCCATCACAAGCAAGTGGGATTCATCCCAGGGATGCAAGGATGGTTCAACAACATAAATTTATCAATGTCATATACCATATCAACAAGAGCAAAGAGATCATATCAGAAATTGTCTGTGTTATCTGCATTTTTCTCCCCCACTAAATGAAGATGAGAATACCAGCATTTATATATCAGAGCTGACATTAAATTAGTAGAACCCTAGAAAATCCAGAAATCAGGTCCACAGAGGAAGAGAATGGCAAAAAGTAGTGTCTCACAGTCTCTGCTGTCAATTTTCCATTCCCATCAGAAATCTTCAAGCCATAGACAAAACAAAAAGCCCAAAGAACTGATAATTATATTTAAGAACTTATTGAGTCCTATAATGCAACTGGATGGGGTGCACCCTTGTGGATCAAGGAATTGAAACACTGGTGTGCAGACCACAATATAGCCCATGGACCTGGGTTCAAAACCTGGTACTGTATGGGGATGCTTCTTCCTCCCTTCTTTTCTTTTTTCCTTCAGATGATTTTTCTTCCTATCTCTTTTAAAAAATGGATAATTGATTCTACAGATTTTTTGGTGAAGTCTAAAATGATGAAACATTCACCTAATTTTATTCTTCTAAGTTGCCTCACTGTTTCGAATTATTCCAGTTTCAGGAGCATTCTATGAGCTTCGTGTCAGAAATGTGCTAAATTACTTTTTACCTTGTTTCATCATTATATTTTATTAGTCTCCATTGCACAAACTCATGTCACTTACTTGGATTTCCTATCCATTATTCTGCAGTATTTTCTGTACTTCTTGATTTTCTTTGAACTTGCTTTGAATCTTAAACATCCTGACACATTGTTCTGGGGGAAGTGTAACTGTTCACTCATACTTAATGAAGCGATTGCCATTTCCCAATATCCTCTTTTTCAATATCTATAACTTTATTTACCCAGTCTCTTTGCACTGTTTTATCATCTTTCGGTTTCCTTCACTATATCCTGAATTCTTTCATTTATTTCTGTCCATTCCCCAAGTTCACATTCTAGCATCTCAACTCTGTAACTGGAATTATGTGGCAAATTTTATTAGCTCTTAGTAAAATCTTTTATAAGTTACACAAAAATTGGTTTCAGATAATCGTCCACAGGTATTACAAATCTGTCTTTTTGTTCTGTCCTAATCCTACCTTTGTTTGGCTTTAATTATTATTTCTCATTATTTTTGAAGGAGTTTCTAACATTCTTTTCTCAATTTCCTTTATTTATATTGGCCAATAATTTACTAACATGCTCTCCTTACTGTTTAGTTGAATTATGCAAAGAATAATAAAATTTCATTATGTTAGTTGACTTTAATTTTAAAGATTTGCTGGAAAGGAATTTTAAGTAGACTAGAAGAATAGAAAGCAGAAACATTTCCAAAAGTTTAAGAAGATAATTTGCAAATGTTTTTTCACATCAATTATTCCTTTCTAACTCATATCTAAGATTTCCAAGTACATGCTTCCCAAACAACTCTCTACTTAAGATTGATAATAGTTGCTCATAAACAACTTCTTCTACATGTTACTTTATCAAGAATGTAGCTTCAAAACTCACCTTCTCTGCATACTTATAATTCACGTAGTGGATTATTAATATCAACTTCTTTACTTAATGTGATTCTGGCATGGACATAGTTCTTATCTTATATTCCTTCTAGATAGAACAATATAAATGCATATTTCAGTATATAATTTTTATCTTTCAAAGTCGCACACACAAACTCCATAGATTCTTCAAAAATTTGAAACCTCTGTGTCTATATATTTGTGCATGCAAGCAGTATGTATGTATGTATGTATGTATGTATGTATGTATATATATATATATATATATATATGACAGTCATGGGTTGAAATAAAATTATTTGTGATGAGATTTTTAATCACTGGGGGTAGAAGAGAGAAATAGTTGCCTGAGGAATTCAGTCCTATGAAGCATATTATCAAAATTTACCAATTTAGTAGTGGTACAAAGCAGAGAAATTGATGATAATGAGGATTAAATTACTTTCCACCTTTAGATTTGAATGCAAAGTGGTTCTAAGTCAATGACAGCTTTCATGAAAGGAAATAATGAATTTCAACTTACAAAGTGGAAACTCCTTCCTGAGATATCTGACATCCAAGAGATAAGGCTCGACATTTGAGAGCTAAATCTTGACATTCTAGAGTTGGTAAATCCGGACACCATCACAAATATGAAATGTGACTACAGGCTCCCAAGTTTTTCTCCAACCTTGTTTCCAAGCAAAAATATATTTTCCTAATATTTATTTCCATTTTACTACCTTTTCAACTTATACAAAATTAATATTTTAGATGCTTTCTCATGTAGAAAAAAGTGCTTGGGACCTCAAGTCACTTACTTTAGGGGTGACAACGGGTAGAAACCCAAAGATGACTTGAGACCCAGTTGTCTACACGTCATCTCAGTGGCAAGCTCCAGTGTTTCAGCATGTGTTCAAATCTGTGTTTTGTCCAGATAATAACTTTGTATGCTACAAATATTTATGATCACTGAGAAATGTCTTAAACTTCAAAGTTAAAGGCACAAATGTCAAAGAACTATTTAAAATAGTAATTCAAGCTTCTCCAATGTATTTGCTCTGCGCTATAATTATGTAACAGAAAAACATACTGGAAGACGTTTTAAAACTAAGACATAAACTGTTTTTTCCTTTTAAAATTGGAATTGGAAAATTTCTGTTAGCCTTTTCCTAGTTTTTAAGAACATCATGAACTATTTCCTAGGATTGTACCGTAAAACACCTGAAAAGCCTCAATGAATGTGTCTTGAAATTCACCTTTACCAACTCCAGAGTAGATCAAATTGATTGATTTGGATTTCAAGAAGAGAATACATACAGATTTTAGAAATTAACTCAATTTGGCACATAAATATGAGCCATCTCACTTTGTGAATCTTGTTCAACAAAGAATCGTCCATCCTTAGGCCAGTTATAACATGTGATCTTCATGGAGCTTCCTTCAGATCGACACAGACTGAAATGTCAGTGCATCGTGGTAAACACCACTCTAAGCTGCCTTTTCTGTCATTGTTAATTTAACACTTCCATCAGACTCTTTGAGATTTCTGTAGAAAAACATATACTGAGCTTCTAGCCCACGCAAATACTGTTGGGAACCAGAAAATGGTTTCACAGTTAAATATAGCATTCCAAAAGAAAAAAGAAAAAAAAAAAAGGCATTCATAAGAAATAAAAACTCTCTCCCATCCCACCTCCATCTCTTTGTGCATCAATTCTGTGAAATCTGACTAGAGTAGAGCTGGTATTCTTGCATAATAGCTCTAAGTAAAGTTCTCCTATATTTTCTTCCAAAACTTGGCTTCTTAAATGAAGCATTATATAATACAGGAGTAATGGAGGCTTTTGAAAGTAATTTGGGATTTAGGTTAAAAAAACAGCAAAATTAAGATTTGAAAATTACACACTCATCATACACATTTTTAGCTCAATTTTCTGGTCATGAATCTCTATTATACTTTTAAATGCAAAGCACATGTTGAGGAGAGATACAAAAAAGAGGAAAATTGAGTTCAATGTGGCTTCCTACTATACTTTGAAATACAGCCTCTAGTGCAGAATTCAGTGCATAAAATAATTATACCAAGTAGCATTATATTAATTTCAGCTCCAAGATTGCTACCTATCCTTAAGGCCCATTTTACTTAAATAAGGGATAAATAAAAGTACTCAACCCCAAATGTTGATTAGAAAAAAAATAGTGAAAATTTGAATGACTGTTGTCTGAATAATTTATTTCTCCAAGTTACTAATGTATCCATAAAAAGTGGCTTATGTGTGAAGCAGTTTAGTTACTATTTTGTTAGTGAATAATTTGACTATTTATAAACCTATGTAAAAATCTGAGTCCCTGAAGATTTTTTCAATATGTGTACTTCAGGACCCCAGCACAAATATACTATGACTCTCCAGGAACAGGGTGCCACCATTTGCATTATACTATAATGTTATATAGGATGGATGGATGATTCTTTGTTGAACAAGATTCACAAAGTGATCTCATGCCCAGATTTGTGAACGACTTGATTTGAATTTATTGAATAGAAACTAGAAGAATTAATATCTATGGGTATTCCAAAGTAATAGGCACCAAGTATTAATATATTAATCTTATTACTGTGAGCAAATGATTTGATATACTTAAAATCATTTTACTTCTTATTCATGACTCATACTTGCACTAAAACCTTATTAAAGTGAATTTAAATAGACCTAATCTACTAAGAAAACTATGGTCTCTAAAATGCAAAACGCAGGTTCCATGTTTATAAGAACATATGCTATATACAGTAGAATTCCAATTAAAATTGAAATTATTCCCAAACTAGTGTCTTTTAGAGTACTAATTCTTATAATCAAATGTGTAAAATTTTTATAGCTTAGTAGAAAAGGATATTACGTGTTATATACGTATAGGTGTTTCTACAGCAGTTCATGGAGACTTAATGACCTCTAAAACAGGCATTATGCCATTATCTTCTGCATATTTTTCAGAATATTTGAGGAGAAAGAAGGGCTTATTTTACAAACCCCATCTATTCAGTCAAAACTGTTCTTGAGACTTACTGAGCATAAAACTTGCAGGACTGTACCTTTGCCTTCTAGGATCTATAAGACAAGCAGTGATATATATGTTCTTACTCACCTAGGTATCAAGGGACAAGTATGGACAGTCAGAAGCTTTATTTGTACTAGAGATGGTGATAAATAAGACTGAGGCAATCCCTGCCCTATCAGAGTTTACCATCTCATGAGGAAGACAGAAATTAAACAAGAAATTATGAGTGATATAAATTCCACCAAGGAGAAATGACAAGTGTCAGCAAGGAAAGTATCACTGCAAAATTGATGTCAAAACAGAATTCTAAAAGATGGCTAGGAGTGATGTAGCTATCTGGGCAAAGAGAGTTCAAGGCCGGTAGTTAAGAGAGAGTCAAATGTACCTACATTGTTGAATTGCTTTTAAATACTAGGTGATGGTGTCAATGATGGTGGACTCTGAGGCAGACAGCTCTAATTCTACATCAACTTCACCATAATCACTAAGCCATGTCTTTGTGTATGTTAATTAATCTCTAAAACATTTCTTCATCTGGTAAGTGGAGTTTTATAATAGGATTGTAGAGAGGATGACAGGATCAAATAACAGCTAAGTGATTATATAAAAGATGAAATAATCTTCTATAAACAGTGATATATAAGCTTATCTTATTAGGTATCTAATTATCTAACTCAATTCCTAATTCAGGAATTGGATTTCAACTCCAAGGCTCTCTCTATACAGCACTGCATTGTAAGGTAGTATGGATGGATCCCTGCAGGAAAGCTTTATAAACACATGATTGCTATTCAAGATTTGGCAGAGGAGAAAATTAGATGTGGTAACTGAAAATATCATAATCTTTGTGTTCCATATTCAAAAATGTTGGACACTGTCTATTGGAAAAGAAAAGGCTTGCTGTGAAATTTAGATGTTGGAAAAGAAAAAGATGCCTGTGCATTTTAGAAAGCAAAGATGGATTTAAATGTAGGAGGTAGCAGGATAAGCAGCAGGAATGCAAATGAAATTAACTTGGATAAAAGACTCTGAATTGGCAAAAATTATCTTCATTGTTCTTTTGCACAGGTTATCACTGGGATAAATATTGAAATTAGATTTAAAAGTGACTGGATTATTTTATGAGGTTTAAAGACACTTGCAGGTAACCAGCTCAAGCAATAATTTTTTAATCAAACATCATGACGCAGGAAGTAAACTGATCATTCAGAGGTCAGAATGGCATTTACGAGCTTGAGAGAATTCCATCTGTCTGTGAAACTAGCTGAGTAGGCATTGCCAGAGGTAGAAGTTGAGTAGAAAGATTTATTACCCAATACAGTACACAGTTCTTTTATCACTAATTAATCATTAGGGGAAAATAGAATCCTTTCTTACTAGCTTACTTCTTGATAGTTTTTAGGATAATCAGATATCGAGTAATATACAGTGTAACATTTAGCATGCAAAAATCTAAAATCTAGATATCTGGGTTCTTTCTTATTACTCATGTACTTATTTAAATAATTTTACCTGGCATCTGCTCAGGGCCATAGATCGATTGGGCATTAGATTCTGTTATAGGTTGAACTGTGTCTTCCCAAAATCCTTATGTTGACCACTTAGTGCCATGAAGTATGACTTCATTTGGAAGTACGGTCATTATAGATGTAATTAAGATGAAGTTATACTAGAGTAGACTGGGCCCCTAAACCTGTATAACTGATGTCTTTGTGAAAGAGAGAAATTTGCACGCACACACACACACACACACACACACACACACAAGCTTACAGTGATAAGCGGAGCATGTGTGATGATGAAGACAGAAATTTGGATGATGCTGCTATGATCTAAGGCACACCAAAGAATTCCAGAGAATTCCAAGAAATCAGAGGAGAGGTATGGCTCAGATTCTTCCCCACAGCTTGCACACAGAACTATCACTCCGATGTCTTGATCTTTGACTTATTTCCTCTGGAACTGTGAGACAATAAATTCAGTTACCATTTACAATGCTTTGTTATAGAAGTCCTACAACTCATATAGGACTGGAGCAGGGAATCTCCCACCCATATGGTGCCCATATTCCAGTGCCTGGCAGTAAATGAACAACTTTCCTGTATCTCAACCTACAAGAATCTCAGATAGTGTTTCTCCTCATCAAGAAAATATAGCTCCAGCATGCCCTGGTAGAGTAGTGGTTATGTCAATCACCTTCAAAGGACACAGGTCACATTCTTCTGGATTCAAATCCAGGGGGAAACAGCCAGAGTGAACAACTAAACAACAACAACAAAAAATTAAATAAAATCTTCCTCCTCTCTCTTCGTGCCTGTCTGCCTATTTGCTTTCATTCCTGCCTACACTTTTCCTTGAAAGGAAATGAAAATGTAGATCTATAATTGAAGGAGTAAAATAGAAATATGTCATTCCAAAAGAATTCATTTGTTAGTCAAAATCAGAATAAATCATGCATTGTGTTGGATTTCTTCCACTTAATCTTGATCTACGCTCCACTTTTTTCTGCGCCTGGGTTGATGAAATTTATGGACTGCACCAATCAGGACCCCTTGCCCTCTGTTTTCCAGGAGTATTCAAAAAGTGGGAAAAATTAGGAGAGGACACAGGAGAAGGCCTATTAACATCTCACTAGTGTCATGCACTGTTGACAACGACTAGGATTCTCTCGCTGGTCATCATTCCAATGCTTCCGCTCAATGAGTTCCAATATTTCTCCTTCCCTTCCCCTTAAAACTAAGCAAAACAGCTGGTTCTTGTAACTATCCCAAAATAAATGCTACTAGTTTCCTGGGGCTGTGTCTTTAACAATGTTTTCCTTAATCCTGGCCTCAAGTTGTGAACAACCCCATTTTAATACTCTTTAATGGCCTCCTTGAGTATATCAATGGCATCATCAAGAATGTTTCTAACAATGTACTCAGGATATAGATTCTCACATTTTGATTTCAGGATTGATATCTCATATATTTGATGAACACAGATAATCTTTTACTAGGGGGAACTATGACACTAGTAATTCTTAATTGTGGTGGTACCATGTTTACTCAAATTACCACAGGTATCATGACATGGAATGCAGTGGAGTCTTGAGGCCAATTTGTTGTGTGACAGTTATATGCTGACACTGCTGATTTAGCAATCTAAAACATGTTTGTTGCTCCTGACACTCCATCATATGCACACAGATTAATTCACAACCTAGAGTTTCTTTTCAATATGCAGAAAACCTCTAAGGAGCTTTTCTTACACAGGTAGAGTCCAGACATAATTGTGGCTCGTATAGAAAGCCTAACTGCAAGAGTTACAGAGATGTAATACCAGTTGAATGCACAATTGTATAATTCCTCCAGTTCTCTCACATTAACTTTAAGGCCACTAGTCAGAAAAAAAGGAGAACGTTGAAAATTGAGATGGACATATTTGGTCAGTTTATCTGTTTATTTACTTCCTGTGGACATCTGGAAGAGATGGATGACCTGATGTAAAATGTGCATTAACTGATAGTAGCTAGATAACAGATTAGTAGTTGGTCACAATATTGGAAAGAATAAGACTGGAAAAGGGAGTTAATAAGAGACATTTTTAAGTAAACTTTTCAGAAAGAGCAGAGTGTGAATATATTCATGGGTCACATAAATTCTGACCAACGAAGTGAAGGCTTCCACCAGTCAGAATTACCTGCTGTGTGACTATAATTCAGCTTCTATCATTGCCTGTTAAATTGCTTGTTCAATATGCCCATTTACAAAGTGACCATAGTAGCAGGGATGGGGTTATGTATGGACACAAAATAGACAGCCTAGACTTCTTTTCATTAAGATTGATCTGATCACAAGTGTTGCTGAGTATCTAACATGTTAAGCATTTAATATAAACATATCATGGAGTGCTACCCATTCTCCAGGGGAAAGTTTACCCATTTGGATTCCTTCTATGACAAAGCCATTTTTCATGGAAATAGACCCATATTTCAGATATAGATTTACTTTATGTCTGCAAAACTCTATCAATGTTGTTATGCAGGGACTAATAAAATGTCTTATTCATCAACTAAGTATCCTAAAAGAAAATCACTTTTGCTAATGAGACACACTTTACAGTAAAGCAAATATACTAATGAGCTTCTTTCAAGGTTTTCTCTGGTCTTACGGTATTCACCACAGAGCAGCTAGTTGACAAAGTGGCGAATTGGCCACCAAAGCCTAGGAAAGACAAGTGAAGACCCTATGAGATTGTGGTGTCATACTACAGATGCAGAATATACCTTAAACAAGTAGACAATAAATAGTGCTATTTCTTTTGTAGATAGTTTGCATGGGTCTGGGAAATAAAAAGCTGACGAGACAATCCCTGGTGGCTCAGGCATTAAATCTGGGGCTCTGGCATAATCTCTGTAAAGTCCAAAGACCCAACTGTGTAACCTGGGGTCTGGGAGAACAGCCAACTAAATAAATGTTTCTTCCTCTTCTCTCTTCCTACTTGCTGTGTACTTGCCTTCATTCCTGCCTGCTGCTGCCTTTTTTTTTTTTTCTTAAGAAGTAGGTGTGGGAATAGTCCTTATTATAACACCTGATATAGTGCTAAAAGAGACCTTTGTGTGTTTGTAAAGATGATATTTCTATTGAAGGACACAGTCATTATTCCTCTGAAATAAAAGCCAAGACTGATTTATATTTGGTCTCCTCATTGTTAAGAACCAAGAAGAACATATAAAAAAAAAGTCAGTGTACAGGTTTGAAAACTGATTCAACGATCAAGGAAAACTTTGATTGCTTCCAATCAGTAGGCAAATAAATTTAAATTTCAGGCAATTCATTGTGGCATCTGTTAGTACAGCCTTTTTTTTTTTTTAGTTGTCAATGGGAAGTTAGAGCAACAGAATCGAGACAGGTTCAGTAGAGACCTGGATTCTATAGGATTAAAACTTGGGTCACCCCATCAGGAAAACCTCAGCAAATGATGTTGGCAGAGAATAAAGAAAATTCAAAACTAGTGATCAAAGAATAAAGCTTTACTTTTCAACAATTTTGTAACCTAAGACATGATCGGCTAATGAAGTGGGCACTATGATCAACTCTCTTTCATATTAACCACTCTTTTTCTTCTTTCAATCCACCCCGATACTCAATGCTTTATATGAAGGACACTTATGCTCAATAACATTACAATTAAAGTTTCTTGTAAGAATCTAGCTGCACCAATATCTCCCCAAGGTAATAATGTAGTTAATACGAATTTTCGCTTCATCTGTGTTTTGGGATTTCTCCCTTACTGTTTATATTGCTCTATCTAAACAAAGAACAAAGATGAACACTAATTGGAAAAAGAGATGGGCTGTGTGGGTTATTCCACATTTGCTTTCACCTTTCTGGATTCATGGTTTCCCCCTGTTTTTGCCCCAGAACTATATCACTTGGGGTATCTTGTCCTCTCATATCTTGTTGGTTTCAACCAACCAATGTGAGGCACTGACAGGAGAACAATGAAAATTATCTCTTTCATGAGGACTGAACTATGCTCTTGAGCATTGTTCCTTAAGAATTTACACAACAAGGTGTACTCTGATAGAGTAACGATTGGGTCAGCCACCTCCAGAGGAGCACAATCCACATAAATCAAAAGGGCCGGTTTGCGTCCCAAATCTGGGGGAACAACCAATGTGAACAACTAAATAAAGTTCTCTTCCTCCTCTCTCTTCTTGTCTGCCTGCCTACCTACTCACCTTCATCCCTGCCTGTACCTTTCCTAAAAAAAAAAAAAAAAAAGAACATGCACAACTCATTCAAAATACTAACTGAAATCTTACTACTTTCTGCTGTTTAAAAGAGTAAAATGTGAAAAAGAAACCTTTAAGATATTACATAGAATCAATGATTACTGCATATCACTTCTTACTGGATATTGGCTTTGCTATCTACCTAATCTTTTTATTGACAAATAGAATTTCATGATTCTCATTTAACTTCTAAGTTTTGCTCTTTAGGAGCCAAATGCAATATTATTGAAGCACATTTTTTTTTTAATTTAATAAGAAAATTATTGATTTTGAAACCAAAAACAGCAAATGCTATCTCAGGAGAAAGAAGTATAACCTGAACTCACACTATTTTAAAATGGAGAAGGCAGACTTTGGTAGATGTTCATTGCAATTGAAAAAACCTCCAATTTCTTCCATATTCCAGACTAAGCCAGAACAGCAAACTTGTCAGCTTTAGCCAACTTGTGCTTTTATGTCTAAGCAAAGATGTGAGTCAAAGAAATCTCCCTTTGAAACCTATGAGAAAAGACTACTCAAAGCAAACTGAATCCATCACAAATAAGCTGTATTTTCTTTCTTTAAAAAATGGAAAAATAAAACTGAGCTCTTACTTGCAATACATTTTTAGTAGTATTCTGAGTAGCTTTATTTATTTTCCTATAGGAGCACTTCGCCTTTAGACATGCACTGAAGGAATGATTTCTGCTGAAATAAGAGGTAGTTAATAGTTGCATTTCAATGGGACAATAAGGAAAGACTAATGTCAGCCAGAATGTACCAAGTGGTCTTTCTTAGAAAAATAAATTCCCAAGAACCAAAATCATAGCTATTATTTTCCATCATTTCTTGGTCAGAAAAGACTCAAAATGCAAATTATAGCTTTTATTTAATGCAATAGGACCATACACACTATCCACAGAATACATCCCCATTCCTCAGGCTAACCCATTCCTACCTTCATCTGCATGATCCATGCTCTATCGACTTGGACAAAATTGAATCAGAACCTAAAGAACACAGCAGTGTGTACTCAAACAGTGAATAAATGCAAGAATGAATAAACAAGTAACACATTACTTGAATTGGATCTTATAATGATTCCTATTTATCCTATAAGGATAAATATATTAAAATATTTTAAAAATATATAAAAGTTACTCTTTATTCTGAATTTGTGATTATTTATAGAAAATAAAGTAGGGTTGACATTAAACATATAACATCTATTTCAAGGAAAGAACAATTTTACCACTGCATGATGCCAAAATTATGTTTTGCAGTTCTTTTATTGAAGGACACTTAAAATCACAGATACTGCAATGAATACCAACTATAAACAAAATTATAATAAAAATTTGTCACAGTGAAACTAATGGAATCCAGAATCCAGAAAACAGTCACAATGCGGTCACCTGATTTATAACACAGCATACCTACAATCCAGACTGAAAGAAGAGTCTTCAATAAGTGGTACTGGTCTATTGAAAAGACATTCCCTCCTCCATTGTATGCCATTAGGACCTTTGTCATAAGTTGTCTATACACATGTGGTTTTATTTCTGGGCTCTCACTTCTGTTGTACCACACACTCCAGGTCTGTTTTTAATCCAACACCATTTTGTTCAATTATCAGGGAGTGTGATAACTCAATTTTTGTTCTTTGTTCTTAGAATTATTTTGGCTAGCTATTTGGAATCTTACAGCTCCAAATAAATTTCATGAAATTTTGGTTCTATTATTTTGGTAAGA
The DNA here is from genome assembly GCA_004363575.1 of Solenodon paradoxus. NCBI lineage: Eukaryota > Metazoa > Chordata > Mammalia > Eulipotyphla > Solenodontidae > Solenodon > Solenodon paradoxus. The sequence continues at coordinate 1,963,297 of RJWH01000011.1, forward strand.
AATGTCATTGGGATTTTGATGGAGACTGCATTGAATCTGTGTATCACTTTAAGTACTATGACCACTTTAAGGATATTCATTCTTTCGGTTTATGAGTATAGAATAGCTTGCTACTTCTTTGTGTCTTCTGTTATTTTTTTCTACAATGTCTTACAGTGTCCAGTGTTTAGGACTTTCACTTCCTTAGTAAATTTATCCCTAAGTGTATTATTCTTTCGATGCAGTTGTGAATGGGTTATTTTCTGATTTTTATTCTCCTAACTCATTGTTTTCATCAGAAATGCAGCAGATTTTTGTAGTCTGCCACTATCATACTTATTTATTATTTCTAATAATTTTATACTGGAGTCTTTGGGATTTCTATGTATGTTATCATGTTAATGGCAAATAGTGACACTTCTATTTCCTCCTTTCCTATTTGGATACAATCTACTTTGCTCTGGATAGGACTTCCAAGATATGGTAAATAGTAGTTGACATCCTTGTCTTATTCATGATCTGAAAGAAAAAAATATTCAGTCTTTAAACACTGAGTATGATTCTAGGTCTCTCAACATATGGTCTTTTATTATATTGAGGTACATAACTTGTGCATTAATTTTGTTGAAGTTTTTTTATCATAAATAAATGCTGAAGCTTATCAATGCTTTTGCTGTATCTGTTGAGATTATCATACGATATTCATATTCTTTTTGGATGTGATGTATCATATTAATTGATTTGTACATGTTGAACTATCCTTCCATCCCAGAATAAATTATGCTTAATCTTTAATCTTGGTATATGATTCTTTTAATATATTGTTGATTTTGATTTGCTAGTATTTTGTTGGGTATTTTTGCTTCTATGTTTACCAGAGGTATTTGTCTATAGTTTTTTTATTTTTCTTTGACTTTTTTGTCTGATCTTAGAATAAAAGCAATATTGGCTTTATAAAATATTTTGGAGACTTTCCCTTCTTTCCAATTTTTTGGAGACTGTAAAAAGTATAGGTATCAATTCTTTAAAGACTTGATAGAGAAAGACCAAGATGGCAATAGAGGATGTGCCCTGTTTCATTTCTAAAAGCAACAACTAATAATTGTCTTCCAAAAGGACACCACAGAGGAAATTACACATCATGATGTTAAGACTGAAGCAACCTCTGCACTTCAGAGACCACACTGACTGCCTCTGAAGAGACACAGCGGAACCCACATATTGGTGTGCAAGAAGGTGGGTATAGAGAAATACACGGAGTCTGCTGCAAATTGTGACCTGGGCACGTCTGAGACAGCAAGGGAGTGGGCCAAGGCTTGGGTCCTGAAAAGAGGGGAACAAAGACCGTGTGGTAGCACATGCCCTTGGCTCAAGCAAAGATCAAAGAGGACGGATTTAGTCAGCACCCTGGTCGCCAAACCTGATAAGCTCTCCATATGAAGGAGAACAAAGAGTGCTCTAGAATATACTCACCCTCCTGATGCCTAGAGATGTGTGCCCACTTAGTGAAGCACACCAACAGCATAGCAAAGAGACTGCTGTAGCATAGATCTACTATTGCCTGTGTTGAACTCCAGTGCCTTCCCTGAAACTATCCCTGCCTGATCCCTCCCCTACTGGTGCCCACTCTCTCCACTGTTTACAGAGATACTGCCATTTTCTATGGAGAACTACAGGGCCAAAAAATTAAAGTAAAATCATGATACTACCTGCTGCAAACCAAAAGATAAACAGCTCAGTTCCAAGTTGCTTATGGGAAGAGAAGAGAAAATAGAGGATGATCTGAGACCTCAATATTTTATGACACCACAAGGAGACAGTGGTACTTCCAGAAACCATGCATCTTTTTAATGAATAAATAGTTTAAATAGCAATCATAAGGAAACTCAAAGGAACATAAAAATCTCACAAAAACTTTTCAAAATACAAAATGACTCAACCAAGCAAGCCAAAGATACACTAGAAAAATGAGCAAATCAAACCAATGAGCTCAAAAATAAAATTAAGGATAAGGTAGAAATCAAAGTTTTAAGTAAGAAACTAATGGAGTTTTCAGGAAGTCAAGACCACAAATAAATGAGATAAAAAAATACTATAGAAAGCTATGGAAGCATAAAGACCAAACCAAGGACTGGATTAGTGAAATGAAAGATAGACACATAAAAATAAATCAGGTAAAGGAAGCTATTAAGATTTAAAAACACAGTGCATCAAAGAAAATATAGATAATAAATAATCCTTTATTAGGACTATTTCAAACTAAAAATCTTCTGCATAGTGAAAAAAATGTTACTTAAATGAAAAGACATCCTCCTGAATTGGAGAAGATATTTACATATCATACATCAGACATGGGGATATTTAAAATATATAAATAACTCATAAAAATTGACAACAAAATAAACAACCCAGTAAAAAACTGGGCAGAAGATCTGAATAGACAGTTCTTCAAAGAAGACATACAAATGGCCAACAGGCAAATAGAAAGATGATCCACATCTCTTATCATTCGAAAAATGCAAATCAAAACAACAAAAAGACATCATCTCACACCTGTGAGAATGACTATTATACAAAAGACTGAAAATAAGAATTGGCAAGGATTCAGAAAAAGGTAACTCATAAACACCATTGGTTAGAGAGTAAATGGGTGCAGTTATTAAGAAAAACAATACATAGATTCTTCAAAAAATTTGAGAATGGAAATCCCATATGCTTCTTTTACCTCACTTACAGGTATTTATTACTGAAATAAAATATCTAAATAGTGACAATCAATAGAGTTTATTAATCATACTGAGAATTCTAAATCTGGAAACAATATGACAGATTGCTCTGTGAAAATTGCCTTCTGTTAAACATATTCTAGTTGGGGGTGTGTACAAGAAAGGAAGGAGTCAACAAAGAAACTTAAGCAAGTGGTTTGGCTTATGTCTATAATAATAAAAAAAATAATGTTAATACTTCCATCAGACTTTCCAGCCACATGACTGGTTATTCTCTGAGTACTAAGGGAAATAAGCATAGAGTAGCTAAAATTTATCCTAAACTTAAAGGATGCTTTCTTCAGAGAACTTATGAGTGAGTGCTCAGAGCAGTCCTTCCTGCAGTCTTCTTCCTGTTGATGGAGGTAGAAGGTATCTGTTTTCCAGTCATCACATTCCTGCATGGTTTCTTGCAGAACTGAGCCAGCTCTGTTCTGACTTCAACCTGAACAATTCTTCTCAAACAAGGGGTCTCAAGCTGTTTTTGTTCACAGTATTTACATCAAAAACACTAATTCAAAGAAATACATGCACACCTATGTTTATTGCAGCCTTATTTACAAGAACTGGAAATAACATAAGTGCCTATGGATAGATGAATGGAGGAACAAGATGTGGATTAATGTAATGGAATACTACTCAGCTCTAAAAACAAAAAAAGATGAAATCCTACCATTTGCAATATGGATGTACTTAGAGGGAATTGTTTAGTGATATGTCAGATTGAGAAAAATAAACATTCAATGATTTCACTCGTATGTGGCATATAGACAAACCAAACAAATGGACCAAACTAAAGAAAAACAGACTTTAAGTTTATGAAAGACCAAATTACTGGCTACCAGGAGGGAAGGAGTGATAGGAAAGCAAAGAGTAAAAAGGGTCGATTATATGGTGAAGGATAGCATTGTATTATAATGAGCTTAATGTAGTATAACAGACATTGATTTACAAAGTTGCACACCTTAAGTTTACATAAGTTTATAATGCAACCTTACTTCAACAAAATTTAAACAAAAAGAAAATTTAGCAATATTTACAATATTTACTCATGAAGTCACCCGGTCTTAGGACTTCGGATTTTTTGGAAGTTTTGAATTACAGTTTCAACTTCTTTACTCAGGATGTATCTGTTCAGAATTTTTATTTCTTCCTGATGTAGACTTATAATGTTCTATGTTTCTAAGAATTTTTTTTTTATTTCTTGTAGTTTATCTATCCTGTTGACAATAGATGCTCATAACACTCTCTCTTATGTTCCTTTGCTTTTCTGTAGTATCTTTCAGAACTTCTCTTTCATTCCTGATTTTTAAGAATTTTCTTTCTGTTCTTTGTAAATTTTGCCTATTTTGTTTATCTTTTCAAAGAATCAGTTCTTAGTTTCATTACTCTTTTATATTTTGTTTTGGATTTTTATTGTTTAATCTCTGCTCAATTAATTCCTTCTTTTACTAGTTTTTGGCATAGCTTTTCTTCTTTTTTAGTTCCTTTTGGTGTAAGTTTAGAATTTTATTTGTGACTTTTCTTGTTTTGCTATAAATTTCCCTCATAGTACTACTTTTGCTTCATCTCATTGGTTCTGCAACATGTATCTTTTTTCATATTTATTTCTCCTTTGATTTATTTTTTTTAACCAATAGTTGTTCAATAACATGACTTTAAGTTTCGACTTATTTTTAGTTTTCCCTATTTATTCTTTTAGCTGATTTCTAGCATCATACAATTATGACATTAAAAAAGTACTTGGCATAATTCCAATTTTCATAAATTTATCAATACTTGTTATTTGTACCAAAATGATGTATTTTGAGAATGCTCCATATGTTCCATATGTTCCATAACCTGCTGTGTTTGAGTGGAATGTTCTATAAATATCTGTTAAGCGTATCTCATCTAATTTGTTATGTAAGATCATTGTATCCTTATGAGTTTTCTGTGTGAATCATATGTTCATTGATGTAATGGGTGTTAAAAGCTCTGTGCCATGTTTGTGTTCCTGCAAAGTCTCTCTTTAGGACTATTAATATTTGTTTTATATATTTGGATGTTTCTATGTTGCATGCATATATAGTCATAAGTATTGATTCTTTTATTATTATAAAATGTCTGTATCTTAACTTTTTTTTCTGTTGGAATTCTGTTTTATCTGATATAAGTATTGTTGCTTCGTCTTTTTAAAATTTCCTGTCTTGGAACTCTGTTTTCTTTCCATCCCTTCAATTTATTCTGTATTCGTCTTTATAGCTTAAGTGACTCTCTTACAAGCAGTGTATGATTGTTTTTTGTTGTTGTTGTTTACTCCATCCTGCCCCCTCTGCATCTTTTGATTGTTGAGGTCTGTCTATCTACATTTAGGGTTATTACTGATAGATGAAAATTTGTTATGCCATTCTATCTTTAGTTTTCTGGTTGCTATATAACTCCCTTACTTCTTTTTCCTTGTGTTTCTGTCTTCCACTGTCTTTTGATGTGTTTCTATGGTGCTTTTGTTTGTTTCCCCTTTTTTTTATTCACCACTTTATGGAAGATATTTGATGATTTAAATACTTCTTGAAATGTTCATTGGATTATAAAGAAATTTAGAAATTCTTTTAAAAAAAATACTGATTTCACAGAGAAATCTTTCTCTTTCACACTAGAATTTAAAACTTGCCTCAGTTATTTTTATTTTTCATTCCATGGTAAGAGGTCTCATTTAATGCAAATTCAAGCATCCAAATATTCTGAGATAGTAAGGGTCAACACAATATGCATACGAAGACAAGAGAAATATGCACTGAAAATTTACCATATATTACCTTATTTTCATCATCCACAAATTTCTATTTAAAATTCTGCTAGTTATATGGATTTTCCTCTATTCCTGCATTATTATATTCCAAACCACTTTTAAGATCCTTCTCAAATTTTAGCACTTTTATGAACCTTTAAGTAGAGGCAATCTCTATTATCACCCATATCTCTTTATATTCTTTTCCTGTTTTGATTTTATGGTGCTTACCACTATCCTCTTGAATTGTTGTAAAAGTTGCCCCTACATTGTCCTCTCTTTGTAGGCATGGATTATATAGATAGGATATAGCCTGACATAATAGAAAGATATGTCCAGGTAGGTTATGTAATCAGACAAGTCACTTAAATTTTCTAAAATCCAGGTATTTTATCCAGAAATGACAATAATGGCATACCCCCCGGGCCTCAGGCAGCCAAAGCAGCTGAGATGTGGGCTAGATAAAGGCTATGGGTTTGGAGACTGGGGCTGGGAGTTAAAAAAAAAAAAAAAAAAAGGATGGCATTATCTGAATGTAGTTTTACATAATTATTATAAAAAATACCAACATTATATGTGAAAAGTTCTCTGCATGGTGCTAAGTAGCAGTTTGCACTCAATAAACAATAATAAAAGCAATAATTAGAATGTGGGCACACTTAGAGCATCCAGTCCGCGGAGCAGATGCTTGGTTTCTGTGTTATTAGCGTTCTGAAATGTTTTAAACTTCAAACAGCATTGCTAGCATTGAGTACACAATATAAAGAATTAAGATAAGTGATGAAATTAATATTATTTATATTATTTTTAAAAGTAGTGAATCAGAAGAACAGTTTAAAAAAATGTATTTTTCATATAGACTCTCACAAGGTATGCTGTTTATTCCTTGTTTTAGACTATTATTGCAAGAGTGATACAAAAATAAAGCTCTACTTGTACACTGCTTTCCATAGACCTTTTGCCATATAGATATTACCTTATTTATTACTTTTAGTATAATAGAGAAGTCAGACTGGAAAATGTAAAAGAGGGAAAGGACCCAAGGTCAACTACTGACTCCTTAATGCTGTGAATTTTTTGTTTACTCTTTCTAATTTCTTGCTGCAATTCTTCTTTCATTAATCAGTCACAACGAACCTAAGGAGCCGATATTTTGTTAATGAGAATGCCATTGTTTTATACTATGCGAAAACATGTTTCTCTGTCACTTATTAGTAATAATGATAATAGCAACACTGCCCACTTATTACAGGAGTTGCCAGAAATAAATTTCCTGCTGTTTTAGGAATCTGGATGCTTGCCGGTACCATCAATACCTATTGATGCACCATTCCATTTGTTACCCTCACAAAAGAGATTAAGCTCCTGTCATCTGAGAACGGATCTTGGCATCCTGAATGCCAAGAGTTTAGTCACTAAGGCCCATTCACTCTTTACAGCCTCAGGCCAGTAATCTACTTCTTTTCTCCTGTCTAAAGATTTACCTCCGCAACATAACAGGAGGCTAATAGTCGCATCCAGTTTTGAAAAGGAAGAAACACTTGAAGCATCATTTAGAGGTGATTAAATGTCCTGCTGGAGAAGGGAGAAGGTGTTCTCACTCCACTAGCTGCCTCCCTTCCTCCTCTTTCCCCTTTCTTCTCTTCCCTAGCTCTCCTTTCCACATATTAACCAACCCTTCTCTTGACCTTTCCCTCCCTCCATCTTTCCTCGCGTGACAAAAAACTGCAACATTATAAGCAAATGGCAGCCATTATAACACCAGGATCAGAACAACCCTAGGGCTTCACAATAAGACTTTCAATTATTTTGCATTTAGAAGTTTATTTTGGTTTACAAAGATTCTCTCTCTCTCTCTCTCTCTCTCTCTCTCTCTCTCTCTCTCTCTCTCTCTCTCTCTCTCTCTCTCTCTCTCTCTCTCTCTCTCCAAACTAAGAAAAGCATAAAATATTTGAAATCCAATACCTTAAATACACAAAACATTTAAACAGAACACAATTGTGTTCACTTAGCCTTAAAGATTTTCTCCTAGACAAGTTCTTTGTGCAAATACACCAGCTAGAATTCAAAAGTAAATTTCATCCCTTTATGTACCATTTGGGAGCAGTCTCTCACAAAAGAGTGTTTGATATGTCCTACTTATATTGTAAAATCCTAGCTGCCTTGACATAAAATTTCCAGAGGAAAAATATCTTACTCTAAAATGTAGTAGTAACCATTGTAACTGAACCAGAGATTTATGCATTAGTGATCAAAACAGGCAGACTATTTTTTGATCCACATTTTTTCTGATTATTTAAAATAGAATTCTGATGACAATGAGTAGATTTGCTGTAGGTCAGAACAGTCTCTTAGAGGGTACTGCTTCTCTGGCTTCCAATAGAAAACCACCAACATGTTGTAAAATAAGATTAATCAGCATAGTTCAAATACATGGTTAATTCACAAAGAAAACTCATTTTTGAGAAAATGAGACCTCTTCAATGAGTCAAGATTTACATGCCATTCTATTGCCACAAATTCTTCAATAAACATTTGAGATTTCTCTGCCAATCTTCATTAACAGCTGCATCTGTCCATTCAATGAATATTTATTGACCATCTTATAAGCCTCTATGTTCTGAGGCAGGGGGCTCTGGGGTCCAGCAGCAAATGGTTCAAGAGAGAATTCTTGTGGGTTAAGAGTGCAATTTTATTAGACAAAATGGAGGAGAAAGAAAGCAAATCAGGACTCAGTCTCCTGGGCAGGGAGGTCTGCACTGCAGACTGGAGACTGTTTAGATTTATACTCTTGGGAAGGGGGTTTTGGGCAGACCCCCTTTCTAGTGTCTTTAATTAGCAAAAGAACAGAACTCATTAGGAAGTTCAAAAGCAAAGGGGGGTTGTCCAACAAGTTCTAGAGGTATGTGAGGTGGGCTCCAGCATTTTGGTGGTCCTGGGCAACTTGTTGTCTTGGTAAGACATTAAGTTGGAATATTTCTAGAAGGTTAGAGATAAGCTTTGACCTCTTCGGCCTCTAATGCTCAGGAAATGGTCTGTCTGGTGACTCAGGCAGCATCCCATTCTGAACTCCCCCTATATCATATATGTACATATACAGACACAAAAACTTCTCTGAGAGTCTAGTTTTATGATATTCTATATAAGTTATTTATCAGCATATGATCCTACATAACAAAGTATCACAAAAGTTAGTGGCTTAAAACAACAACCGGTTATTAATTACTCATAGGCTTTGGGCCAGTTGGGTGATTTTGCTGTCTTAACTAGCTTCATTAATGTATCTGCAGTCAATGGTGGGTCACAAGTCTTGGCTGAGTTCATGTAATGGTGAGCTGATTGATGATTAGTCTGCTATAGTAGAGGTAAAGGGTAATATAGCTCTATTCCACATATCTCACCTTGAATTAGAATGGTAGTGAAAAATTTAATGTATTATACACAGATATTGATTTACAATGATATCCACCTTTAGCTTATAAAACCTTATTATACAATGTTCTTCCAATAATGAAAAAAAAAAATAGCTGGGGAATTTGATAGCTATAAGTGAACAGTCTTGTAGACTCTGAAAATGTGACACGACCCTAGACCTGAGGTCACATTCCTTATAATCCCCTCCCAGAATCTGGCATCCATGATAGCATCCTCCAAGTTGCCATACCTCAAGTTCAGGACAGAACATTTCACCCAACACAGCACCTAGGCAGAAATCCGGTTATTGTACCCCAGTCTACATGACCTTTCTAAGAAAGCTAAGCTTAGGTCCTCACGTGCTAACATAATTACTGTTCCTTTATCACCCAGATTATAGTTTGGGATGGTCTTCATCCAGATCTAAGGAATCCATATTACTTCGTGGATAAAGAAAATACCATGCCCTTCCTGTCACACGCAGTCTCCCCCTTTCTACTCAACTCCTTAGGCCCTTTACCGCATTTCTGTGTGAGAGTCGATCTTGGTTTCCTTCCATTGAAAGCGGGACCTATCTAATCATTGTAGCTCTTCTACACACATGTTAAAATATGGTTCTTTTTTTTCTGCCAATTCCTGATGCTACTTTGATTATTCAATCAGCCTGAGAAGAACCAAAAAGAACAATGAAATTTTTGCTTTTGGTCCCCAAAAAGCAAATTTCACATGCAAATATTTTTTGTGCCTTTGTATGTCAGGCTGTTTTCAAAGAAGGCCACAATGATTGTTCCCTTCTCTTTATACATGCCTCTTTGCAATGTGTCTGTTTACCCACCTCTTACATCTGTCATGTTTCTATTATTTGTTTAGGATAGAATGTGTCCAAGTGAAATTGTTCAACTTCTGAACCTAGACTTCAAGACAGATTCTGCTTTCATTTTCTTGGAGTGTTATGTTACCATGTGAGGAAACTCTGTGCCGCCTACTAGAGGATTGGACCACATGAGGCAGAAACCATGCCTGAGAATTGTTAGGCAGACCAGCCCTTAAATCATGTCACCAAATGAATACATTTACATATGCCATCCCTAGAAAGAACAGCAAAAAAACATCCAGTAACTTAGATCCAAATTGCTGGTCCACAAAATTGTAAAAAATAAAGTGATTTTGAAGGAGACCTTACAAATCCAATGATTAACCAAAATAACAAACCTGATTATTCTCTTTTTCCCTTCCTTAAAATTTGCTTAGAATTAAACATGCTTTGAAAAACAAGAGCAAAAGCAAAAACAAAACCCTGAAGCACTGAGCTAAGATCGAAAGTCAATCTCCTTTTACAGGACACCCAGCAAAGCAATTGCCTCTCCCAACACAGTGCCCATTAAGCCTTTTCCTTCCCAAATCCCTTTTTATGTATCCCTTGGCGCCATCTGGAGAGTCCCCTCTCCTTTCCCACAAAAAATCCTTCCAACATCCCTTTGGGCCAACCCCTTTCTCCCCTTGACTTTAAAAAGCTCCCACTCCACTAGGGGGGTGTGGAATAGTTACATTGGGGCATGTTCCAGTCGAATCCCAGTACATTGATATCTTGAATAATAGCCTATCCTCTTAATTTCTATCTTGTCCCTCCTGGAAATGATTGGCTTTCAGCCTTGAAGGGAGGTAAGGATCCGATACTAATAATTTTTGCTTTAAGTTAGTGTTTTAGGGTGATTTCTTAAATAGCAATAGATAAAACAGACATTCCTGCATTATGTATGATAATATTATTAGTAGGCCAGCTATAGGAGAGTCTAATAGTATGATGGAAAATTCTCTCTACCAGGCAACTTGGTTGAGTCCATTGAAGGGCCATTCAAAACTTAGTCTCTCTTAATTTCCTGATTAATGTAGTTCTAGAAAATAGAATAAGTATCTCTAGGGTAAATAGATAAAGAAAATTTTGCAAAGCTTAAGAGGTTCTAACGCTGCCTACAGCTTGAGCAGAAGCAGAAGGGCTATGACACACCTAAAAGTAATCTTGTCTCATTTTCATACTAAAAGTACCCCCAGTGGAAGAGAAAGGGCCCATCATCTGGTTTTTTAGTTTTTTTAATATGTGATGTATGAGCAAGCATGAAGGCCAGTGCCTGTGCAGACTTGGAATCTTCCCCAGCAATCTCTGAGCAATCATCACCTACTTCCTCAGTTGAATAAATGCTCCCTGAGCAGAGCACTTGGAGAGGCAGTGCTTTTGGGATTACAAATAATACACTTCTACTTGTTTAAAGGAAATTTCGTTTGCGTATTTATACCAACACTCACCAAGGGAACAGAACCATTATGGCTGTTTACAATATCCCATTGGTCAAATCAAATCACTGTTCTGGCTATTTCCCAAGTCAGAAAGTGGGACAGATTATCTAACCCACAACAGAAAGAATGAAACTTTGAGGTCATCAAGGCAATCAGTATGCCTTATATCTACCCTATAAGGAAACTAATAAAAAGTTTATGATTCACACAATGCCATCCATTTAGTTAAAAAGTATCAATTGTAGCTGATGTAACTACAAAGCCTGTGTTCTTTCCTACTGATGTGTGTGACAGAAATATGTAGACATTCAGTTTCTTAAGGCTGGAGCTTGTGTAAGACCTGTGCTATAATCTGGTTTGAATTTTTCATCTTTTCCATAACTCAGTATAAATACCCATCTGAAGGCTCAGCAGAGCATACAAATTCCGAGACAACAAATGAACTGAAAAAAAAACAAAACTGGAACTCTACTGAGCATTAGGTTGCCTTGGTTATTAGTGGGACCCAATAAAATGCTGTGTTTCTGATAAATGGGCTCTGACCTTACTACAAACTTCTCATTTCTCACCTCATGTACTTAAAATTCTTCTAGAGTTTTGTTTTATTCTGGAATTCTACTTCCGGTAATTGGTCTGTTTCTTCATTGTTCTCTTTGATTTCGTCACTCCCAGTCAGAGACGAAGCATGGTTTCCTGGTTCATATAAGCACGACCAAAGTCCTATCACCATTTTCCAACATTTTTAGAGTGGCCTACCTTCACTTGCAAGAATTACTCAAACCTGCTGTCCATAATTCATTCTTCACACTGTATTGGACCCTGCTATTTAAGTGTTAAACCCTATTGTTAGTTGTTTTCCTATTCTTCTAAATTCTAAGACTGTATATGTTATTCATCAATATTTTCCCCTATGGGACTTCATAGTATTCTGAATTTAGACAGTGTTTCACTAATGTGTGTTGACTAAATGACACAAGTAAATCATTAAGTGAATACTTTGTATTATTTTAGAAGTAGCTTTATATTGTTACTAATTAAAGGAATAACTCCTGCCATTATGTCTTCTCTGATACTATTTTGTACTGATAAGTTAGCAAGGAAATCAACCACCAGTGACTATAATTTAATAATATAGAAACAGCTTCTATTACCTCTCAATATATCTGTTTCTTTTCTGTCATTGTCCAAAGTTGCTGGGTACCATGGTGATCTGTATTTCTATGGAGGCTAAGTGGAGAAATGGATATATGATTCAGTGGTGTCAGGAAAATAAAATTGGATAAAGAGCAGTAAATACTACTTTGTAGATAACACATTGATTTTTCTCTGAGTCACTTTCATAAGAAAAGTACAGTTCTTCTTCGGCCTTTGCTGCACATAAAATTAGTGGAAAAAAATAACAGAGAGATATCTAGGGCTCTTTAATAAAAAGCAATCAGTGTTGTTTTGATTTTCTAGTATCCTTTCTAATGTTCCTTACATTTCATTTGCAGCAAAAAATATACCCAGTGACTATTGCAAAGAAAGTTTACAGTGGTTAATTTTATATGTCAACTTCACTGAGCCATGAGATGACCAGGTGTTTGGTGAAACATTACTTCTGGGTGTGTTTGTGAGCCTATTCTTAGATGAGATTAGTATTTGAACTTTTTTTTTTCTTTTTCCTCCCCCTTCCCAGAGTCTCAAACCACGTCCCTGGGTTTCATATGACCGGCACCTTAGCTGCCTGAGTCACAGCAGTGCACTAAGATTAACGTTTAAATCAACAGACTGAATATGGCAGATTACCTTCTTACATGTGGATGGATCTCATCTCATCCATTGAGGCTCCGAACAGAATAAAAATTTGCATAAGAAAATCATTTTTCTCTTTCCCTGTCTTCGAACTGCAAACCTGGTCTGCAAAGCTTGTTTCTGATGAGCTCTTCTGGTTCTCAGGTGTTCACAGACTTGAACTGGAGCTATACCATTGGTTCTCTTGAGTCTGGACTTCTCAGTCTCCTTAACTGTATGACCCAATTCCTTATCACAAATATTAGTTCAATTTCTCTGGGAAACCCTAACTAATAAAAAGTTCTTCATTCCAGAAATACATAGAACCATTGAACAAACCAAGCATTTCATGATCTTCTCAGATTCCTTAATGATCTTTTATTATCATTATTTTATCTTTAATCACATTGAACATTTGTCATCCAAAAATACGTATTCTATAAATGTATTTTAAAAACAAACAAGAATTGCAGCAAAAAAAAAAAAAAAGGAAATGTGAAATCCATATTTTCCTATGTTTTTCAGCAAGGCTTGAACAAGTAATTAAAATGAATAATATGGATGCTTAAAGGTCTGATGGTTGTCATGGTACTAAGCATAGACATATTTATTATTTTCTTGTGTCCATGCAACATTAATAAAAAAGAGACACTACAATTCCACATATTATTCAAGAGCAAGTTTTTGTTTTTAAGTATCTACTATAAGTTGATAGAATGGAAACTAGAAAAGATAGAGAACTAGCACCCTCCTTCCTCCATTCTTTTTCTTTTTCCACTCAAGAGGTAATTGATAATATTTATGTAATTTTGTATATACGTATGTGTATATTTTTAGTTTTTTAAAAATCCATTAAATAATGTATCAAAAGATGAAAATTTAGTCAAAGCAAAGTAACAATATACAATCCATGTATTTGAAAGATGAAAAGGATAAAAATTCAATAGCAAGAAAATTGTATGCAAAAAATATTTCATTGAAAGATTCAGGCTTTTTAACTGCTATGAGTTCAAGAAAGTGGTTCATAAAATTACTGTCATTACAGTCAACACTGATCTAATTTGCATATGCCACATTGCTGAGAATATCAAAATTGTTGAAAATTTAAAATAAAAAGAACACCATTATATAAACATACTATGAATAAAGACATTTTCTCCTCTGAGTCACTGGTCCAACACGGTATTTTTATAAAGAAAAATGGGCATGGTTAAAAATATTTAATAAGAAATAGCATTTTAACAAGGTACTTGCGGTAAATGGAGGATGTTAGACTGGCACAAATCCAATACAGCAGGTGTCCCTTTTAAGAACAGATTAGGACACAAAACAGGCAGAGAGGGAAGACCAGTGAAGACACCACTAAGTGGAGAAAACCAATGAAGACACCATTAAGTGGGGAAAACCAGTGAAGACACCACTAAATGGAGAAAATGAGTACTCACAAAGCAAAGAGAGAGGTCTTTGGGAAAAATTAACACCGCTAACCATCTGATCTTGGTTTTTGACCTCCAGAATTATGGAAAGAAAAGTTGTTGTTGCTCAACATATCCAGCCTGAAGCACCTTGTCATGACGTGCCGAGGAAACCGACACAATTACTAGAAGATGTCTTGTTTTGCTTCCATGTTTGAGCGATTATGAATGAAGCTGATACAAACATCTATGTGCAGGATTTGTGTGGAAGTGTTAACTAGTTTGAGTAAACACCAGGAGTATACTTACTGGAACATATGGCAAGAGTACATTTAGTGTTCTAAGAAACTGACAAATTGTCTTCCAGTGTGGCAGCATGGTTTACAGTCCTTCCATAATTGCATGACAGTTTCACTCGCTCCACATTTGCACCATACTTGTCAATGACTTAGCCTTATTTTTTTTTTAATTATAGCTATCTTAGGGGTTGTGAAATGGTATCTCATTGTGATTGTGATTCATACTTGCAAATGATCAAAACTGACATCTTTTATGTACTTATTTTTAATGGCATATTCTCTTTGGTGAACTTGCCTGTTTTCTAACTGGATTGTTTGCAATATACTGTTTAGTTTTGAGAATTGTTTATACATTCAAGGCCCTGTCCAGATATGAGATTTGCAAAAATTTCTTTCAATCTGTAGCTTGACAATTTATCCTTTAAAAAGTGTTTAGTTTTGTTTTTTTTAGAAAACAAGCATTTTAATTTTGTTGAAATTCAATTCGTTTTCTTTTATGGATCTCACTTTTACTGTTTTATCTAAGAACTCTTTGCCAAATTTTATGATCTAAAGATTCACTCCTATATTTCTCTATAAAAGTTTTATAGTTCTACGTTTTATATTTAAGTCTATGCTCCATTGTGAGTTCATTTTCATATGAGATTCAGGTTGAAGTTCATGTGTCTATTTGTCAGTGGACGTTCTATCACCATTTGTTCAAAATATCTTTCCTCCATTGAATGTCTTTTGCATCAAAAATAAGTTGTCTGCGTTTGTCGACATTATTTCTTGTTAGCGATATTGTTCCATTGATCTAGGTGACACTCCACCAGTAACACCAATAGCACACAGACTTGATTCTTGTATAGTTATATAATAAATCTTGATAATAGAATAATCCATCCCACTTTAAAATTCTTTGACAAATGTAACTGTAGACTTTGTGTATATTTCCCATCTAACACTGCATTTGAATATCTACTATTTTTTCTTAAAGCAGAAAGAATACATTAGTGATCCAATTAGGATTCACAGCAAATAATTTAAATTAGAGATTTTAAAATATAAAGATGGTGTGTATGTGTATGTATTGATGTAAGGTAAAAGAAAGGGCATGTTTCTTATAATAGCACATATTGATTTGTTGTTTTCAATTATTATAAATGAATTGTATTCCACTGTTTTTTTAACCAAAGACACTGCATGTCTATTATAATTAATTTCCTCAGTTCACTGTGTGGCACATGGTAGGCATTTAACAAATTTGCACGAACGGTTTCTCAATAAAAACATAATCAGATGGCAAGCATCATTTTCATTAACAGAGAGTACTAATTTTACCATATTTCAGTGAGTTTACTGATGACTATATTATATATACCTCATTTAACCAATGCTGAAAATAAGGAAGAGACTTTCTTACTTTCCTGATTTCTTGATTGACTTTCTTACTTTCATGATTTCAATACAAATATTATAACCCCCTGTTTATATCTCTGTATGTAGGGAGGAAGAAAAATCTACTTCTGAAAATTCTTATTATTGCATTATTGAAAACAGATTATGTGTTTAGAATATAGAACAAAGGAATCTTTAGCTTTCCCCTCTAGTGGCAAATCAGTTAGTGCTGAGTTAGTCTGGGAACCTTATAGGAGGTCTGCCCTTACTATCCCTCATTTCAATTTTTAGTCTTTTACCTCACATACTTCCTCAGGGAGTCCCATTTAGTCTCCTGTAGGTCTCAGACCAGATAAAAATCAACCCAGTATGCTGAGCTTTTCCTTCCATCAGAGTGGCTGGAGACAAAATAAGGATTGGGTGGCACTGAAAACTTCTTAGCGACCTCAGCTGAAATGAAACAGAGATGTATACCTCAGTCTAGACTCAGAGAGTATTTGCAAGTGTATTTACAAGACACAAAGGCTTTTTATCTACTCATTTTTCTCAACACTTTAGTAAAATTTTGGAAACACTATTACTAGTAGGATATCTTCCACTTTACACAACAAAGCAAATATTGCCTTTTAATTCTAGCTTAGAATAAGAATAATAACCCATGACCTCTGAAAGGAAGGTGAGTATGTATCAATCCCAACAGAAGTCTGGAGAGTGATTTTTCAAATTCTGGTATAGTGTTTTCTCAGGAATGTATAAGAAGAAAAATATATATGTTTTCCATTTCATATATCTATATTTGTGGAAAGATATATAGTACACAGAAGATATTTATGGATCAGTGATTATTTTTATCCTCATGAGCAAGTGTTGGGGTAGAAAACATAGGAATTGTTATTATTCAAGTTTGAGAAATAAACTGAATCAAATGATCATTCTAAGATTAGAGAGTCAGAATTTCTGTCTGCAAGGAAACAAATTTTCTAAGATGCTATGTTCTCCTCTTGCATAATACACAAAAATCTTCAATTAGCAAAACATAAAACTGTAAGATATAAAAGATACAGAAAAACATTTCAATCAGTGAATATACTGGAAAGTTCAGGCTTGAAATTGTATTTTGTGCATTATAGCTTCAGATTAAATACTTTAGAAGACTAATTTCTTTGAATTAAGAACACATGAAACATTTTTCTTCATCTCAAAGTCTCTATTTTCCAATGAAAGCTGGTTCTTTGTAAAACAACAAAGAAGAAAATAATAAAGGAAAACAGAAATATCAAAAGATGAAGAGAAATAAGAGAGAGCGACCTAAAAACATTAGGCATAAATACTGCCTATTCTTAGTATCAACTTGTTTAAAGTATCAGAATTTTAATAATTAAGTTGCTTCACCCAGAGGGAAGCTATTGATTAGAATAAATGTTTATTACTCAGAGATTGTGAAGAAGGTGATGGAGGTCAGACACGAAATGTTGTTTTATAACCACTGAGACTCTAGTTTGTGTCTCATCTCTTAGATTTAATGCTCAGTCTGGTACAAGTTCTCAAAAGAAACAATCACAAACCCAGGAAGACTTACCATCTTGATATACAGTGTTAGACTATTACGAATTGATTATATACTAGCTCACTGCTGTAGAGAAAAATCTATAGCAAGTAATGGGTTTTACTCTTGGGATTGATAGTCACAAAAATATTATATTCCTGTCCTTGAATATTAAGTAATTTTATTTTAGTGACCACTTTGGGAAATAAGGGCCCACAGAAGGCTAAAAGGTTCCCATAAAATTCAACTACTATGTGTTTAAAGAAAATAAAGTAGACTTTTCTGTCAAGGGTATGGTTTCTTATATGACTGCTTTGGTAACAACTAGTGATTTTATTCTGGTCGTCTGTATTTCCCCCGATGGTTAGCCTTAGCAGTTCAGTTTATTCTGCAGGAAAATCCTGATTGATCAGACTCTACACTCTCACGTATTGTGCTTGTGGATATATACTGAATTCTTTTTATGGTGTTGGAAAAATGTAGTGTGAGAATGTTCTCATTAGGGAAATCTTGAGGAAATCAAAAATATCTGTAAAAAACAGATGGGGAGAAAGTCCCTTTAACAGATTTAAAATTTGCTAGTCCATGTGTGGCTTAATCAAATATGTAGTCAATACAAATAAAATTATTCTAAACACCACTATATTTGTCCCTGAAGTGAAGTAAATTTATTGTCTTAAAACTTCTATTGAATTGTCCTCATATGTTCAAAAGTAACTTCCTCAAAAGAAAAAAATGTTAATTTATTTAGTATTTTAAATATACAAAATAAGTTATAAGCACTATAAAATCTAAAGCAAAGTGCTTAGATAATTCCAATAAAAATAAATGAAAATACTGATACAGTTTATTTGGTCTTGTGTATAAAGTTTTAAGTCTAAAGTCAAAGGATCCAGAATTGGTAGACAGTAGAGTGAACCTAATTCATCTGCTCCCCTCCTTGTATCCATAAACTTCGCATATAAATTTGCAACCCCTTATAGGCATGAGAATAAACATGATTTCCAATCCTGGCCTCAACCGTGCTTTGAATAAATGTGATGCAAGAAAGATTAAAATGGGCTTGTACAATTGGGTTCATCCTCATACTTTCCGCCTACAACTGTCTTTTAAAAATATAACTGGGCTAACCTGATAAAAAATGGAAGACATATAGAGAAAAGCAGAGATGTCTCAGTTTTCTGAGATTAGACAGCGCAAAATCATCTGGTAATGTGATAATCTACCAAACATGATGAGCAGAGTTACTGAGAGGACTACTCTATTCACGTGAGCAATAAACTCTTATGATTATTTGTCAAGGAAGTTCTATGTCTGTTCCACATCATTATTAAGGCTATTCAGTACTTTTTTTTTTTTTCCTGAAGCTGTAGTATTGCTGTAACAAAAATCTTTTCCATTGATTTCAGGGTCAGGGAATAGGTAGTTGGATATTATTAAAGAAGGCTGGAAAAACTGGAAGAAAATTGCTATAGGAAAAGTGAAGTCTGTTGACCTGTGTCAGGAAGTTGTATCGCATCTAGTAAAACTGTCACAATCTACCCTAGATTTACAAAGTTACTTAATGGGCATTGTGATTGACATTAGAGATGTCTAAGGAAGATACTTAAAATACATGTTCGTTTTTAGCTATTCATGATTTGAACAAGATAAATGTAAACTAAAGAACTGATTGCCTCTAAACAATATTTAGTGAGAATGTGGAGAGCTTGGGAATGTGGAGAGCTCAGGAATTTTGAAAACTGCTAGCTTGTAAAATAAAACTATTCACATACCAACTTCTCCAACAAATAAAAGATTCTTACATTAACACATTTCTTCAGGATCAAGGGTCTCTGAAACTTTTTATTAAGACTGTTGAAAGGATAAAACAGGTGACTTCTAAGCCTTCTAAGCTGGACAAATGGACTCCTAGGAATCTTAATGGTACTATCTCATAGAATCTTCACACATAAAAAGTGCCAATAATTAAGTCTAGAGAGATTTTATTTCTCTTTCTAGAGTAATTAAGGTATGTCTCAAAAGCAAGTGGAATGAAACTTGTGTACATGCAGTAAACTTAAATCTGTACATAGAAAAAACCCACAGTTTCTTCTAAGATAGCCGGTTTTTTTGAAAGCACTATTAGCTCGTTCTAAAAGAACTTAGTCATTCCCAGATCAAGAAAGATATTCTATTCCAGGGTAGCAAAACATGGCACCATTCTGCCTAGAAATATTTCAGAATTGATACAAAATAATGATTGTGATGTTACCTTCCATTTGTAACTATTCAGATGAAAAGCTTATTGTAGTTATTCTCTCCCTAACAAGTGGTACACAACATTTATTATGCTCATGAATCTTGTGGTTCAGGAATTTAAAATGGAACTATTGGAGATAGCTTCTCTCTACTCAATGATCCCTGGCACTCCAGATAAAGGGATTGAAGGCCAGATGCTGTAATTATCTGAAGGTTTGTTCACTAAGATGTCTGGTGAGAGATCCTAGCAGTGTCGTAACTGTCTCTAATCAGTGAAATATCTTCATGTGGTCTTCTGATATGCACCTGGCTTCTTCACCAACACAATGACTGTCTCCCATCAAATATTACTACTGCAACCATTTTTAAAGATTTAATCTGCCACAGTTTGAGTGTTTGGGGGCAGAAAATTTGTCTTTTTATCTTATAGTTCTCATCTAGAGGACTCATACCCAAATCTGTTGAAGATTATAAGCACTTAAGAGTTGGTGAGACTGATATTATGACTAGATGATATTTGGGGTCAGGGAGATTAATGAAATTTAGATAAGCAAATTTTGCACATTAGATTTTTAAATACTAGTAGCTATGAGTGAAGACTGTACTAATTTCATTAATAGACCCAATTATTCATCTATTCCTGCATTCACACACTCCTCCATTAAACTTTCCAAAGCTTTCCCAGAGTAGGTGTAGTGGGGATTGATATAATTCCTCTCTCTTGGGATTGGTCAAGGCACGTCTCTTGATCAATGAGTTACTGGCAAACATGATGCAAGCTGCAGTTTGGAATTGTCTATATAATTGCACTTGCCCTTACTACTACCATCTGTCTTCAGCATGAAAAGGCCAGCTTGCTAGTAGATTTGATATATGCATCAGAGCCAAGATGACACAGTCACTCATGCTGAAGCCTTTCTAGATTATCTGATAATCTGCTAAACCCCAGAAATGGAGTTTCACCACAATCAGCAGTCACTTCCCTATGTCATCTCAGAAATATGAATTTAATATGATACTATTATTATGGATCTGTGTTATTTGCTATGAGACTTTGAGGCAAAAAATAAAGTAATATTCACATATTAGAAACCAAATTACATCTGTCTGAAGACCAAAGTAAAGACTATTTTCAGGTTATAATCTTCTCCACTGTTTCATTAGTAAGACACATCAAGGGTTAATTAACTTTCCACTTGACCAAATTCTGCCTGTGTATTATATTTACTGGGTTTCCTTTGAAAAGATTCAGTGAGAAATATTATTATTCAGGGGAAAATATTTACATATACACATATCCAATTCACAACCCCTTGAGTTACAGAGAAACCATTAGCGTCTGTATGAAACTTCATTTGCACAGGTAAGCAGAACCACCCAACAAATTATCTATAGAATAGAGTTAATGTTAACCAGAATACCAATGATCTTTGAGCATCTGCCTGTGGAATGAAATTTACATCCTTAACATTGTACCAAGAAATTTCCTATTTAAAAATAAGAGACCAATGAAGCACTTCACAATAAAAGGCCCATATAAAAAAAACTGAGAATGACTCTACTGGTCATAAATGAGTATCAATTGTAAATGCACCTTTGACTATAAATCCATTTTTTAAATTATACATATGTTAATAACATAATAATATACAGCATTACTCCTCATAATTTAGATGTATTACTGAAGCTAAAGAAGTGGTTGTACAATATCTAGAAAATCTAAATGAAGAGAAAGGTAATCACTTTTTAGATGTCAACACCACTTTTTAGAGAGATATTGGAACAATTCAGTGTTATACTAGGCAAGCACACTATTCCTGATTTGAAACATTCATCTATATCAAATGTAGAAAATGCACGCTAAAAAATGATATATATGTGTATTGATATATTGATTGCTGAGACATCATGGTAATAAATATGTGAGTTTGGGAATCAGAATGACTGAATTTAGATCTCAGTTCTTCCACTTAGAAGCTTGCTAATCTCTTAAAAATCTCAGTCTATTAATCTGTAAAATAAAAATACTGGCATTTTCTTGATAGGGTTGCTGTAATGAGTAAATGACACAATGTGTTTAGAGAATTTAATACTGTGAACCATGACTATCATTACAGTAAACATGTCTCTATTCCATAGCTATTTGTTCCTTATTATGGATTTGTTATTTATATTCTCAATATAGATCTTCCTCCTAGGCTTCATCTTTTTGGTTGTTTTTTGTTTTTATTTTTATCAGAGAAATGTCATTCAGTAGCAGATTCTTAAAGGTCAGGAAAAACATTACAAGGATTAAGAATCCAATGAATACATTTTAAGGGACAGCCTGAGAAGCAATAATCTTTGCATTCTGCTATAAGCTGTGAAACAATACTTTTTTCCTCCCTGGCACCTCTCTAGCCACAATATACACACCGGATGTCTCCTACTATATGGTTCTTTGGCATGACATCATTCATCCAGTAATATTTTTGAATATGATTTTGGCAAATTGCTCATTTACAGAGACCATGTTCAATATAAGCAGATGAACATGTAAGTGCCAAGTCACTTTGGAGACTTAGAGTCCTCTACAGAGCAGTGACTAATGCCAGGACCTATTATAAAGCCAGAGCATTTTTATGCCCATAGATAAAAGAAATACTCCTTCATAAATTTTCTATACATAGGATTCCCAGACAGGTGTCAAGTGATACCCTAGTTCCCAAATCTATTACAGAACCTTCACTAAAAATAATTTTACTCATGCATATTTATGACATTTACACAGGGTTCTCTACATCTATTTTTTCTTAATCTGAAAGGGAATTTTATTTTTCTTTCTCTTCTTTTCAGTAAAAGCACATGGTTGATGTTATTTAAGGCCTAATATTCCACAGTGGAGTAGTATATGAGATCATAAATGGCTCTAGCAGTTATCAAAAGGTTCACCTTCAACCCCAGCATTTAATCATCTGTAAAAGCCAAGTTATAAGCTCATATACTTCCCCACTGTGAACATTATTCCACTTATATGACAAGGTAAAAATATTTTTTAAATGAATTAAACAATCATCAAAAAATTAATAATGAAATCATTTTGCTTATCTCAATATAGAAGTTATGTGCTTTTGCTGACTACTTTCAATCTATATTAATTATTTAACATGTGTTAAGTGTTTTGGAGATAAATGCACTATGTAAGTGCTAAATTTTATTAATGATGTTATTATGTGAGGTTAGTTTGGAAGCAAGGATTAGATGAAGAATAGCATGGAGGAATGTAGTACGGGGAAAATAAATATGATTTGTATTTAGAAATATCTCATTTCAGAGATTGAGATTTCTTCTAAGATGGGTTATATTTACACTTTCTGATCTTTGGTCAAAAGGTCATTGTCAATATAATCAGAAAGGATGTGTTACACCAATGCTGAAAATCTGCATAAGGGTTAGTGTTCTGTGCCATACATACAGGGTATAGGTCCCGGTTTGATGGCATTGTCCCTGCTTAGAAACTTTGTGCTGGCATCCAGTCCTGCTTGAAATTCTGCCCCAGTTTCAATAACAGTTTGCTAAAAGTTAATCTGTCCTTTTTAAAATGTAAGATATTCCGGTACACATCAATACCAGAATTTTGCTGGTTAGCAGATAGCAACAATGTAACTGTGATGAAATTTTATTTTAAAGACTGGGATGTTCTGAGCTTCCCATCACGCCACGGGCAATTGCTGAAGTTTCTACCAACACACAGAAATGGCCATGCCCGTAGGCTTTGCTGTCAGCCAATAGCAATGTTCTATTCACAGAGGTCAGTGGTCCCTTTATGTACATGGGATAGTCGGCTCTCATGCATTTCTGACCTTCAGTAAAGATTTTTATATTTGTATTTCTAAAATTCAAATTTACTTAAGAATGCCGAAAAAAGGATTCAGAATTTACCAAATAACTTGGTCAGGATTACCCTTTAAAAAAATAAAACAGGTTTTATGTGGAAGGGGTAAAATGTGGTCCTTGTCTTCCAGAGTTCTCCAGGGCGCATGGAGGTGGATTGGATATTAAACATTTGCAATCTCAGTGACACAAAGTGAACATTACTTCAGTTGCTACATCTTCATGACTAGATACTTTTTAAAAAAAGGCCAGAAACCACCACATTGGAACTTTATTGTTGCCACTAAAAATGACATTTTTGCTTTTCACACAGTTTCTCATGACATCTGTTTGACAAAGTTGGTCTCACATTTCTTTGAGTCAAAATCTCATCCAGCACAAACAAAATGTGAAACTGTGATTTTGAATGTAATTGCACCAATGGCCAAATCTGAACTTGCTGATCATTTAGCGGTGGCAAACTTTGTGACAATTTTGATGGATGCTGCAAACGGAAACATGTTAAAATGATACTTTTCATCACTTGATACTATATTCTTATCAAGTGGTAGAAACACATATTTTTTCTCAGCACTTAAGGATAGTCAAGCTTCATCCCAAGGACAGTGGTGCGGGGGTTAGAGGGGAGCTATCAAGATGAACTAGGTAAGGATCACTAAAGGTGCTTTTTCCTCCTCTCGCTCTTCCTGCCTTTCCTTTACATTTTTTAAAATTATTTTTATTGAGGGAAAATTGGATCAGATGTTATATAGTTTAAAATGTGCCTCATAGTATAAATTCACATCTGTATGTAATACCTAGTTCACCACTTTGTCAGTTTTTCCTTCACTGTATAATTAATCCCCTTTACCCAGTTAGCCCACCAACTCTGGTCCTTCTCTTCCTGCAACTACTGATTTGCTTCTATTGAGTGAAAATCTGTTTGATTTAGTTCATTTGTTTGCTTGGCCTCTCTTTATACTATATATGAGTGTTTTGGATATGCACCCTGTCGCAGTGAGATAACTGAGATCTTGACTGATGTCTTGATCTCAGTTATTGACAAACACAAATTAAAGATAAAGGTTATTGGCATTTGTAGAAATAACTGTATCACAAATTTTGAAGCTGCAAAACAAAAGGGCAAGAACATCTTCAGTCGATTGAAAACCAAACTAGAAAGGGACCTCGTTGGCACTGACTGTGCTGCACTCATCGTGCACAGCTGTCTCCGAACAGTTGTTGGTGTGTTACTTGTTCATTAATATGGACATGCTTAATGTGAAAATTTTCAAATATGCACAATTTTTGTAACACAGCTAAAGGAACTTGGAGATTTTGCCAGAGTAGAATACAAAAACTATTACAGCGTAGTAAACCAGACTTTTGTCAATGCTGCCAGCTGTTGAAAGAATTCTTTACATTTTTGATGGCACACATTCCTACTTATATTAAAAATAACACTTGCCAGGAGTGATAAAGCAATTCTTTAAGAATGATTATGGCAAACTGTATTTATAATTTGCACATGGTCAGCTTAGCTTTTTCAACAAAGGAATGTTGGTCATAGAGAAGAACAGTGTCAGCAGATATCAAAACAGATGCAAACCTGGATTACACATACTGAAGAAAGAAAATGTAAGTTTTTGCCTTCCTGAGAAAGCTTGAAGAACATGATGGAAACACTGAAAAAGTGAAGGGAGAATTTAAGTTTTTTTATGGAAGATATCTTTCATACCTACACCTATGCAAAGAAAGCTTTGGACAGGTAAAATATTTGTCTGGAGTTAAATTCTGGAGACACATCTTGGCTCCATGTTAGCAATCCACAGATAAAAGCAACCAAAACAATGGCAACCAAATAACAAACATTGATCAGTCATTTCATTCAGTTGTTAAAGCAAAACGCGTTGGGGTTTCTAGGGCAGAAATTTGGGCAACACAAGATTTTAAACATGAAGAAGAGTGGCAAGACTTTTTTGCCCATTGCAGAGTAAGACAATTATAGGTATAAAAGAAAAAAAATCTTAACGCTGGGTAGAATATATTTTTTGTCTTCTGGTATGTCTGCACCAGTTGAACAAGTGTTTTCTGTAATAAACAATGTGTGGTCAGCAGAGAGGGATAATAGATTGGAAGCGACTGTTAAGGTCTTCTGATGATTAAGAAAAGTTTCGCATTAAGCTGCTCAGAGTTTTATGACGAAATTTTTTAAAATCAAAGAATTTCTTGAAAACCAGTTTCAAATTTAAAATATGAAAGTACTAGTGATATAAAATATTACCTGCCAATAAAATGTTAGTTTAATTTATATGTTACTGTCACAGTTCTATTTGATAATATTTTATTTTTTGCACTAGTAAGCAAAGCAGTTTCTTTGTATATCTTGTTTCTGTTCCCTGTCTTTCTGTCTCTTAACTCTTATTAAAGTTTCTTCTAAGTTCCAAGTGATAAAGACAAATCATATCTCTTGCCAGCTCCCAGGTTTCACTTCAGCGCTTGCCAAGAATGACTTTCATATAAGAAAAGAACACGGAAGTATTGCAAGAAACTTACAATAAAATCTCTCCCACACTTCCTAGATGGTGAGAAGACTAGGCTCACTCTGTCTCAAGTACCTATGGTTTTTCAGACCTTGTGTGATACTCAAGGCCCACACTGGGTTTTTTCCATATTAACCAGCAATGGAATTGAGGATTATTTTCATGGAAGATTTAGGAGATACAGCCAATCACATGTAGGGGCAAACACACACCCAACAAACTAGCTCCAAATTGCTCTAAAGGGGTGCAGATTTCCCCAACATGTGGTAAACCCCACACATATCCAGTACTGGTGAAACTCCAATTGATCATCTATACACGGTGTTAGGAGGAAGAGGTGACTGACACACTACTGAGAAAAGGAGTACTTTAAATCATTTTTTTAAAATGGGGATAATATGTTTATATACACAGAATTTCTCAACTATTTCTCATTTCAAACAAGTATACACATTTATAGATCATACACATATTCACATGTACACACACACACATACTCGAGTCAATGCTGCAGTTGGTATGAACTGATGCAGAGCTCTATGTCTATGTTTTATTTGTACCATAGATAATTAATAGTCAAGACTCTCTCAAGTGAATAAAACATTTTTTAATCTTATGTTCACGCTGTTGCAATACTGAATTCTACATTTGCCCCATCAGTATGTTTAACTGAACTTCTGTATCTTTTGAAATAAATTAGTGCATGTAAATTTCAAATTCTAGAGCACACTACAAGCATTGTTTAATTTCTACAGTTTACGGTGAAGATAAAATATTTTATGGTTTTCTTAAAGTATTAAGTCCCTGGACCAAAAATAATAGCGAGATGCAATTTGCAATGATTTTGATAACAGAGATTCATTTGTGCAGCCAATTCGATTTAGTAATTTCTGATTTTATATTCAAGTCAACTATGTACTTTCTCCCTTCCCTTCTAATTATACTCTATTGTTTTTTTTTTAAGGGAGTGAACTATGAAGAACACTTTTGTGTGTTAACAGAAATGGAACTGAAGAATATTTTCATGGAAGATTTATGATACATAGCCAATTACATCTGGATTGCAGATAGCAAATTAGTTTTGGATTTGTCTCATTCAAAAATCATTGACAAGTGTGATTCATCATAATAATTTTGCAGAGGAATCATAGCAGATCATAGCCTTCGCCACAAATGATACTGCTATCATGATCCATCATGATTAAATAGTGGTCTAGAGTTAGATGAATGAGAACTTGGAATAATATATAAACATTGATAATCAGATGCTGATTTGAAGAAGGGGATGTGGGGACTTGTGTGGTACTATTATCTTTATACTACTTAAACTGCAAATTAAGAATTGTTTGTGATTGCTACTTTTGAATTGTACTAGAATCCTCATGAAAATTCTGATTAAAACTTACAAAACTCTGCTAACTTCCATTTAAATAGAGTTAAATATAGTCTCTCCTGAAATTGTTTCATATATTCATCTCTTATGACACTTTTAGGACATGTGAGATCAGGTTTAAAAAGTTTCAAAGTTATGAAAAAATTGTCCCCTAAAGGGCAGGTCCCTCTCCAGGCCCGATTTATGTCCTGTGATTTACAAGTGCAAAACCAAACTTCAAACTCAGTTTAATATTTACAAATGAATCTTCATATCCAAATTGTAAAAGCGTTTGTCTCTGCCCCCTCTTAAAAACTTTGCTTATGATTCTGAAGTTTCCATGAGTTTATAATTCATTTATTCATTCAGTATGGATTTAGCAAATATTCTTATATGTACCAGGCACTGTTCTAGGTATTGGAAGTGCAACATACAAGGTCAGTGGACTATGGTGACCTATGCCACCTTACGGGCAGATATCTAACACTCTCCCTCCTGCCTCCACTGCCACTCATGTCCCTTCATGCTTTCTCCATCTCTGGATGCAAAGAAAAATCTCAAAAGGACATAGAAGAAGTCAGAGCCACAGATGTTAAAAAGCTTTTGTCTCTGAATTACTTCATGGATGCCTACTTGTCACACACCCAAAATTAATGATATGTCAGCAAAAAATAGATTTCTACTGAGTTGATGAGTGAGTCACTGAAATTTTTTGATTTTTTTAATTGCCTAGCTTATCCTAATAACACTTTGTGGATTATAAAAGCTTTACCCAGTTTCTTGATTTATATTTACATTTCTAAATACTTTCAATTAACAGAGTTTATGAGTGTTTTCCATATAAAATTTCCAATGAATATCTGTAACTATATTGGGTATTTCTTATTTGGGTATATTTGTCTAAAGTTTCCTTATTTGTAAAACAATTCTATAACACAGAGATGACACTGCAAGACAGCCCATAATTGCTTGTAAATGTTGTGTTTATATAAATGGTTGGTACATTTATTAGTAAATGTGTTAAGAAAAGCAAAAGTTATAGACAACATTACAACTCTTCATACAGCCTTCACTCAGATTCAGAAATAATCATCACTGTAATTGAATCATGTGATGAACCTCTCCTCAATCACCTTCTGTTTTGTCTTTTTCACATAGAACTACTCTCTTGAACTTATCTTTAACACCGCTAGCATTTCTTTGTTATTTCAGTGCAAATGTTCTTTCCTAAATAAGATGCAATATAGTTTTCATGTGCTTATATGAGTTAAATACACACACACATATACAGATAGTATGGATACTACTATATATAATCTCAATTTTTTTCATTTTGGTTAACGTTACACTTAAATTTTCATCCATATGAATGTGACTCCACTTCATCTTTCCTGCTTCATTCCATTGTATGTCTAGACCATAGTTTTCTCCTTCTATTGATGTGCTTTAGATTGTTCCTACAATTCTGCTATTAAAATTATTTGTTGTTTCAAATATCAAGAAGCTCATCTCCTCATGTACATGCACAAGAGTTTTCATAGATATGAATAGACATAAAACTTCTGGATTATAGAAACTTTAAGTCAAGATCAAATAGTTATGCTGCAGCAATTAATTATTCTAAAATTTCAGTAGTTTAATACATAGCAGTTAAGAACCTGCTCACGTATGTTTTGCTGTTCAGGTGATGCTCCAATGCATTCAGAACACTTTGAGTTTATAGAAACTACATCAGCACAAGCTCATGTGGTGTGAATATCACAGGAGACTGCATGGTGTATGATGCAACAGTATTCAGGTGCTTGTCTTGGAAACATAACACTTCATTTCCAATCACAATTCATCAGCCTGCACAAGATTCACGACTGTGTCTAACATCAAGGTAGCAGGAGAATTTAATCCACTGTGCACTAGATAGGAGAGAAGAACTGGAGATATAGATACATATGTATGTCTATATGTATATATCATTGTATTTAATATTTTATCCAATAGTAATATGGATGAATAGTATAAAGAAAATAAGGGATGGGGTAATTCAGATACCCAGAGCAGAGCATACTCAAGAGGAAAATGCAGTGCAAAGGTTCTGAATTTGACATGTATGATTCCCAAGCATTTTCAAATATTTTATAAATGTTTGAAATTTTCCAAGAACATTACTTCATTCTTTAAAATGTTCTCAGCTTCTCTGGGCCATTTGATTTTGTCTATATACATTTATGTCAAATTGTTAAGGGAACAATCTCTGACACTGTTGCATGGGGAGGGTTTGCTATAGACCAAAATCAAAGTCCGATCAAGTTCAAAAGCAATACTTTCTCTATTGATACAGCATAAAGTAAAACAGAAATATTTATGCAACAATTTCCCTCCACTGAAAATAAATAGCCTATATGGTAAACAGCTGAGCAGTCTGAATCTTGGAGTATGACTGGAGGACTTGGTAAAACTTCTGGGCGAATCAGAACAAAGCTATTAGTAAGCTAGGCCTTTAAATTAGCTCCCCCAAATCAGAATTCTCCAATATTTGCCCTATGAGTTCAACTGACTCTGTGACATCACACAAGAAAGTTAACTACTTTCTTAATTTTCTCATCAGTAAGGATTTAGGACTATTTAGAGGAATAAATTATGCAGGTATGTCTATAGGTAACTAGCTCAATGCATATGTGTGCTATTTGAACAGGAACTTCATGCAATCCTGTTGTGTATGGTTAGTCATGTTTTGCAGGAGTTAATTTATTGAGACTTGATTCAGATTCTCTCCAGAGGTAACAAATACCAATGGATCAAAACAATTCCCATAACCATTCTCTTGCTAAAAGACCTTTCAAAGATCCCATCACCTGTAGGACAAAATCTGAACTTAAACATGGCATGCAATCTGTTCATCATCTGGCTCCTGGGCATTTTTCCAATCTTGCCTCCACCTTTGTCCTGTACACACCCCATCTCCATCCACACTCAGGGTCTTTATAAATGCTGCTCCTGCTTCCTAGAATGCCCTCTCCTCATTTCTTCTTTAAGGCTGCTGAAAAGCTGCCAGTTATGTGTCACTTTCTCTGATACCTAGAGGCACAGGTAGGTTAGGATCCTGTGCTATTTGATCATTATTTTCCAAGTACAAGACTCATTTCCGTGGGTACTGAAGCTTTTAGGTCAGGTCCAATTTGATTGGTCTGAAGGTGATTTTAAAAATCAGTTGAATTAAGGCAGGGTAGAATCTTTAAAACCTGTGACCTACAAAATAGGATGTGTCCTAATAGCCCAAGATAATACTGTCATCGGCTGAAGAATTTGGGCCGGAAATTCTCTGGAAATTTGACAAAGGCCTTAATATAGCACTGTATGATTCCTACAATTCAGCCTGAGCAGCTCATCATTATTCGGTGTTGAACAAAACATCGTATGAATTGTATTTGGTCTTAAATGCAGGCAACAGTATCACATGAAAGCTGTAGCCTAAAAATCAATTTTCAGTGTTCCCTCTTGCCTATAGCCGTGCAGTCCTGATTTGGTGAGCATACTAATTGCTTTCTTAGTGGGGAGATCTATGCCTGGGAAATAAACTTGGCTGACCAGCCTATGAACCCAAATCATCTATTTTTTTGTATTGATTTAGCAGTGACTCACTTAACCTATTAAAGCACCTAATTTTGCCTGACTATATAGCAGGGTGAAATTTCCCTTATATTTATTACACCTCCCAATAGCCCTGTGAGGTAAGTGGCCATAAATGACAGCTGTGGAACTTGTGTGCCCAAGTCCTCTATTGCATCTTTACCCAATCTCCTTAGACACTGGCCAATCAAGCACTTGGGTGTAAAGGTATATTGATAATTACATTTGTCTGAGTTTTGTTTTGTCCTTTTTCAGCTTCCTCCATCATTATGTGCCTTGTCTTATAGCAAATGTTATGATTTTCCTGCAATTTTATTTCCTCATATCTGTGCACCTCACATACAATGTTGGTTTTTTTTTTCATACTTTCCAATCTCAGGTCCACAGCACAGTTTGATCCTTCTTTCTCCTCTACAAATATTATTTCCAGAAATGATGCTAAGAAAAACTTGCTTCTCAAAAAAAAAAAAAAAATGCCATTAAGAAAGTACATTCTATTTGTTTTTTGGCCAATACTGTCCATTTAGCAGACAATCTATTGAGCTATGTATATGGATGTGTGCATCTCTTTGGAAGTTCATTCTAGGGTGACTCAACATCACTGTCTGGCTCAGACCATAAGGAGGAATTGTGAGGCTTATAAAGCATATGGCTTTCAAAACGAACTCTCATCCGTAAGACCACTGCATCACCTAGAAGTTTGTTCCCGTTTATTACTCTATCTTCAAAGCTCTTAATTATTTCTATTGGCAGCAAATCTTATACCTGAACTATGCCAAGCCAAGTTTGTGAGATATATATTGGAGAGTGCTGTATAAATTAATTATGAAATTTCCTGCTTGAGTGTTTTCAATATAACAAAAAGAGGTCAAACTACTACTACTGCGTGACTTCCACAGTCGAGATCCTGTCTTCACTCTAATCCAATCTGACTCAGACTCGTTCTGCTAAATCCAGCTTACATGCTGCCTCCTTCAAGAAGACATCTCTGATTCACATGCTAATTGAACGCCCTGATCAGGACTCTCATTTTACCCTGTGCACATTTCTATGGAAGGGTTTACTACACTGTATGTTAAAGATTGATTTTTATGCTGTCTCCTCCCCATAGAGAGTAAGCTAAGAACAGGTATTTTGTCTTATTTGGAATTGTAGTCTCAGAATAACCCCATATATACTGTGTACTAGGTCTGGTATACAGTAAGCATTTAATAAATATTTAATGAAGAAAGGTAAAGGAATCTTTTTTTTATTTTCCCTCTCTCCACATAGAAAGTTTCATTGCCCACAGTATCTAAATTGGTTTACACTATTTTTATTTTTTGCCTAAAATTAAATTCTTCAAAAATACATAGCATGTATCAGGAGCTCCATAAATATTTTTACAATAAATAAATGAGAAATAAACTCCCCAAGAACTGTTTTTGCTCTTAAACACTACACAGCCTTAAGAGTAGGAGCAAGAATATGAGCTTATTGTAAAATAAAATTTAGATATTCCCAATGGTCTTTTTAAATAATAAAGCACAGGTGCAAAATTTGGGGGAAAAAAACAAAAGGAACTGACTTTACAATTCCACCTGTTCCAAGATTCCTGTATATTTCAGCCAAATTATGTTCATTGTCCACAGAACCTACAAATGATTGCACAGCATGCTTATTTTTTAAAATTTGGGTATTATGGAGAAAATAGCCTACCAAAAGATTAACAAGCATAATTTTTTAAAGTTAAAGCTTATGAGACTCTTTGAACAATTGCTTTATCAAAAGGAGACATCCATAGTTGCCAATAAGTACTGTGTTAATGGAAGGCAAGCATAAAGGAGCTCATTGCTTCTTTATCGCACCTGCTCACATATAATCATAATCCTCATTCTGCTGTTCCACCTAGCTGTGGAAATTGGTCCAGTAAAAACATGCTGCAGATGAATTGCCCAGAGGATGTCAGAAGGGAATGTTTCGATGCACATCCTAACACTATTCTGCAATTGTTATTTTTCATGGGTGTCCTCATCCTGGTAATATATCCTGAAATTTGACTGTAATCTTGCCACTGAGCTCGCCTGCAGGTCTCATAAAGTTGTTTTAGTGTAGCCTTAAGTCACAGATTCTGTGGAACCAGACAGATAGTACAACCCTATAACATCCATTAGAGAACACATCTGCACTTACATCTCCTACTAATAAATTTTTCCACAGGGAAACACATTCTGTAACATGAAAACATACAACATTGCAGAGCTTTTGGTTGTCCATGTGCCTTCTGTCTTTGTAATTGGATTAGTTATTCCTAAAACACACTTACTTTTCCATTCTCCTTGTACCCCTTGATTCATAGATGGTAACATATGGAAAATAGAAGCATTTAAAAATTCAGGACACAAGAGGATAATACAGTGATGTATAAACAATGAAAATTCTGTCTCCTAGAAGTTTGGATCCACATTCTGACTGTTCCCAAATGATATATGTTAAGGGCAGTGTAGTGAGTTGAATATGTCCCTTAAAAGGTATGTCCATGTCCTAACCCCTAAATTCAAGTAATATAAACTTATTTGGAAAAAAATGTCTTTGAAGATATAATTAAGGAACTTGAGATGATATTATCCTGATTATCCATATCAGCCCTAAATTGGATGACCAGTATACCAACAAGAGAGAAAAGAGAAGGGCAGGCACAGAAAGGAGAACGTCATGTGAAAAGAGAGGCAGAGATTATGTTATGCAGATACAAGCCAGGGGATGTCTGAAACCACCAGAAGATGAAAAAGACAGACAGAATTCTTCCCTATAACTTTTAAAAGGAGCAAGGCATTGCCAACAACTTGATTTCAGACTTCTGGCCTCCACAACTGTGAGGGAATAAACATTGCTTTAAGCCATCAAGTTTGTGAAAATTTGTTATGAAAGCTCTAGGAAACAAATACAGGCAGTTTGTAAAGAAAACACAGCACCTGAAAGGCAAGATATAGTCTGTAATAAGGGATTCTGTCAGGAAGATGTGAAGTCATGAAGAGGCTAAAGCCACTTAAGCTTTGAGGGACATCGTTTATACAACCTTTGCTGGTGAGGGGGTACCAGTAATATCATCATATGACCACAGAATTTTGTAGAATTTTTATCGGTAAGATATTTTGTTAAGATTGATTTCTCCTTCCACTCTAATTTATCTTTCAAGCGCAGGGTCCTTTGTTTGATGGTACTGGCGGGCCCCAGATAATTTAGGGTAACAATTACTGGGAAGTTGAGAGAAGGGTGTATGTACTTGGGTTTATTGGGTTATATTTATATAGGTATTCATTATTTACATGTTGAAGTTATTGTTAACTGTCCTTCTATATGAATGGTTTCCAAGAATAGCCCCACTGATAACTGTGCCAACAAGCGTACTGAGTTAACACCTCAAGGCAGAACCAGACATGGCGTTTTTACAGGGTAATGTCCTGAGAGCTATGAAATCACAAATACCTCAGCAGAGAAGGAAGAACAAAGTTTGAAATGTACAAAGCTGGAAGCTAATCTGAAAAATAATTATTTCAATCATCACACTTTTGAAAGTGCAAGTTCAATTCTTATTGATACCTAGTCAAAATGAAATTTCTCTTCTATCAGGAATATAAACAATAATGTAGCCTGTCTGATTATAAATACACTCCACACCATTCTGATGGAAATCACTAGAATGTACTGGCTTGCCTGTACTGTAGAACACTAAGCCTTAGCTAGTCCTGCAAACAGCAGGAGCATCTGTATATGAAGACATGTGTTTGCTGCAATCCAATTCTCAATAATAAAATAGAAATTGCCATCGACCATGATAGAGAAAAGCCTCTATATAAGGCTGTTATCTTTATAGAAATTGTATTATAAAATTATTGTCACATGAAGAGGTGATCCAAAAGAATACAGCCAAAAAGTATAATTAAAATTTTTGATTACCGAGCTATGTCAGGTAGTAAATTACAGAAAATAAAACATTACTTTTTTGAATTTTATGCTTCTGGTATTTGTTAGCTTTTTAAAATGTCCTAATTTATTGTGAATTCTCATCATCAAGGAAAATTCATTTTTGTGCCAAAGATATAATTCTTTTCCTGAAAGAGGGCACCCCAAATTTTGCATATTTTAGCCCTCACAAAACATAAATTGATCTTTACTGCCAGACTGTCTGGTTAAGTTTTATAAATATACTAGAAGTTTTCGGGATTAAAGCAAATGGGATCTATACCTTGGAATGCATAGGCAAAGGAATTCCCTGCTTTGGAATATTCTAATTTAGTTTGAATACTTTTGCATGCATCTTGTTCTTTTGTACTAGCAAGGATGCTCTAGCTTGTTTTCTTTCTTGAGGCTTAGCATCTTTACACATATTATTTCATTTTTCTGTCCAAGATCTACAATAAGTATATCACAGGTATTAGTGCCAATTTTTATAGAATATAGAGTGTAAGGATGATCTGACCTTCTCAGGTCCATATATTTTGAAGCAGAACTAGGACTGGAACTTAACATTTTAACTCTTAACATTTCTGGTCTTCCATGAAATAGTAAAATGTCACCTATGAGGGAAGAAAATCGCAAAGAAATGCTTCTTGATGACGTTTTTGAATGCACGTATTTTTGTTCAAATCACTAATGCTGATAATCAATTCTTCAGTCAATCATTTCAACTCTGCCTTCTGCTAGTTCAGCAAAAATTTTTGTTTTTTTTTTTTACCTGATGGTATATAGGCACCTGTGTGTTTTTCACATTGAGGAATATTTAAAAGAGGATATTTGTTTGCTTTTCATTGTTTTTCTAAAAAGAATCGCATCCTGGCATCCCTTTAAAAGGGAGATAGATTTTCATTCCTAGCTCCAGCCCTACAGAGGCTTCTTCTAGCTTCTTCTCACTGCCTTCCCTTTTGCCATTCTAGTTCTGGTTTGAAGAGGACATACACAGTGAACAAAACTAACACACCAGAAAGGCCAAGATGGAAAGAGGAAGAATGTTGTGTACATCATCTTTGTCAGAAAGGCAGCAGCTTAGGAAGAAAGAGAAGAATGGAGAATGGTCCCTGAGAGGCAACTAGAAAACACTTCTTACCCATCACCTAAAGCAGGTAAAGTTATACCTTTGCTTGGGGGGAGGAAAGGGGGAGGAAGTGTGCAGACAAAACACTGGGCTGAAATTCGAAAAATGAGGGTTGTGGTCCAAACTCTACAATGAAACAGACCGCATTCTCTGTCCTCTGAGTCTCAGTTCCTACATTTGTAAAATGAGACATCTTAGCTACATGATCTCTCACTTTACTGCAGCTCTGAAAGGCTTCCTCACGGGATCACAAGTACTTCAAAAGAAGCATGATCTTGGAGAACACGAGAAATGATTCAGGGAGAAAGAAGTAAGCTGGATGAAGAACAGGATGAAAGAACGACTTTCTTACTATGGGAAGAGGCATAGCTATAGCCTCTAAATGAGAGGTCTCTTGGAAGAAAGTCTCCTTGTACAAATTTGTCTCTCCTGGGAGACAACTGAAGAAATTCAGAGCTTGCCAGGGCTGCTGTAAGACAGCAAAGAAGGAAGAAAATCCAACACCAATGCATGACATTCAAAGAACGATTAAGCCCAACATTAGCTTTCTTGTCACTTAAGGAATAAATGCCCCAAAGTCTCTGTTGTAGTATTCAACATAAGAACCCAGAATTTTCTAATATATTAGTTCTAAGTGTAGCCAAATCCCATTTGTAGAGTGGGCCAAGACTAGGGTCATTCCAAAAACTAGAATTTTCTGAAAAAAAAAAAAAGAAGGTAATTGGTAAGATATTCTCATGCTCTAAGTATCAGGACTAGTCATGAGGCTCCTAGCACTTCTTCAGTGACCTGAACCCTGACGGTCCCAAGAGTTGAAGAGCACCTGTTTCTGTGGAAGGAACTGAAAAGTAGACAGAAGGGCAGTTTCCCAGAATCTCTGACTTCTCGTTGCCTGTGAAAGGTGTTGCTTTTTTCATTTTGAAGAATCTGGGGATATGGCATTAAATTGGTTAAGAATTGTGATATAGAGAAAGTCATATAGTGAAAAATGGATGCTATTTCTTAAAGTCTGTTTAACTTTTGGAATATTAGCAAATTCTGAGGGGTGCTGCCTGTCACCACAGCGTGCCTGTCAGACAGCTAGGAAACTACTGTGCCCAATAGCTATTTTCTCTCACGCTTTCTTTCTCTTTCTTTCACTCTCCTTCTCTTTCTTTCTCTCTCCTTCTCTCTCTCTCTCTCTCTCTCTCTCTCTCTCTCTCTCTCTCTCTCTCTCTCTTTCTCTCTTTCTTTCTTTCTCTTTCTTCTTTTCTAAAGGAGACCTGCAGGCAAGAAAAGAGAAAAGGAAGAAGCATTTTTATTTAGTTTTATTTTAGTTGTTCACCTTGGTCGTTTCCGCTGCCCCGGAACTTCAGCCAGGTTCCTTGGGATGTATGTGGACTGCATTTGGACAGAAGGGCAGACCTAACCCCTACTCCACCAAGGCATGCCTACAGATATTTTCTTAGAAAAGGAACAACATAGTCCCTTAATTAATACATATTCTTCAAAAATACTTTTTTAGCCAAATGTCATGTAAAAGATATTTCTATCTAGATAAATACTATAAAACTTAGACTAACCAAAATCCTGAAAGATAAAGACCCAACTGATAAATTGATTTTGTGCAATTGAATAACTAACTTATAATTAACTGAAAACTATTTCTTATATTTTATATATTTTATATTTTATTGTTTTACAATTTTTAGTTATAGCCTTTCTAAACATTTCTCTACTTAACATATTGATTTTGTAAATAAAATATATTAGATGAATTTAATCAAACTTTGGTGACTAATCTTGAAATGCTTTAGATTTATCAAGAGGAAGATTTTTTTCATTGTGTTGTCATCAGGATGGAAGAAACAAATTTGGACTCATTTTCAGATTTACAAACCATTGATATTTTTAAATCACTGGTAAGTGCTGATTGATAATGCTATTCCTCTTAAAATCTGGTATTTCTCTCTCACACACACACAAACAAAAGGATGCTAGTCAACTGCGGTGCTGAATTGACTTCTAGAGAATTGAATTTTATTCTACTGATTTAATCCAAAAACTACTTGGGGTGTCTTGGCCCCTTCTCTTCTATTCCTCTTGTGTTAGATCGTATTTCCAAATATCAGTCATCAAATATGTTTTAGTGATGCCCAAACCTGTAGCTCCAGACCACATCTCACTCCTGAGCTCCGGATCCACATTTTTGACTGTCTACTGGCCAACCCACCCTGATATCCCACAGGTTTCTCTCATAATGTCTACAAAGGTAAACCAGCTATAGACCCTCCTAACCCCTCCTCTATCTATCTTCCTTACATACTCTTGTCATGCAGGCCAGAAATTTAGGAATTAGTCTCCATAACTTTCCATATTCAATTAGTTGTGCAATTGGTATGTGGTTATATTTAAAGGGATTCATTTCTAATGCAACAATAAAATCAACCCCCTCCTTTTCAACTACTCTGCTGCATTATACTAGTTCAGTACTCATCTCTCATCTGAATTTCTTGTCTCTGCCCCATCTCCTACACTATGTCTAGAGTGATAATTTCAAAATCAAATAAAATATGTTACTTTATTGCTTAAAATCCTTTATACATACATATTTATACTTTACAGAATAAAATGAAAGCTCCTTAGTAATAAATATAGATTTTATTGTAATCTAATTTCTAACCACTTTTTCAGTCTTTTCCCCTTCTGGTTTTCATTATGCATTATTTTATTATATATTATTAGATTATATATTGTATATATTTCTATGATCTCTCATCTCCATACAAGAACACACTGTGGAATTGTCTCCCTGAGAAATTCTGTCTTAACCATTCTAATTTAGGTCACCCATCCTCCCCTAAGAAGTCTCCCCTGATCCTTCAGCTAGATTTCCCCTTAGTGCTGCCTCTATATTTGGTATGTGTTACTATTATTACACATTCAAACTGTGTCATCATTGTGCTTTTATCTCACCTTCTCAAAACTATCTCACCCTTCACATACCAGCAATTTGTTTCCTTCTTTCATTGACTTTTCCCTCTGTAAATAATTATTCTGATGAGTATTCATTTATAATAGATCTCTACTTTTAAAATACCTCTTATAATACATCCACCTTCTCTAGCCATTGCATATTTTTCTACCCTACTTGCAGCAAAACTTCCAGCATTATGTATACTCAGTTTTGATTTCTTCTCCTCCCAACCATTATAAACTTTTCCCAGTACTACCTGAAACTGCTTTAGTCAATGTCACCAGTGACCTCCAAATCACTCGCCCAATGGTCCATTTTTAACCATCACTTTATTTGTTTTATCAGAAGCACTTAACATAGTTGATTCTGCTCTACTTTTTCACTTAGCTTCTAGAAAAACACCAGGTTCTTCTGCACTTAGACTTCTAGTTCTACATCACTGTGTTGGTTAATTTTTTGTGTCAACTTGACTAGGATAAGAGATGCCCAAATAGCTGCTTAAAAATTTGTTCTGGGAATGTCTGGGAAAGTGTTTCTGGATGAAATTGCACTTTAATTAGTAACTGAGTAAAACGGGTGATCCTCCCCAATGTGTGAGTATCTTCCATTTATGACGTAGACAAAAACATGAAAACTGACTTCATTCCTAGGTGGTCTGTTTCAAAAAGAAACAAATAAATGAACTAAAGTAAATAAAAATAAACTTTTAGTCTATAAAATAAAATTAGTGCTTATAAGAAGGGAAAGGGGAAAGGTGGGCAAACTGGGTAAAAGGAGTCAATTACATGGTGGTTAGAACTGAAATGGTAAATTTAATGCACTTATATAGAGAGATATTGATTTACAAGGATGCAAACCTTACAACTATATAATGTTACAATTTAATGTTCATTCAATGACATTTAAAATATATATGAAGATTTAATTTGTTCTAGTCCAGACTGCTGAGTTGGAGCACCGATCTTTTCCTGCCATGGTAATCTCTATTCTCAGGACTTGAAACCTGAACTGAAACCTGCACCATGGGTTCTCTAGCTCCCAGACCTTCCAATTACACCACTGGCTTTCCGGTCTCCAGACTGGAGAGAGACAAGATCATAGGACATTTCCTTCTCCAAAATCAACATTTATAATACTCTGTTGGCTCTGTTTCTATGGAGAACCTTAACTAAAACAGCCAAGATATCCTCTCACCTCCCTGACCTCTAAATCTAGGAGTATTTGGGGACTCAGATGGACCCCTTCTCTTCTCTGTCTTCATCTATTACCTTGGCATTCATCTAGCCGCATATTTTTATTTACCTTTTCACTGATGAAAGCTTTTATTTCATCAATTAAAATATCTTCCCAAATTTAGGCCTTATATCCACTTAGTTACTTGGTATCCCACCAAGCTATCTCTTGAGCAAGGCAGATTTTACATTTCCAGACTGAAATATATCTCCTCCATTTTGCTATCTTTCCATCTTAGTTGATGGAAAATACTATTCTTCCCTTTGCTCAAGAAAATGACTTAAAGGCATCTTTGCTTTTTTGCTTTTTTTCATACCTAAGAGTCAATCAATCAGCAAATCCTGTAAACTATACTTTTAAGATAAACTCCTTATCTGACTGCTCTTTACCTATTTGACTCCTAAAACCCTCTTCCAAGCTACATTTGGATTATTGCAAAAGCCTTTTAACCTTATACCCTACTTCTACCTTTCCTTCTTATGATATACTATCAAAACAGCCAAACATGTCCTGTTAAGCTGTAAGTCTGATAATGTCACTGCTGTAATCCAAACCTTCCCAACTCTCTCAAATTAAAAGGCAGAATTAATTATAGTAGATCCTAAAATGGCTTAACCAGTCTGCCCCCCTCTCATTAACTCTTGGATCCTAACTCCTTTCATTCTCCCTCAATGTAACCGTATTGACTTCTCTCTTGATCTATAACCAAGTCAAGATGATCACACCTCAGGATCTTTGCATGTTGTCTCCTACATGTATACGATAAACTTCTCCAAGATACTGACATAGCTCACTCTCTCACTCTCACTTAAAGGCAACTTTCTCTGAGAGTTTTTCTAAGGCTTATTAATCTTTGTTGTCCAGTCCCTCCTACCTACCACCAAAGTATTTTTTTATTCTTTCCTTGCTTCATTTTTCTATCATCCTCTGAATTCCAACACAATTTTTTTGTTTATTGAATTTTCCTTTACTAGAACATATGTTATAAAACTCAGA
This sequence comes from Solenodon paradoxus, assembly GCA_004363575.1. NCBI lineage: Eukaryota > Metazoa > Chordata > Mammalia > Eulipotyphla > Solenodontidae > Solenodon > Solenodon paradoxus. The sequence continues at coordinate 2,004,824 of RJWH01000011.1, forward strand.
CCTAATTGGCTTTATTTACTTGGTATCTCAGTCCCTAGAACTATGTAGGCATTTAATAAACATTTATTGAATAAATTGTGAGTATATTTGGCTATAGGTCAATACCACCTAATGAGATATAATGAGTAGAAAGTCTAATAAAAGTAAAGATAGTATAATGAAAGCTACAAATGTGCATACCCTGCAAGGAGGGAATAAAATAAATTAAATACAAGGAATGATGTGGTAGGAAATAGCAACTTCATCAAACAACAAAGATTTCACTGATTTTGTGTAAATGCCGTGTACGACTTCAAAAAAGTCAAGGTATGTGGGAGAAACTAAAAATAATTCTGGAAATTGGTGGGAGAACACACTTTTCGGGTTCTGTAGACTAGGTAAATCTTAGTTATATAATATTTGTTGAAGAGTGATTTAGAGGGATGCATAATCCTCTAAAGTAACATACAAAGTGATGAAAGAAATGGAGAAAAGAGGACATGAGGGAAAAGAAGAAGGAAAACTAAGACAGCAAGTGATTAAAACAGCATAACTGAGACATGAAACTAGTTAGTCTTAATTAGGTAGGGAAATGTTACCAACTCCCTGCAAAATATAGGTCAAAATTAAAATCACACTAGAATAATAATTTTCTAAATAGCTGTGACATTTCTTTTAACAGTTTAAAGACTTAAAATATGAATTTGACTGTATTGTATGTATTAATTATGGAAGGCTTACTGTGATAACAAAGTACCTTCAAATCTGAAAAATGTAATCTCATGAAGATATTTTTACCCCCGTACACTTTTAAAACAGTCCATTGAGGGTCACTAGGGGGCTGTGATTCATACAGTCATTAAAGAATCTCGCCTCTACTACCTAGCAACTCTGAAATCTCCAGATCTTTAGAGTAAATTCTCCATTAGATCCTCTATATCTACCCAGAAGACCCACGAAAAGACTGTACATGTAGCAGTTTGTGGGTCAGTCCTAAAAAGGGATCATCTCAGTCATATAGTCGCACAAAGTTAAGAGAGAAATTGTGAAACACAGTTTACCTCTATGCCCAAGAACATTCAATTAGCTATTTTTCAAGAAATATGAAGGGTCTGAGGATTAAATTTCACCAACTTTCAAATTAGCAAATTCACCTACCAGTTTCATGGACACTGGTAAAAGACATGTGACTCCTGGGTCAGAGATAAAGAATAGTGTATTATTCACAATAGCTGTAGTCAGAATTTCTGAAATTTTATAGAATTTTGAGCTCCAGTATCCACAGGGTAATGTGAAGAGGGTCAGATGAATTTTTCAGTGGATTGTGTTACAGGGAAAGCATAAACTTAGAGAACTCAAATGTTTTATAATTCCCAAGCATGCCTGATCTTTGTTCTAGAGAGAAACACTATCTCCATCTCCACTGTTAAAATTCCATATAAACATCTTTGAAAAGGCGGTTTGGAACAAGTAGTAGTCAATAACCTGATATGCAAGATATACAGAAACACAAGAGAACTCTAGAGAATTTTACCCCTGAATAGTTAATTAAATAGTTCTCAAGTAAAGTATGCATGATAACTTGAGAAAATAATATTTAATGAGTCAACATCTTGATATATCTGGAACTGTGTCATGAAAGTCTTAATATTATATTGTTAACTAGATTAACCCAAATTCAGAGAATCTATGTTCCACCTGTCTGCACAAAAGTGAAGAAAAGCAGTAAGTGCATAACTGGAATATTCAAAAGAACACACTGTGGCAGACAGATTATCAAAAGAGAAAAATAAGAGTGTGCAAATGATACTTTGTCATATATTATTATTCTGTATTGTATATCTGAACATAATTATTTTCAAATAAACTTTACACTGAAAATTCTGTATATTGCCTGGACTTAAAATGATAAAACAAACTAATCCTTGGAGCAAGTGTAGGCATAAAAATCGTCTAGGAAAAATATATTATCCATGTAGTAAGATGTTTACTTGTCCAAAAGAGCAAGTTTTATATTAGGGTATACCTAAAGACACATGCTAAGTTTTAAGATACTTAAATTTCCAGGGCACCTTAGTCTATCAGAAAAAATACTCATAGTAGAATCAAAAATTAAAAAATATTATTTCAGAATTACCTGTTTTTATTCAATTTTTTATTATTCAACCAAAATTTATTGAGCATCAAATTTATGGAGATGTTAGTCAAATGCTGAAGCTAAAATAACAAATCAGCATTCGGAGATCACATTTTTAGTGGGAAGACAATTACAAATCACAAAGCACTATAATAGTGATATGGAAGGAGTAATACAGTAAATACTGAAATAGTGATACAGACTGGGGGCTGTTGAACACAATGGAAAGTAAAACTAACTCTTCATGAGAGTCTCTTCACTAACTTGCTATCTAAATCATGAAAAATAAATTGGAGATGCCCAAAAGACCAATGTGGAAAAAACATTATAAAAAGCCTGACCTCTAAGTACAAAGACTAGAAGCATGAATGGGCATACTTTGAAAGAAAAGAAATGAGTTCCTGATGGAAGCTTTGGAGGGTTGGGGAAAGCATTCTATAAGATGGGAGTATGATTGGGATCAAATGTTGACACACCTTTAATGCAAAGGAAATGAGCCTCAATTTATACTGATAGCAATACAGAAGCTAGAGATATTTTATTCTTGGCCCTACTAAATTCAAGTCTAAGTTCAAATCAACTACGTTCATCAATTCAAATTTTAGTTTCATTATTGTCATTTGCCCTGAAAATTTGTTTCTCTTTTGCTTATTTATATTTCAACAAACATTTATTGAATGTCTACTATATGTCAGATGCTGTGCCAGGTACTAGATGCTAGCAAATCCAATGACTGAGATAAAATTTTTGCATTTAAGAAGTGTACTGCCTAATTTTTATGAAAAATCGTAAAATTAAATAAAGAAGGAAAGAAGGAATAAATGATGATAATTCGGTGCTGTAATACTGTAAGGTAACATGCAGAAGTCCTCACAAGAGTGCATAATAAAGAGACCTTCAAGAATGAGGAACAGATTTCTGGTGGAAATAACCCAACATCAATACTTATTCTCAGAGACTAAGCATAGTAGCCTTGCATAGTGGGCAGAAACACTACAATAGGATCTCTCCTGCTCAGGAGTCAAAGAAGTTAAGGGGCCAGTAATGACAGATGAACAAAATTATCTACTGTCTTGGCTGTTATTGTCCTGCCTTGTTCTCTGACCTAGACTTCATTAGCTTTATCTTCTAACCATTCCCTTTCTCACCATGCTCCATCATACAGATTTTAGTCTGTTTTTCAAAACATTTTTTATCACTGTTTCAGGGCCTTTGCACTTACTAAATCTAGCCTGCTCTTGTGATTTTTACACTCCTGGTTTATTCCATTGAAAACCAATGTCAGAATTAGAGAGATTTTTCTGTTCCATCCATCTAATACGATCTATTGCGAGTCACTCTGTCATATTACTCTATTCAATTTTCTTTATGTAACATTTATCAGTATTTGATAAATTACATTCTTTTTTTATTACTCTTATGTGTATGTATTGTCTATGCCCTCTCATAGAAAGATTTTGAGAACATGACTTAACTCTTCTGTCCACAATTTTATTCCCAGCACAAGAATAGTACAAAAATATTTGCATTGAATGAATGATCCAACAAGTCAATTAAAAGTATGTCATCATCAAATTTGTAAGTTGTAAAGACACCCGAATTTCAATGAGGGGAGGATTAAGAAATCAATAATGGAGGAATATAATTTGGGCAATAAATGATGAGGTTCTGAACTAAGATATTAATGGAAGAAAAGCAAAGGCAAGATTAGATATGGAAGGAGGAGACAAGTGGATAGACAGTGGGTATATATGCTAAAACATGGATTCAAAGGGAAAGAAGAGAAGATGAATCCAGTTTTTGACAAAGTGCAGAAATATAAAGTACAGATTTAGATCAACTAAGAATACTCACTAGGACTCCATCTTGTGACTAGTCCCAGCGGGAACATAGCAATTGCATTAATGCCGCTTGGACCCATAAAATATGTTTATTAACCTCTCCCTCTATACAATATCTGAGGAGGACTTCTCTTTATGGGGTTATATGAATTCAATATCTACTTTGGAAAATTGAAATCATTATTATTATAGCTTTATTATTACTACCTATAGCTAGTACAAGTTCTTTTTAGAACAGACATAATTCACAAAAATGCAGCACAATGCAAAGTTCTCCCTTATGTGCTCTTTCCCAGGTAGGTGCCTGACATACAAATATTATGAAGATTAATTCAGTTTAAATTCAGATTATGAATTCATAATCAAGTCTCTTACTTAATCTCTTGGTAAAAGATTCCTTTTGGTTCTTGTTTCTTCTTTCCTATACAGAAAATTATCTCCATGAAGAGTAAAATACACATTCATAAATATTATTGTGAGTGGAATTATTTGATCTGTGTGCCAGTGTGAACAGAGAAGCAGAGTTTATAGCAATTGATAGTGAATAAAATTTCTGAATTAGGAGGTCTTGAAAAGACTGTTTCTGTGTTTAAAGCCTTAATTTAAATTTTTATTTTCAAAGGATTTTATATACAGTGAAATAGTTTCACAATATGTAAAATACTGATATCTGTAAGTGCAATACACTGACATAATTACCCTATTTCCCAAATTGCTAACACGTTGTATAGCTAGGAAATATCTCCAAGGATAACTTGTTGGTCTTATTCTTTCTGAGGAAATGTTAATTTTAAAATTAAAATTAAGTCATAGACAATAATTTTTTAATAACTTTCAAAAAAACAGAGTGAATTTCCATCATGTCTTGCTGTAAAAAGCAACTCTGAAGTTGTTAATGAACATGTATTATTCATTTTACATCTATATGTGTTTGTGTGTGTGTACACGTGTGTGCGTATATATATACACACACATATATATATATGTATATAGAGAGATATATTCCTGGAAGAGTGCGACTGACTGTACTATGATATTTTAATGTAACAGGGAGCCCTAGAGAGCTAGTTCCATAGAAAACTTTTAGGGCCAAGTTCAGAAAAGAAGAAAGGCTGAATTGTCTGTTTTAATCTTCCAAACTGTTTGATAACCATAATTTGTACCTTCATACAACTTTTCTTTCGGATTTTGCATTTTCCTTTGATGTTGCATTTTGATTGGTTGTTAGATTCAGAGGATAAGACATCAATTCACTAGCAATTGAAAAATTGTATCAAAAGGCAAAAAAAACAGGAGTGGCGCAAATAATCTTGCAAATGAATGCATATGCTAACACCTCATAATTAAAAAAAAAAAAAAAGAGCATTTACTCCCCCTAATAGTGATGATAACACCAAGGACTCCTTACGTAGAGGAGCGAGCTCTTTTTCTGGATGCTCTGGAAGGTCTTTATAGGAGTAGCCTGAGACTTAGGTAAGAAGGCAGGGCATGTTCTGATAACTCCTAATTGATTCACATGCCCAGAAGCAGAGCATCTAAACACATACCCATGGGGAGTCTTATTAATTTAACAAGAGATATTTATGGTTGTTTGATCAGAGACTAACAAAGCTCTATGAAGCCCTCATTTACATTCTTGTTAAACTTTCAGGAGTTTCTCACTCCCTAAAGAGCAGTGACCAAGCTTGTTAAAGGTTAAATTACTAATATAACCCTATATGGCTAGGGTTAAAAATGTAAAAGACTCTTGCTTGTTAACTGAAAAAGAATCAAAGCAAAGAAATCAGAGGTGGTCAACCAGGGACCTATATCACTTTATTGTTTCTCTCAACTAAGAAGTTGTTTATATTTCAGAAAACCTAGAGACCTGTTTCACTTGTAATTCAAAAGTAAAGAGGTAGGGAATGGCTTGACTACAAAGATTTGGGGTTGATAAGACTGTTCTAGCTGAAGATTATCATACATTTGTTAGTACTCATGAAACTTTACAGAAATACATTTTACTATATGTAAATGACAGATCAAATACATAAAGGGAAAGCGGACCACTTTAAGAAATAAATATTTGATAACAAAATTCCAGTTGTGCACTAGGAGATCACGATGATCAGTTAGAGTGCAGTGATGGGTTATTCTACTGGCAAATAGGATTTCTTTAAGTGATAAATCTCATTAGTTTTGACAATATAAGAATGGTTTGTATAACTCAAAGTATTCTGATTCTGATCTACATATTATTTAAATCCAGAAGTTTTGTAACTGACAGAGGGCCCCCCAAATGTCCTTACCACAGACACACACACACACACATACACAAACACACCTCTCAAGGGGCTCTTTCTCAAACAGCATCTGCTGTGACCAACTGACTTGCACCATCTCTATCATAAGACCTCAGGTCCATTTTTGTGGCCCTTTAACTCAATATTTTCCTTTGGAACACCCCAAGCAGCAAAACTCTCCCAATGCCAAAATTCTACATTACTGATAGTCATCGTTACTAAAAGCAGACTATGTTCCATGCATAAGGTGAAAATAATGCCTTTCTTTCTGTAACAATCATGCCTACATCTGAAGTCAAGCTAAGGACCAGATAATGTATCATCCTACCCTCTCATTAGACATACTGCAAACACTTCCTCTTCTTTCATCCTTAAGCTGAGTACACAAAAGTCATCTATAGATCTCTTCCTACAGCCAAAGTCTGTGGGCATCACCTGACATGCAAGAGGCAAGTGCTTCCTTGAAGTCTCTGCTTTCCTTTCCTACAACAGTTGCACTCCACTTGGTTGGGAGTTAATCAATGAAAGATTTAAAGGAGAAGTGAATTTTGTGCTAAATCCCCAGAGACTAGAAAATAATGAATAAAAAAGGGAGGAGTACAATTATTGTACACTTGGAATATCTACTATAAAAGGCATCTCTCCCGAAAGTTTTTGACAGGTACACCATAATATATTTAGCTCAGCTGAATTGCTAATATCTAAAAAGACTCTCTTTATGTATTTTTCAGCTACTTTATATTTTCTGCCAACCCAAAAGAACCTTCTTAAAAGGGTTATAGAACAGGGTCATAGAAAGCATTGGCCCATAGAAGTACAGTTCATATTTGCTCACATACATGGGTAAGGAAATGCATCACAGATCAATTGTGAATCTCATTATTAAGAAATTTTAGGCTGTCAAAACCTTAAAAGCCATATTTTCCCTACAATACATAGATGCATTTCCATTCACCTTTCTTATAAAGGTCTTCATTAGAATAAAAAAAACATTGAATGACACTTCTAAAGAGAACTAGTCAACATTTTCATTTTTCCATATGAATTATCTTAGAGTTTCTATTATATAGTCCATAAAAATTGCTGTATAAATTATAGCTTCAGGCCAAGTAAACATGTAAATTGGCTTTCCTTGGACAATGAACACTACAAAGAGAGAAAACACTTGCCTTTTATAGTTTTTATTGTCAAAAGCTCCCGGGTAAATTAAATGCTCACTGTGGTAGGGTACTTATTCTAAGTACCTGTAATGGGAATGTATGCCCCTGTCTATTCCATAAGGTAGTTGTGTTCTCCCCAGAACAGCTGGTATAGTTGGAGCATTTTTAAAATTAATTTTATTACCTTTGGTTTCACTATAGGGCAAATTATGAGGGGGCTTTTTCAATCCATCTACACTTCACAGAGGTGATATGGCTGGAATTCAAAATTTAAATGCCTATAAAGAATCCAGATAACATATGTAAGTGGGTGAGAATGGTGGAGTTTAAGAAACAAAATATGTGATGAAGTGGGAACTGTGGGAAAGAAGAGAGGACAGACCCCATCCTAAGAAGCTCGATGTAGTGATTTCTACCGCCTTGCTGCCATGAGTAATACGACCTTATAGAGGTGGATGTATCAATGTGTACAAAAAAATCAGAAAAGTGAATGTGTTTTATCTCTGCAGAATTTCCCAAATTAAAATGTAGACTGAAAAACTTGTGAAACCTACATCAAACACATTATGTCTGTAAGCAAATTGTCATAGGGTTTCCAATTAGATGTATTCTTTCAATATTTATTGATCATATATCCAGGTATAACAGTTAACTTACATGTCAATTTGCTTAGACTATCTACCCAGATATTTGGTCAAGCGCATCCGGATGTTACTGCAAAGGTATATTTTAGAAGAAATTACCATTCAAATATGCAGATTTTGAGTAAAGCAGATTACTCTCCATAATGTGAGTAAACCTCATAAAATTAGCTGAAGATCTTAAAAGGAAAAGAATGCCCTCCACAGAAGAGAGAATTCTACCAGCAGAGAGAGCCTTCAGAATTGAACTGCTGCATGGATTCCCAGATTTTCAGGGCTACCTTTCAGATTTTGAACTTGCTAGCCTCAACAATCATGTAAATCAATTTCTTAATATCAGTCAATCTAAATATGTATCCATCTACCCATCCATCTACCCATCCATCGATATCCTATTTGTTCTGTTTCTCTGGAGAATTCTGACCAATATACTTGTTTGCTTCTGTGGAATAGTCCTGTTTTATATTTATTTTTATAGGATAATTAAATAGTAAGGTTTTTGGTGTCTTAAAAATTGCCAGTTTAGATCATAAATTATTTGACCACTTTATTTATATAGCTTTAACTCCATCACTAAAGATAACTACATGCCAAATTCTACAAAGCAAAACCTAGCAAGTCACTTTGTTCTAGCCTATTTGCCCTGTAGTCCCTCCCCTTAACATACTGTAATTTATTTCAAAGTAAATTTTCAGAAATATCATCTTTATTCCATCATCCTTTTTATCCTTTGTCTCTTCCTTCAAAACCAATTATTACAAATATATTTAAATTACTAATTTTCTTTTCTCACTCCTGATTTATGTGTTCTTAAGTGCTAGCTACTTCAGATCCTGTTTCTTTTATTCAGCTCTCAAATTCTCCTTACAGGATCCTTGGCTTCTATTTTGTGAATTGCACTTACTCATGACTTTGTCTTTGTTTTCCCTCTTCCTACTTTATGCCTCATTTACATCACTGTTTAAATTGGTTGGGAGGGTAGAGAATACTTAGACCCACACAATTACTTAGAGCCTCAGTTACTTCTATACACCAATTTCAGCATCCCTAGGGTTGCTGCAATTACCTGGCAGATAAGTGAATAGAAAGGGTCTGATAACTGTACCAGATCTAGGCACACAGCACCTCTGTCTACCTTCCATTGGCCAGAACCAGTCACATGACCCACCATTGAAAGCGATACTGGGAAATATATTCCAAAAGGAAAAGGAATCAAGAGTCTTGTGAACACACACACACACACACACACACACACACACACACACACACACAGTGGGTCACTGCTTGCAATGATTTTTAAAGGTCAGCCATATAATGATAAAGTGTAAAATTTGGTAAATGCTGTTTTATGATAATCTAAGATTACTAAGATTACTTGGCACATGGATGCATGCTCCAGTGCGTTGATATGATTACTGAATTTAGAATCCCAAAAGGAGAGGATAGATTGCATATTCTTCACTGGATTTTCTACCAACATCCAGACTTGAAATTTTCTCAGGAAAAACCTTGTAGTTGAAAAATATACAGAGTACTTTTGGAATTTCAGTCCATTTCAAACAGAAAAGAAAAGACGAGAAAGAAACATATCTGAAGTTCTAAGTAGAGCAGTTTACTGTGACTAGAAATCACCATTCAGAATAGTGGATAGTGGCCTTAACCTAGTTAATTGTTAATAAAATGAGCTTCATTTTTCTGGATGGCTTAGGAAAAGAAGAGTTGTTATATCCCATCCTAAGTGAATATAATGTCTACAAGGTTAGAAGTAATTGCTTTGGGTTATAAACCTGAGACAAAGAAGGCTTTCTCATATTAATGTGAATCCAAGCTTCCACAGATTCTCTTAATGAAATTATATAATTGGTAATTATCTCCCCAAATCTGTCCCGATCATTAGTTCTAAAGGTCAAATCCTGGGATTTCTACAGGCTGCTTAAACTTTGAGAAATTTGTCTGAGAGTTAAATTCATTAAGTTTTACCCAAGATAAAAATAAAGCAAACTATGCTTTTCAATTCAGTATACCTCATTAGTTTAAACAAGAGATTTTTTCATCTTTCGTTCACTTTTTGTTTTTCAGATTGTTTCCTTGCCTTGATGTTGATTCCTTTTTGCTTTCACAGTGTCTGTGATATTCAATGGGACTAGCAGAACACAGATTTTATCTATTTTTTCAGGTATTGATAGACAAAAAGCAGTAAACAGCTCTGCAAAGAATTAAAACAGAGATTTGCAGTAGAAGCAAAGTCAACTTCCACCTGCAATTTGCTCACATAAAAGAAAAGAAAGAGATCTGAGAAATGAATCATATTTGCTGGTATTTTACTGTATCACAATTTCCATGGGGAGAGAGGGGATTTTGATGGTACTAAGTACTCAATGAGTAAGGTCCACCATGTCTTTCTTTATGCTTTCCAACTCAAATCTCACTAGCTGTCATAGTCTAAACTTTTATGTTTTCATCACCACTGAATAGCAAATCCTATGCTTACATATGAATTTATGGAAAAAATAAGAGTAAAACATTCCACATATTATTAAAATCAACCTTCTCAGTGGCCTTGCTTAAGATGGAGTGTGAAGTTTAATGGTAATGAAATGTGACCTAGCCTATTTTGAATGGCTAGCAATAGTCACAGAGTAGAATCACTTGTTTAACATTTTGGGTTCCTGATATCACATTATTATATTTATAAATATAGCCATTATAACTTAAACAAAAATTTCCAGGATTGTTTTTCTAAGAATTCCAATGAAAAGAAGAAAACCTACCCTGAGAATAATGTCAGGCAGAAAACAAAAAAGGATATATAGTATAATCTTATAACATTGACCTCCAGAATATATCTATGTATACAGTTCACTAAAACCTCTACTCACATAAAATTACATTTACACATTAGCTGGGCTGCAATTTTTCATTTAAATTTACAAAGCCTTTTTCTAATATCAATCTTTCACATAGTTAAGGCATATTCCACCTCAGAAGTACTGGAAAGTCCCTGAGAAAGTAGCTGTCACATTGTTTCAATATGAAATTGATGCAGCAGCAGAATTTTTTTTTTTGCTCACCATTTCCTCCTTCCCAATGTCACATCAATTCCCAAGTGATAAATGCAAACTGATTTTAATCACTATAGTCAAATGGGCACATACTTCAAGAAACTTCAAGGAACTTATTATCAGAAACCATAAAATCAAAAAGGTAGAATTTTCCATAGAGATCATTTGTCTAGTTGGTTTCTCTAATGGGAGTTAGTATAAAGTGTGAACCTTCAAAATTTGAGATGGGAGATTCTTTTACCCGTTGGCAGTTAGGAATACATTAAACCACAGCAGAATTTGGGTGCTGGGAAAGATAGAGGATACATAAAAAGTCTGATTCTATTATTTAAAAATAATTTATGATAAATAATGATAAATGTTAAATATGCCAATCTTTAAAAGCTATGATGGGGAGAGATTTTTGGAATGTCTCAAGTAGAGTAGATAAAGAAGAAAAATGATATATAATGTTACAGGGTAAATGCAAGTAGAACATAAACAACTGAAAAAGAAATTTAACTTTAGTTTCACATGTGAGTTTAATTTTAACACAAAGAAACACTTCTCATTTTTTTCCTACAATGTTATAGTTGTTAAATGGTTCTTACTGAAAAACATTTCTATTCATTGAAAAATTTCCCATGCCCATTTAGAACCTGAAACATGAGACAAAGTCTTAGACCATCCTTCCCTCTACCATTTAAGACTCTGAGTAAAAATTCTTCACTGCCAATTAGTTAGGACAGAGAGAAAGATTGCCTTCTCTTAAGCAATAAATCAAAATATAATACTGTTGTAATATGTTGAAAGCTGAGGCTGTTGCTGTCTGTGTTGGCGAGGAGGAACCTTGGAAGAGAGTGGTGTCAACTTGTATTTTTTCTCCGTCTTGTCATTGGTGCTGTACAGCAATCAATGGCAGTCAGCGAAGCCCTTTCTGGTTTAATATTTATGCTTATTTGAGGTGCTCCAAGTGAGAATATACAACCATTCATCCCTTGCAAAAATAATCATTCACATAAACTAACATGATTGTTATCATTGAACCAGGTCACGGAATATAACAAATTTAAAACTGAAGAGAAAAAGGGTATTGCAGTGCCAGCTTACTAGCACACCAGTATTTCTAAAGGAATGCAAATGCCTGTGTGATATCGCAGCGTACTCAAAGGTATATAGATAAGTGAAATGGACTTTCTACATAGACTTGCTTCTAAGTGTTGCTTATATTGAGTTGATCATGTTGGTGCTATTTACTCATGGTATTTTGTTCCAATTTCCAGGAGGAAAGTAACAGTCTTGGCAAAAAAACAGTGTATAAATCATGTTCTTATTAATTTGAACACATCTCTTGAGCTAGATTAGTGTTTTTCACTCATATGAATGTCACTGTGAAAGAGACGACAATGCTTTTGTGAAATACAATTTTTAATTTGCATTCAGATGTTGGAAACAGCTGTGATAAGGTATTGTAATATAAACAAATGCAAATGACACACTCAAAAAGTGCCACAAATAACCCACAGGAAAACAAAGAGAAAAAATAAAGATTTTATAGGAAACCTTGGTGGCAAATTATGTGAATGTTTAGCTTATTGGCCAGTATATTTTAAGCAAGATTGATAAACAATTCAATCAAATAAAGGTGCATTAGTGTCCAGCAACAGTTTTCTATATTTGTATATTTTCTTGATCCTGAATTTAAACTCTTAGGGATTCACAAATTACATTTACCAGGTACTTTCTCTCAAAGTACTCAGTATTTCTCAAATATTTGAGATACATGGAAGCATTAGTTATGCTTAGGTACATAACTGTATGAAATATTGGGAAAACACAATTTAGAAATTTTTCAACACTTTCTTTCTGAAAAGTTTAAGTGTAAGTGTGAAAATAAAAAGATTAGTTCAGAACACCATTTTCCAGAGTTAATTATTCTTAATAGTAGTCATTATTTTGTTGGAAAGAGAACGGGAAATCTGAGTCAACCGAGAGATGTGGATCTCTGCTCTACTGCATCCTAACAATGACTATCATAAAAGTCCTCAATTTTCCTGAGTTGCAACTCATCAGTCTCTGAATTGCATATCTATGTGTTCATTTTCATGCTTTCGACAAACAGGTTAATAAGGATAAATTAAATTTCTTGAGGACTTACTACTGCCATACGCTTTTGTAAGTGTTTTACATATATCAATTTACATAATACCTCTAATACCATGCAAGGCATACCTTATATATGTTATACATATTAATATATAGTAAATATTTTGCATGACATATTACATTTTATATGAATATAATAATCTATGATGAGGTCAGGGATATTACAGAGAAAAGTAGAACATATAATATCTTAAAACCCATTGCAAGGATTTTTAATTTTCATTCTGGGTGAGATCAGGAGCACTTTGAGAAGTCTGTAATAGAGTGGGAACATGAGTTGATTTTCACTTTAAAAGATTCAGAATGGCTATCATCATGAAGAGAAGAGATCATGAGTGCTGATGTACAGAAAAGAGAAGCTCTGTACGACATCAGTGAGAATGGAAATTGATTCAACCACTGTGGAAAACAATATGGAGATTCCTCAAAAAAGTGAAAGTAAAAATGCCATATGATCCAGCAATTCCACTGCTGACTATGTATCCAAGTGAAATGAAAACAGTATTTCAAAGAGAAATATATAGTCTCATACTTGCTGCAGTATTATTCACAATAACAAGATATAGAAAGAACCTAAGTGTTTCTCAGTCTGTGAATGAAAGATATGATATATATGTATATATATATATAAATACACAGAAATAGGCAAAGAGATATAATCTTACTCAAACATAAGAAGAAATCCTGCATTTGTGATAATATGAATAGACTTAGAGGGCATGATACTAAGTGAGATTAAGATAGAGGAAGAAAAAATATTTTATGTTATCTCCTACATGTGAAATACAACTTGTGAAAACAGATTATAGAATGGTGGTTACCAGGAACTAAGGGAGTGGGGAGCTGGGAATATTTTGTTTAAGGGTACAACTTGGAATCAGTAGATAAGTAAGTCCTAGAAATCTAATACATGGCAAAATGATTATAGACAGCAATACTGTATTATAAACTTCAAAGTTGCCAAGAGACTAGAAGAGTAGACATTAATTGCTCCCACCACAAAAATGAAACACTAATTGTGTAACATGATAAAGGTGTTAGCTTACAGTATTGTGGTAATCATATTGCAGTATTTAAAAGTTTGAGTCAACACATGCATACCTTAAGCTGACATAATGTTATTGTCAACCATCTCTCAATAAATTTTAAAAACAGAAGTCTCTTTCTGGCTGCTATGTTGGAAATACATTACTGGAGAAAAGGCTAAAAGGAGGGGTATCAGCGAAGTGGCTAGGAGGGTAATTCAGGTGGGAGGTGATGGAACCCAGCACCAGCTTGGTAGCTAGCTATACAGGAGGTGAAACGATTTGGATTCTAGAAATATTTCAAAAGTTGTGTCTGGGATTTCTGGATGAATTGAATTTGGTCTGAGGGAAAAAAAAAAAGGGAAAAGTTAATGATGATACAACCATTTTTAGATCAGTTACCTGGGAGAATAGAAGGAGCATTTTCTATGGTGTAGAATATCGTATCAGGAGCAGACCTGAGGAGGCAAATCAGGAGCTGGTGTTCAGCAACCCCTGTATTGTCACTATTCCTCAGACACCAGCAGCTCTGCGCTGGCAGCTGGAACACTACGTGGGTGCCGCTACCACTGTGCTTGGCAAAATGGCACCGGGTAGCCCACAGGAGTCCTCTCAGCTATCCCTTGTCTCACTGTTCTTCCGAAAGGTTTCCAGCATCACTTCCTCCCTCTTTCTGTGACTTTGGCTGATGCACTGAGTACCCAGGAGTTATAACTTCTCATCTGGGAAAAGTCAGTTTATTCTGGCAAAAGTGCTGTTCAGGGACATTCCACTAGACCCTTGCATCTGTAATAAAATGAGGCAGAGAGAGAAAAGAGGACACAACCTTCTTCCGTTTGCATCATTAGACAAATGTTCTTAAAGAGCTCAAAAGAAGTGCCATTTGTGCTCTGAAATTCAGCTTCTGAAAACATCTCTACAGAATATACGTTTACCCTTTCTCTAGCATCAAATATTCTCAGAAGACTGACTGAAAACTCAGTGAAAGTGAATGTGAATAAAAACCCCAAGTCGTGCTCAATATCGTCATTAGGCCTCATTTTTGGTCAAAGGCCAATGCTTCCCAAACAGCTAAACAGCACACATGCCACGCACATGAATATAATGCTGCTGGATTTCATCGCTAACTATAACTATCACTATAACTATCCAGGTAATGCTAAACCCCAGCAGTACAGTTCAAATTCCTTACCAGAAGCATTTTCATCACCAAAAGCAAATAGACATTCATGGGACCGTCACCAGTTGTGCAGATGTGATCAAAGGTATTTAAACTCCGTCAGTTGACTGATACAAGATACACCATAATGTCCACTTCGGCATTTGAGCTCTTTAATCTTCATTTTGCAGATGAAATTGTGTCAGATTTGAGATTTAAATCCAGGTCTCTTTGACACCAAGACTCTTAAGTTTAACCACTAAACCAATTAGAAAACCAACGATCAAGAAAAATTGGGAACTGTGTGGGCAGAAGTGGAAGGAAATGAAGTGTATCAGCAGTCTCATCTAATCAAAATGTATGGTACCCCTGAATTAGACAATTAAAGGTTCAGGTGTGAATGTCTGAAAAACATTACAATAGTCAGTAAAAATGAGATCAAAATATGCCTGCATTACTGGAGAAAAATAAGAAATGTAATGATTAAAGTTATGGTCTTAGTAGAGAGCTATACTTTTGATAGAATCCCAATGACTCTTCCCACTAATGGTGTGACCCTGGATCATTAACCTTGTTGAAATAATAAAAGACAAAGTGAAGCTGTGTTGCTTATAAGAAACATATCTTTAAAAGTAAAGTATAATCTAGGGATAAACCAAACGTCATCAGGTCAGACAAAAATAAAACCAAAATCAACTTCCGGCTAAAATGAGTAAATACGTAACAGGAATTTTCAGGCTAACCCAGAACTGGCAGGGAACCCCGAACTTACATACACTATACTCCACAAAAAGCAAAGTTAATACCAGCCAATGTTTCCAGTACTTATTACGACAGGGAATTAAACTGATTTGCTACCCTCAACAATAATCCCCTTCCCAGCTCCATCAATCTATATAAACTTGCCAGAGAGGAAGTGAAAGGAGAATGGAGGAGAGAGATGGAGACATAAAGACTGATGGAGATAAAATGAGGGAGAGAGAATCCTCATTTCCTGAAATCTTGTACGATATTCTGAAAGAATCACTCCTACAAGCTAGGAATGTGTAGAGAAGCAGGCACCTTTTTCTTTAGTTGGAATTTCTGTTCATGCAATGAATTAGTTGAGCTGTTAGAGCACCACCTCCACCCCAGAGCTTATTGAATTGAAAGAAAATTGCAGAAAAGGAGCAGAGTAGAGAGATACTATAGAGCAGCTTACGCTTCCACCTTGTGTCAGATGAGAGAATGTGTGAGTGTCCAGTCAAGTTCAATGGCTGCAATAGAATATGGCAGCACAGACCGAGTTATCCTGGAGTTATTCCCAAGAGGGCCATCTGCTGGGCTCAGGGAACTCAGCAGCAAGAGACAAATGCATTGACAGGACACAGAGGCAGGAGAGCTGGAAAAGTTTGAACTAGAATTCCTCTCCCATATAAATAACCTGTATATAATGGGAGGGCTTTTTCACATCACAATGACCAGAAAAGGCCTTTCTAGGGCTGCTATGGGATCTGCTTGAGATAACACCACCATTAAGTGTTATCAAGAAAAGGAAGAAAAAAGGAGATTCAATAGAGCATGGCTGCAGTCAATGATTGGAGAAAATGAAACCATTTCTTATTCGTACTTCACAGAGTTTAGTCTGTTCAATCACCCCAAACTAGTTACAAAGGTAATAAAGAGAGCAGGCTAAAGTTGATTAAAGATCCCATACACAATGAAGATGGGCTAATCATGAACCTTTAAGTACTAAATGCAATAATATCAAAATGCCATAAGCAAATAGACAGACCCAGGGCCAGAATGCCTGGGTTGGAACTCTGATGAGTGATACTGAGCGAGTTATTTAAATTTTCTGTGCTTCCGTTTTCTCATCTGAAAAGCAAACTTAATAGCATGATCTTCCTCATTAGGTTCTTGTGACGATCAAATTACATGATATTTCAAATAGCGCCAACATGCAAAAAGAAGTTCATGCATGGAAGCCATCAGCTGTAGCATTATTACTAATGACAGAGAAATAGAAATGCATCTGTGGCTACAAACCTGAATAGAGAACTCTCAATATTTAGCAGATGAAAAATAATGCAGACAGCAAATAAATAATAAATATGTGCATGGCTAGA
Organism: Solenodon paradoxus; assembly: GCA_004363575.1. NCBI lineage: Eukaryota > Metazoa > Chordata > Mammalia > Eulipotyphla > Solenodontidae > Solenodon > Solenodon paradoxus. The sequence goes on from RJWH01000011.1 coordinate 2,022,363, forward strand.
AAGAAACAAGAATAAAGAAATAGGAAGCAAAACATGTGAGACAAAAGTTGTGAGCCTTACTATATCAATAAGCCCATCAGTTAATAAAAGATAAAAAGATGAAACATGAAAAGAAATTAGTTAACAAAACACAAAAATACATGATACATATAAAATTGTCAATATTAACATAAGCAAGAATAAGGAAAAATTGAAAGAACTTTTAAAAGCTAACAAATTTCTAAAAAAATGAAAATTGTAATCAACATTAATTCAATCACAGATTAAAGGGAACCCCGATAAATTGTATAAACAGTGCAAACCTTTGGAAAGTAACTGGTACTATAAACCTAAGAGACTTCAATATGTTCTTGCCCTTGGTGTGGAAACTAATACTCATAGAAATTAAACCAAAAATATAGTGATATGCAGAAGATAATGTAGAGATAAATGTAATTACAGCAGTATTGTTCAGAAACATGCTTCAAATATCCATGAGTAAATATAGTTAGGTATTAAGGTACATAGGCCTCTTAGAATATCAGGAATTCATCAAAATTTTTAATGTGATTGGAAACTTCTATGTTCAATTAAATTAAAAGAGAAGGATAAAAGTATTAGATGAAGGTATTATCAATTATGCAAAAGAAAAACACTAGCAAAATGCTGATTAATACAATGTGAATGCCCCATAATGTTTACAATGATGATCTCAAGTGTGCGTGAGTTTTTCCTGAATTCTGCTCTTTTGTCAACTTTAGTTTTCCATAGTAGGTATGCATCACTTATGACCCCAATTTTTAATTTTCAATTTAAATTTCAAATAACAGCAGAGTTTGGAAGACACAAACAGCCTACAACCAAGCCCTCTCCCCACTGTGTGTGTACACATGCCTCTGTGTACACAGTGTGTTCTGTCATTGAATAGGTTCATAGCCTGTGTTGTGTGAAGTGTATTCTTCTAGCTAGGTTAGTTTCATTGTGCTGCTACATTTAAAGTTTATTATCTCAGCCATTGTATTGTCGTTCTTCATAAGATGAATGTTTACCAGGGATTCAGTGCTTTTCTAGGTCGAGAAGATGCATTCTTAAAGGTCAGGGCCCACTAGCCGTAGTCTCTCTTTTCTGACATGTGAATTGAATGTTTTCATTAGACTGAGACTTGGATCTTTTGCCTCCTAAACCTTTTGCTTTCTCTTGCCTGTCTTGTCACAGTTTATTAAAAGCACATTTTGTTTCGTGAATCCTCAGCTTGATGGAATTTTTGTCTTTTCACTTAAGAATTGTAGAGCATAGGATAACTCAGGAATGCTTTATATCAAGGACTTTAATAAAAGTGTTATGTTGAATGCAATCTAAAGGTCCTCTAAAATAGATTAGTGCAAAATACACAGCCTACCTTCCAGTTTCTTTAACCCTACTAGATAAAGCAATGAACATTTATGTGAGATAAATCTAGATTTAAATTTAAATTATATGCATATAGCAAACACACACATATGTGCACATCTATAGAGATAATACAAATTGTGTACCATGGAGTCAGAATGAGTAGTGGTACAGAAAAGTATAAAAAACCCTTAATTTATTCTTAATTATATTTCCATTCTCTCTTCCCCTCCTTTTCCTCCTTCTCTCCCTCTTTCTCTCCTCTCTCCTCTCCCCCTACTCTTTCCTGTAATTTATTTTTGTGTACACGTGTGTCTGTGTGTTAAAAAAAGAATATTTAGGTTTTAATTTTCATTTTTGTATCAAATCTATTGCAAAATGGCTTAAAACTGTCGATTATATTTATTTAGTATTTCTGAGACATACAAAAAGCAAAAGTGATCCATTTTACATTCAATTCATTCTTTAAAATAAAAAAAAGAAACACTGCAACTTTACATATTTGTCAAATACTGGTGATTCTGAGAACTGTGTTTTTTCAAAAGCCTGAAATAATTAGCCAGCTATTCTAAAGCTTCACCAGAAAGTACTTCTAGTAAATTTTTATGTTACCTTGACAAGTTACTTCGTTGCTCTGGTCTTTGAATTCTTTCTATTTTTTTGGAATAATTAAATTGATCTTAATACAATAAAAACTTGTGATAAGACACAAAGGAGAAAACAAAAAGAAGTAATAATCATTGCTAAAATTAGAGGAAAACATAATGTATATTTTCTTGCAAATATATAGAAGGAATATGCAAAAGGAATAGAGAGATAATTGGATTCAAATTAAAATAATACTCATTGTATAAAATGAAGCATAGATGGGTTTAAGTGAAAACTCTAAAACTAACAAGTGAAGATGAACTAGCTGGATTTCAAGTAAAATATTCTTATTTCAAGAATTAATAGGTTTTAAACGGGAATTTTAGTGCTACAAAAAAAATATTATGAAAAAAAAAGAAATTTGTTGCGCTTTTTTACCCTTAATGTTACAATATTGGAGAGTTTAACTCAGTCTCCACTCTGAAAGATGAAAAAGTTAACATTTTTTTCTCTACCTCTCATTTTGTTTAATTTATTATCATTTTCCTTTCAACAATCTTTGAATTTTTTGTTCTGTTTTAACAGTCTAGATAGACAAGTTGCTAAATCTTAGCGTTCTAGGTTTACATGTTTACCATTAACATCTGCGACAGCATCTCCATCTCTTTATTGATTTGTTAGTAACATAAAATAATGTGGCAGGAGTGGATGTTTGTTTATCAAGGTTTTTAGTTGCTATTAAAATGCTGATCTGTTGTGTTTTAGATTAAAACTGATATGAACATTTTTTCTAATTTAAATTTTCAGTGAGCAAACTCAACAGGTAGATATATCACACGTAACAGATGCTTTTAGCACCAGAGGTCACTATGAGGTTTTATCTCTGAAGTAAAGACAGGTACAGCTTATGATTATCTCTTACACTAACTTTATTTTAAACTTTACCCAATTATCCAAAGCATGTTTTACAAACTTTCACATGCACAAAAATAGTTTATATTTCAGATGGAAAAATCAAATTTCCCATATAAAACAATTCTATCACTAGATGGAATCAAAGGTACTCATTAAATAACTCTTTAAATAATCCTTTTAAACTAAAAAGGAGTCATAAAAATAAAGAAAAAATTCATAGGCCCTAGGAGTTGGGGTTGGCTCAAGATCCAGGGTGAAGTTGGATCAAAGAACATAAACATGCAGATAGAAGATGAAATCAGTTCTGAGCATATCATATGTACAACAAAATGACTCTAAACAATATTGTGCTGTATACTTGCAAGTTGCTAAAAGAGTAGATCTTAAACGTTCTCATCACAAAAACAAAAATTTGTAACTATGTGAAATAATGGATGTCTTAACTGTATTGTGGTAGTCATTTTGCAGTACGTACATATATCAAATCAAAAAATAAAGTAAATGCTGATTCTTGAATATAAATGATTATTTATGAATAAAGCAGTGTGTGGATTAGTAAAGATGAAAACAAAAGAATAATTTAAGAAACTCGAGATTAAAAAGCACATGTGATAGAGCACTGAGTAGTCAAAAATAGTCATGGACTCTCTATCTCAGTGTGAGGATAGCGTAGAGGCTTTATTATCCTTAGTTTTCTAAAACATTAGTTTCTTCCATTTTTCTAATTGACCTAAAGAATGCAATTTATATCACAGTCCATGAATGAAGTATTTTCTATGTGATTATTTCATAATTTCCCATAATGAAAATGAGTTCCCTTCTTAATTAGAAATGCATATTCCCTATCTCATTTTTTTAAGAAGAAACTTGTACTATTCTGCATTTACAGTACTGTATTTTCTAAGTATTTACGTAGTTGACAATAAATGCCTGTTGTCAATTTCCATATTAATGGAGTATAACATTTTTAGAATAACGTTTATTTTCTGTTAAGTTCTATTAACATGCTCCCACTGTCATGATATCAAACGTTCTTCCTTTTACTACAGCTACTCCATCCATTTGTAGTTGACGAGGTGTGTGTCTAGTTCAATAATAACCACACATTAGTTTTTTAATTCTCTCAAATTTGAGGAAAAGCTACCCATTTTCCTTCAGATTTTGAATGAAAATGTGGATCCAACATTCTTTACTATAGAATCAATACTTCTTGTCACATTGTCACCTGGCATTGAATATTGCTATGGAGAAAACTGACTATAGTTTTATCTGCCATTTGAATTTAACTGGACTTCTTTTTATTTTTCCTACCTGAATGACACAAGAAGTTTCTTATTCTCTTGTAATTCAGTAACGTATCCAGAATATGCCTCAAATTAGGTTTTATTGGTTTGACCTTCATTTTGTAGCATAGAGTACTCTTTTGGCCTTCAAACTTATTTCATCACTTACATTATGAAAAAGTGTTCACTCGATAAATATATTTTCTCTTCCTTCTGTTGAGTGAAATTTTATATTTTCTAAGTTTATCTTTTCTCCTGACTGCTGTGACACAGCAGAATCCAGGTTTTGCTACTTAATGTTGGATGAGGCTGACTCTAAGTATGGACATAAACCTGTAGGTTTCATAAACCCAAATTAAATAGAAATGAGGGTACAATCTCTTCAATGTTAATCTTGTAGTTGTTCTCATTTTCCAGATAAATACCCTTGAATTACCTCTGCCTTCTAAATGAATAAAAAATTTAAGTCTACCTTGATGTTTTTTTAATAAACCTGTGATAGATTAATCTTTTGCTAAGAGGAAATTTTCTTCTGTTTTTAATTAATCAGCTTCATATATTCACATCTATGTCATTGGATTACACTTATTCAAAATATTCTACATTTAGCTAGCTTTTTCTGCCCAGTTTTCATAAGTTCTTATATTTTTTCTTTCAAGGATTAGTTAAAATGCTCTTTCATAGACTCTTCTTCAGTCAGTCTAGTCCGATATAATCTAGCATTTTTTTCTAAATAACCTTAGCTTTCATCTGACCGTTTTAGAATCTTATTACTTTCTACTTTGTAGTCCTCTTATTTTGAAAGCAAGTAAAATATATTTTGCATTTTTGAGTCCTGCATGGTATTTTCAGTACTTTTAATATAGGGTCCAAAAAATGCTGGCTGAAAGCTGCAACTGAAATTTATAATAGATGTAATATATTCCCTGAAACTAAAACATTGTCAAAAACTTAAATTCTAATTAATCTAATTCTATTTTCTATAGTATATTTTAAGATTGCTATTATATTACTACTATATCAATAAACTTCCTTAATTTATTGAGTACATTAGTATAGAATAGGACCTTCTTTATAATATGATGGAACCCTTCATTTAGAATGTATTTCAGTATATTAATGGGAAAATATCTACTTGAATATAGACTACATCTCACCAAAATTGCTAAATGCTAATCCAAAATGTTATTTTTAATAATAAATGAATACTCATTTAGCAGGCAGTTCAAGCATGAGTTGTGTTAAATCTTAACCTAAATTAAATGGCTATTTCAGACACTCAACTTAAACAAGTTGCCAATAAGTCTTTAATTGCTGTTACTCATGCCTGGCCTTTCAGAAATTCCTAGGGATGTCTGCTTCAAATTTTATGTTAATTTATTTAAATTGTAATTACATTTTAATATTGATAATTGATGAATATAATTTATTGAGTTCTATTGAGAGTTACTTTCATTACTTGAAGACAATTTTGAATGTGAGCATTCAAAGGACTGAAGTTGCCAAAGAAACTGGGAAATTCTGACACAGCCAAGTACTAAATATGCAAGTGAAGTTTATGTTTTACCAAAAACCTAACCACTTTCAACATAATTATGAATCTGGAATTTAGTAAAGTGACTTTTTTTCCAGCAAAAATAAAATAAACTATATAAGGAACCATGATTATCACTAGTGGCAAGAGAAGATACTTAGAGACATCTAATTTTTACCATACTTTCCTAAAATGCATAATTTACCATGAATTAGAATTTTAATTTTTAGTATATATGTTCTTTTAAAAAAGTCTTAAGATCACCAAAATTTTTTGCATTATTTTAAGTTAATATTAAACAACATGGACTCGCAGACCTTAATCAGGAGTTTTCTACATGTCTAACTGGTTTCACAACCACAAACAAAACAAAATGTTCTTTCAAAACATTTTTTTTTTTTTGAATGAAGAAAGATTATCTTGGGGAAACCAAATTTGTAGACCCACTATAGCACTATAGGCTTGCAGGGGCTCTTTTATTTACAGAAAAGAGCATCCCATTTCATTCTCATCACAACCCAAGGAAGAGTGCAGGACAGGTCTTATCTCCCTTTTACACATGAGGAAACTGAGAGTTGTAAAGTAGAAGTGAATTGCTCAAAATCACACCAAAAAAAAAAAAAAAATGCTGGGGCAAGAGCTAAAATTGATTCTTAGTTCAATATTTCTCCTATGCCCCCCTCTGCCTATAAATAGAAGGCTCAAGGAACATTCATTGCAGGTAGGATTTCAGTCAATAAAAATGAGTGCTCATGAAATATTTCAATAATTTCTCGTACATTTTTTGAGTGCTTATAATGTTCACGATATTGTTTATGAGACTCTGGGAAATGCAGAAATCACATTTCCATGTACTTACTTATATATTTAATTTTCTATTTATTTATTCAATAAATATTGAAAATGTACTAAGTTGCAGGCACTGAGAAAAACACAGCAATGAATAAAATACATTTCCTATCTACATGGAGATTACATTAGGATTGTCGTATCAAACAGAATATAACTATAATGAATGTAGTGAGAGCCTAATAGATATATTTCTAAAGGTCTGGGAGACCATAGATGAAATAATTATTTCTGCCTTAGAATTCAGGAAATGTTCCAAAGTAAAAATAGATTTTATCTGTAAAATTAGCAAAAAAGCATGTATGTTCTTTATTTTTAAATTTAAACCTTATTTAGATAAACATTCTTACTAAATTCTAAGAACATGTGATTTAAAATACAGTGATACTGCTATTACCAAAAATAATAGCGTCCCATAATATAATGCCTTGTCTACGTCTTAGAAAAGAGAAAGAATAGGTGAGGTAAAATGATACAAAGTGAAAAAAAGGAAGAGGATAATAGGTGGTGAAAATACAATACAGATATAAAACACTTAAAATGCAAACCAATTCCTCCCATCTTCTCTCACCTTTCTACAAAAATTTTGCTGAGAGACACGCTAAATTTACTGCTTCCTAGTCATTTTTTAAATTATTATTTGTATATTTTCTACCTGAGACTTAGGGTATCCCAAGAAAATAGAATTTTGTGATGAGACTTTCTCTGCCTATTAGAAAATTTCCCACAGTACTTAAGCCTGTGAAGCTTGCTGACACATCTGTTAAGAGTAGTTTGAAATGTCTATTAATATGAAAATGGTAAGTAGGTAAATAACTTTCAGTCCCACGTTTTCACATAGATGATGAGTTTTATGAATGTCCATCCTTGACTGCTTGGATATGATGGTTACTCTTGTCTATAATGATCTATAGTCCTCTAAGACTTAGGGACTAGGACATCATAAGGGAACAGAACACACCTTTGATCACACTTGTTGGGATTGATGAAGAGCTGGATCTACTCTGGTTGGAAAAACAAAGACTGAATAATTTGAGACCCATGGCTGTTGAACAATGATTGCACCTACAGGAACTCCTTTATTATCAGTTCAGTGTTCTCGGTAAAGTGAGACACCCTCAATTCATCCCTTTGGTTGGCCCCTTTCTTCCCCACTGAATTTTGGCACAGTAGTGAACAGTGTCAAAGTTTGCTTCACTATCATACATATTTTTTTCAATAGTAGACATCCTGATAAGTATGAGGTGATATCACATTGTGATTTTAATTTGCATTTTCCTGAAGATTAGTAATATTGAGCATTTTTTAATATATTGTAAGCCATTTATGTTTTCTTTGGATGAATGTCTTTTGAAGTTCCTGTCCATTTAAAAGTAATGTTATTAGATTTAAAAAATGAACTATTGATTGTATGAATCCTTATATATTCTAGAGATAAAAACAAAAGAAAACAAATGTCACTAAGGATGTATAAGAAATTGAAATGCTTTCACACTGTTGGTGGGAATGCAAATGTGTAGAAAACAGGTTGGAGTTTTCTCAAACACAAAAAATGAAACTGTTATGTGATCCAGAAATTCCACTTCTGGGTATTTAACCAAAGGTATTGAAATCAGGATCTCAAAGAAAGATTAGAATTACTGTATTCATAACTGAACTTTTTTTCACAAAAACCAAAATGTGAAAACAGCTTAAATGTCCATCAGTAGATTAGTAGATAAAAAATATGGTATATACATATAATGTAATACCACTCAGTCTTAAAAAAGAAGAAAATTCTACAATACCTGAAAACATGGATAAACTTTCAGGAATTATACTAAATGAAATTAGCTAGCCACAGAAGACAAATACCACATGATTCCACTTATACAAAAAGTCAAAAAAAGTCAAATTCATATAGTCAAGGAGCAGAATGATGGTTGCCAGGGTTTAGAAGGGAGGGGTGGGGGTGAGAGGAGCAGAATCAGGAGTTACTCACCAATGGCAATGGTGTTTTGGTTAAGCAAGATGAGCAGGCTCTAGAGATGCTCAGTCCAAAAGCTTACTATTATAAATAACAATATATTATACACTTAAAATTTTGTCACAAGGATAAATCTCATGTTAACTATTCCTTCCACAGTCAAATAAAACAAAAACACCATATTTATTTTACCCTATCTAAGTAGATGTCTCTATGAAGAGGTCCTCTCGTCAATTAGAAAAATATGTCCTTCTAAAGTCACCCTTGATAAATAAAGTCTATGTTAAATTAATATATGAAAAGGAGTTCTTGTTTGAATGTACCACCATTAGATCACTTCATTAATCTTAATACCCAGTCTGATCTTTTCCTATTCTTAGCTGATATATCAAGATAACATGAAGTTTCTAAGAATATTATGACACTATAACTCTTATTTTTCGACTAAGTTAATATATTTATTGAAACTAATTTGATTGCCTTGCATGACAATCACTGAACTGGAAATGCTAAGGTATAAGAAGGAGTAAGATAGATTCTAAAGACACAGTCCAGAGGAAGAGAGAACATTTCAAACAGGCTCCTAAAACAGAAACCAATCTATGCCATAACAGCACTACGGGCAAACTGATTCATACATATTGGAAAAGACATCACAAAGTCTTTGAGTCAGAAAAGGTTTCAGGAGGTAGTGACTTCAATAAGGTTCTGAAAGAGCAGGGATTTGCTAGAAGTGAAGAAAAAAAGGTTTTGTCTGCACAGAGAAAACAATAGATAGAGCCCAGTCATGGAATGGTAAAAATAGCACAAAACTAATGCTCACCTGCCTTCTACATTAGAAAAATACTGGGAAAAATAGTGAGAGATGAAACTGCAAGAGTATATTTAGAGCACATAATAAAAGGCACAACTTGTTTTGCCAGCAATAAAGTCTGATCTCATCTACTGTGTATGGGCAATGTTTTCATAACTTAAAAATGAATAGAGAGCATAACTACAGGGACAAGGAAAATAAGGAGAAGTTTCCAGCAATGATCAATGGCCACTAAAGCCCCCGAACTTTTTTATTGTGAAATCATACCAGTAAAAAATGTAAGTATGTACCACCTGTTGCATGCATATTATAGCATGTATTGACATACTCACAAAAAGAAAATGCATGGATTTCATATAGAAATTTAAAAGGAAATGAAAAAATTTCACAAATAGAAATCCTAAAATGTTCCATGACTTTCAAGGACCATCCTCAAGTATGTGTATCCCTCTTTGGATACCGCTGTACTAGATTATAGTTTATGAGGACAAGGACAGCAGGGAAGTCGAAATGAGAAGGGCAAAGGAAATGATTTAGAAAGCCAACTCCAAGGAAAGTGGTAACAGGACATCAGAGTGGACGGACAAGGAAACCATGACATTTTGTTTGAACTGCATGTTTAACAATGTTTTTATCAACTGACATAAAGCAGACAGGCTTAGGAGTAGGTATATGGGGTTTGGAAGACGATAGATTGGAAAGGAAGATCAGTGCATTTAGTTTTGAAATTTCAGTTCTTGTATAAAAAGGTCTGGAACTCAGAAGAAAGATCTTGAGATGTAAATTTAACAATCAAAGGTATTAATTACTAACAGACTCTTAAAGGGTGAGAAAAGACGAGATTGTTTAGTGAGGGTATGTAAGAAAGCAGAGGTTCTTAGGCACGAGGGAAGAAGGTCATATCCTGTTTTGAGAAAACTTTGGCTCATCTCTCTATAAAGAATACAAAACAAATATTTTCTATGTAATCTCAGGGAATTCTAAATAGAGAAGACTATTTAGGACAGGGAAAACATAGATCCCAACAAAACACTTTATGACTAATTGAATATTAAAAGATGGAATGTATATATTAAGAAGTCAATATTATCTATAAGCTCATATAGGCTTAAAATTATAATTGCATAAGTGTAGGCCTCAAGAGAGCAAGCAAAATTAAATTAAGCATAGCAAATAGGTTATTTTATACTCTTATTCCAAGTAAAACATAAATTGAGCAGGAATACAGGGTTTGAATTGTTTTTTAGTGGGTAGAGTAACTGAAGCAGTGAAATGTGCTCTTCACCAGCTTAAGGAAGGACACAAACCTCTTTCTATTATTAAATTCCTTCTCCTGGTTGACCTGGCTAAGGTAACAAAGAATTAATAATGAAAATACGACATAAGCATAATGTTGTATCTTTCTTATGGAGATAATGCTCCTGACCCACTACCAGTCAAGCATGTACTCTGAATTATTTCCATGGGTGGCAAGAGATTTGTGTTGATCCAGCTATGATTTCTGTATTTAGTAACACTCTGTATTTAGTAACACACCAATCCATAGTTCTCCTTTTCAGTTTGGAAATTCTCTGAGGCAACTTTTCAAAACTCATGCAATGAAAAACAAGAAAAAAAGACCCATGTTACCTGAATCCACAGTACGCTTAGAGTAACTTAACCTGGAGAAAAAAGAAAATTAATTAAATTCTCACGGAAACGTTAGTCCCTTATGAAATTGAATCAGCTCAATGGTGTGCCCTTTGGTTTCATCAAAGTTGACTGTAATTAATACTTTGAAATAGTGTTTCAAAATCTCACGAAAAACATAGGAACTAGAAATTTCTCCCTTCTGTTTGCTTGGGGCTGCGATTCACTATGGTTTTTTTCATTATCGAATATCTTCAGGTATTTTTTAAAATAGCTATGTAGGTTCTATTCCATCATAAGAAATAAGTATCTAGAGATGAGAATGAAAAGGAGGGAGCCATTATCCTTCTAAGACTTTTTTATTTCCCCACAAAACGCCACCACATATGGATAAAATCACTTTTGTAGAGTTGTTAATTTCTTGGACTTCATCAGCCTTTATCTATACCTCCAAAAGCAAACAGCCCAATGAATAATCTGTGTCATCAGGAGCTGAGTTCACACTGGACTCATCCATGCGAATAATCAAAGGAATTGCAGACTTCAACTCCAGTCAGCATCTTATGCTTGATTTTATCTAACTAGCGATTCTTTGGCCTTGATGCCCCTGGAAAGAGTAATTTTTTTGTCCTTCACTCGAGTGGGCCAAATGTTTTAGATGTCTTCTTCCTGACACTTGGAGGCCTGAGCTAATAGCTTTTGATAAAAGATGTCATTGATTTTCATTCTACTAAGTAATTTATTTTGGCTACCTTTTTTTCCTAACTTCTACCAATTGGGGAATGAATGTTAGCAGCCCCTCTTGCTCTTCACTCTGTGAAGCATGGCCCACATAAATAATTGAACTGCATTTCACAGAGGAGGTCAGGAGGAGAATCAGTACATGCAAAGGGAGTCTATGGAAACAACTGCAGGGCTTTCCAGAAAGAGCTCAAACCTAATAAGAATATAGAGGTATTAGAATGAGTTAACTGTGAGAAGAGCGAAAAAGGGGACATAGCCTGTTGGCAAAAAAACATTGTTTCAAGAAAAAAATGCAATAATTTCATACTAATTCTGAACATCTTTTGGAATGCTTTAACAGTTTAGAAATAAAAAGGAAGGAAAAAGTTAAAATATATTTCAATATTCAGCTTATATTCATACTTTTTAACAGTCCATCAAGCACTGACCAATCATATACATGATAATTTCTATATATAACAATAATGATTCCACATTTATTGAGTACCCAGTATTTCCTATATTGTTCGAGTGTACCCATATACCTGAAAATGACTATTCCTCATTGTATCTTCCTAAAAACTATTTTATTTTTGATTTAAGAATGACAGAAATAATATACCACACCCAGGTTATAAAAGGGAGATTTCTCTCTCTCTCTCTCTCTCTCTCTCTCTCTCTCTCTCTCTCTCTCTCTCACACACACACACACACACACACACACTCACACACGTTTCAAAGTCCTTATCTTAATGCCTTCTGCCTCTTGCATTGGAGTGAATAGTGTCATTTTCTAAAGTGCCCAGAGAACTGCCCTGTTTACTAAATTTCTGATACAAGAATGAAAGACACTCTGCCAGAACAGACAGGAAAAGTCAAATGGACATTCCCTTAGCCTGCCTATTTGAATTTCAGATAATTATTCAGTCATCGTGATCATTTCACTCTTTATAACTGATCATTTCTGCACCATTGCTACCTGTCTGGGGTCAACTTACTCAAACTTAGTTCCATCTCTCGAAAGTAACCCTGATGTGGACACTGTCATCTCAAAGAAAATGCTTACCTATCTTTGTAGGTTACAGAATTTGAAGTCTCCGAGCAAAATTTCTTCATTTATTTTTTACAGCAAAAAGCATGTGTAATAAGCACCTTAAAGGTATTCTCTTATTACTTCTTGCTCCTTATTGGCATGAAAGTATCCTCATCAAAAAACTGAAATAATTGTCAACATTATTGAGAAAACACATGTGCCCATGCTTACACAATGTGCTTTTGCATTAATTTTCTCATTTAATCCCCACCACAGTCCTTCGGGATGGATATTATTGTATTAGTTTATTTGGGCTAATATAATAAAATACCATAGAATGAGTGATTTAACAACTACAGAAATGTGATTCTCATAGTTGCCAGAGGCTCGGAAGTTCAAGATCAAGAATGTGGCAGATTCAATTCCTGATAAAGGCTTATAGATGAACAGTTTCCATCCTCACATGGCAGAATGGAAAAGAAAGATCTTGGGGTTCTCTATGGCCCAGATCCTTTGTTAATGAGGGTTCCATCCTGATGACCTAGTTATTCTAAAGGCCCCAATTCCCAATGCCATCACATCGGTGTTTAGGGATTTCCACATATGAATTCTGAGAGGACACAAACATTCAGTCCATAAAATTATCATCTTCACTTTACAGGCAGGAAAACAGACATAGAGTGTTAAATAAATTAAAGAAGAAAGTTAAGTAGAAGACATAGTGTTGGAAAGCTAATTTTAAATTCTATACTTTTTTCTCACTAATGTACTGCCTTCACAAGTTTATTGTAAGCAGATATTTTATTTTTAATTAAAAGAATAAAACAGATATTACAGAAGCATCACCATTGCTAACCCAACTATCATTTTTACAAACCTTATTGAATGAACAGTTTTCCTATGTCAATGTTATATAAACATGTCACTTAAAGAAGAATTAAAAAGGTGGGGTTGGGAGCAAGGGGTGGTGGAGGTGCATTGAACAGCGGTGGAGGACTTTTGGGAATTTATGGTGAGTGCATTGTTTTGTCACATATTTGACAAATTATGAAGCTATATTATAGGCTCGTATTATTTTATAAATCAAAGTTGCCTCAATATACATTTTTAAAAAGAAAGTAACATTACTTCCAGATGGAAAACAAATTTGAGACTATGTTTATATAATCTTCAACATTAAAACCAATGAAAATTTTAAGTTCATAACAGAAATTTTCTGTCAAGTCAGATTTTGCTCCACATTTAAGGAAAATTCAATGCAGTGGTCCACATAATAGATTCATTTATTCTTATAGCCTTTAGAACATTTTAGAAACACAAGCTTAAAAAGGAAATTATAAAGATGAGAGTTGTGTATAAAAAAGTAAATGTAAAAAACCACCTCTTTTCTTTATAAAGAATTAATCTGAGCATTTGTTCAATCCTCACATTCATAACATCAATCAAATACTAGTGTAAAATATTCTATTATTAGCTATAGATATTTAATTCACTATATGCTAATTTAGTGATATTCACATATTGATATATACACACATGAATAAATATAGGAAATTTTCATTCAAGATCATGTCTGTATGTCTGAAAGTTCCATTACCTGAACAAAAGAGGTAAACATGAGCAAATTAAGAGACCATTTGCCTTCATTTTATAAAGAGGCCAGAATTCTTCAGAAAGACTTTAGGGAAGATGTCATAGACTAGACAATCATAATTCTTTCAGGCCTACCTATCATGTCAGTGCCCTTCCCAGGTGGGACATTTCCACACTTCATTGAACTATATTCTTATCCCAGAAATGAGAAAACTAACACATTCACTTCCCAGGATCCCTTAAAGCTAAATGCACTTGTCTGACAATCATAGGCATCCACAGAAAAATTAATTCTGGAGTTAAGTCTTTCTAGCTGGCAACATTAACCATTGCTATAAAGTTGAGAAGTTGGCAGAGTGGAAACTGGCAGCTGGTACTCAATGAAGTAGCAACACTTCCATCATCAGGTTAGTGCTGAAGTGTGGCTTGAGTGTCAGTCCTTTTAAGCACTCATCCTGGTTCTCCAGTCCTCTCAACTCTGCTGAGAGCTCCCTAATATCCCTCTAAGAAATTTACATACTGCCAAAATTAGCTGACATTTATTTCTATTGCTTGCTACATGAAAACATTTGATAAACAAAACTTCCTCTATTATACAATAGACTTTTTGCTTATAGGCTGGAATGGAGAACAATTATTATTGAATCAGATGAAGAATGTCAAAGTGATCATTTATTTAATGTCTTTATCCATTAAGTAATGTTAATTTTAGTAATTATCATTAGTAATCAGAATCTTAAAGATCTTTGTCCAGGTCTATCCCCGATGACTTTCTTCTCCCATCTGTTTCACCTTTCTAACGTCACTCTATTTATTCGATGAATTAAGTGATACTAAAATAATTGGTTCAATGTGTCCCCACCCATCACTATGTTAACTGTATTTGATCTTCCTGCTCTCAAAGCCTGTGCACAAATGAATCACAACATCATTTGAGTTTGATATTATTGGTATATATGTTTAGAAACCTGTCCTTATGGTGTAGGGTCCACCTACATAATTGGAAACCTTAATCTGAGCAGTCAGACAAAAAAAAGTTTTTTAAGTAACGTTTTTATCATTAACTACTTTGAGTTCAGATTATTAGAAAATCATTTTAAAAAACAAGTTAATAGTATCACTATGGGGAAGTACAAACATATGTTTAATTTAGGGTTTCTATTCACTCTTTTTTGATCTTAGGCGAATGGTGTGCTTTCAAATTCTTTTTCATTGTTTTTAATCATAATATTTTTGGTCAGCATCAAGTCAGGGCAATTCTCAAATGATAAGATTGCTGCATGCGGACTTTAACATATTAAGTAAAGCTGTTTTAAATGATTTTGCCTTTTGCATTTTACACATAGCTCTTGAATTTAAAGCCTTTTTACATGCACCCCAGAGAAAGACTTTCTACAAGTATCAAATTTAGTGTTAAAATGTACTTTCAACGTATCATTTAAAAGAAACTGGTGAAATATAAGGGTAGTGTTTAAGATCAAAGACTGCATCAAATTTGGGGATTTAAATACTGTCTTCACCATTTATTAGATTTTTGATCTTGGGCAGGTAACTTAGTCTTTCTATGCTCCAGTTTCCTAAAATGATAAAATGAGGATAACCAAAGAAATTATGATATAGGTTGGTGATAATTATAGGAGATGACATAGGTAAAGCACCTGGAGTTGTTTCCAAAGCAAAGTAAGTGTAAAAGAGATAATAGCTTTCATTGCTAACATCATAGCTTCAGTTATAGAAAGATACTAAGAAGTACAGTGAAGCACAAAGAGAAGTGCTTTGAAGTCAAGACCACATAGGTTCAAATACTGGAGCATGTAGGAGATGTAAAATCTGTAGCCTTAAATTTGGATCTGAATAATAACATTTCTAAGCAAGCTCTCCTTATTGCCAAAATTTCCTGTGCATGCAAGTATTGGCAATGCTAGGAAAAAAAGATACCTTCTGTTTAAAAAGATATCTGCTATCATGCATTTTAAAGACCCTTATTCAAAGTTTGCATGTGCAATCCTTTTGTAAATATTTACACTGATAGCTGCACACATCTGCTTTATTTTTCCCGTTAGAAGGTAACATTAAGTCCCCTTCACCACTCATTATTAAACCCCCATTCAAAAGTCAATCTCATCATGCCTGGTGGAGCAGTGATGGGCACATTCCGCATACATCCCAAGGACTTGGGTTCTTATCCCAGGAGTGGAGGGGACGACCAGGCTGAACAAGGAAATAAAAAAAACTTTGAGTCAATCTTTTCTTTCAGAAAATGAAAAGGGTTTCTATCTTTCACAAAACAAGCAACTTGCAAAATGAAATGATTTGCTTGTTGTTTACTCTTTACAAAACAAACATGCATTCTATAGATGAAAATAAGGTGAACCCTGTAATCTCTGTGCCCAGGTTTAGAAATAGAGTGTGACAAAATCCTTCTGATGGTTCTTCAAGCTCAGTTCTCTTAGGTGTAGTTTCAGATGGTTTTCTGTGTCTTTGTGAGGTCCCTGCCCTGAGACAAAGAGAGAGTACAGACAGGTCATTTAGAAGGTGAAAAATGTGAACAGGGGAGAAAGGGACACACATTGGTTAGGGTTCTCTAGAGAAAGCATATGTATGCCTATATGGTAGATTTAAAGATACATAGTTAGGAACAGGTTCACACAATTATGGAGATGAGTAAGTCCCACAATCTGCCATCTGCCAGCTAGAGAACCAGGAAATCCAGTGGCATCATTCAGATAAATTTCCAAGGCCTAAGAACAAGTAGAACCAATAATGTAAGTTCCAATTCAAGTTTGAAGGTCCTAGAATGCAAGAACCTAAGAGCCAGGATTTTTGATATATGAGGGGAGGAAAAAAATGGATGCATCAGCTCAAACAGAGACAACAAAATCACCCTTCTTCCACCTTTTTTGTTTTATAAAATGGACATCAACAGAATGTATAACACCCACTCACACTGAGGATGGTAATTTACTGTCTACCGATTCAAATGCTAAATTCTTCCCGAAATAGCTTTACAGATATACCCAGGAATGTTTTACCAGCTATCTGGGCATTCCCTAGCCCAGTTCAGTTGACATAAAAATTAAACATCATAAGGGGGAGTCACAAATTATAGGGGGATGGCTCCTCCATGCTGACATGATAACTTTGGATGTGTCTGTAAAGGCTCAAGCGGTCTGGAACACCCTAGGAGCCAGCTTGGAAGATGAAAAGATAAGAAGTCTTGTGAAATGTCATAAGACTATTTTTCATTCATTTTTCTACCTTGCAGGAAGACCTCTTCCTAAGTGAAAGCAGCTATAAAGCAGTTTCTCCTCTACCTCTCTATTTCTTTTGCAGCATAGAACTTTCCACCTTGTCACACTCTGGGTACAGTTAAAGACCATAAAATTGCTTGGCTGTAACTCAGAGCAGACTCCTCAATGACATTGTGACTCACTACTCATGTGGTCTGTCATCTGGTACTTACAGTTGTAAATTGCCCCAAGACATCCCAGGACATAAAGTTGATGTTATGTTGAGTTGTTTTTGCTGTCTGTGTCAGTAATAGGCCCTCTAAATCCATTTGGGCTCATTTTTTCCTTACCAGCCAAATCTATAGAAGTAAGGAAAGGCAACATAACAGCTACTACCATAGCTCTGTTTAGAAATCAATATAAATATTTGACACAAGCAAGAGTTACATTGGAAAGGAAGTTGCCACAGTGGGAAAATGAAGGTTTACATCTGAGAAATGCAGTTAAGTGCATACCTCAAGATTATCTCAGTCAAAGGAAGAGAGAAAGTTGGAGTATCTATCTCCCCACATCCATGTTAACGATTAGAGGTTGCCATGTGTAGACATTAATGACCAAGAATTTGTAGTCTGTGGTATGAGTCAGCAAAGCGTTTTCCAGCAGCTCCAAGACATGGATATTGACCATTTTAAATCAGAGGGTCATGCACAGAAATGGTAAAAGGATTCACGTACCAGAGTATTCACAGTTTCTACTACACTTTATTAGATCAATGGTCATGACAAAAGAATTGTATTATAGAGTCAACTGATGTTACCCTACGAATTTTAATATTCACCATCTTATCAAAGAAGAAACAACCAAAGTAAAATATCACCCACCCTATTACATCATCTATCTTTTTGCTTTCTTTTTCCTGTTACATTAATTTATATGTCTGTTACCTCTCCCCTTCTCATAGCAGGAGCTATGTCTAAATTCTTCACCACTGTATCTTCAGGGTTTAGGGAAGTATCTATAACACTGTAGGCACAGACAATATTTGCTAAATAAATGAAAAGAAATTCAATGAATGAATAAAATTGATTCTGAACACCTCTTTGATTAAGGTGGCCCATAACCTCCATTAAAACTGCACAATTAGAAACAAAAATTAGGTGATGACTCCTGATTTAAGTATCAACAGGTTAAGAACTATATCATGTTCATTTTATATATCTAAAATTCATCATTATTAGTGTCTTGTACATAGTAGAACTTAAATACTAAATTAATTGAAACATTGAGCTATTACTTATTACTATTACTTATATTATTCCCTTCGACTTATATTTTTATTCTCTCTTTTATATCTCACTTCAGTATTCTAAAAACATTAGTACTCCGGTAGATATTACAAATCTAGTTTTTTCTATGAACGAATATAATTTTTAAGATGGTTGAATGAGTTTTTCTTATGAAGTAAAAGTAGGGATTGAATCAATCTCTCACTCATAATAATGTATTTGGTATTGTATTAGGTGTCTCCTGTAAGTCCAGCATCATTCTAGGATCAGGGAGTAAAAACTTAAAGAACAGTTCCTGAATATAAGTTCTCCTTATAGTAATGGAGATATAGGTATACAAAATTGCTTCCAATGGGAAGAACACAGACTACAGGAATGAAAATCCCATATCAGTTGGTTCAAATTCTGATCACTGTTTTCTACTTCTGTCTCTCATTCTGAGCAGGTTAGATTACTGGTCCTCTCTGGACTTCAATCTCTCCAGTTCCTTAAAAGGAAAAGAGAAATACTATGAACTTCACATTAATTAGAAAAATTAAATATGGCTTGTAGAACCATGTCTGGTACAAGTAAGCGATTAATAAATCTCAATTGCTTCTATAAATACTGAAAGATAGATTTTTTAATGTACAGTGAATGAAGTAATAGTACAGGAAAATAGGGAGTACAATGGATTACTGGAAAAACTTGCAGTTTAACAATATAAAAAGGAAGAGAAGAAACAAACTTAAAAGTATATTGTGAAATTTAATAAAATTTCAAGAAACCATAAGTAAATTCTTACAACAAAGATAAATGAGGATATTGGGAAAATAAGGAAATGCTAAAAAGAACCCAAATGGGCCAATATAAAAAGGAACCTGCTAGTCTAAACAACTAACTTGGATTTACCCCTGTAGTTAATAGGAGTCCATTGGCAAATTTAAGCAGAGTAATATGATCAGATACATAATTCAGAAATAAATTTTGGTATTGACATAGTTCTATGAAATTCTCCTTGATTTTGCAACATGAAAGCTAAATTGAATGTAAAATCTGAAGATCGGGAAACTTATCCAGGGCACACCCTGGTGGAGTCAATTGCCTCCAAAAGATGCAGGCCACATACTCCTGGGTTTGAGTCCTGGGTCCAGACAGCAAAACCAGTGTGAACAGCTAAGTGAAAAATAAAGTGTATCTTCTTCTTCTCTCTTTCTGACTGCTTGCCTGCTACTGCCTTCATTCCTGCCTGTAACTTTCCTTTAAAAGAAAAAAAAATTTTTAAAGGAACCCTACCCAGAAAACAAGAGATGATGTGAAGACTGAACTGGAGAGAAAGTATAAAATGCATGTGATAGAACAGAAAAGGTTCAGTGATGAGTTGCACAGAGATAAGAGAGATAAGTGAGAAAAAGATAAGATATGTTAAGATTTGAGGCTATATCAAATGTTTGGATCAATAATCTAAGGATGGGATATTTACAAATACTAATGAAAAGAAAGAATTGGAGAGAAAAGAGGAGAAAGTGGGACTCTGGGCAAATTGCAGCTTCAGTTTTAGACAGGATCTAGTGCTCTTTCTACTACATTCTGCTACCTGAAAAAAAAGGTACGAGTTCTTAAGATTTGATTTTAAATGAAAAAAGATAATGTAAATATAGACACAAAGCTGTGAAAGAATTTGCATATTTCAAAAGTTGAATTCAAAATGAAGAGCAGGGTAATTCCATCTCAAGGTCTAAAAAATCCTTCCGTGTCTGAAGTCCAGAGCCAATAACCCTGTGAACTTCCACCAAATGTAATCACACACACACACACACACACACACACACACCACACACACACACACACACACACACACCACACACACACACACACACACTTGAATTATATGCAAATAAGTATGATGTGTTGTTTTCAATAGCCAATATTTAAAGTGTTCTGCACTTCCTAATTACTCGATAAATCCTTCATTTGATGTGATTTGATGGTCATCTGCTCACATGGCATTTCATTCCTTAATCAGAAGACTCCAAATAGATTTTTACTGTGCCTTCCCTGCAGAGGAATTTAAAACTAGAAATTTTATTTTGTGCTTGTCACATTTAATGATAATAATCACCTTCGATCCATCAAAGTTATTTCATATCCAAGCGAGAGACAGTTCTACTCTTAAAATTCTGATAAATTTGTTGTGATACAATTGCATTGACTAAGCAATTAACAAGTAACAGGGCTGAGATTGCAACCGTGGCATAAACAACAAAGCAATTTAAAGTGACAGAACTGTCAGGTGAGTGAATCTCATTTGACAGTCTTACCCAGTTTTAATATCTTACTATTTGTGTTCTGGGAATAATGTAAATGAAGCATGAGAATAGGTTTGTTGAAGTTTTTTTTTTTTCTTGCATACTTATTCATGTCATAGCTAGTCATTATGCTGAAGAATTTTAAAAGGTTACAATGAAATTATGTTTACCTTGGCTTGTACTTGTGAAAGTGAATGTGTATAACATGCAAGCTAAGGTTCAGGTACAGAACACAAACTCACCTCTTTCAAAATATGCTGTTAGGCTGTGGAATGAATGTCATAATCTATGCATGAATTTTTTTAAAACTGTGGAGCCTATTTTTGCAATGAAAAAGGCTTCAAGTCTGATATGGATATATATATGCACACACACATAGATATATATATTCAAAAAATATAGAAAACAATCTTACCCATTGTATAGGCTTCACATTGACATGTGTCACAAAACTCACAGAAAAACAAAATTTCTTTCTTGGGTTGCATTTAATATATTCACTGGAGAGTTTATTCTAACTCACTGTAGTTGTCATTTATTTTTTAATCCACTAACTATACATTCCCAGTTGCACATGCACTTTGTCTTTCAACAACTGTGTTCCCAAATAGAATTCTGGCCAATTTGAAATGGTTTTTAACTATTCCTCCACTTTACTAAAAGAGAAGATGAGAGTTTGTAGGTAAGATGACAATATAATATAATATTATATAATATAATAATGCGAACAAGAATAGGCAAATGTGCTGGCTTCACTTTTACAGCATAAAGGGGTATCCTCAGCAAGTCACCCCTCCAGGGGCAGGAGCATAAGAACATGTTGGGCCCACTGGTGAAGCACACCCTCAGGGAAGAGTTAATAATTGGCATGTGTGCCATCCACCATTTTGTGAAACCAAATACCTTCTACAATCTTCATTTTAAGAAGTAATTAAAATTATTCATTCTGTACTCAAACAAAAATGGAAGGTAGTATAAAAGAGAACACCAGGCAAAAGACAGGAGTTATTTTTCCCCTCTACCTGGGAAGCTGTTTGTCTCTTGGGTATATAAGGAGAATCCATAGAACATTTAAATAACAAATTGGCAGCTTGTCTTCAGGAATCATGATCCTAGGAGCTGTCCTCTAGTTGTTAAAACAAGTGAGCCAATGTTGTTATCCTCTGTGAAGGATGCTTTGTTTCTGCATGCTTACCTCCATTTGATAAACATCCTGATTCCTCAGAAAATAATCTTAAAAAGAGTCTTTACCTTGAAAAATTGTAAAGATTCTTAAGGCAGACTTAGTCTCCATAGTTTCCAATACATATGTCATATCACATTGTCAAAATATTTTTCTTTCCTTCAATGAAAGGAAAAGAAGATAGAGCTTGGAATTTCTTCTTCATCCGGTTTTATCACTGAAGTCCATTTCCTCTGGAATAGCAAAGTTATAGGAAGATAAAACGCTTTAGGTGAATAAAGAAAATGGTGTGGACAGCAAATCACAATACTCACAACAGCTGGCCTGCTCAGAAAGCTGTGGGACAGGTCTTCCTGCCAAACATCCTTAGACCCTCAAGATGAACTTGGCTGTGTACCAGCAAACAGGTATCTGTAGACGGCCCACAGCATTTTTGTGAGATGCAAATAATGAACGACAGCCTGTAGATACTCATACAAGCCCAGAAATGAATACGGAAAAAGTTATAAATTGTCTTTTCTGATGATACAAAACCAAGTTTTAAAAGAAACCAAAGATGATAATTGAGGCTACTTACAGACATACGGAAATTTTGAGTACGAGGTTGTATATCAGAATGTTCCTTCACACAGATGAAGCTTGGAAAGGCTTCTAGAATGGGATAGTAAAGATCGGTGTGGTCCATACCTCAAAAGGCTACAGGGATATAGACAGCCTTGATTGTAAAATCTCTCCCAATATTGTCATAGTTGCCTTTTATTTTGTCAAGGTCTAGATGAATGCACACGTAAAGAAATAGCCTATAATATTTAAATGCCTGGAAAGGAAATCTACTCCTCTACCTAGCAAATAACTTTAATTAATTGAATCTCTTTTCTTTGCTATCATTGGTATACAATTAATGGAGATTGAATTGAATTGAATATACTATCCCAGGGAGAGTCTGAAGGTCACCACTACTCTAAGCAGCTTGAATTGCTCCATGCGAAATTTATCTTGATGAGGAATATTACTGCTGCCCTTTGTAGTCATGTGGTTATTATATTGCATTGTATTGGCTAAGAGAAACCAGGTGGTTTCTCTCTCCTGTTGGTATGACTACTGAAACTCTGCTTTAAAGACAAGAGTTATAAACTAAGTAGGAGATTAAAACACATAAATCATCCATGATTTAGATTTCAGGGCATGTATAATCATATTTTAACAAATGCATTTTAATGAATAATAAGCAGAAATTTACTCAAGCGAAGACTTGAATAACAGATACCAGCACCTAATCTGAAGAAATATTTTAACAGCTTATGCTTAAAGCCTATGATCTGACTGAGAATTTTTGTGACAGTTAAATCTGGGAGGCTTTAGCACTAGTTCTTCAGAGCTATCAACAATTTTCAAAATACAAAAAGAGAAAATGTAATTCCCAACTTAAATACCATTTAAGAAGAGTATTAAATAATGACGATGGCATTAGTGATTAGAACAGCAGACTTATGTATCAGGGTATCATGATCTTGATTGAATACGTAAGCACTGAATGTTTGCCATGTGTCCTTGGAGAAGGAACATGCTAAGAGAGCAACCTGGAGATATACAGTGTATTTAATAAACGAATACTGGTGAGACTTCTGGGAAAATTCAGTGGTTGGTGTAGTTTGCCTTTGCTTCCTTCTCTTTCCCGTGTAACCCTCAGAGCATCCAAAGGCCTCAGTGCTCATATCTTTTTGTATAGGAGAAAATCAAATACAGGATCTTATTCTTGTTAGTAAAAGCACTAAGCAATTTTTCTTAGGGTATTTGTTTTCAAAAGGGTTCTTTTAGGAAAAAGAAAGCTCCAAGTAAAGGAATAAATTGTAAAGGGTGGAATTTTAGTCACCACTCAGGGAGATTTGGTAAGTGGGTAACCCAAAGGCTCCCCAGACAGGAGAAGAGTTTCTGCTGGCCAGTGCAGAATTAGAACCCAAGTGTATATTTCTCTTGACTGGGTAGAGAATCTAACAAAATCTCTCTATAATAACTTATTTCTAGGCCTTCTCCTTAATTATTAAAGGGTTAGACAATGAAGAATTAACATGAATGTGGACACAAGGAAAATTCCATCCTTGCGATTTTTAAAAATTTATTCAATGAATATTTAAGTATTTGTTTTATTTGATGTTCTAGATCAGAGGACATTGGACAACACTGGAGATTTTTGGTTATCACAGCTGTGATAGCTATGATGCTACTAGCAACTAATGAATAGAGACCAGGCTACTATTCTGCTAAATGCCCTACAATGCACAGGTCAGCCTCCCACAGAAAAAATTATTCATCCCAAAATATCAGTAGTGCTACTGTTGAGAAGCCCTGCTCAAAGAATATGACAGCAAACAAGACAAATGATTGTTTCTATATTTGTTATCCCCCAAAATCACTACAATAAAACAGTTTAAAAGTTGTCTTGTTGTCATAGTATAACCTATGAAAATCCAAAATTGGTAGGTGTATCAACACTAGATTTAGAAAAAAGTTAAAATTGTCAGCATTAACCACCTGTTTTAGCCAAATGCTATACAATGTTACATATTCGGAGGTATGTTCAGACCCCTTTCAAGTGCAATGCATATATTCCTTTCTAACTGGATCAGCACTTTTACAGGTCATTTATGGCAGAGTCCTTATGAAGTTCTGATCCCAGCACCCCATATGGCAATGGTTTTTACATTTTCTTCTAAACCCTGAATTCATAGCATGACCCTAGCTGTCATCTGTCCCAGCTACCTTCCATATAATTGTTGGCCAAATCATTCCAAATTGTAAAGCTATTTATAATGCCCTTCTTAAGTTCAAAAAACTTTCACCAACTTTAGTTATCTGTCAATTTATCCTCTGTTTCCATGATCTTTCCCTAGAAGGAAACCTGAAGCTCATACAATTTCTTTTTTATATCTAATTCAATACTTGTCCTTTGTTTCCTTGTAGGAGATCCAGGGCACTTTCTTCCAGTCATCATAGGTCAAAATTGTTCACTAGAACATAAAATAAAAGGCAGGAAGAGAATCTACAGGCAGCCTGCATTTAACTTGAGATACAGCGAAATTCTCATCAGCTGATGGCTCTCAGAGTATGTGAATAGATGATGGATATGTCATTTCTAGGTGATAGATGGCAGATAGATAGATTGATAGATAGATAGATAGATGGATAGATAGATAGATGAATGCCTTAATGGATTGTTTTTATATTTATAGAAGACATGAACGTGTTAGGGATATTGGATAGATTGTATGACAGAGTCAGGAGACAAAAGAATCTTGATAGACCAGAGATATTAAAGTAAATCTTAGGTCATAAATTTCACAGGGATAAAAAAGGGCCTTGTGCTTGACTGCAATAGGATAAGAACATTACAGCAGAGTAGTTCACAGCACAAACTCTGGAGTAAGACTATCAGGATTCAAATCCTGGCACCACCACTTATAAAAAGCTCTGTGACTAGGACACATAAGTTGACTTATTTTCTTTGTCTATAAAAAGAGTTAGTTATAGTTCCAATTTCACAAAATTGCTTCAGAATTAAATGAGTTGATATATTTAAAGCACCTAGAAAAGTGCTTGACATAAAGTTAGTGCTATGTAAGTGCAGCAATAGAGGGGGTATGATTTCAACGCAGAAATGTACAGGGAAACATAATTAGGGAAGAAGATGTTAGTCATTGATTTAACTCAATTTGAGTTAAAAATGAGATTAGTGTTCAAAATTAAATAAATAAAAGCCCCTGTGCAAGTGAGTTGCATGATAGATGAATAATAATGAGATTGAGAAGATGCCAATAGTCCTGCTTTGCTCTCTGTTAATCAAACCATATCTAGAGGATTGGTTAAAGACAAAATAAAGGGCATATGAAGGAGAGAGAGGAAATCCAAAGCCAAATCCAATGAGGAGTGATTGATTAAAAAAACAATAGGGAAGTCTGGCCTGAAAAAGAAGGATCTCACAGGAGCTGAGAAAAACATGGTGGCTTCACCAAAAACCTGAAGAATCATATGTCATGGGACTAAATTAAACCTATATTACCCCAATGGGAAAAATCAGGAGAAATGATAGGAAAGCTAAATTTGGCTCATTTTAGATAGAAAGATAGATAGATATCTAAATATATACCTGTCTATATATCAATATCTGTACATGTAAAGATGCAGGCAGAAATGAAAGTGAGCAAGCAGGAGGAGGAGAAATAAGCATTATTTAGCTTATTTAGTTGTTCACCTTAACTGCCCCACCTCCTGCCACCACCTGCCACCAATCCCAGGATGCAAACCAGGGTCCCTGGCATGTCTGTGGACTCTGCCTGGCCAGAAATGGCAGGCATAACTGCTGCTTCACCAGGTATGCTGGTTTATTATATCTTAACACAGTGTTTTAAAGAGAATTAAAGAACATTTCGGAGCTGAAGGGTCTGTTTCAAAATGCATAGCATTTATTTTCACGAACCAGTCAAGAATAGAGTTAGTAAAGAGACAGCTATCTTCCTCTGTCATGCGAGTCAGCACAAAGAGGTAGAGTTAAGGGTTGATAAGCAAGGAATGTCCAGGCGTGTCAAAGCCTGTGGAGTGGAGGTCCTCTTGGGTAGGAGTACCTCTGACCCAGCCATAGGAAAAGAAGCAATGCTGCCAGAACATGATCCAGTGTCAGAGTCCAAAGAAGCAGTGAGGCTGACAGTGAAATAATATGAACATTAGCTGACCAGACCCAAAGGAGAATAACAGAAAAATAAAGACAAGTTGCTGAAGATTCATCTCAGAAGCTGCCTCCTCCTCTGACTGGTGATTTTTCTGACCACATTCCTTGTTGGTGCTTCATAGATATTCTCTCTAACATCACCATGCTTTGTGTTCGTTTATCATTGTCTGAAATGGCTCTATTTGTATGAGTGCTTATTTTTCTGTTTTCCCTCTCAAAATGTAAGTTCCGTGAGAATAGGGAGCTTTCTTTTGTTTTCCACGGACTTCCTAGCACTTTTCACAGAGCATCTGACTTATAGTGTGTATATTCAGGAAGCATTGATTCAAAAGTAAACAAATGAGCATCCAGTTTCATAAACAATTAAAGAACCAAGGCAGCCAGAGGCAGCAGTGGTCATTAAGAGAATAAGCTGTTACTCTTTCCAGAAATAACTGCAGAGCTAATGAGTGACCACCTAGTTCATACATTCAAGCCTGCTGGTTTGGGGGCAAATGAGGTATCTGAGACAATTAAGAGTGCCCTAAGGAAGTTAAAACATTGGAGGGAGGACTCTGTCAGTTCCTATCAGGAAGACAGGATAAACTACACAGTCAGCCTTACCAGAATTGCTAGGGTCTTGTTAGAAGGCAAATTCGTCCTCTCCAATTGAGACCTACTGAACCAAAATCTCTTGGGGTAGAGTCCCGCCATCACATTTTAATACGTCTTGCCTACCAGGTTATTATTCATTCTACACTTTGAAAACATTGGGCTACATGATCTTCTGTGGCCCTTTCAATGCTCCATGAATCTACTGAAAAAAAAAAAAAAAAGAAAGAAAGAAAGCACAGGAACAGCCTCGGGGGGTAAAAGAGAATTCTTAAAAATATACCTAACCAAGAGTACTCCATAGAACATCAAAGCACCAGTAAGAATAGTAACTATCAGTTTTTAAAGGGATGTCTGTTTACTTGTTTTGCAAAAATAAAAATAAAAATCTTTCTTTTAGGAAATCTAGATTTAACAAAATAGCATAGTTCTTCCTGGCCAGAGTTCTCGGAGCCTTAATACTAATAAAAATTGTGACTCTCCAAGAAAATGGAAGTGTAATATGTTACATTTCCTTGTGTATTTGATCAAGAATTCTTATTCCATGGTGCATCTTTCAGAAGAAATGCTTTGCTGAAATCAGTTGAGGAAACACAACTAACTCAAAGATGACAAAATTCTTGAGAGTGATGTGTCTAAAATACAAGAGAGGTGTTAGTAGGATCCAAGGGTCACACTTTTGTCCATGTTGAGGTCCAGTCATCTCTGCACATTTCAGTATTCCTTTCTACCAATAAGATAGTGTCGTTCCAGTGTAAGATGGGGTTGATATTTAGGTGTCTAGAGAATTATATGCATCACTACTGATAATGTGATGAACAGATGTGCCAATAAGTCTTAGATTGTTTTCTAAATCGTGAGCAGCCTGCACATTTCTGCATATTTTTAATATCCATATAAGTGAAGAATGGAAGACAGTTTTGTTCTTCTTTTTTTTAGCTTAAAGAAGCTAAAAATGAACTCGGCTGTGATTCATTAAACAGTATTACCTGTGTCAGACGTTAGAAAATTGCATTTCAGCTGAGGACATGAAAATATGTATGAGTTACAGTGATGGTAAACAACTTTCAATTAATTTATTTAAACATTTGCGATTTTCATTTCAAAACAGAAGGAACAATATGGAATGTTGAATAAAAAAAATTAATCTGTATATATAATGCTCATTAAAATACAGGAAGAATTCAATGCTGTCTCCCCAAAAGTACCATTCAAGCTGTGTGTTAGTACAGACACCAGGAGCTTCACGGTTTCTATAAAGTATACCAAGGGGACTTAACGAACACTAATTAATCAAAGTAATATTTAGCTCCATTTCCAATTAACTCCTGCAATGAATGTTTGTAAGAGAGACTATGGATGCCTAAAGACAAGTCTATTATTTATTTAGGCATTATTTATTTATGCTTCCAACTACATCCAAAAATAATTGATTCAAACCACAATGCAAGTAACCAATACAATAAAACTGTTTGCAGAAACACAAAAAATAAATAAATAAGTCAGACAATAAATGGGAACAGAGAAGGAAAGGAGTTACAAAATAAAACCCAAGATAAAGGAAAAGAAAAACAAGAGAGGGGTTCAAAGTTTAGAATGAGAGTATTATGTATATATTTATACATTATATATATTATATATATTTATATAAATATATGTTATTTATATATTATTTATGTATTTATATATGTGACATGCTTCTTAACAGTAACACAATATTGTGCCTTAGCTGCACAATCAAAAGACTCTGAAATAGATCATTCAAGAATAAGGATAGTGTCAGCATTTGAAGTTTTTATATTCTGTATTGTCCCAAGTGCTGATCTATAGATGTGTGTCCATTGAGAGTATTCACATGGGGTTAAACCTAATATACAGAAAAAAATGGTTCCAGATACATGAAAGACAAGGTATGACTTACAGGTCAAGTAGTCTTTACAGGTAAGACAGATCATATAGGCTTACCAGGTATGTAGAGCAGGTTTGGAGAGATTTTTTGATTCCTTTGTGCACCAATTAGGGCAGTGGTTGGTTTTCTGGTGTCACTGAAGCCAAAGTGGCCTATTACATTTATTTTGCCTATTGACTGGATTAATAAAGGCTTTCACATTTGGACAATTCTCTTTCAATGTTTGTTTCTCTAGCTCTAGCAATATACTTGATATAGCAAGTTCCCAATAAATATCTCTGAATGAATCCCTATTATTCAGGTGTTTTGGTAACATGTGTTGGGAGACTCATTATTGATTCAATTAATATTTATTACAGGAATTCCACATTCCAGGCACTATGCTTGCTTTGAGGACACAATGATTAACTAGATAGACTTAGGTTCTAAGACTAACAATAAATAATTGTATAAATTGAGATCTTAATTCAAACTGTATTTTTCAAGAGGAAAAGAAAATGTGCTAGAAGAGCAAAGAGGGCAGAAGAAATTGTGTTGCCTTGGAGGATTTAACATTTTATGGACAATATTCTCAGGAATGGTGGGAAGTAGTTCACCTTAGTGCAACAAATATTTTTGAGCTTTACTATGTTATGGTTCTGGACTTGTCACTGTGGAGTACTGAGATGACTAAAATGTAACCTTTATACTTAAAAACCTCACAATCTAGTAATAAATATATTTTATACCTATAACCTAAAGAAAAAAATTAGTACCAAAGAGGCTTTCTGCCTGTAACCGAAAGAAAAACTTGTTAGCTACATAAAGGAGATATCATAAATCCACTCATAAAGTTCAATGCACAAAGCTCTGACAGTTGAAATGATAGGAGAACTTCATGAAGAAAGAGACATTTGTAATGGGCATTAAGAGACTGCATATGTGAGACAATCTAAAATGTTCATCAATGAATGAATAGAAAAAGTGCTATATAGATTAATCTATATCTATATAGCTATATCTATATATCATGGAATATTATCTACCTTATTTAAAAGCTGTGTAATCTCATATATGGAAGCTAAGGTAGTTATGCTCATAGAACTGAAGAGCATAATAGTGGTTTCCAGGACCTGGAGAGAAGGGAATATATGGAGGTGATGGACAATGAGCACAAAATTTCAGTTATGCAAGATATATCTGTTCTGGAGCTCTACTCTACAGCACAGTGCCTATAACCAACCACACTGTGTAAGAGGACACAGCTGATATTATGTGTTCTTGCTACACACATGTGAAAAGTCATGACCGTAATAATAAAGGGGCTGGGAGAAAACTTTGAGGTGATGGATGTGTCCACAGCCTTGGGGGTGATGGTTTTGTGGTGTAAATATATCCCTAAATCCACCGAGTTATATGGATTAAATGTGTAAGCTTTTTTCATATCAGTAGTTTAAAGAAAAAAAAAGAGTATCTTTGTAGAATGCTAATTGAATAAAAAGAGGAGAAAGGTATTTTGGTCGACAGATAAACAATAGGGAGATCATAAACAGACAGACTCCAGGTGCTGTAGGTAGGCATGGAGGAAGGACACCTCAGTTAATAGGGTAGATAAGGCAAGACAAGGGGCGTTATAGCCAGTTCAGGAGACAATTAGATGCCAGCCTACAAAGACTGCTCTTCCTTCAGTAGGTGATGGGAACCCACTGGAGACTTTTGATTATGGAAGTGACATGATACAAAGAGAGCTTCAAGAACCTTAAACTCTGTAGGGTGATTTTGAAAGATGTGAGACCAAAGGTAATCAGACCAGCTGGTAGTCCATACAAGAGGTAATAAGGGCTTGAACTATGACAGTGGGAATGGAGATGAGAAATTAGCAAAGAATGCAGAGCTCCGAACCCATTAGGAATCGCCCGCAGAACTGATCTGATCATAGCAGCAGTGACACCTCCATTAACTCAACTGCATCGTAATCTCCAGGAGCATAAGAACTGATTGGTCCTCGGTGACACTCGTGAAGCAAATGCAAGCTAATTCTGCCACCATCTGTGTGATAGATTCAGCTACAGAGGGCCACCCACACAGTCTTTGATTTCATTTCAAAAATCACATTCTATATCAACAGTGTAGTAGCATTTTATCCTTTTGTGCTTTTTTGCATATTCTTGAAGTTATTGAAATACATTCAACTTTTCCCACTTCTGTCTCTACTATATTCCAAGGAGCCTTTACTTTCTTCTGAACAAACTTCCTTCCCAAAAATCACAGATGCCAACTATAAATTACTGGATCCTATCTTAGAAAAAATAAAGGAATTGATGAAAATTATGTGCTCAAAGAGTAACCGTAAAGCAAAAGTATCCAAGAAACTTGGGACATCATAGTCAAGATAGAGGTATTTCTATTTAACGAAGATGGGACTTGCCAATGACATGCAATGTTACTAGAAATTTTATTACTAATAGAAAAAACAACACAGAAGGTAAACCTCCAGTGTTTAGAAATATGTGCTTGGAAGTCATATTTCCTCTTTATTTCCCTTAGCTATGACGTATGGGAAAGATGAAATGAGAATGGGAAATGTGTATTTCCCATTTCCTATTTCTCTTATGTGAAATTTTCTCTCTTTTTTTTTTTAGGATTACATGAAATGATCCTCATAAACCACATTCGCTTATTACCAAGCCTCTGACTCAAAAATGTAAGCTATGATTACTGTTTTTATTACCATCATAGTATCATCAGTTGACATCTTCCTGAAGATACTGCAACTTCTCTTCCCTCTATGGAAAAATGACGAGTATAATATCCGCCTTTTCAAGGTCAAATGCAACCCGGTGATTCAGAGGTTTCCACATGCCTCAATATATAGAATCCAAAAGTACATGTCTTTCCTTGGTGCCTAAAACAAGTCCTCTTCCTCATGACCATCCCCCTTCCTGGATCACTTAAGATTACCCAGAGATAAAACGACCAGAATCTCCTTTTCATCCTCCATACAACGGAACTTTGTTCAAAGACCATCTGTTAAACCATCATCTCACAAGCTAACAGAAAACTGAAGGTTGAGATTTTGTTTTTGTGTTAAATTTTGAAACTATTTACTTTCCATCCACTTCACATGAGATTGCTTCACCCTAAAATAACACATTTTTTATAACTTAACAAAAATTTGACACTTTTTCTGTACTTCAAAAACATGTCCTTGAATGTGTAAACAGAAACTCAAACATGCTCTATATTAACTTTTGCCAAAACATATTCTATAGAATTGTCCCTGAGGTAGCTTTTCTCAAAATAAGTCACACGAATGCAGAAAATGCTCTATTCCCTGTGACTCGCCCCTTAGAGACTCACAATGAATACCAGTAATATAAAGGCTTTTAGAATTCCCATCAAAAAGAAAGAATCTAAACTGCGTCATGGATTTTCCTTTAATAAAAAAACTTTTTAATATTACAAATAATAAATATTATGCTGATGAAATAGTGTCCTGGGAACTTTGACTTATGTAGACTTTAATCAAGGAATTGCCAGTCCTCAATTTTTTATTGAATTAAGTAAACTACTGAGAAACAGCTACAAGGTTGAAGGAAGTCGTCAGTCAGTCCTTAACTGCTGTTCTCCATTGATCTTTCAAAGGGATTGCTATTCATGAAAGTTTTGAAACAAGCAACCATGAGTAATCACAACTGAAATTAAAAGTTACTATAGTGCAGATTTTATGTTATTACTATGCACAATGTTGGGGATTACTTTTTAATCGCTGTCTTGAAATCTCAGTAGGGTCAGTAGTAGGAAACTTTCAATTTATGATATTTACATTTTGCTCTTATGATTGGAGAAAACATTTTGTGTGTATTTTGTGCCTGGCATTTGACATGTGAAAGTCTGGATAAAGAGATGCCAACAGCCTTTAATCATCACACAACTGAATGCACTAAAAGTTAATTATGAAAAGGGGTGTCAATATGAATAAAAAGCCTCCTAAAGACATCGACTTTGGATCTCTTGACCCTGGGGGAAGAGTCAAACAGACCAGTTCTCTTTCAGGCTGAGGTAAGCACAGAATTTAAGATACATTTGCTAGGAACAAATAATTCTGTTTCTGCAAACGGATTCCCCAGTCCTCTAGGGCCAGTAACTTGAAAATGGGGAAAAAAAGAACCACATGTGTTGATTTTAATAGTCTCTGTTACTGAAGCCTTGCAGCACAATGTTGAGTAAAAGGCATCTTAAAGTTTTCATCAGCTTCTAAATTAGGTCCCTCCTGAAAGTGGGACACGAGCACTTAATAGTGGGGAAATAAGTAAGAGAACTAAGTACGGGATAGAAGATAGGAACTTAGACTGTGGATGAAAATACTTTCAAACTTTAAAATTTTGAAAAAGTTTGTTGATGATTTTTTCAAAAAATATTAATAATAAATGAATGTCATGGTACTACAAATTTCTATCTTGAAAGTCAACAAGAGATGTCTAACATTCACATGTTTTAAAGTGGTATTCTCTCATGATTTGACTTACAAGATCAAACATTATGGGTTTCAATAAAAATAACAGAGAATGACATTTTGATTGATTTTCCCATGTATTCATCTTTATTCTTGAATTCTTATTCCTTTACCTTTCCAAACTTCTCTATTAAAAATATATGTTAAAGAAACCCTCCTATGTGCTGCCAAATCTCTGATTTAAAGAATAGGTTTAAATACAAAAATAGTTTAATCAACTTCCACAACAAATACACACACACACACACACACACACACACACACACACAAATGTGTCGATGCTGATTGGGAACATATTTTAAATAGCCCATTTTGTTTAACTGGCTCAGATATCTTTGCTTTAAAATAGTCTAGATTCAGTAAAATAATTAATTATATATTAACCATTCCTAAATTTTATATGACATGCTGCTGTATTTCTGTAGTATATTATATTTAGCCGGATATGTAGTATGTGATTTTGAATACATTTTTTGAACTTCTTCAGGTTGCAGATCCTTTACAGAAGATCCATGATCTCTCAGCCTGTTCAGGTTCACATAGTAGTTTTCTAAAGCTTCTGTTCGGCTTAACTTCTTACACATCTTCCTTACTACATAATGACTCCAGGCATCCTTTCTGTGCAGAAATAAAAACCGCGGTCACATTTCTTCTCTATGCACTTAGGAGCAATATCCTGTGTACACAGTTGTCCTCTCATCCTTCCCTTCAGGCTCACAGAAAAAGATGTTTCCATCTCTCTCTAAATATAATCTTTCTATTTCACACCTTCGTATCTCTTCTCATTTCTGTAGGGCATTACCAGTTCTTGTTTTTATGACTTTCTTCTTGACCCGGTACCTAAACCTTATGTCTAGTTCTTTCCCTTCATTCCCTTCAAACAACCACAACACTATATAATGCAATTTGTGGTTTAGACAGTCTCAGAGGAAAAAAATAGGGGAGGGGGGTAGGGGGGGCGTGGACAATTACTATTAAGTCTTACCAGGCTAAATGATAACAGAAATATTTTCAGCAACATTTTAAATAATTTTTTAATGAAGAAGGAAGCAGGTGGAAATGAAGGCGAGTAGGCAGGTAGGCAGGGAGAGAGAGGAGGAAGAAGTATTTATTTATTTAGTTGTTCATTTTGGCTGTTGCCCACACCCAGTCCCTGGTCCTAAACACGGGTCTTTGGACTTTACATGGACTATGTCCCAGCCTCAGATTTAATGTCTGAGACACCAAGGGACCCAAATTAAAAATAAATTTAAAATAAAAGCTTGGATCAAAGGAGGGGGTGACTCACAAAAATCTAGAAAATGTGTAACTCTTTTGTTCTGTTCCCAGAGTAATTTCATTGAAATCTGTCATAAGACATGGAAAAGAAGTCAGAGAGACAAACTTCTATTGTATTTAATCATTTTTTCAATCTTGAACAAATCACTAAACTTGCATGAGCCTCAGTCTTCACATCTGTAAAGTGAAGAGCTTCTCCAGACCTGTGTGTTTTTTAGCTGCTGGTCACAACCTAGCTAGGTGGTGAGTAGGGAGAGCTTCAAAGATATATGACCTGTGAGGTCTCACAGGGTACCAGGCTCAGTAAGACCCTATCCTTGGATTAATGATATGCTAGCACCATCTTGAATTTTAAAAAATATTTCAACCAAAAGATCCCATAGTTTCATTTTGCTTTGGGTCCTATAAAGTACCTGGTCCTGGTATTGAGATAAATGTGGGGACTGGGAACAGCATTTTTCTTAAAGAAAAGAAGAGGCAAAGGACTATCACACACATATATATTCTTTCACAGAACTTTCGTTAACCACTTTTATTTACATACATGTGCATATCTCACTACAGCAGGCAGCAGCAGACTATGCATCTATGTATGTGCATCTGGTTGTAAACAAAACCTATTTTCTGTGTGAGTTGTGGCCAGTGCTTAGGCAGCCGTTAGGGTCGCCACATCTACCACTCTAAGTTTCTATGTCTTTTGCTATCAATGAAAATAGCATAATTAAAGTGTCCTTTTCTTGGCAGAAGAAAAACCATCATCTAGTGGGAAAAAAAACCTCATGATTCCCATAAGAAGAATCAAAACCAGTTAGTATCACCTTCCTTTTGAAACACTCCTACACAGAAAGGGAAAATATATTAACTTAAACATTCTAGCTACAGAACTGTTAGATACACATATTTTTAAATCAATCAAAACCAGTATAACATAGACACACCCTGATGAAACAACGGGTTTGATCAGCTGCCTTCAGGTGGTGCCGTCCACATACATCCCAACGGTCCTGCTCTGAGCTCAGAGCAAGGGGAAACCACCAAGATGAACAACTAAATAAAATAAAGTACTTCCTCCTTTCTCTTCCTGCCTGCCTCTGCTCACCTTCACTCCAAACAAAAACAGTATCTAGCAAAAAACAGGAAAGATACAGTTATTCAGTGTTTGCAGCATGTGGAATATGTATTATCCAAAGATCATGGCATGCTAACTGGCTGCTGCTAAGTTTCACTCTCCATCTTAGCATTATTGTATCATAAATATTGATATATTATTTTGAACCCCTCGAATATTTAGAACTTCTGTTAGGTCTTCTATTTGTAAAGCTATCATTCAGCACAATTTACACAACTTGATGATAGCTATTTACTGAACCTGGGATAAGCCACAGTGTTTATCCAATAATAAGCACTTTCTAACAAAAACTATGTTGATATGAAACTTCCAGCTATATCTCAGTCATATTTTTTTTTCATATTTAGAAAGGAATCGCATTCTTTTTCTCTTAAAGAAACTACTTTTATAACCTACACTTACAAACTGTGAGCTTTCCGGATATTAAAAGCTTTTTCTAGCCAAGCAGAAATAGGATGGAGTTAAAACATTTTCCTGACACACTCTGGACTCAGAGTTCAATAGGGAAGCTGGTAAGAAAGCCCATTCAGCGGTAATATACTTTTGAGAGGATGTTCAAAAGATAAAATTATGACCCCAAGGTGAACTGCAAGCCAAGGAGGCCTCTGCTTATAATTATAGTTCCCAAACCATTTCAGTTTCAGTACATGTTAGAAGCTCCATGTACGTGAATTATTTGTCATATGGTAACCATTGCACATGCCATAATGTGTATTCTAGTTGCTCATCGCATGCACCTTGCAGATAAAATACAGTTTGGATATACAGATTCTAAGTCTGATAAATAGCCATCATTTTTCTTCAGTGGTTAAAGAAGTCATATTCATATTCTGGCTAACACAGTGCAAATGGCATTCCTGTGTCCCAGCATTAAACAACAGATCAGAGAGGAATGGCCTAGAAATAATAAAACCCATCAGTGTTACGTGTGTGTCAAGAAACTAGCTCTACAGTTATGCAAAAAGAAGTTGTGGATAAAGTTGACAGCTCACAAGTTTAGAAGCTAAAAGACCTAGCCTCAACTCTTGCTTCAACTCCGGGTACTGTTTTGTCTTAACTCCAGTCACTATTTTGTTTTCTTTTATGCTTCAGTTCCCTCATGAGCAAAGCAAAAAGGTTAACGCTTTCCCAGAGTCACCTTCCCAACTTACTCTGAGAGTTACAGAGGGACAGTATGATGTAGAGGAAGTTTTCAGACTCTGAAGTCTGCTAGTCGCAACTGCTGTGTGAACCAGGGCTACTCATCTAGTTACAGAGAAGCTCTATTTTTTTCTCCTAAGACCTAATTCACAGAATTGATAAATGAAATGATTTCTTGCATGCTGTATCTGGTACATAAACAGTGAATTGCAATTATAAATTTTAAATTACTATGGAATGTTCTGGTGGAGTAGCAGTTTGGTCAATGCCTTTGGCAGGTGTAATCCACATACATCCCAAGGACCTGGATTTGTATTGTGGGGCTGGGAGAACAACTAAGATGTACATCTAATTTGAAAATAAATGAAGTGCTTCTTCCTCCTCTCTCTTCCTGTCTGCCTGCCTCTGCTCACCTTTATTCCTGCCTGTACTGTTCCTTCAAAAAATATTTACACTAACAAAAGTGTTAGACCTTGGAATTACATGAGAAATGCTTGGGAGAGACTCTGTTTAGATATCCTGGACCATCCTAATTCTGAGGAAAATAAAGGAGGGCTTATAATTTCAATATGATCAATTTCCAATATTGGAAGTTTAGCTATAATCATAAGATGAATATACTTAGGGTGGAAAAATAAACAGCTTGATGGCCTCTCCAAACGTAATCATGTGAAACAAAGCAAACCTATAATCCTGAAAACAGGAAAAAGATAGGAATATTCATATTTTCTTAGAGTCATAGAACCGTCACTAGTCAGGTATTAGTGAGTTTGATTATCCTGTAGGACTTCTTTTTGAGCCAGTTAGGGGACAGTTATTTCCTTTCAGGTCCTCCAGCTCAGGCACATCCATACTCACACATAATATAATAACCAGAATTACTGTCAATACAGTAATACGTGAAGAAGGACCAACTGTGGTCACATATGGGATGTTCTTAACAGTCTGACAACCTGCGTTTGCCTGAACTGGAGTGGATCCTACTTCGCCAAGCACCATGAACAAAAAACTAGAGTGATGGGGACTCCAAAACCAAATGGTAGTGTTGTTTCTACATCAGTAAATGAATGGCACTGGCATATAAATGGACAAAACACCAAAGCATTGCAAGGACCCATATTTTTCACTATAGCATATAGAATTTTCATGATCTGACCTGTCCCCTTTCCAGTGTCATTTTGTACTTTTTACATTGCATTTTACATTCTGGAAATAGTCACATACTGGTATTTTATTATAAACCCTTTGTTGTTTCTGTACACCATCATTTACTTTAAAAGATAGTTTTTCTTTTAAACACATGCTGTCACTCGCTACAACCCTCGCATCAGCAGGCCTCATTTCAAACGACAAGTCCTTCAGACAATTTTCTGTAACAATGAAGTTTGATTCCGTGGCCTTCCCTAGTGTCTTCGCAAAATTTTCTGCATTGGTGCCGCCATTGTGGCTCAGGCAGCTGAGACACTGCTGTACACACCATGTAAAGCCCAAGTACCCATGTTCAAGACCCAGGGCTGGGGTGAGAAATAAATAAATAAATACATACATACATACATACATAAGAGACTTCCTCCTCTCCCTTGCTTCCTTTCTTAACAATATCTCCTTCTCTTTAAAAAAATGCATAAATTTGTACTGTATCTACTGCATAAAAAAATCTATGTATTTTTCCTCCCTTCATGGCTACAGATGGAGAAGTCTCTTAGAGCAGAGACAGAGACTGCGCACTAGTCTCCTTTGTAACTACAGCACCAGACAGTGTCTGTCTAGTTCTCTACTAGATAAATAGTCCCTGGGATTTCAGATTAATATGTGGGATTCTGGGCTTGGAGCAGATGGTTTTGGACAAACAAGCAAGAGTCAAAGGCAGGAAAAAGTAGGGTCAACAGAGAGCATCAAAGACAATTCAAAACTGATTGCTTGAGCACACAGAGCTAATCTAGAAGACAGATTCAAGAGGCTTGTCACAGAAACAGGCGGGGAGAGACGAGCGAAGAGTCTGGAATAGAGCACATGAATTATGTCAGAACTCTAGAAAAAGAACCTGAAAGGTCCTCCTTATTAGGAAGTGAGCTTCAGGAGCCTTTAAGGAGAGCAGCTCTTGTTTCAAGAACAGACAGTAGGAAAAGATACAAAGATAGTCAGATAACTATGAAGTTACCTACAAAGTTACCTAGCTGGATCCAATACATCAGTAAAACGAATACATCTAGTAAGACTAAGACAAAATGTGATTTAATGTCTCAGATGTAAACTAAAGGAGACAAATGAGAAGTTAAGACTTCTTTCTTCTATGAAACCATCCAAGAAAAAACTCAACTCAACAACACACTAAAATTATGTTACACTATTCCCCATTTTATGATAGTCAGTAAACCATGAAAACAAGTTCACAAAGTGATTCATTATATTAGCTTCAATGCCTCAGAAATTTTAGGATGAGTTATTATGTGCAGGTTTAATGTATATGCTAATAAATGGCAAATTAACTTAGAATTATATTAAACAAAAGATTACACACACACAATACACACACAGATGATATTTACAGTACCTAAAACTGCCTGATTTGTGATTGCAATAAACTTATGAAGTTATTAAAGAACCAAGGGAAAAAAGTTAACATTGAATATTCAGAACAAGGAGTAGTTTTATCCAAGGGAATATTTCATAGGCAGATGGAAGTGAATATGCAAAATTGTTCCAGTTAAGCAAATGTTCCTGATAAATTTTCAAGATAAAACATGTTTGCAGTCCAACGAAATTTGCACTCTTTTTTAATAGTCTATTGCTGGATGAATTTTAATATTTCTTAACTTATTTTATCATCCCACTCCTTTGAAACAATACTGAGTACAAAAAACTGAAATACAAGAAAAGCTTCTGGCCAGGCACTGGGTAGGAGTAGAAGTAGAATAATGATGTTTTAACAGAACTATGAAAGGATGACAGATGCACAAGGGAAAGTTCTTAAACATGTTGGAGATGAAGCCCATTAAGTCCAAAAACCTCGTGATATCCGTCTCATCACTCAGTCTGGAATTCATTATACAAATGGTTCAGTACTTCCAAGACGCATTAGAGTTCGTGCTTTAGTGTTATAGTCTCATTCCTGGAACCACACTATTGAATTTATGGATAGAATTTTTGGAAAAAAAAATTTTTGTAATTCCAAGATTAGAAAGGAAATCATGACACAGGAGTTAAAAGATAAACTCTGAAATTAAACACATTGGATTTGATTCATAGCTCTACCAAGTGTAAGACGTATGACCATGAACAGCTTGATCAGTCTCAGCGTGCTGCTGTTTCCTCACCAGTCAGATGGAGATAACATCACCTACTTCACGGAGCTGCTGTAAGAAATAAATCATAGAATGATATTAACTGCTAACACATAGCAAATCCATGGATGAGGACAAAACAAATGGCAGAACTCGTCAAACAGTGTGACATTCACAGGAATGTGGTTCTATTGCAATGACCGATAACCTCGAATCAAGAAATAATTGCACCATTAGAGAGTTTCATGACTAAAGTCAAACTCAACCAATGAAAGCAAGGGTTCTGACTTTATCTTTCAAAAAAAAATCAATGTTCCATGCCTAATAATAACAATGTAAAAGAACAAAGCTTTCGAATTAACAATAGCCAGAGAATTAACTGTTAAAACTTAATGCGCAAAAAAGGGTATTTGGAATAAGTATGCTATTTTAGTAAAACAGACGCAAGAAGTGGGTGAGCAACTGCTTTCCGAGTTGAATTACTAAGCAATCTCTCTTTAGTCATCAGAAATGTTTAACACTGACAAAATTTCTCTGATATAATAATTTTGAGATTAGAATGTGTCTTTTTACACA
Source organism: Solenodon paradoxus (assembly GCA_004363575.1). Lineage (NCBI taxonomy): Eukaryota > Metazoa > Chordata > Mammalia > Eulipotyphla > Solenodontidae > Solenodon > Solenodon paradoxus. Next base: position 2,063,770 of record RJWH01000011.1, read on the forward strand.
AGAGGAAATTGAACCCCAAAGCTAGGTACCTTAAGGTGATACAGGAGAGTGACCAGACACCGAGTCCTAGGATCAGCTACCCAACAGGAACAACGCAGTGCATTTCAAAGCCTCTCATTGACAGTGGGATGAATTTGCTCTTGTAAACCAGAGCTAGACTGTGTTCTTTGTTGTTCTTTGTGTTTGCTTAATATTTATCAATTCCTATTGAGAGTCAAGTATCCCATATAATTTTCTGATTTCAAAGATGTTTTTCTAAAGGTGGTTTGGGACTATGTGGCTAAAATAATTCCTGAATGCTCATTAGCCTTCTATTTTTATGCAAGTGTTTGAAATATTTCATAAGAATACTAAATTAAAGAATAAAATAAAAGATAGAAAGAAATTGACCACTTTCCCTAAAAAGAGAACTAATTTCAGTTGTAAAATAATATTTAATCAAATATTCCTAGAGGGTCAGACTTGACAGAGAAGATAAAAATAATTTTCGTTGCCTCTTTCTGCAAGGAAGCAAAAGGTCATTATCAAGAGAAGGGTGTCAATTGCCTTCCAAATTTAAAGCTAAAAATCAAGAAAATTATCAAGAGCTTTTAGACCAGTGTGTAGATTTGTGTTTCTAAAGGCGGTCACAGGAATATCTCCCAGTCAACATTTTTTTAAAACAAGATAGCCTTACCATTCTCCCATCAACAAGTAGAGTCTTATCTCCTCTCTCCTTGAATATTTGTGGCTCCTGTGATCTTTTTTTAAAATGAGGTAGAAGTGGTGCTGTTCTGAGACTAGGCCTTACTAGGTCCGCACAAGCACGCCATCGCGGCTTAGCAAGCTTGGGCGATCCACGCGCCATGCTGTAAGAAGGCACCAGCAGACATGTGGAGAAGACCACATGGGAAACTAAAGCTCTTGGCTGACATCCTCCACTGAGCCCTCAGAAGACAATAACAACTACCAATGGTCAGTATGTGAGCGAGGTCATTTAGACCTCTGGCCATCCTGTCACTTCCTTCAATACCACATGAAGCAGAACTGCTCAAACTCCTGACCCAGAAGCACTGAATAGATCATATGAAATGTTGTTGGTAAGTCAATGAGCTAAACTTCCAGATGTTGCCTTTTGCATATTTTTCAGGCGAGATGTCTATTCTGTGTGGTCCTGTAGCATACTGTTATTTCATTACCACAGCACTTACCATGCTCCATTGTAGTTATTTTTGTTTAGTCTTTACTTCTCACTGTGTTGCATGTAAATAAAATTCTGTATAGTAACAGATACCTGTATCAACGAGACAACATGGTATGATCCTAAGCATTTATGTAATACTCAGTTTTCAGTCCTAAGGATAATACGCGGGTTCTAGAGTATATTAGTCATGATTGAATGAAGTGAAATAGTATCTCTAGGCTTGTGTCCTCTAACCACACCTTTCTCAATTATTTCCAGGTCATTCTGGGGATGCCAGGAAGTGACTGTCGTCATACTGGTCCCTGTCACAATTCTACCGAACTTATTTTCTCTTTCCTACTTCAAGTTGCTAAAGTACCATCTCACATTATTACCACTGAAGTGCACTACAGAGGTACTCATGATGCCTGTTCATTTCTGAATATTTAAAATGTTAATATCCTAATGCCATGAATGATATTGATTAAATCAAGTCCATTTTCTTTGGTACCTTCTCATACCAAAAGATGTAGTGCTACAGTCTGAAACTATTGAAAATTCCTACCTTCGATACTCTACATACGTTTAAATTCAACAGTCTTCCCTTAGACTGAATCTTATTCTCTCATTCAGTCCCTCAATATATATTTATTTATCTAATGTCACCTTTCTGTGCCCTGGGATATAGAAGAAAAACAAGGTAGACAAGGATACGCTCATAAAACTTTCAGACAGACCAAAATCAAACACATAACAGAAGCAAGTACTAGTTGTGGTAAGTTATAAAACAGCAGAATGCTAGGAGATCACACAATGAGGGGAAGCTACCTTCATCCCTATTTTAGAAGATTAGGGCAGTAGTCTTTTGGTGGAGGTAACATTCTAGCTGACTTAAAAAATCTGAGAGAGAGCAAAGAAAATGTAAGTGAAGAAACAGTAGAAAATATTTCTAGACAAAGGAAACAATATGTCCGAAGACCTTAAAGTTAAAAACGCCTGATCTGTTGTAGGAGCTGAAAGAAAACTGAAAATATAGATGTAATGAGGTCTGAGATGAAAGAAGTTAACTCATTTAGACAAATAATTAGGGAGCAGATCATATTTGTAAACCAGGGAAGAGTTTGCAGTCACTGTGTAATGGATAGAAAATGGCAGCTAACAAAAGAATGATGTAATACTGTCTAATTTTTTAGTTATATCAGCCTGGCTACTGTGGCAAGAATAAAGGAGCATAGACTGAAGTAAGGTAAAAATGAAAGCAAATGGTTAGTCTAAGAGAATGTTGTCCTAGAACAGAGAGTAGAAGAAATAAATTACAGAGACACATATTCTAACAGTGACCCACTTCCTTGAATGAAATAGTGAATCTCAATTGTTCCTTTCATTACTCCATCCTTCATATCAACAGAACCTTAAAAGCATTTTATCAATCCTTTAGGTATGCCTGGAACTTTCTTCTAAATAGATTTTGCATCAGCTAAAACCTATGCTAAAAGTGCACATATTCTTAAGCAAAAAACTAAGCCTCTGGATTAATAAAGCTATGGGACATCATTAACTATACCAATTTTTATAAAATAAATTCAATTAATGTGTCGGGTTCAAATATGTTGTCTCTTCCACAACATTGTCTAATATAGCCAAATAAATGTAATCACACGGAGTATTTTGTGGCAGTGATGCAATTTTATCAAGCCATCCAAGCTAAGTTTCATGCTTCTTTTAGGTTAAAAGACAATCACACTAGCAATTTTGGTTTTACTCACAGGGAGTCTACTATTTGGCTGTCACTCAAAAGCTGGGGTTCTTAAGGTACAGGAGAAAGAGACAGGGGAGAAAGGATAAAGCCAGATAAGTCAGTTCTCTGAGCACAAGGCAACCCTGTTAGATTGAGTCAAGGCCGGGGACATGATCAGGCTTCAGGAGATGTCCTATAAGAGGATTCCAAAAATGAATATGAAACTAAGAGCATAAGTAATTGTTGACAATGAAAGTTATATAAGAAAGGTATTTATCTTTATAGATAATCATTTCTGCTTTTATCTACATGTACAATAAAACTGATTTAGAAAGATGTTATGCTAATGCTCTGAAAAGGCTATGTAAATTGATGAAGTTTTCTTTCTTTTCTTTGAGAAAGTCCTTGAAGATAACAAAATACCAGTAGCAATAAGAGTTCAAAATGTAGACATTGTCAAAGCCATTTAAAGAACCTCTTCACTTCAATATAAGTCACAATGCGCTTGTAAAAGTATGACATCTTGTCTAAAACATCTAATACACAGAGGTCAGGACCATTCTGTGATACCATGGCACCAGATAGCCCAATGCAATAAGCATGAAGAGGAGGTTTGAATCCACAAGACTCTGTAAAGTTTGAACAAAAGAAAGATGACACAATAGATTAGGAATATGCTTACCAAAAGATGGTAAAGGCCTTTCAATATCTGATCTAAATTGATACTAAAACATCTCTTCTGTTTTTAAAAATAATTGTGATAATAATCACAGGTGAGTTTTAAGATTGGTAATGTGCATCTGTAAACTGCTTGTGTGCCCAAAACTAACAACAGTTGCACTAGCAACCCACTAAATCATGAACTCAAGCATTGCTAGTACTTCATACATGATCATTTTGTGCATATCGGCATTGTCTTTGACTAAATTTCTTCTAGTTGCTTCCAAATGCCAGTAATGCTGGTATAATTACAAATGTTTATAGTGTATGGCACAAATATTCTTTATTCTGTGTATAAATTCAGTAAATAACCCTTCTTTCTTCCCTTCAACAATTATCCCTCTGAATTTCCAAATGGAAAACAAAAGATAACATATGTTAACCCAAAGCAAATACATTTTCTTCATCCCACTAGTACCATCTCCTCTCCCTTTCCTTCCCCCTCCTACTCCCTCTTTCTAACACACACACACACACACACAAACACAGAGAGATAAATATCATTAGTTAACAGATTCATTGCTAGAATAGTAATCAAGCTGAGACTTCATAAAACAAAGAAAAAGAATAGAAAATGCTCCTGACATGGAGATCATACACAGAAGCTAGTTAATTACCAACTCAGAAAATAATTCTTTAGTAATTATTTTCAAATCACATGCCACAATTTCTATTACTGGATTAACAAAGGAATATGTAGCTCAAAGCAAACAGGACTGTCACACTGTTTCTATCATTCTCCAAAACTTCAGATTCCTGTCTCCTTCACCTCCAGCCCCTCGAGCTTGTGTATGAACACAAACCCAGTGCCATCAAACAGCAGGTCCCTTTCCTTTTAAATAATTGGTTACATTTTATGAGATACGTTAAAAAACAAAATGACAATGTACCACATTCAAATTTAAAAATTGTAATTAATATTTTTCATGAAAATAACTTTTGTGTACTGAGCTGAAGTCCTAATCCTCGGTACCTCTAATGTGACTGTATTTGAGCACAAGGGCTTTAAAATTGCAATTAAATGAGGGCACTGGTAGGTGGGCCCTAATCCTATATAACTGGTATACTTATATAAAGAGGAAATTAGCATACACACACACACAGGAGGAAGACAATATGAAGACACAGGGAGAAGTCAACTATTTACAAACCAAAGAGTGGGGTCTCAGAATAAACCAACCCTGCTAACATTTTGATCTCGAAACTATACCCCCAAAATTGTGAGAAAATTCATTTCATTGTTTAATTCACCCAGTGATGCTAGCTGCTAATGACAGCCAGAGAAAATTAATGTAACTATGAATTTCCTATGTACATGGCAATAAGTATTTCTGAAAAACAAATACTGGCATTACTTGGAAAGATGACTTTTCTATAAACATTGCCTATATCAAATTGGATCTACAGCTACATAATTTCTTCAAAAATGAAGCTAACACATTGTGTGGTTATATAAATGCCTTATCCAGAAACCCTGGCCAAGTGTTTTCCAATCAGGATAGCCTCTGGGGACAGAAACAATCCATTCAGTAACTCCAAGCAGAGTGTCACAAGCTAGAAAAACCCAGGTCTGGGATATGGAAATAAGAAAAGAACTGGCTGTAGAGTTAGCTTCCTGGGGTGATAAAAATTTTTCTCAGGTACAGTAGAGTCTGCCTCAGATCAAAACAAGCTGTCCAGGTTAAAGTCAACTTAGCGTCTTGTCCCTGCCCCCACGATCCTGCAAAACTTCTAGCTGTTCCAGTTACATGTTTACATGTCTACCTCAATTCACTGGACCAAATTTCCTGCAGAGCAAAAACCGCATGTCTGGCATTTCGAAGGCACATGTGTTTGATAAGCTGATGAATGAATAAATGAATGACTACAGAAATAAATTAATGAAAATAAATCAAAGATTCAGGGCCTCTGAGAAAAATCCAAATAGCAGGCAACCAGCAGTACAGACAGATGAATCTCTAACAGCACATATCAGTATAATGAAGTCATCGGGCAATACATATTATTCAGTCCTTGGAGGCATTATACAATCTCATTGTAATTTAGTTCCAAGAAGATTAGACCCAGTTACTTTCAACTTTGATTATATGGTTATAACAGATCTAACAACCAGACTGAGTCAATGCTGAATCAATGAACCTCAGTCTTTCCTTCCAAGGAAAAAATTGATCCCAAAGTCCCTGGAGATGAGGAGAAAGACCTGAATTTGGAAGGTGATTTAGGAATAGAATACAGTTAAGCTCCATATGAACAAGCTATATATCTATATGGTATCTCTAGCCCTGGCACACACTAGGTCCTCAATCCGTATTTATTGACTGAATCAACTAATGCTGATTCACTTTCAAAATACACCCAAGTTAACTCAAACATGTAATACCTGCAAATTAATAAAAGCTATGCTGCAAAGAACTTTCAATAATTAGCTGATGCAGAGGAATAGGTGGCATTTAGTAAGATGAACCCAACCAGTAACATCTCTGAGTCATGCAGGGTTTGTCAGTCAGCCTCACACAGCTCCACTTACTATTTGATCTGCAGCTAGTGAGAAAGTGTGTGGGTCAAACAGCTTAATCAAGATGTGTTCTGGTGCACTCACCATGCCTGTTATTTTAATGTGAACCAAGCATTCATCATTTTAATTACATATTCACAACACCTTAGCCATCGATGTGGCAATTGAATTATTCAAAAGGTTGACTATTTGCTATTTTGACCAAGGAAAAATGTTGTAGAAAGGGAAGAGGTGAAAAGGTGGGTGGAGCTGATAACGGGGATATAAAGGGAGCTGACATTAATTAGACACATGTTACCCGTCAGCCATGGGGTTTGCTCAAAACATCTCCAATTACACAGTCCCTATAACAACCTTCTGGAGCAGGTGTAATTATCTCCATTTTATAGATGGGATAACTGAATCTCAGAGATTCCTTAAATCAACCTAGTTGAAAACAGCAATCATATTTATCTCTTGATTTTATGAGTCAGTAATCAGAGGCTAGGTTCATCAAAGAGATTTTCTGGTCTCTGCTAAGGTCCCACAAACATCTGTCATTGTAGGTCAGCTAGGAAGCTGTTGTCCTGCGGTGGGGTGGCCTGTTATCATCTGGGGAACCCTCTCCTTTAACCCTGCATGACTCTCTTTTGTGTGTGGTAAGAGGTCTGGGTTCTGAAGTACCACACAGCCACTTACTTTGTTGGCCATCTAATTTTTCTGGCCAAAGCAATTTCAAAACCAAACCTAGAATCAAGGGGTGAGGAAATAGACACCATCTCTTAACAGGAGAAGCTACAAAATCACATGGGTAGAATGGAGAGAAAATAATTCAAACATTTGATGATCAAACTACCACAGATACCAAGTGGCTTTTCTAAGATCATCCAACCAGTATTTATAAAGATAAATTTTGAACTCAAGCCTTGAGTCTTAATCTTGTACTCTGTGTTCTCTTTTTCTTCCTTAAAACAAGGTATATAACTAGATATATACTCAAAAATGCCAGGTTCCAATTCAACTGGCGTAGCTCTGTATCTCTTCACACCTTTGGAAATCTAATCCTCACTTACAATTTTGAAATCAACTAAGTTTTCATCTACAGAAGGATACTCCCAAGCTGAAGTTTTTGTTTGTTTTTTTCTAGATTGATGTCAGGCTGTGTTTCACATGCTTCAAATTGAACAACTACTTTTGAATCATGATATCTGAAAATCATTCTATAAAAAAAACAATCAACAACAAATACAAAAAGATTGAACAAACTAAGAAGTATGATTTTCATTTCATAAGAGCAGTAAAAACTCTCTGTGGGGCTCATGTTAAAATACCACCCTGGTTATAAGGGACTTCATTTAATAATGCCATACCTCTATAAAGAAGATAGAGACTAATGATATCTTTACATTAAAAAAGATATTAGGATTAGAAGAGTCTTGCTTTCTACATTGGCCCTATGCCTTATGGGCAGACTGTCTCCTTCATTGTATCTTCAGTTTTCAGATCTCTTCATGTTTCCCTTCTCAAGTAGTTTCCTTCAAAATATGTTATTCCAAGTTGAATTGTACTCAGAGTTCGACTGCTTTATCTTTTAGTACTCTTAAGAATAGCAGCTGCTTACTTAAGCAAAGTAGATTTGACTCCCAAAATAAAAACTGCAGATAGAGCAAAAAAACTTTTTTTTTTAATACTAAAATAAGTAGCCAAGTTTGCTGATTCACTACTACCCTCACAGGTTCAACAAAGAAAGACAAGCGAATCCTGCTTGCTCTGTGTTACAAGTAGAGATAATGCAAATCTAAAGCACCATAATGGCTTCTTGCCCATGAATAATACTGTAGCTCACCAATTACAGGGTTTTTCCCACATTGATAGAAGTTTTTGGAAACTCAAATTTGATTTTCTTCTATAACAGTTGCTAGCAACTGCCACAATGCTACATAAACAGTGGATTTCAAGGGTGCTTTTTGAACTCTAAAAGATACATTCTATTTTATTCCTATATACAGACAAGAGCATTGAGCAAGGTATTAAGCCATGTTCCCTAAGTCATAGAGCTGTACACAGAGAAGCCTGCTTTTGAATCCACAGTTCTCTGATCCCAGAGCCTGTATCTTCAACCTGTATACTCTCTTAAGAGTAGCCTGGGGTTCCAATTAGATGAGAAAAGAAGAGCATGATTGTATTCATTTTACATAATGAGTATTTAATTTATTGGTGTCAAACTAAACGTAACTAAACATCTATATACATATTGATGTAATCTAATTATTCCATCAAAATATAAAGTATAAATTACCCCCGTTTTCAGACAGAGGATTTGGTGGTCCTTTCATTTTGGAAGAATACAGTGCTTATTCTTTCAACTTTCAGAATAAAACATCCAACATCCAATTACCATATGTTATTCAAAGCAAATAAGTTTCCTAAGTCACTAGCTAAGAATCTGAGGATACACACACACATACACACACACACATCCTTGAACCAAGTCAAAATTTACTCTTAAAACTCACTAAAAATCTCAACAAAAGGGTGAATGAGCTATTATGGTTAGTTGTGTGCCAAAAGTCATGCATGCACTAGCCCCCACCCTTATACAGTAAGGTACGGCTTTGATATTGAAATACGTTGTCGGTTGCTTGGTTTTGTTTGGTGTCATTTCTTTTACCCAATCTTCTCTCTACCATCCAAACAGCAGCAATGGTTGCATTTGATACAGAGAAGAAAATGAGTCAAATTCATGACTTTCAAGCTCTTCTAAAGACTTTTATAAATATTTAACAGAGACAATATGCTGCAAGCTATAGTTTTCAATTACAGGAGCCAGGTGCTTAAGAAAAAAAAAATTATTCTCTTTCTTTCACCCTCATTCTTGTCCGTCCTCCCTCTCTTTCTCCTTTCCTTCTTAAATTATAATAATTTGGTTTTATCTATGAAAGAGCCAAATCCAAGGAAGTTCATGTTGAGAATGTACTCATTGACTTTGACTATAGGGTGGTTCAAATGGAGATCAAATATGGAAAGATATGAAAGCCTCATTTCCCTAGGATCATATGCATAGGTTTGAGATGAAGTGGCTCAAGATCAGGTGGAAGATTCAGTTCCCTGTCCCCTGCACCACCTCTCAGAGATTAGTTTCAGTTGGAAAAATGGTGAAATGATAGGCATGGCAACGAATCATCAGATACGGTTTGAGAGACCAGAGTATATAAGATAATCACCCAATAAATCAAATGAGAGAGAGAAAGAGAGAGATGTTACTCAGCTTTAAAAAGGGAAGATATTCCAACACGTGCTATAACAAGGGTTGTCACAGAGACAAAGTAAAATAATTATTTCCAGACACTTCCTGTCATAGCCAACTGAACCTCCAATTTTGGTTTCTGTAATCAGGACAGTTCCCTGAGAACCCTGGCAGACCTTTGTCCTTCATTTAGTGATCCTTTTTTCCCTCTTCCAGTATCAGTCTACCTGGAGATCATCATCCCTTAGAGTCACATTTCTGATCTGTGACATTCCAATATTTGAAAGCAAATACACACAAAACACATACATTATATACACACTCTTTGGATGTAAAACAGTAAAACCTGTCTGTGTTGTAAGAGCATACTGACTTATTTGATACTAATAAACATTCATGAATGGTTCAAGTTTTCTGTTTCTGAAATATGTGTAATCAGCAAGATTCATTATTTTTCCCAAGTGTGGTTTCCAGGGTACATATTTTTGAAAGTAGTATGTTATATATTAGAAAGGTATTTTAAGTTTTATCACAGAAGTCTTCTCATCTCTGCTAGAATTAAATGCAAATTCTGAAGTCCTGCAACCTTCAGTGGACATCCGTTGTTTCTGCCTTCACAGCATCTTTCCCTCTGGCACCTTGAAACAATTCCTTGATTTTCCTTCTGGGAACCATTCATATTCATCAAGACAATCCAGTCTGTTTGGTAAGGTTGATCCTATCCTTAGCGACAAGGAAAGTCCCATGAACCAGCCCAGTCAATCAATGTATGTTCTCACACAGGACATAGAAATTGGTTCAGCGATGGGCACGTGACTGAAGTCAGGTTGAGTCCAATTCTTTTTTGCTGGAACTCTTGGGAAAGAGAAGCTCTCTTAACTAGCATTGCTAAATTTGCAGGATGTAAGTCTGAAACTACTGAAACCATAGAGAGGCAGCCTAAAAATGAAGCCTGTCTAGGAAAACAGAGCCAAGAGAGAGAGTTCTCATGGACATAGTTCAATTATTGATCCTATCCAAGGGCAAACGATAGCTACAGAAGATGGCTGTATTTTTCAGTTAGAATCAGCTTTTTTCTTTTTTTTTTTTTCACTTGGGCCATTGTTAGTTGGGTTTCCATCACTTCTGACCCAACGGGTTCTGATTAATGAACTGCTCTAAATTAGGCAGCACTGTTCCCCTGGTAATAAATAGCACAGGTAGAACATTCAGGAAAAGTTAATCCATAGTACTTAGGAGAAGTCAATTCACTTTAATGAATCTAAACTTACACTCTCTATCCTAATTCTGGAGCAAAAAAAATGTCATGGGGTTAGGGAGAAAGAACCTCTTTCTTCTACAATCAAATAAATGAACCCCAACTACAGATTTCATCTTCAATTTCCTTATTGAGGGCTCACAACTTTCAAAATGATTTAAATTAAGATCCATTTTGTGAGCCTTGTGAATCATAATTAATCTTTGCAAAGCACCTGGAGATTCCAGGTTGTGAGACCAGATAAAAGACAAAGAAACATTATTAAATAATTTAACAATTATTATTCTTTCAAGGGAAAACACAAGAATGAAAATCTTTGGGGAACGTAATTAGGGAGACAATAATGAAGAGCTGATTAGAATGAAATCTTCTTGTCCCTGCAAATAAGGAAATCTTCCCAGAGCTCTCAGTGGAGGTCTGATTTGTGTTTCATATCCCTTTATCCTCCATGGACCCACTCCTTCCTTCTCCTGAGCACTAACAAACACATGGAGAGACCCCAGAGGAAGGGTCTTTGTGCACATTTGAATTAAGGGTTCTGGGGGGAACATGCGATAGTTTCCACACAATGGTGAAAATGTAATGTCATGACACACTTAAAAAAAAAAAAAAGAGTTGCCAGGCAGAGATAGACATTTTAAAAGAAGAAGCAAACAAAAAGAATATCTCACAAATATCAGTTCTGATCACTCATTAAAAACTAGAAAAAAATACATGACTGGTTCTAGACAAACTGCTTGTTGGCTGTAGATACATGGAGAACATGATTTGCTGTGATTCGGTAGATAGGTAAATGGCAGTTGTTCTGAAAAAAAAAAAAGTTTAGGTGAAAAATAAGGAAGAAAGAAGCTTCCAACGTGGCTAGTGCATCTTCTGCAGCCCCCACGTCAGGATTAATTCCTACAGTGCCACATCACTTCATATAAAGGTCAGGCTCAAGCAATAATGATGAAAGGACAGGTCATCTCCTTAGAATTAATGACTGGAGGGAAGGGATTGATGGTCTTTGGTTCTACCTCCAGCCATTAACCCCAGCCAGCCATTAATCCTCAGAAGCGCCCTGAGCCGAGGGTATCATTGCAGTTATAAACTCTAAATGAAGGAAACTTGTACAGGCTCAAACATCAGCACAAGAAATGTGACTTAATGACGAATTTTGAAAAGGATAGCCATGATAGTTGAACTACATGTGACTTGGCCAGCTTGTGTCCCTGGGCTCCTTTGAGTTAGGTTAGAACTAAAACTACAAATGATGCCAAAACTAGGCTCTGAATCTGACCGGGTTTACATATGAGCACTGTGATTGATATTCCATTATTGTCACTGTTCTTGATTAGTACAATATAATTACAAGGTTTATTGCTTATGTCAGTGAAATTACAGAGAGAAGATTAGCAGCTAGCAAAGGATTTTGCAGACATTTCCAAAGGTCTGTCCGCCCACTGATTAGCTGATGGAGTTGATATTTTGTTCCCCACCAAACTATTTGTAAAAGGGAGCTGGGCTATTCCACGTGCCTTTCTGACTGACATTTCCAGAACTATCATCCTTATGCCTGAGGTGATAATTCCCCAAATTGGGTTTGAGTGCTGGAAAAAAAAATCCCAAAGTTAATCCTCATAGGCTGTTTGAAATGCCATCTCTGCAGGGGCTCCTCTTGAAGTAGTACTTCCAGAGCGACATGAAAGGATTAAGAGGTAAATAAAGGAACTGGGCACAGTCCAAAGCCAATTCATTCAAATAGCTACTTGTAGGAAAAACAAAGAGTAAAAGTAACACCACATTGGGATTAACAGTGAGAAGTAAAATGAGTTGAGGCATAGTAAGAGCCGTAAAAAGCAATAGAAAGAAATATCCTGAACCAAAATGCAAGATGTTAGCTGGGATTGGGAAACAACTCAAAAGTAATTTAGATTCCTAACAGACACCATCAGGAGATTTCTGCTACGGTGCTAATCTCTGGTATGATTCATTTAAATCGATACATCAGACCAGCTCTGCTCTCTCAGATAAAGAACAGTAATGAATCTGCAGGTCGAGAAAGTCTCAGACAGATAATGTCTAAATATCATAACATTTTGTATGGTGTTTTCTAAATTGCTATAATTTCTAAACTTCATAGCAAGATGCATGGTAAGCATTTTTACCCCGATTTTAAAGATAAAGCAGTGATTCAATAATTGCTTGCAACTTCATAGACAGAAAATGAAAGAACCAAATGCAAACCTAAGGCTTTCTGACTCCAAAGACTTTTTGTCCTCCCCACTGCCTCTCTTGAAAATGGCACTATGATATTTCATGAGTCGAGTCAATGACTTTTCATAACACAGCTCTGAAATACATCTTCAGTCTCGTTTCCCAGGCCCCCGGATATGCTGTCCAAATGAATTTGTCCCTTCTTAACTGTGTCCTTGAGATTCCTCCCAGACCCACAGTCATCACTTACACAGACCTGGCTAACCTCAGTGTCCTTCTTCAAAACGTCTTTCCCTATATCCAGGCAAACATCACCTTTTCATCACATGAACACAGATATATCATTACTGAGGCACTGACCTTTGACAAACATTCTTGCAACATACTAGTTTGCATACGAAACATAGTCATCATGAACATAGTCATCACTTTTTTGAAATAGGGATTAATTATATTTTGTGTGTGTTCCCTATCATTACAATATCTTACTAAACCATTTGAATGAGTGTTACCATGCCCTTCCTTGTAACTATATTCTTCTGATATATCTGTAAGGTAAAAAGAAAGGCTGAACTTATAATCAAATAATGATCGCACTGAGGTCTTTTTTTTGAAGAATTTTCTGATTACATGATTTGGCCTGCATCCTTCAAAATTAATCCTGGCACTCTGACAAAACCCTGAATTCCCTGAGATTTAATAACAATGTAACCAGTGGTGTAGTCAACTATCCTTATGAAAATAGTTACAACAAGAAAGACAAGAAGTAAACTTCAGCCAAGATTTCAGAAGGTGACCAACTAGATGAATCTATGCACTTCACCAGCTAATAGAGCTAAGATCAGATTTGAGTCTAGCATTGTGTTAATCTTTCTCCTTAAAATGTCAGAATGAATCTCAATTTGAACTTGTAAAAACCACACCATCATGCAGAGACACGGAATCATAAATAACTTGTTCAGCTGTGGCTCCCTGCATGCAGTTCCCTAAATCACCATACTTGTACCAAAGTTCACCGCAGTGACTAATCGAAGTGACTTAGAAGCAGCTAACAATTGCAATATAAAGGTAAAATGATAAAACTTGCTTTGATGGGGGAAAATAGCTACTTCAGAATGATTCTTGATAGCATAATACAGACTCAGTAAGAGGTCCTGTCTTTTAATTTTACTATGTAAGGTCACAGGCCTTCTAACCCTTTAAATCATAAACATGCATTTCCAAAATGAACTCTTTCAGAAGGTATACAAGAAATACTTGCAAGGGGCATCCATTTATCTCTCAAGGGAAAAAGAGAAGATTTAATTGTTCTTTCTTCTACTTCATTGTACACACGTGGGTGAAGCTTTGTCTGAACTTTGTAGTCAATTTCACACTACCTTGCAGACCTGCAGCTCTAATGGTCTATACATGGTGCTCTCTCTTACCGATAATGCTGTAGAAGGGTCTTTTGTTGGCGGGAATGTCATTTCCTCAACTGTCTCTACTTGGAAGATAAATTGATCATTGAAGAACTTATCTTAAAACACAGTAGTTTTGTGCTACACATTTGTTTATCAATGGAAGCACAACTTCTAAGATGTATGAGGTTCCCATTAATCTAGATAATTTAAACCAAGCATAGCAATTTAGAGAAGTGGAAAGAGAGAAGCAGAAGAGGGAGGGAGGGAGAAGAAGAGGAGAAGACAGCGAGAGGAAGAAAAAAAGAGAAGGAAGAACAGAAGGAGAAGGATGGGGAGGGGGTTAGAAAAGTAAGACACAAGAAAGAGAACAGTACGATCTCACCCATCTCACACAGCTAAGATGCAGGCCACGTAAAGTCCGCATACCTGGGTTTAAGATCCATGGCTATACATTAAAAAAATTTAAAAAGATGAATATAACAGCAGGAGAAAAGTGATTAGGGTTCTAAGTTGGTATCTAAACAGCTTGTCTTTAATGGAATCACGAGGATCGAAATACTGTATCTATATGCAAAGATATCAAAATTATGTATTAATTCGATTAAATGGTTGATAAGCTTGCATGCACATATTATTGGGAGAAATGCTAATAATCCAGAGGTGTAATAGGTTGACAAATTTATTTGAAGAGTCAAGGAACTATATTAAATAAAGGATACAGGCATTTCTAAATAGTTTAACAAACTATATATTATCATGTTTTCAATATCAAAACATATAGAGCTAACCGGAAGGATACTAGCAGATAAATTAAATATATTTCTGTGAGGGATTTACTAATGCCAGCCTGGTTACCTAACCAGTCATCAGTTCTTAAGAGAAGCTAAGAATACTAATGTTTTCTGATAGAGACTCTTGTCATGTTTGTCATGGTTTGAGATTGCTGGTTCACTACTCAGCAACTTTGTTAGGGTTGACTCTCTTTTGATAAAAGAAGTAATATCCTTTTCAATGTCACATCTCATCCTCCCCGCATATTGAATTTCCTACATGAAAACTTCAAAAACAAGTTCATTTATTCACAAATTCTAAGATCTGTGCTGACTGAAATGTATGAAATTGGAGCTGCAAATGTCTCTTAAGGATATGGTAAAAGACTCGCATTCCCACTCCACATTTTTTCATCTTCCTGCACATAGCACTCCAGACTTGAAGTTAAAAGCAAGTCAGTGTCACCCACCCTACACAGAACTCCTGCATTACTTGAGAGTTGGCCCCACAGGAAATAAATCCTATTTCCTCCCTCATAGAATGAAGGAAAGTCCCAAGATGCCTTAACCCAGGCTTTCTTAGTCCCTGGTCCTCCCAGCAAACAGCAGGTATGGTATGGTTCACTGCTTAACAAATAAAGACACTGTGGCTCAGCTCCATTTTCCTGTGACTCCGTGTAAATTGAAATTGGGTCATAAGCACTGGCTCCTATAAAAAGCAGTAGGTCAAGAAAACCATTTCATAACTTAATGCAAAGAAATAGTCAAACCCAGGTTACCATGGCATTTATGAGAAAAGGGGACAAAAAGAAAAAATAGCACCAAAAGTGCAAAGTAAGATACTTGTTAAAACAGAAGAGATTCTTGTGCCAACATGTTTTCAGAGAAAAGACTTGGTATTCAAGCAAGCTTTTGCCTAAGAGAAGGAAGCACTAGAAGGCTTCTGTGAGAATACTCCCTAGGGGAGAAATATAGCCACCTAAGGCCAATCACAATTCATAGGGAAAAATTTCTTACCCTCCAACATTTTATCTGGATGAAATCAGGTGAAAATGAATATCTGAGACAGTTCTGGAGATAAAGGGGTTCAAGAAAAGACCTTTCTTGCAGCTTGCAGAAGCGAAGGTGGAGCAGATGATTTGACTAGGTCAAGCTTTGTTAATTGATGAGATGTTTCTAGGGGCCAGGCAAGGGCTGCCAATGAGTAATGCAAACTGAGTAAGGGGTGGTGGAGACCATGGCCCAAAGGCAGAATGCGTGCCTGGATTCAATTTTATAAACTGTTTAGAAAATAGATGGCTCACTACAGGCACTGGTTTAGGATCACTGGAGTACATGATTTTTCTGCAGAGGAGGAAAAATGGGCTTGAACCTAGGGTCTTTACAGAACAAGCTGAGAATTAACCCATTTCCTCCTTACAGATACCTTACTGAGTGGTTCTCTAAATCCTGATCACAGGGAATTTTCTGGCATCAATTCTCTCCCCACCTCCCTAAAGAGAAGGCTATATCCATACTATCCTACAAGTGCTTCAAAGGCTAGAATTTTGAAAAATGCTGACTACCATACTTCGTGGCCCAGTCTATGAGAGCTGAATCACTAGCCTCACTGCTCACAGAAGATCTCATATCAGGGGACCATGGAGACATGTTCTCTACTGTAAAGAAGATTCCTCTGGCACCTAGTGTATGTGACAGGTCATCTAGGGCTCTAGCAGGAGCCTCTATGAATTTGAGTAAAATAGTTTTCTCTCAGTTCTGGTCCTAGAGCATCAAGCTACTTTTTTTTTTTTTTCTTTATTACAGTCTCCTTCTTGAAACTCCTGTGCTTTGTTTTTTGGTTTTTGGTTTTTGGTTTTTTGTTTTGTTTTTTTTTCTGAATTTCTTCTTACTTCTTGGTCCTGTGAATCCCTCATGAAATGTTTTTCTTCCTCTATACATTTGGTTCCCCAGGGTTCTATCCTCAGTCTACAGCTACTGAGCAGATTTTTTTTTTCCTGCAAAAAAGGAAGGGAGATAAATTATTATAAGTCTGTATAAGTAGAAGAAAAACATCAATTCCAAGAAGCAGAGGCAGGGCTAACAAGAATCAAAGCTCGTAACAGGAAATCTGATGAATCAATGTGAGACAAAAATGTATGCAGTTCTTGGAAACAACACAAAAGATAATTGAGAACATGAAGGACTGTGTAGTCCAATATCTTTTATAAAGTTATAGTTTTAATTTCTTCATAGACTGAGTTACTATCCAAGCCAAGCATTTTACATGCATTCGTCATGCATTAAATTATCACATTGTGCAATTATCAATTCACCTCTACCAGATACAATTCCAATTTTGCTTTACAAGGGACTCAAGACTCCTGAGAGGATAAGAAACTTCACGAAGGCTTCTGGGTAGAGTGGATGAAGGAGATTTATGTCAAGATCTGGCTAAATTCAAAGACGATTTTCCATATTACAGCATGACAATATGTCTGATAGTATTAATCTTTATATCTCAATAGGTGAAATCTTTAGCAACTGATCTCGGTGATTCTAAGGGCCTTCAGTTCTCAGATTTTTCAGAGCAACAGCAATAATTGTGAAAAAAAAATGTCTTTCCCTTTTCATACTTTTACCCTTATGTCTTCTCCTATATCTCTTGTGAAATTCCCTTGCTCTTCCCCTGTGAAAAGAGTAGGTAATATTATTGGTCAAAGCAGAGAAATTTTATTGGACAAGGCTTTATATGTGATCCGATGAACTCAGTTCTTCAGTTTGATAAATTCCGATAATCTTTCTCTTTGACATTCCAGCTTCCATGTAATAAAATTCTCTGGGACTAGCTTGGTGTTTAGATGTGGGGTTGCAGGGAGTTATGGAAAGCTCGAGTTTAAAAAAGCGATTTTGGTCAAACCAAGGGAGACCTTTTTCTGGACTTGAGTATAATTTCTCAGACATGTAGATTGTTGGTAGAAAGTTACCAAGACAGACGGCAGGTGGTAAGATTTCCAAGGTCCTTAGAATGCCTATGAATGCTGGTGCCATGCTAATATATACTTTCAAATGGCATCATGGGTTTATAGGCATGTGAAAAAGGAAAACTAGATAAAATTAAGAATAAAGAACAATCATAAGCTGCTTCATTATGGATTTTCATATTGCACACTTCAATCAGGAATCAGTCAAGCTCTTTCACAGCATCCCATACCTCAATGTGGCCACAATTCAACTTTCCATGAGCGCTTTCTCCTGTGGTGCCTCTTCTCAAGGGAGACTGCTGCTTGCTTCTCCCACCACAGAGAAGAAAGGAAGCTTGGCAGGCAGCGGTGGCTTTTACTGTCTTCTCCCAACTGCCCCAGAGTCAGCAAGAGTCCGCTGAGTCTCCTGCACCACACAAAGACAGCCTGGAGGCAGACTGAGATGCAGGAGGAAGAGAGAAAGGACAGCTCAGATAGTTCTGCTACAGGTTCCAGAACTTTTAGCTTTACTGGGAAGAAGATCTCTGAAGGAAAAGGTTGCAAAAAGTGCATCCACCTGGGACAAGAGTACAGATTGCCATGAGCACTGGGCTACTGCAGTCTGAGTTCCAGTGCAGCACTAAAAAGTCCAAATACCACCAAAGAAAGTGTCTTGAAAGTGAAGCATAAGATGTGCAACAGTAAGAAGTTCTCTTTAAAATAGAATTCTGTGAGGACTCTAGTTACCTGATTTTATCAAGGCTTTACCAGGTAGGTAGGACTTAAACATTCACGATATCTACATGTAACCCAAGATGCTAACCTGGCAATTTTAAGTGCCCAAGACACAACTGATATGAAAATTCAGTTTTTGAAGTTGATGATCAGAACAAGTGTGAGGACTCTAGATGACATTTCAAAGTAAACTAGTGCAACCTCTATAGAAAACAGTATGGGGAGGCTTGAAAAATATTAAGATGCCAACTGCTGTTATCATCTAGCAATTCCACTTGTGGGTATTTATCTCAATATGACAATGCTAATCTAAAAAGATATTGCACACCTATATTCATAGAAGCACAATTCACAATAGCCAAGACTTTGAATAACTTATATACCCACCAAATAGATAACTGAATGAAAATATATGTGGTATGTATGCTCAATGGAATATTACTAAGCAATTTTTTAAAAAGATGAAATACTTCATTTTGCAATGGCTAGAACCTGAAGTGATTATGCTAAAGCATAATAAGGCAGAAAGAAATAGAAAAATATAGAATGGTTTCACTCATGTGTGAAATATAAAGTAACAAAGCAAACAAACTAACAGGACATGACAAAAATACTCTTAGACTCTGAAATCAGAACGGGTAACCAGAGAGGAGAGTGGCAGTGAAGGAGAGGAAATACAGGTATAAGGGATCAAACTGACACAGTGACTGGAACTATACTTCAGTGGTGGGTACAGTGTTATAGACACATTGATGGTAGTGTGAATCTGTTCTCTTTAAAACACACACGCATATATATATATTTCATATGTATTGTAGACTAATGAAACATTAATAAAAATATAGCAATAAATAAAATGGAATAACAGGAAAGGAAAAACAGAAAAGATATGGAGAGAATTTCTTCAAATAAAACGGTATTAAAAGCACCATTTCAACATCCCAAGGAAATGAATTTGGTAAGGAGGGCTCTCTCCCCTCTTACTTCAAGTCTGGCGAGAGAGTAAAGAAAACTACTTAAAGAATCTAAAATATGCTTCCTTGAATACAAGAACGTGTCAGATGTAAGTCAGTGGAATTCTCAGAGGAGAGGTTTACTAAAATAGCCTATGTTCCCAGGGCAGAAGGTCACATTTAAGTAGCAATTGCATAAAATCTGAAGAAGCCCAGTCAAAATGTGTCTTTTGTTTTCCTAGTGGTACCGTAACAAACTACTACCTGCCTGTTGCTTAAAGCAACAGAAATTTATTCTTTCACAGTTCTGGAAGCCAGGAGTCCAAAATCAAGGTGTCAGCTGAGTTATGTTTCCTCCAAAAGGCCTAGGGAAAATCCTTCTCTGTCATAAGGCATCCCTTGGCTTGTGAGAAATGAACTCCAATTTCTGGTTGTCTTCACATGGCTTCTCCTCTGTTTCTCTGCCCTCTATGTCTCTCTTGTAATTATATTCATCATTAAAATTGGGGCCTATTTGGATAACTCTGAATGATTAACTTCTAGAGATCTTTAACTTTATTCATCTGCAAAGGCCTTTTTCCATAGATGGTCCATTCACAGATCTAGGGGTGAGGACATGGACTCATCATTTATAGGTTAACCACTCAACATTGGCCCATATAAAGACCCTAGAAGAGCAAAATCTAGCTTGATTTTTAAAAGATTTTGACAAGAGAGCTTTAGTCAAGTGTGAAGAGACAATAATAGAATGTTTTTACAGAAGGGTAACTAGAAAATCAAGTAGATGGAAAATCAGAAGTAGGTAACTGGAAAGAAGATTGCTGACTGTGTTGAAGGAGTGATAAGGGATTGGCTCCTATGTAGAGCTTCAAAAAACCCTCACAGAATCACCCAGGAGAGAAAGCATCAACCTAAAGCATCAATCAGATTAACCAAAGAGTGGAAACAACACGTTGGTAAGGACTTGGAGGATCATGATGCACACACAGTTGGTGCAAGTGTAAATTGGTTCAGCCATTATGGAAAGCAGTATGGAGATTACTGAAAAAATATTAAGGATAGACATTTTGTTTTATCTTTTCCTACTTCTGGGTACTTACCCCATCCCCAAGTCACAAAAAAACACTAATTGTACCCCCTTGTTTATTGCAACATTATTTATAGTAGCCGAGCTGGAAACAACATAAATACCTATTATCAGATGAGTGGCTAAATAAACATAACAGAATGCAACTCAGCTATTTTGTAAAAGATGAAATCCAGCCATTTTTGACAACATGGATGGACTTTAGAGAAATAAGTCAGAAACAGAAAAGACAAACAAATATCATATGATATTTATTTTTATACAGATGTGGTATAAAGAAAAAAACAAACATATTAATGAGCCAAATAAACCAACAGACTTTTATTCTATAAGACCAAATTGGTGATTACCAGGAGGGAAGGGAGGAGAATTGGCAAATCTAATACAGAGGGTCATTAATATGATGAAAGATGAAACTGAACTGTTACTGATGAATATATGCAGCTGCTGATTTTCAATGATATATATCTTAACTGTGTTACTTAAGTAAAATGTTTAAAAAAGAAAATTATATTAAATTCATGAATAAATATGTTAGTAAGTAAAAATACCAGACAGACAGGCCAGCAAGAACAAAGTCAGTTCACTAACATCCTCCCTTTCTTCAAATCTGTCCTGTGTGACCAGAATCTGCAGGAAAGCTAGGAGGAAGGAATTGGGAGTGATGGAGAGAACCAAACACACTACCTTCTCTATATACAAAGATATGTATCAGCTGACTCTCTTGAGAAAGGGCTCAGGAGCCTCACTTTTGAATGAGGATTGAATCAATGTGTGAGATAAGACATTCTAACCTTTAAGCCATGACTGTGTTTTCCATTTTTAATTCAACGAAAATTTTATATAATTGAAAAATATTCAGAGAAATGTTGGGATTGCCTAAAATCTCATCCAGAGAAACAGCAAGACCTTTCTGACTGAATGCATTAAAAAAAAAAAAAAAAAAAGGAAAACTTTAAAAAAAAAAAAAGAGTTTTGACTATTTTCTTCATTGATCAGGGTACTAGTTATACTTATAAAACAATAACTGAAAGAATTCCTTAACTCAGCACTTTATTGAGATTTAAAAAAAATGGTATTGAATCACTATTTGTTAAAAATTATTGCCCCACAATTTGGAAAAAAGGAAATGAGAATTAAATTCGGTTTACTCCACACATCAACAGACACTTGAATTCTAAAGGATAGCCAATGGATTCTAACGTCAATTTCCATTCATTCCCATAGGAAAGATACCCCTTAATCGATGTTTTGGAAAATATAGTTAGACTTCATCCTGGAACCCCTGCTCTTTGTCACAGGCCATCACTACGCAGCACTGCAAGTACTAAAGATGATCTATACTGGACACTCTGTCTTGGTTCTGGTTCCCTAAGACTATCTTCCTTCATACATTTAACTGAGCAAATGTTTAAACAATCTTTGTCAAACAATTTCAAAAAATACATTTTTCCCTTCTAATACCCTGCAAAAGGCAAATTAGGGCTGCTGTTCTTTAGCCCTGGGCGATCTGTGTTGAGTGCATTTCTCCACAGTTACTTTACCAGTGCAATTCTCTCTATGGGGGTCAGTATTCTTCCACATGCTGTGGTAAGAAAAAGTGAGCTTAAAATGCATTTTTGCAGAAATAATCACTTTTATTTTGAATGGAATCTTAAAATACTTCCTCCGTTATGCTAAAATGTGAATACCATAATTTCTACCCAAGAAATATGCCCCTGGCAGAAGCTTAACCCAGAAGCTCAAGAGAATGTTCCTGCAGTAACTTTCTGCCCAGTATCACGACATTAAAATTTTTAAATAACCGTGAGAATTCAAATAATGAACAACTACCTATATATTCACGTATACAAATAAAATCAACAACATCATTTCACAGACTAACTACCTAGTTTCAAAGAATTGCTGTAAATTCAAAACAAAGTTAGGGGATATAGAAAATATGAAATATAAACACATGGGAAGTTTTACTTCAATAGTCCTTTAAAAGTATATTAAAAAAAACATTCCTCTGAATCTTAAAATATGGGGTCCTGATAAAATTACATTTGATATGAAAAAAAGTAAAATTCAACTATTTCTTAATTGAGTTACTATAAAATGAATCAAGAATATCAATTTGTCAATGAATCAATAATTATTTATTTTTAAATACCACCTGTATAGATGGAGTCTATTTAGCATAACTTTGACACTTTATACATAGTACTCTGATAATCTCTCAGTGTCTGTACAAAAACAAGATTGTGTCCTCTTTTACCTTTAAAAATTAAATTAGCCAGCCATTCTAAAGTGTATTATTCCTCAAGAACATACAAAGAACTTAAAATGTTCTGTTTTATGTGATCTTCCCAGTCACCCAAGGAAGTGAGGCTCCCAAATTCATACAAGCAAACAGGGGTAGAAGCACAAAAGATTTCTCCTTTCCTCCTAAATCTGGTCAAGGGCAGCTTCGTTCACTGCTCAATTTACTAAACCATTACCTCTTGGAAAAAGAAGGAGGCATTAATTTATTTTTAAGGAAAGTGATTATTTCTCCAAAGGAAAATTAATTACCCTCCAAGTAGCACCATCTGTTTTAATGTTTTCAATACTAAACTTTGAAGACAAACAGTAACTTCAAAATGTGCCACTAGCAGGACCCAGTTGACCTTTGTCTTTAGGGAGGGACAGCGGAATCATCCTGCATCTAGATACTGAGTGTGAGAAAGAAATTAGAATTTTATTGGTGAACTTAATATAGTATAAATAGTGGTTGATTTATAATTACACATATTTGAAACATATATAAGATTATAAATCAATGTTATTAAAATAAAAATAAATTGAATATGAAAGTTATGGTGCATGTAGATCAGGAAGCTGCCCCAGAACCTATGAAAAGACGTCCCAGGATACCGCCTAACAACATTTATATCTTGAGGTCAAAATACTACAGAACTGAATGACCTACATATACCGTGATACTGCAGGGATGTCACAAACAGAAGAGAAAGGTGTTATAATGACAACAGATTTCAGAAAAGCAACTTGTAAGATGTTCTCAATTTATAGGAAAAAAATATTTACCAACAAACTTTCATTATGTAATTGCTACATGAAATCATGCTACAGTGCTATAATAGTTATCAGAAAAATGCCTAAGAAGCTCATAAGCTACTGAGAGAGACAGGCAGTTAAATAACAAACTATGTGATAAATCCTGGCATGGAACTGGGTATGTGATGCATGCGCACCTTCCAACCAACAACAATAGTATTAGTTTCCATGTATTGAACAGCTGCTATATATTCATTCCTCTGCTAGGCACTCTCCATCTGGCCCTCTAATCAATCCTATGACATAATAATTACTATTGTATTTCACAGATGTGAAAATAATGGCTCCGAGAGGTTAATATGTTCAAGACTAGTTCCAACTTGTACATGTTCTGCTATAATTTAAACTTCTACTGCTACTTAAAAGGGTACAGGGAGATACCTGAAAACAGATGATTACAACCTGAGTAAAAACTGGCCCCAATCATGTTTGCTATTCTTACAGAGAGCTGATATTGGACCATAGATATGCCTAATTTCCTGGTTCTTAACCTCCAAAATCGATACAAATCTTTCAGGAGTCTGACATTTTTAATATTTCTAATAAACTTTTTCCATGGAATAATTTCAAATATATAGAAAAGTTGCAAAGATAGCATAATGAATTCCAGTATGCTCTTTCCTCAGGTACAGTTTCAACTAATGTTATCATTTTATATTTATCAAATTTAAAGCCTCAACACTGGTGTATCATTATTAACTCAGCCCAGACTTCATTCCTTTTTCTCCAGTTTCTCCATTATCCTTTTTTCTGTGCCAGGCTCCCACCCAGGATATCACATTGCATTTAGTTGTCCTGTCTCCTAGGCAAATCTGGCAGTTTCTTTAGACTTCCCTTATTTTTTATGATCCTAACAGTTTTGAGGAGGATGTCAGATATTTTGTAGAATGTGCCTCAACTTTGAATAATCTCTTGATGTAAATCCCTGCATTAGCTCAATATGAACCCCATCAGTGTACTTTGTGTATTACCTAGCTCCAAAGACCCCTGAGAAGGAAAGCAGGCTGAAATACACTAAAAAATAACATGGGATGGAGGGGGTTCATGAGGTAAAATGTGTAAAGGGAATTAAGAGAGAATTACGTCTCAAAACTTAACTTTTATGGAGACAGGTGACAACTGGACTTAACTGTGGCAAGCATTTCACAATGCATACAAATATTAAATCATTAGATTATACATGTGAAACCCATATAAAATTATATATGAGATGCTACTCAACAAAAAATAAAATGTTGAGTAACTATTAGTTTTGCAAAAAAAAACACCAACCACAAAAAGAAATAACATTTTTATAGAAGTTAAGCATGGTGAAACTTTCTGGAGTGATAGAAATGCTCTGCATCATGATAGTGGGTGCATACACCCATGCCCAGGTTTTCTTCAGCAATCCCAGTAATTCCCAAACTCTGTGTGCACATGTTGGACTTGAACAAGTGAGTGAATACACTGAAGAAAATGGGAGGCATAGTCCTCAATGTGAAGAAACGGAGTTAGAAATAAAGAGGAGGGAAAGAAGAACCACGTACCTACAGAAGTTTCTGAATTCAGACAGCAAACTGAGGTCAAATAGTCAGAACTCTCAGGTCAGATTCCACCTTTATTCGGTCCTGCTTGAAGCTCGCAGCCTATTTTGTTTGTTTTTGTTGACTGATAATTAATACTAAAAGGTGACCCTGGGCTTTTGCTGAGCAACAGGGTGGGTTTCAGTATGCAACGAAAAGCATGCCTCCCAGTCTGAAAACCAGCATTGGCCATTTGCCCGGTACCTGCCGCCCTTTCTAGGCAAGCCATGAGCTCTCCTATTTACCCATGTTCTCTGCTTACACCCACTCCTTTCTTTATTTGGGTTCTTGCCTGTCTTTGGTCAGTCACTTGGTTAACATCTAGGAAAAACTTAAAAATTACTAAATAGTAAAACTTCAACTAAATGAGAAATTTGCCCTTAAATGAGATAATATTGAGAGAACAGTGATAATCCTCGTGAAGAGAGGGAAGAAGCCAACCCAAGATATACCCAGATCAGCACTGAAATCTTTCCCTAGATATAAATATCCTTGAGCGTTCGATGTGTACATGTTTCCATTTTCCTTGGCCTTTGCCTGAACTCAGAAAAAACCTCATCAAGAAACTAACAAAAAAGATAAAGCAAACAAGTATTTGTGTACCATCCATCCTTGCTCAGGAAGGAACATACCTGAAGAAAAAAATATTTCCCCACTCAAGCGGTTGTAAATGTGCAGAGTGAAAAGGGTTTATAATAAAGTTATGTTGCTTCTCTGCTCTTTAAGAATCAGTAGGGATGGATTTTTTGTGACTCCCACTGTTAAACCACTACCCACCTGCCCCCAGAGACAGGTCACATGCTAACTGAGGTCTAATTTTTAAAGAGCTCTCACTTGTTTTCTCACAAGTCAGAAATTCCCTGCTGTATAACCACCCTGGAATAAATGCTATGCAAGAGATAGAATAAAGGATGATTTTATACCAGATGCCAAGGAGGATGAATTCTGATAAAGGAAAAATGAAAAGAATGAGTAAGGAATGAGTAGATGCTCGAGTCTTGCCTAAATCCTGTGGGGTAAGGTGACCTCAACTCACATCTCAGCTACACATTTATTACTAATTCTCTGTAACAGGTATAACCAAAGACTTATGAGCCTTACCAAAAGTCGAAAATTTCTACATTTCTAACCATCTGCTTTCAAACATCTCTGTGCACCCTCCTATGTTTAAGTCTGAGGTGTTTGAAATGAAGCACACTAGCAATCTCTAATGATCTACCACATTTGTATCACCATCCAGCCCATCCAATCATTCCAATATGAACCCAGTACTGAGCCTCAAGAGGCTCACATTAATGCAATTAAGTAGTTAATTTTTCTAGGATGTGCACAGTTGTAGCTATTAATATTCACACAGTCCTCATACTGCAGTGCCCAGAAAAATCAAAGCACCCATACCTACAAAAATGTCAAGAAGCTAAAACTGAAAGCACAGAGAAAAATGCCACCAGCTGTAGACAGTAAAATCTATTCTACCTGACTAGCTACATGTCAAAGAATCAATGCCTGTCCCGAGAGATGAACATGAACTAGTGCGTGAAAGAGCTGCGCGTTCAAGATTATTAAGATTGCTAAGTGATAATTCACGTAACGCTGAACCCAGAGTTACAGTTGTTCTTTCCTCCCAACACTCCCAACACATGGAAAGGGACTTTGTCCTTGACTTGCAAGTTCTAATCTCTGCTCCTGTGCAGTAAATGTACTTGTACCCAGCATTATTTCACTCTTCTAATGAGTACTGCATTAAGTAAGATACAATAGAAATGTAAAGCAGATCATTAAGCCTGCCTTCAAGAAGCATACTTACTTGTGGTAAAACTGGCAATTACAGTTTAGGGAACTCTGACAGAGATAGAAGAGGAAAGGTCATTTCAGAAAGGATTAGAACAGAGGAATTATTTGCCTTTTAGAATGATTCATGAACAAAGACCTATATGAACTATATGAACAAAGAAGGTGGCAGGAGATAAGGCTGGAGAAGCAGCCATGAACTTCATCATAACGAGTTATAAATATGAAGATAAACATATTGGCCCTATTGTGAAACCAAAGAAGAGATTAGTATGGAGTAAAACTTTAATGGACGTCACCCCTCATGGCTCAGCACCTGGAGCTTAGACTAGCATAGCCCAAGGACCCAGATTTGTGACCTGGGGTCAGGGGGAACAACCAGAAATGAATAAATAAGTAGAAGTGCTTCTTTCTTTCTCTTTTCTGCTGATCTGACTTCATTCCTGCAGGCCTGCCATACTCAAAGAAACAAAAAAACTCTCATAGGAGGACAGCAGTTCTAAAAGCAGGAAAGATAACTTAGAAGGTAATCAAACAAAGAAGCTGTAGTAGGGAAAATGTGGTAGAATGATCATGGAAGTAAGTTCACAGATAACAGGATTTGACTGATTGGATAAGACAGTGCTGCATAGGAAGAGTCAAAAATAATGGCAAGCTCAATGTTTCCAATAAGTAAAGGTACCATTTATGTGGAGAGACATAGGCTTGGAGGTGAGGGTGCAGTGGTGAAAGAGGAGAGAATTAGAGGTATAGGACATAGAAATGCAAATACTCAATAGGCAGCAGAAGGTTTTGTTAACATAGACCTTTGCTGTTAAAAATGACAGATTTCGATCATATTAACTTTAACAAAGAGCAGACTTTATTATAAAGGCACTGGGCTAGCGATATAACTGTACCTCAACAACATGGGATTTCAGAGACCAAATGTCTTTAGGACTCTATTGAAATTTCTTAACTTTGTGCCTCCCTCAACCGCTCATTTATAAAATTATCGTTATTATTATCGAGATGTAATTCACATAAACTTTACCATATCTTATTTACAGACTTACTGTCTCTGCTCATACTATCTATATGAGATTATACACAATTACCAGAACTTCCAAGCTTTATACCCTACAAATAGAGGCAGTAACTAAAATGTTTACCATCCAAACAGAACTGATGGGATCCTCCATGACACTGATGTATTTGACCTGTACAACAATCTGACCTTCAGTCTCAAAACCAAAAATCTCAGGACACATATTTATTGGCCAAGTTTTGGTCAAGCACCAATCCCTG
Source organism: Solenodon paradoxus (assembly GCA_004363575.1). Classification (NCBI taxonomy): domain Eukaryota; kingdom Metazoa; phylum Chordata; class Mammalia; order Eulipotyphla; family Solenodontidae; genus Solenodon; species Solenodon paradoxus. The sequence goes on from RJWH01000011.1 coordinate 2,092,217, forward strand.
GACAGGTTAATTGTGGGTACAGAAAAGAGTTACATGGTAGCATGAAGTCAACAAATGGATAGAAAGGGAGGACCTCCTAGAAAATGGGTCTTCATTAAATGACCCTTGTGGTTTCACTACAGACATCTCAGTCTGAGCTGAGGAGAGAGGTCTGTTTTGGAGAGTCATCGTCATGGATGGTAACAATGTCATAGGAAGAGATGGAGATCATATAGGGAAAATGTGTGTAGGTAGCAGAGAAGGTCAAAGGAAAAGAACTTTAAGGTCTATTATCAATAATAATGGGCACAGAAAAAAAGTTTCTTTAATGGAGACTAAATAGGAATAACCAAAAGGATAGGAAGCAGACTAAAGGAAGAATATGCGAAGAATACATTGTTATGAAGTCAAAAGAAGAAGAAAGGGGTTCAGGATGAGGATCTGTATAAATTGTTTCAAAGAATCAAATATGCTTTAAATTAGCAAGAAGCTACCTTTGGAAGCTAAAATAAGAATTTGAATAGACATTTCAATAGACAACATTGTCGAAGGGAGAGATGTGAGTGGAAATAAAGTTGTGACAGTGCAACCATCGCACCTCAGAAGGAAGTTCCCCTAATGCATATATTGCTTTTGTGAACATGACTAGTGAAATTTTCCACATCTCCATGATTACTTACAATTTTCGACACATTTAATCATGAATTCTGGTTCTGTCCCATGTTTTATGCAAATAAGAGCTGCTCAGATTCATGCTCATCATGAATACCATTGTTTTTTCTGCCAAGGCAATATAATATCTAGGCAACATATAGGTGTAGCAAAATCATAAAATGTCCATTAACAAAATCATACTTCATATAATTCTTAGCGTTACAATTTCCAATGCATTTATATCTCATTTGATAAGCTGTTTCTAAGAAGACAAGAACTTCTTCCTTCTAAACAACCTAAGTTACCCTAAATGCCACGAGGTATTCCTCCGACATTCAATCAACTGACAAGATAAGATCCCTCAATACACAACAACTATTGAGGTCTAAATAGAGTTTGGTATAAACTGTTTACTCAGAGAATGCTGACATTTTCTCAAGTAACAAACTTCTGTTTCTATGCAACAAGTCAAATAGACCAAAATATGCTTTGGGGATTTTAAATTTCAGAATTTGACTCCTCAATACTGTTTATGGCCTGGTGACTTTTAACTTTATAAGCCCTTTCACTTTTTCTTGACTGCAGAATTAAACTTATTTGATAATTTTTAAGTCAAAATAATACACATCTGGAATAAGAAAAAAACAAGTTAAAAAAACAAAAATCTTCCCCAGTGTACCACATAAAGTCAGTTTACCCAAAACCAGAATATCCGAATCTCCTAATCGAGTCTGAAAACATTCTGAGACTAGAAGACTGGAAGTCATGAGTAATTTGAAAAGATGCTTTCTCCAAAGTCACAGCAAAGTTCTATCAGCTCAGTAACAATTCATTTACCCTTTTAGTGTGGGCCTAATAAGCAAATGCTTAGATGTTCAATTTTCTACTGCTTCGAAAGTGACAGCATCTACAAGTAACAGAAATTTCTGCCTGGATCAAGTTATTTTGTTAGTAGCTAACTTTTTTAGATCATCAAGTTAACCTTAATGTAATAGATTGGAGACATTTTACCTAAGACTAAAAATGTCATACATACATACACACATCTTCTTACATAACTTCTCATGTTAAAAATAATATATTTAAATCTAGATTATTAATTATACTGATTAATTTTTCAAGGTTTAGATATTAGAAAAAAATCCATCCTCAACCTAGTCAAGTGACTTGAATAGGAATAACAGCATATTGTTGAGTTAACAAGAAAATATTTCATATTATCCCTCTCATAGGGGGTATCTAGAGACACCAGGAAAATAACTGAACTAAATCAAACAACCATAGACATTTAGCCCCCTTCCCACCACCAAAAAAAGGCAAATCAGTGGGCGCAGGAAGAGATGAAAGAGGGGAGGGGGCAAAGGGGGCAAAGGGGATTAAGTGTATAGTGAAGGAAAAAAGGAAAAAGTGACAAATTTACTATATTATATGCAGATGTAAAGTAGCTATCATGTATACCTGAAACTACCTAATGTTATAATTCAATAAAATCAATTAAAAATAAAAGGAAGAGAAGAAGGGGCAGAGTTTTAAGTATATACTCCAACAAGCAGGATTGAGACTTGGGTCTACACAAAACACTCTGTAATCAGATATTTTCTAAAAGTTAGTTGAACATAAAGGCTACTAAACATTTGAAGATTTGGAGTTAAAGTTGAGTCACTGAGGTAAACAGAATGATTTTTTTGCTTTTTCATAAATGGTATGTGTGCTTCCAGCTTCTGCAGGTGTCCAATATTCCTCTGCCCTATAGACTACATCCCAGAGGCATAAACAATACATTCCAGGTAAGGACCGTGGGAAATTTATTATTTTAGTAGTGACAATGCATCTCAATTTAATTTAAGCTACTATCCCTAAAAACATACATAGCATGCAGCAAAGAATTTCCCTCTCTGCAGTCCTTGGGCATTGCTAAGAAGGTGAGAACCTAACACCTGAAACATGCCCATAGGGTATATAGGTCAGAAAAGTTGAGTCAGTCCCATAGGGATGAAATGAGTGCAAGGTTACATGAGTTTTTCCTAGTGAACACACAGGGATTTAACACAGTCAGCAGCCCTGAGACTACATGAGAAAAACTAGGCTATGGCGTGGCTGGGAGTAGGGTGGGAGAAAGAAGATAAGGTCAGAAGACAAAGAAAAAAGATCTTCCTCATCAGCGTCCTGGAAAAGCCCCACAGATGCATAAAAACTAGTGTGTGCCCTGAGTTACCTATCAGGGACACAGGATGATTCACAGAAGACTTGCATTTGCATCAGCTGAACTGGGTAAGCAAAGACACAGAAGTAGGGTAATTTCAAAGAGATCAAGCAGGATAAATGTGTTACTACGGAAGGTATGTGAAGTATCTTCTTAGTGGTTGATAAGCAAATCATTACCAAATTTCAAAGATGCCGGGATGACTCACTCACACTAGTGGAGAGTCAATGAGTATTTAAGAAGAGTACTATCACAGGAGTCACAGATGCTTAAAGACTGTGGTGGCAGCATATTTGAGGATAAAAGAAGTTCATTTTAGTATATGACAAATTGAGAGTGGATTCGAAGAGAGCTTTCACAGCCTTAAAAAAATACCTTTATGACAAAAGTTTCGATAAGAGCTTCTAAGGTTTTCAGCAATCTGTTTCCACTTGGGCCAAATATAAACACTGGTTCTAGTCTACTTAAGTCTACCTCTTCAGTCTGCTCAGGCAAAAATCAACTCAACTGAAAGGAAAAAAAAAGATAAATTGTCTACTTGACTGAATTGACCAATCAATTAATTCAAAATAGTCGATGAAGGAGCACCTACCACTCAATCTAGAGACATATCTCTTCAGTGGTGTAAAAGAAGGGTCAAGACCTCTTCCCCCAAGGTTACTGTTCTAAAGGATGAAATAATGCTTTTATCAAACAATTAGATCTCTCAGCAAAATCAATTACTGATTGTGTCCCAGATTTCTAAGAGAACAGCATCATGAAAAGTGGTCTTTTGTAAGTTGTCAAGGGCAAGGACACAATGGCTTAAAACCTTTTTTGATAACCAGAGTGGTCATTAATGCATGCTTCACAAATTGAAATTCTTTGATTTTTTTTTTTTTAAGGAAATGAAAACTTACAACGAAGAGACTACTTATTTTTCAGATAAATGCATCCATTTAATGATTCAGGAAAAGGTTCTACATATTATTTTTCAAAAAGTTGGTAGCATGAGTGATTCTTCTGCCTTATATTTCCTGTTTCTTATAAGCAACAGGGTTTTAAAATATCACATTTCCAGTTACAAAAATCCTTACTGCTAGTTTGAGGAGGCATGTATTTCTCTGACTTTAGAAGGACAGAGGGCAATGGAAGCAGGGTATACGAAACATCTAATTCCTAAACAGTAAAAAAATATTTCTTTCTTATTAATATAAAAAGAAGACTTGGGCATGAACTTATGATCCTCCTTATTCTTTGTAGCAATTTAATTTTTTAGGCATAACGGATAATCTTCTATTTTTCTTTTGTCCAGGTAATTGAAAGTGTGAAGTGTGCTTCAATTGAGTGATTCCCAATAGGAAGAAAACCTTGTTCTGCTAAGCTTGTTATGAATTTGATGTTAAATGCTACAGTTCTGGAGTGAAATTGCTCCTTTAATTAATGGTTTCCATTTCAAAACTAGAAAATAATGGGAATTTAAAGTCACGACTGCTTTTGAAGGATTGATGCTTTAGAAAGGCAATGGAAAGAATAAGGTTTAACAAAGTAAGGAGGATCTCAACGTGTTTTGTTTTAGTCAACAGAAAACATTGTTTTAGAAAAGGAAAAGTGATGTCTTTAAGCAATTCTTAGACTCCATAATTTACCAAGCCCACTACAGGCCCCAACATTCTCTCATGTTATACTCAGTCACTCCACGTATATTTTTATTTAGTGTCTGTTATTAAAGGCATTTTAGCTTTCTGCTTCTGAAATTCTCTCGGTTAAGGGTTTGAGCCAATTTAATCCACATAATCGTCTCTCCAAAAATTTATTTCACCAGTCTGATTATCTGAGTACTAAAAGAGAAGTACTACAAGAAAAGATTGAGCTGTCTTTTTAAGTTACTTTATTAGGAGCATTTCATTTTATGTGTCTGTGTGTGAACTGAGAGGATAGATTTTTCTTCTCTTGCCTCTCCATTGCTAGTAGATGCTTTGTCAACCTCCAGATAAAGTTGAAAGCATAGTCGTTACTGTGTGTATTTTTTTGAATAATGTTTATACACATACCTATTTGTGCTATTTCTTTAAGCAGATATAGATGAGTAGGCTATCCAGTTTCTGAAGTTTATGAAGCCTTAGAACATAAATGGAGTTATACAAACCTACAGGAATTAGTTACAAAAATTATCAAAAATGAGTTGATGTAATTAACCCTAAACCGTCAAATCCAGGAGATCAAAATTTCCTTGAGAACACTGGCTACTTCTAAGGGTTCAATGGTGCATGCTCTTGCCTGGCCCCAAGTTTTTCTCTAAGTGGGTATTAAACAAATAGTGTTAAAAAGAAAACTGACAGAATCAATGAATGAGCAGAGCCTTTTTCTGCTGTGCTTCTGGAGCAACCATTGAAAATGAGCAGTGCTGCAAACTAAACTCCACGGCTAAATATTCTGTGGTTCGATTCTCTTTGGCAAAGCAATATTTTTGGTTTTGATTTTTAGGTGACATGCATTCTCAAGTTCTTTATCGACTTCATACTCCCTATTATTGCGAAACTCAATAGCTTTCCCCAATTGGCTTACCTACCTGTTCTCTCATTTAAGTTTGTGATCCCTGATTATATGCTCTCTAAATTTTCCTTAACATTCTTATTTTTTAAAAGTAAAATGAAATTGAACTGCATTCTTATTGAGAAAGACAGAAATTTTCTATTTCTAATAATACAGCAGAAAAAAATAAAATAGAAACACTAATAAACACAATATTTTATAAATTCAAAAGAATGAATACCAGACATAAAGTATTACCTTTTCTTTAACAAAATAGCAGTTGTAGGATTGCCCTTCTTAAATTGAGTTTTATCTGTTGTTACACATGATAGTGTGTGTTACTTAATATTTTTATGTTTAAGTTTCAGAATTTCAAACCCCATCATTTAGACAGGTTAGATACAGTATAGTTTGAGAGTACTTCCAAAGAGAACTTTTAAATATTTTTTCATAATAATAATGCACATAATAAAATTCTATGGGTGAAGTAAACTGTTAAGAAATTATAACAGTATGAATTTCCATCAATAAAACAACGTAAGCTCCCTTTCCATAGCAAAAGAATAGACTATCAAATAATTACCATTTTTCATATTTGAAATCAAAATCATGAAAATCATTTCACACAGTATATTAAAGGAATAAAACACCTCCTTTCATCTTTAATAACACACATATTCATGTGCCATAAGCCTTACTTACCTTATTTCTTAGCTAACTAGATTTAGCCAAAACTTTCAATAGAAAAAACTTTTCCATGAAGAAAATCATTATGTATTTATATAAATAAATATTTTTGAAAACAAATACATACCACACCAAATTTTAAAATTGATTTTGATATTTAATAAAATCTTTTCATTTACCAATAACCTTAGCTGGTTGTATGCCTTTAACTTTGATGAATTATTTGAAAAATATCTAAATTCAATATCAAAAAACTGAAGAGCACGATTACAAAAAACAGCAACATAGAATCATCTATGCTGTAGTGTCTTTCCTAGTTGAAAAAGCACTGGTTACCAAAAAAAAAATTATCAACACTGAAACAATTAAATTGCAAAAACACCAACCAAATTGTAGCTAAAGCACTTAATACAAAAAGCCACTAATTACTTATTTTCTTTGCTACAACACACAGAAGAATACTGAAATGCACAAAGCAAGCGTGCTGGAGAAGTCCCCATTGTCTCTATAATTGAAGTTATGGTCAGAGAACTGTAAGGAGCATATTTATGACACAATCCTCCTGGTCTGTGGACTCGGAGCACAATGAACCAAATTACATGCCCCGTTGTTCTCTTTTGGCATCACTTTGCTCTTATTTCTCACTTTGATAAAGGGGTTGATTGTCTCCTGGCTGAACCTGGAAGATGCCTGAATGTTGTAAAACAACTGGAAGCAATTTATCACTGGGCCGAAGAATCTTCCGCTAATGGAAATGGCCGATGTCCAGGCCTACCCTTCCAGTAATACGAGTAGCTAATTTTTGTCAGCCACAAGGTGTTGAGCCTGATAGTATTGTTCAAACTTGTTTGTTTTAATAGTGGCTCCTTCTCTATTGTGTTAATATATCGCAACAACTCTTTCGGAAAAAAGGTAATTGTGAAAGTTTCTGGCAAAATAAAAAAATAAGGACGAGTATGTCATTTAGAATAATGTGATGTGGGAAAATGCACAATGGAATCCAAATATAAAGAGGAATCTAGAAATTTTTCAAAATAAATACAAAGGATATATAAATATCTTCTATCAGGGTTAAGAAGAAAAAAGTAATGGGCCCTGTGGTCTGATAGACCAAGGTGTGAAATCCCTACCACTTCCTAATGATATAAACTCAGGCAAGTTAGTGGAATGCTCAGAATTGGGCTTTTTGTGTTTTTAATTTCTTTATTTGGTTTAATAATGTAAACTGTAAAACCAAAGTAGATTGTCATGAGAATTAAATCAGGTAATACATAGCACAGTGCCTAACACATAGTTGATACTCAAAGAGCAGAGGACACTCCCAATCATGACTTCAGAAGACCTACTGTCTGCTTCAACTTAATATATGACTCAACATTCCCCAGGTTCGCGGGAGAGGGAGGAAATACTGAACCTACTCTCCATCTAAGAATGATGTGCAAATACACAAAGAGAAGGAAATTCTCTGACCACCACATACCACCTGTGTCTACCTTCGAGAGTCAGATGTGCCAGGGCGTGTCCAGTGGACTAGAGGAAGGACCAACTAAGATAAGTTCATATGGGAGATGGCAGCCACGTGGCCGAGGCTCTGAAAAGTCTGGGGTTGAACATGCACTGTGACTTGATAAAAGAGTTCTCTAATATCAACTTGCAAGGATCTAAAGAAACTCATATGGTCATTTATTCCAAAGGGACAAAAAGGAAGCTACATGAACAGAGCTGGTAGCAAAGCCAGAGGTGGGAGTATTGATTCGCTGTAGCTATTAATCAAACCTGTCTGTGGACTGGACCCATGGACATGTCTAAATTCTAGTTTAAATAGAAAGAAATCTGTAAGTAAAAATTACAAGGTTTTTTTTCTTTTTTTTTCACATTGTCAAATGCTGACGTAGAAGAACACGAAACTGATGGCTCTCAATGAGTCTAATAAAAGAGGGGATGGCATTCCTTCCCAATTAACCCAGGATACCACACACTCTGGGCATTTTGGGGACCTGTAGTGCTTCAGTCATGGAGCCTGATCCAGCAGTGACAGCACCCCGAGATCCTGGGGGTTGGTAGAAAAGCAGCAGAACTGGACAGGAGGACAGTGGTGCCAGGTTCAGGACTCTGCCTTAGCATAGAGCATCTATATTAAAAGTTGGGATAGGAAATAATGACATGACTCTCATTGCTACTGTGATGTGGCCCCGTCGATGTCCTCAGGTTGATGAAGGCCAGGAAACTTGGGTTATGTTTCCCAATTGCTTCAAGCTTGATATTGTATCTACTTCCAAGTCTCATTTACTCTAAATCCCTCCATCCCAATAAAAAAGGAACAGAAAAAAAGTGAAGCCATTAAGGATTTCCATTTCTTTTTTATATTTGTTTACATGGATAATTAAGTTTCTAGTCCTACATCTAAAGTAACCCACATGCTATCTATAGCGGTTGTGGCTTATCATCAAAGAATTCTGTTGGGTTGGTTTTTTTTTAAGCTAAGTCTTCGTGGTCTGTTTTATTCAGCAAAGAATCTGAATTGCCAAGAAACAGACTTGAGAAGTATTTTACTAGTGAGAAGAGCAAAACCCACGCTTTTCTGATTGTCATCCAGCAAGCTGTCAACTAAACAATACAGCTCTTCAAAATGAATATTTTTAAGCAAGAGCTTAAAACTCAGCAATTAGTTCCGTGGGGTGGGGTTGTACTTCTAACTTTGAGGATGCCTTCCCTGGTAATTCATTATATTTTAGGTTACATTTATTATTACAGTATCACTCATTTGCTCTAACAAATGCATGTGAAGTACTTCAGGCAGCCTTTAGATTCCTCCTGTCTTATGTTTTATTCAGTCAATCAACTTGGCTGCCATTCTGTATTCCTAAAATACAAAGATGTGCAGCAGTCGCGCAGGCAGCTCAGATGAGCGCACACACCCTCGAAGCCCCAGGATGTATGATGGAGGAATTCACTCTGACTAAGAAGTCGCCTATCTTTTAAGTCCTTTAAGTCACAGGGTGACATTTCTCATAGTGTCAGGAGCCCCGCCAAACATGCTGAATTAGCAGCACAACTTAATGAGGATTAGGTTAATTTGACAGAAGATAGAGAACACCTTCTCCATTCTTCCTCACTTTAATTTCCATCTGATATCCAGTATCTAAAGGTGAAGGAGTGACCTTTAGCAGCAACTGTGAGTCTCTAAGTTGACAGAGCAGAATTGCTCTTCTTCAGATGTCAGAGCAACCATGATGCATGATGTTGATAAGGGTCAGATTGCCCAAGATATATATTCTCATTCACCTCCTTAGAGACTGGACCTGACAAAACTGTAATAGCTTATTGAGCGCCAAATGACAATGACAGACTGGATATTTTCAAGCACTTATTTTCTACTTCCTGTGACTGGTTAGAAAAGGAAGTCATTATCCCACAAAATAATAATCCTGCAACATTTCAAAGTAATTTTTACAGCCTGTAATTTTACAATGTAGTTGTGTAACTTCCTCTATGCTGCATATATACAGAACGTTAAAGCCAACACCTACATAAAGTTTATGGTTGCTGTTCCATAAGTTTAACTAGAATCGAGCCAGAGCTCCTTCTATATAAACAAATATCATGAATCTAGACCAGAAGCCAGCAAACTTTTGCCATAAAGTCTCAGAGAGTAGACAGTTTCAGCTTTGCAGTATATAAGTAGGCTGACCACACACATTTTAAATGGGAAAATACCATTTTGCTTTTTTATATTACCTGATATTACCTGATCGTCCTGTTGTTTTAAAATAAATGTTAGGGGCGTGCCCTGGTGACTAAGCTGTATGCTGCACCTGGGAACAATTCCACATACATCCCAATATGCCAGGTTCAAGACTCACAGCCATGGGAAGCAACTAGTGTGAACAGCTAAATAAAAATAAATACTTCTTCTGCCTCTCTCCTCCTGCCTAACTGCCTGTTTGCCTGCATTCCTGTCTGCATGTTTCCTTTAATAAATAAATAAATGTTAGTTTTGACCCATTCTTAATAAACCAGGGGCAAAGGGACAGTTCAGTTGCCCCAGGCCCAATCTGTGGAGAGGGTCTGAAAGCATCTGCCCTTTTTGCCCAGCATTAAAGATGGCCCTTGCCAGTACTGACTGCCTGGGCCATGACTACTACTGCTATTCCCCACCCTCCTGTGAGAAAAATGAATCCATGCAGTAAGAGAATTCCCCCCACCCAGCACACCTGTTTCCTCAAAAGGAGCAGAACACTGCAGTGTTGTTGAGCAGCTTACAAATACTATAAGGGCTATCTCTGGCACTGTGGGGGCTATCTCTGGCACTCTGGGAGTTATTGGGCATTTTTGACACTGGGATGGCTAAAGCTGAATATCTTTTAGCTAAAAAATTTAGAGCAGGGTTTACAGGGGCACCAGATTTGGTTTTCACATAGAATGCCAAAAATGTATTGCATGAGGTTCGGCCAGAGCCCAAGTCTTCATTATGCCACCACTCAGCAAAATCACATAGTACTTACTTGTTCCTTCTTGGATTGTTTCACCTCCTCCCCTGCCCTTAGTTGCCAATGCATAACCCCATCCTATTTTTGCTATCCCAATGCTCTATTTTTGTTCAAGGATATATGGTCAGCCTAGCCATAAGGTCTCTGCTGCAACTTCTCAACTCTACTTTTGTAGCACAAAAGCAGTCACAGATATTATATAAATAAATAATGGTAGTCATGCTCCAATAAAAACCTTTAAACACTAAAATTTAATTTTATATAATATTCAAGTGTCATGCAATATTCTTCATTTAATTTTTCTGAATCATTTAAAAATTTTAAAACCATTCCTTCCTCATAGGTGATACAAAAACAAGAAGTGGGCCAAATATTGCCAAAAGGCATAGTCTAGATATCAAGTCTTACAAAGATATTCTTAAATTTGACCTTCCTGTTTAAAAGACTCGAGTCTTTACATAAATTTAATGATGCTGATATCTGACTATTTATAGAATTTATTACTAACACTTAGGATCTCGAAAAATATTAGGTGTGGCTCCACTTTAATGCATTTATGAATCACCCAGAGATCTCTGTAAAATGTCGATTCTGAGTTCAGTGAATGCAAGATGGTGCCCGGATCCTGCACTGCTCACATGTTCCCCAGTGATAGCCAGGCTTTTGGCCTGTGATACATAATATAAGTGGTGAGGCTTTGAGCAAACGCATTTGAAATTCAACCACAAATAGCCTTGGGTGATCTCTGAAGATGGTTTGCTATTCACTTGACCCAGAAAATAACAAAATCATGCAAATCAAGAGATTATAATCCTCATATTCATTTTAAGAACACTCACGACATTTCTCAGGCCATCAAAGGTATACATATCAAAAAATCAAGTCTCTGAAGGGCATCATTTTCCAAGAGTATGTGCCATTCTGTCATTACCATGGTGGATTTGGCAGATGTGTCCAGGCCAAGTAATGGGACCGGACAGGATCAGGGGCCCAAAAAGAGTGCTGAACTTTTATTGCACCTGCTTAAACATGCAGAAAGTAATGCTGACTTTCAGGGTTTAGGTTTGGAGTCTCTGGTCTTTGGGCACATCCAAGTGAAGAAAGCCCCCAAGGGACCTGAGACATCAAGAAAAATAATACTCTCATGATAGGGTACCAGGAGGAGAAGAGAGAAAAGAAATCACAGACATTATTTGATAAAATAACAGTCAAAAGCTTCCTAACCCAGAGAAGGAAACAGACATCTACGTTCAGGAAGCCCAGAGTACCAAATAAAAGCAACACAAAAAGTTGCAAACCAAGTTACCCCACAATTAAAAAAATTCAGTTTAAAGAGAGGCTCTTAAAGGCAGTAAAAGAAAGCAATGTTCTCAATGATTTTTATGTAGTTTTAGTCACAAGGCAATAACATGCAATTCAGCAGAGCACTTAATTGGTGAGGGAGGCACCAGTTCCATATAAAATTCTGCTTGTGAATTTCACTTGTTTATCTATCTGTGTGGCCAAAAAGTACAAACCACCAGTGATTAGATCAAAGTTCTGGGATGTACTGTATAATATGATGACTAAAGAATAATGTTGTGTCTGTGAGGGCTGTCGAGAGAGTGGATGAGTTTGTTTGTTCTCTGGTACCAGCAGTCTCTATTGGTTACAACAGGAAGAGTAAGGAAGGGATAGGAATGAGACAGCTCTGGCTCCAGAGGAGGTTCCAAAGGCGGGTAGCCGAAGGCTGGGTAGCTGCTCTCCACAAGCAAGGGAGAGAATCTGAAACATTGTCATCGCGCACACACACACACACACACACACACACACACACACACACACACACACACACACACACACTCTAACTGTGAGAGAGTGGATGTAAACTAAATTTAGTGCAGTAATCACCTGCATGCATATGTGTACGTGTGTGTGCCTGTCAAATCACTGTTTTACATATAACTGTGAGAGAGTGGACGTAAACTAAATTTAGTGCAGTAATCACCTGCATGCATATGTGTACGTGTGTGTGCCTGTCAAATCACTGTTTTACATATCTTAAAAAAATGCAATGTTATCACCAATTATAACTCATAAAACTGGCAAAAATAATTATGAAATAGAATACCATACACGTAACTAAAGTTAATAGTATATATACACACAAACTAAGAACAGTTGTTATTTCTGGAAAAAAAAGCACAATTTGGAAATGGTAGCCAAAGACATCTTCAACTTTATAGTACGGTTTACATTCTGTGTGAAACAATTAAAAAGTTAATTAATTAAATAACACTATAACATTTTAATAAAGAGAATTATATAGAATGCAATCCCTTCTCCCAGGGAGCTTACCATCAAGATAAAGACATGAAACAAGGATAACTAAAAAGGGCTAAGTTAAGGGGACTCTCAGGAGCAAAGAAGTTCAGAGACACAGAATGATGAACACAGTCCAGGAAAGCACAAGAGAACAGGCATTCTTGACCGCAACCACAAAGAATGAACCCTAAAATAGGAAGGGAAAACTTAAGAAAAAAGCCAGTTACAAAAGCAGAAATGTAGTGTTGCCTTTAGAATATCTGGCAAGAATATGGTTGAAGCAATCTATCAGAAAGGAAGGAGTGTCATCTGAAATTATTAGTTAGATGATATGTTTATTGTGGCTCGGTTGGGGAGAACTATTAATGGAAATAGAGGGGTGGTTTGCCAAACGATGCAGTAAGAAGCCTCTGGATACTGTTCTACAAAATCTTAAAGCAAATCTCTTAAAGATTCAACTGTGTTCAAAGTGTTCTTCTCTGAACACATTTAATTATAGTATTATGGCTGGGATGGAGCAGCAGCCAATTGCTTCAGTAGTTTACTTGTGGGAAATGACTTACTTCAAATTCTCAATGTTAAATGTATTTATCAGGGCATTTCCTAATCAGAAAGAATTTAAGTATTACTCTCTGTCACTTAAGAAAAAAATTTGCCGGAAATCTCACTTGGAAAAACTGCTTATTTTAAATTAAGACCTTGTTTTTCAAACTTGAAATACATGACAATGTACAGAGTTAGAAATTCACAGGGGAAAAAATGGCTTATCTTCTAGGAGTATCACTCTCATTGCTTTAGTGAATAAAAGTTAAACAATTTAATAATCCAAAATGTCATTTTTATAGTAGAAAATGGATATATGATAAAAAAAAGAACACAAAATACACATTATTTCTTTTCAAGTGATACACCAAAGAAATATGAGGCTACAGCTCTGGGGTCCAACTTGAGAGGTTATGAAGATGTAACCCTCACACTTTAGGAATTCTTTGGTGAAAAATGTTTTAAAGGGGTTGGGTTGAAATCCACCTGAGAGTACTACAAAGTTAAAGATGGGGTATATGAAGAGTACACATAACAAACTGACTGGCTCTTAAAAACATCCCTCCAATTATAAAGGCATAAAATCAATGAGACATAGCATTTCTACACCATTTATATAAATTAAAACATGTGCAAATAAAAATATCTAATCTACTACTGAAGTGGGGGAACTAGAAATTGGAAAAGTCTAAGCAAATAAATAAATGAGAGACCTGACTTGCATGTGTAATGAATTAGATACATTTAAATCAAACTTCTGCATTTGGTGGTCAAAAAAAGAGTATTGGTTAAGTCATCACCAACTGTAAAGCTTTTCTTTGTACAGGACATTATCTTTGGATATCTGCCATGAAATCTTCATTAACAGCTGGTTAAGAATTAATTATAGAGCAAGTCATGAGATTCTGAGATGTTAACAACAGGAGAAAAAAAAAAAAACGTTGGGGTGAGAAGAAGAAAGAGGAAAACTGAAAAGTGGCAACAAAATAGCTAGCATTTATTTCACACATAAATTTTTGCAGGCATTTGGGTTTTCATGTGTTATGATCTAATTATTACCCCTGGTTGACAGTTGAGGAAACTGAAGTTTGGACAGGTCAAGGAAGGAAGCTGAAGATCAATCAGCATGTAAGACATCATTTTCCATCTGCCTCTTAACCCAAACTCCTAATCACTGTACAGACTGCTTAGCATGAGATGTATCTGGGGATAGTATAAAGTCAAGAGTCACTAGCGATACTGAGAGGACTACTAAAGAAGGATAGAAAGGGATAGAAAGGAGGTAAGTGGGGAGATGTGAGAAGGCAACGAAGAAAATTATACCTTGCAGCCTTAAATGTTACAATCATTTTTCAAGTTCAATTTCAATTTATCCGCAGCTCCTTATAAACAACCAAGCAATATTATTTCTTCAGCATATTTTTCACAGCATTTTTACAGCCTCCAAAAACAAAGAAAATTTGAATTTGAGAAAAATTTGGTAAAAAAACAACTGTCATAATTTAAAAACAGATTGCTTTGTTTCATGAAAACGTTTTAGGAGTCAGTGCTTAAGCCTAACACTAAGTTCCTGACCTGCAGTTTGTTGTTTATATAGACTCCTTAAGCTACCTAAAAGGTAGCTTAGTATCTATACTGTATTTGCAAACAATTCTTAAGAAGGGAAATTGTAATTACTTGCTAAAGTTGGGTAAGGATCAAAGAGTTAGTGGTTGCAGGACACTTTAACAAAGAAGCACTGTGCAAATGCTAGCAACTTCTGCCAAGAACTCCCATAGTGCGTTCTTCTGTCCCACTCTACTATGCCAACTCAACCCTTGACTTGGAAGCTCAGTTCCTTCATCTTATGACAATCACCTCAGTGGATCTAGCTGAAAGTCCACAGTGATGTCTCTCAGCAGTTTTTTTGAGAGAATTCATAATGTTTCAATGTGTTTGATGTAGTTACAGTCACAAGGAAGCAACATGTAATTCAGCAGAGCATTTAATTGGTAAGTGAGGCATGAGGTTCATATAAAACTCAGCTCATGGATGTCTGCCCTGTTTATCTACATGATTAATGACATAGCTTGGGCCTTATAAAGTATCTTTCACTGAATTCTCTCCCTCTTGGTCATCAAAGAATTTTGGATGTGCTGTTTTGACTTCTTGTTATTATTGCTGTTTTAATGAGTACCATTAGCTATCCAAATTGCCATGTCTGGTTTTGTAATTCTTTTGAAAAAACAGTAGGATCACATATTACTCAGCGTAAATGGTAAAAATACCCAGATTCAAAAACCGCTAAAACTATCAGACATAGAAAGGCTAACTCTAACTTGGTGACGGACGATCTCTAGTAAAAATAAAGGAAAGGTAAAAATTCTTTTTCTCAAGATATTTAAAATCATCAGAAATTCCATAAAAGAACTTCATTTTTATACATTGAAAAAACAATAAACATTCAAAAGTTTTTAATTAATGATCATACTTTAAGCATAATGTATCTATAATATACTTCAAGAAAAGCAGACTTAATGAAGATATGGATTAAAGACCAGTTTATACCAAAAATGAAACAATTTTTAAATAACATGTATGGTCAAAAATAATACTTTATGGATCAAACTACATAGACCATTAGCATTCAATGTTTTATCAGAAAAAAGAGACAAGTAGATTTTTTACTGGCATTTGTGAAACGTGTTGCTTCTGTTAAATGTGAAGTGAACAGGGCTAATGATCATTCAGGTTTCACATTTGGCTAATCTGAGAACATCATTCCGAAACAACAAAACAATAGCTCATGTCTAGCTCCTGATTCCCCAACATCTCATACTTCTCAACATCAGGAATGCTTCAAGTTGAGCAGAATGGTAAGATATTGGCACTGACTGATATTTATGCATTAAACATCTACACACATAAAATAATTCTCCCATTATTTCTTGAGTGATTCAACCCTTCATGTCAATTTGCTTTCCTTAATTGCTTTTTTGTTAAGTTTCCAGGATTTTTAAAGCTATTCATAGTAAGAAGCAATGTTTGAAGATGTTTGTCATCTTAAATAGCTCCTTTTTTCACTTGTTTAACACTTAGGAGCAGAAAGAAATTTTAACATATTAACAAAACACAGTGGCTTTAATAGATTTCATTAAAGGGGATATTGATTGGGGATTTCACCATTCACTCATCTATCCATCCATTCAATAAAAAGTTTGAGCACTTACTATGACACTTAACGAAAGATAATAAAACATGATTCCTACCTTTAAGGATTTCCAACTCAAGTAGAAAAAACAAAAGTGAATGATAATCGTATTGAAGTCTGAAGATTTCCATTTAGCATAGGAAACAACGATAAAATTTCCATGAGCACTGAGAGAGATGACTAAGAAGTGTTTAGATGTAGAAATACAACCTATGTATGTAGTGTTTTTTCCTAAGATATAAAAAGCCTATGGTTTTTATCCTATCACTTAAGATTCAACTCTGACTTTGGAAATTGAGATTCTAGAGAAGAACAAAAGGACAGTTGCAGCTCCTCATAAACAGACCTTCGCCCAAGGATATTATTGCATTTGACCATTTTATTTTACTTTTTTTGATAGTTCAAAATAATTTTTAATTTGATCACAAGAATCTCACAATTTAGTTGAAAAGACATGTATACATAACTAGTCACAAAATAATTATGAATTTTTAAAAAGAAACAAGGAAGAAAAATGTTTTTTTTTTTTTCAGGATTAAAAGGCAAATGTGAATAACCTGATAAGACCAGAGTATAGTTTCCCTGGGAAAATACATTAGAACATGATATGTGATCTTAATGCCAGGGTAAGAGATTTATACTTTATTTCATAGTTATCTAAGAACAATCAATTTTTTTAATTACTAAAGTGGTGTCTGGGCATTTTATAAAGGTAGGTAGATAGGTAAAAGGTTTAATATGTAATTAATAACTCAGTATATGAAAGTACGATGAGGAGGCTCTTATGATGAGGAATTGAACTAGATCGATGACAGTAAAAACGTAGGATTAGTGAATTTGAGGGGTAAAGGTTTCTGGCAATGTTTATAGAGGTTGATATATCCTTTGGAACCAGGATGGGGTAACTCAGGTAGGTCAGAAATCTCAGCAAAAGGACATTCCCAGTTTTCATGGACCAAAACTAATTATGGAAAAAGCAGGAATGATGAAAATATGTTCTGCAGAAACTGCCAGAACTTCATGGTTGAGAAGGATGGGAATAGTAATTATAGTAACTTGTCTTCTGAATGTTACAAATGTCCTAGAAACTAGTCTAACTTCCTCATGTACTTTTATAATCCTCAAAAAAAACAGTGAAGAATCTTCATGTTTATCAATTAAAAAAATCTATGCACAGATAAATGATCAAATAAAATCTTATAGCTACACCACAGTAGACATACTTGAAAACGAAGATTTGTCTGACTCTAAGCAGGTTGGTCCATGGGTCAAATCTGGTCCACCATCTGTTTTTTAAACAAGTTTTATAAGAACAAAACAATGCCCATTTATTTATCTTATCTTTGTCTCCTTCACAGGCCTCAGGAGAGTTGAAAGTTTTGACAAAAGATATGACCCACAAGTCACGCTGAACCTTATGGTGATGTATCCTAATGAAAGTTGTTTAGTCATGCAGTTCGCGAATGAAGAAAGCTGTATTGAAATTCATCTATTTTTACAGCAAGATGAAATCAGGGTACCAAAGTTCACCAAAGCTCCCTACCCCTGTGGTGAGTCCCTGCTATTGATATAGAAGTAAAGGAGAACTCTGAGAGAGAATGAAGGCCCAGTCCAGAAAGCACTAGCAGAAAAAAAGAACATGATGAATGACACACCTTATTAGCCTATGTATCAGTCATCATGACCTGCAGAAGGTTTTGAATGGAGGAGTGATAGGATCTGACTTACATTTTAGAATCATTATCCTGGTGGTGTGTGTTGAAGAAGGAAGGACAAGTTGTAGAGATGGGCAAGGATGAAAATAACTAAGAAGTTATGGAATGGTTCATGTGAAAGACAATGGTAGTTGGGACTAGGGTGGTAGAAGTAGGCATAATGACGATAGCAATGATAATGTAGCGAAATAGTCAGAATGTGGATCTATGTTTAAGAGAAAGCTTAACAACATAGATGAGCAGATGAATGGTATGATGTTTGTGACACTCAAAGAATTCTATGTGAGATGTGAAACAGATATTGCTCTTTAATGGGCAAGATGAGTCTAGCATTAACACATGAGAAAATCCTTAGGTAGTTTAGTTATTAACAATATTCAGAGCAATCAATACTTTCACAGAAATTGTATAGAATACCATTTCATAAATACTTCACTTTGTCTCTTAGATAATTTGACTATATTCATTAAACTGATGTCAAATAAATAGATTTCAATCACTAACAGAGGATGCAGAAGCAGAGAAGGAGTTACAAAGTTTGTTTTTTTTCTACCATCTCTTAACATTATATTATATATATATTATATATTTGCATCTATATCTTTCTTGTTTTTCAGCTGGTTCCAAACATAGCTTTCAGGACTTTTGTAGAGTCATTAGCACTTTTCACAAAATCTTTCTGGACTTTAGCCTTCCTGACCCTGTTCTTTAGATATGCGCCACTCTTTTTTGTTTGTCCTTGACATGTGCTTCTTTTGTACATGATCTTTTTATGTCTGAATTCAAACAGTTCTCTACACAGACACATTGATCTCCTTCAGAGCTTCCACAACTTCCTTCCTGAGATCATCTACGTTTCTGAACACTTCGTTGTGATTTATTATATTTGCCCATAGACATCTGCCAGCATTTTCTTCAGATTTTTGGAAACTTATTTCTTAAAGCTGCAGAGCATTTTTTTATTCTCATGTATTCCTCACTGAAAAGGTAACTTCTTGGTAACTTTTCTCAGAAATATATTTCTGTAAGAAAACGTCTTATTAATCAATTTTATAAATATTTATTTGTTATTTAACTGACTTTCTAGCAAGGAATTACATTTGTTATAAAAGTCTATAATTTTGACCCGCTTAGTGACAACCAGTCAGATCCCAAGTTGCTGCCATGCTGTCACTCCTCACACTATCCCACCACCACCTGCTCCCCTGCACACGCAGGTTAAAGCAACGTCCCTTGATACACAGACTGATATTCCAATCAACATTACCGACCAGCAGAGCATTCAAATATCTATAATAGTTCTTTGACATAATACTTATATTTACATATATATTTCATATAATATTTCTTTCCACATAACAGGGTAAGATTTTTTTTTAACTTAAGACCTACTGAAATAGTGTTTTACTCCAATAGGATATTCATAATACTCTGAAATATGTCTGCCCACACATTTTAGTCTCTTTTGAACTAAAGTCAACTCCCACCACACTGATTAACATTCAGTTTTTACAGCTTCTTTCTTAACAGCTTTCATACCAAAGCATTCCAAGAAATTCTGTGACCAATGTAATGATGACGTGCTCCAAAATTACATCATATACTTCCATTTCCTTTATCGTCTCCAATAAACCACTTGAAACTTCTTCATCATTAGGTGGCATGTTGCCAAGTTTTACCTTTTTTTTTTTTTTTTATCCTGCTCTTCTCAGACTTTAACTCTGTCCTATGCTCTGTGAGCTCCACATATGTTAGCGCTCACCCTTTTCCCACAAATAAATTTTCTGATTCTTTGAGTTCGAGAGCATGATCTGCCAAACCGAATAAAGCAACTAAGAATAATTTTTTGAATCTTTCCTTTTTTTTCTCAAAAAAATGCAGAGAATGGTTGCATCTCCTGTACTTTCCTCAGGCAGAGCACCAAAAAGAAAACATTGTTGCCTAAAATACGACTAATTTTTAAAATTATAGTTTGATACGCTATAAGTTTGTGTGTGTATATATATATATATATATATATATATACTATAATACATATCAATAGATACGTATTATATTGCAGCCTTGGGCTTCCAATATCCAATATCAACACATTCTACCAAATTTTTCTTCCATTTATTTTAAGATTCAGTTAAAATAATTTGACAGAAACACTAAATTATTTCTTTAATAGCTTCTACTTACACAGTGGTCATGAAAATGGGCAGGTTACAGATAGTGAAAACTTAATAACAAATAACTCAGAATTTCTGTTCTCTTTCTGAAGCACAATGGTCATAAAAATACACTCTCTACTTAGAGTTACTGTGAGTAATCTATTATAGATGACAGAGAAGAAATGGATATACTCCCTAGCCAAACATTTTCATCATTAACAATAATAGAAATGTTGCTTTCAACAAGCTCTTGAGTATCGCTAGTACTCAAAACCTGAAAGTAATTGCTTATAGATGGGGCTGGCCTGAAAAGAAAGCTTATAGGAGGTTTTGCTTTGTTGGGTTTTTTTTTTCCCTTCTTCTTAAATCATGATTACATAAAAATAGTTCAAATATTCCTCAATGAAACCTTTGTGAAAAGACCTGGTATTACATTTTCTGTTCAGAGAAACTACCTCAGGACAAGTTTCAGGAAAGTCAGAAAAAAAAAAAACCTGCAATAAGAAGTTCATGGTGTTAAATATTTGGGGCTAGTAACTCTCCTAAATAGATGGTGCCTTATTTCACAACCGTGTATATGTGCTATGGGCCAGCTACTTCATATTATCACTTCCATAAAGATTTTTTTAACTGAATCCACTCATTTCCTCAGAGAGAACATGGCATTGTGAAGAAGTTGCTCAAAAGTCCAAAATGAGTTTCCAGCAAGTTCTTTATCGGGAACCCTCCTCTGCTAACTTGACAATGGCATCTTGGTGACCTGCTCTATCATTTTAAAATGCAAATAGTGAGGCCAAGGGCCATACTATATCACCTGTAAATACAGCACGAGTAAGATGAACTCAGCATGGAAATGTTGCTCTCGCCTACCTGTAGTTCTTCCAGGTCATCTTTTTTGTTGAGGACCACCTTATAGTCTTAAAAACTTTTGAGGGCCCCAAAGGCTTTTGTTTAGGTGGATTAAATCTGTTGATATCTACTGTGCTAAAATGAAACTGAGAAAAATCTCAAATTTTGCTAATTTATTAAAACAACAAAGCTAGTGCATATTAATATAAACTATATTTTTTTATAAATGTTTAACCTTATTTTCCCCAAAAAGTTATTCAGAATTGTAACATTTGTTTAGGTTTCTATAAAACTCTTTCATTTCTGTCTAAATATAAGAAACTTGGATCTTTATATCTGTGTCTGCATTCTTTCTTTGGTGATATCAAATTCTACTATATATATATATATATATATATATATATTCATGAGAGAATGAGAGTTTGTTGAAAAGGAAAAACAAATCCCAGTATTATTATAAAGCTAGTTTTGACCCTCATAAGCCCCTAGCAGGGATCTCTGAGACTTTCAATAGTCATTGGACCACACTTTGAAAACCACTGCACAGTACAATGTGCAGTACCTTAGGAATTCAAAATTCTACGGTAGAATAAGGAAATCAGAGACAAATGGTCTCTTCATCTGAAGGGTAGATGGGAGAAATAAAAAATTTCTTATATAAATTCAAGTTGACAAATAACATAACTTTTTATGTTAGTAGATTAACTAAAACTCACGGAAAACCTGAAGCTGAACTTCACTTAACAGTGAAGAATTGCTTTCAATCAACAAATTCAAGATTCCACCAGCCTATTGAGAGCCAGTAAGTCAGTTACAGAAGACAAGAACAACCTGGTGACAAGGGCCCACAGAGATCATCTTTCATCACTAATTTTACATGAACTTGGGGCCCAATCAGGCAACAGAGCTCAATTGCCCTAGACCATAATTAAGCATTCTTTACCCCACATAATGCTTCAGAATGGAAAATAACCCTTCAGATAGTCCCAGAAGTGGCTAATCTATTTGTTCTTAATATCTCCAAGAAGGGTACTTCATAATCTCTTGGAATATTCAAATTAAATCTAAAAGTCTATTCCCGAGAAAAATATACAAAGGCACATATATATATATATATATATATATATATATATATATATATATATATATATATATTGGTTTGTAAAGCCAAGCATGAACTACCTAGGGCTCAGTGTAGCTTAAGGTAAGACACTCCAGATCAATTTGAAAACATATAACACAATTCTGGGATCCATGCATCTAGGAAATAAAAAGTTAGATAATATTATACAATGAAAAGTTATAGGACCCAATGTTGTTTAACAGAAAAAATTTTATTTACTACAGATTAACAGTGTATCAAAATAAGATATATACTAATGTCTTCCAAGTAGACACATAAATAATTTGAGTGCCTACTGAATTCCAGGCTTTTTACTAGGTCCTAAGAATTACGGTAAGCGTAACTGACACTTTCCGTCCCATAGTGGAGTTGAGTGTAGAAGAAAAGCCAGCATTCAATAACCACACAATATATATTAGTAAAAATATAAAAGCATTTCCAAATGGACTTTCGGCTACTTCAGATTCTCCCAAGTGGCATACTTAGAGGCTCACACCACAGCACCAGCATCACCTCAAATCATTCACACACTACCCAATGCTAGACTGATTAAGACAGTATTTTAGCCACTGTATTGTCAGTGATATAAAAAAAAAAATGGGTAAAATCTTTTTTCTTTCAACTGGAATGGTTTATTTTACCATGTAGCTTTTCTTTGGAATATTACTCTCAAGATAAGTCTACTGCAGCCTCCTCTTTGATGATAAAAACGACTGCCTGAAGGAGTGTTAAGTGTCATGCAAGGTAAGTTCATTTTCCTACTTCCTTTCTCCTCAGATTGATCTCACCGTGCTTATTGTGTGAGCCGAGCGATGATATCATACAGGCCAACGTCATTAAGTGAACCTAAAGGAGGGCTTTCCAAGACAACTTTCTGTGGTGATGGAAATGCCCAGCTTAGTAGTCACCAAACATATGTAACTATTAAGAGTTTTAAATATGTTTAGTGTAGGTGAGAAAAGTGAATTTTAAATGTTTTTAAGTTTTTTTTAATTAATATGACTTAATTTTTAAAAATTAGTCACCACTGCCATATGGAGCAACATAAAGAAAAGGGAGCATAGAGGCCCACTTTCAGACTGTTTTAGGTACAGACATTTAAAAAAAGTCCCTTTGGCTAACAATATTCCAACTCAATTCACCAGTTCTATATTCAAGTTCGCAACAGAGAATTCAATAAGACAAATTTTATTCTTGGTCATAAAACAACCCATCACCAATTTTTAAATTTGAAATAATACAAAGCATACACCTTTACCATAAAAGAATTGAACCAATGATTAAAAAAAAAATAGAAAAAATCTGGAAAATATCTGAATATTTCAATTAAATAATACATTATTAAAACACTCATGGGTAGCAGAAGAATTAGAACATATTTTGAGATGAATAAAAAGGAAAACACTACACATATCCAAATGTGTGGGTGTAGCTAAAGGTGATTTAGAGGGAAATTTATAGTATTAAATGTTTATATTAGAAAATAAGGAATGTTTTTTAATCAACAAGCTAAGCTTATACTTTAAGTTACCAAAAAGGAATAATAGATTAAACCCAAATCATGCAGAAGGAAGGAAATAATAAAGAATTAAATAATAAAGTCACTAAATTAAAAGCATAAAATAGAAGAGATAAATAACCTGAAAAAAGTTACCACATTTATCTACCTGTAAACCCAACCGTGAACACTATAAATTGTCATAAGCAAACCTCAGACATTTTTTCTACAGGTGTCTGAAGGATGTTGTGGCTTTTATCTAAAAGTCATTTTTTTTAAATGATAATATTTTCTTTCTTCAAGATGATTGATAATTGATGAATGGGTGGATTATGCCCTTCTGAATATTCACTTCTAGACACTGAGTCAGTGGTTCATAGTCTACTTTCTCCTGTGACTTAATATGTCAGTAATTTACAGTTTAGAAAGATTATTAAAATCTCTTCTGAGTTGTCCAAGTGAAAAGTGATCAACTATAACCAAATCAAATCCCCAGTGTCAGAAGCTCACTTTACAAATGGCAGAAAAATAATAAATTTCAGTCAAATATATAATTCAAAGACCCCATGATTTCCCTATATTTGATCATTTCCAAAGGGGAAATATTACAGACAAATTCTACTAATATACTACAATTACATAAGACATCATCTAGACAGATGATGGTTTTAACTACAGCAGTAACATTCAATGGACGTATTTCCTCTATTTTGAAGTAATTCAATTCAGTAGGTGTCTATTGAGTCTGTAATGTGTGCAAGGCACACTACTACTTCAGTGAAATAATTCATTTTGAATCGCAAAATTTTAAATGAGATGTCAGCTAATCAAGCCCTTCCTTTATTAGATAAGAAAACAAAAACAAGTGAGTTTAGTGATGTTTTGCTTGAGGTCAGCCCAATTTACTAAAATTTGATTGCAATAACAAAAAGAAAACTAGGCCAAGTCTTCTCCTTATGGTCACCCTTTCTGGGAAACCTTCCCTGACTGTTCAAGTAAATGTGATCATTTATCCTTTGTGCCATTTGGGGCCAAGTACATAGGTCTATCATTGTAATTAATCATAGTGTTATAATTATTTATATCCATTTTCATTTATCTGGTTCAGCAAGTATGGAGCTCCAATCCTAACCACTGACATAATATATTAACAGATATTTCTTTTCCTCTCCATGCTGTTTCTCTTATCTGCAATAGGGAGATAGTATCAGTACCCAAACCACAGGGCTGTGAATGAGATTTAAATAAGAAAATCAATATAAAGTGTTTAACACAGTTCCTGGTACATAGTAAACACTAACAAAAAATATTTGCTATTTTTTTTTATTTTTAAGCATTTATTTGTGCCAACAATAGTTCTAGTGCCAGAGAAACCTTGGTTCTTTCATCAAAAAGTGTGAGTGCCTAATTGTCTTAAGGGCTATGCCAAGCAACGGACTTTCAAAAATTAGTAAAATATAGTCATCTGCGTGTAGTAACTACTGAAATGAATTGAAGGCACAATGGTAAACAAGTGAAAGTTAGGGCCATAATAAGGGTGAAGAGTGAAGACGGGTTTCACAGGCAAAGAGAACCTTTTCTAGGAATACCTCCTTACTTTTTCTTCATTTTTTTAATTGTGTCAGAGAAAATATAAAACTTCCCTATACCCCTGTGAAAGCTGGAGAGAAATCCAAAGCAAAGAAAAGCTATTTGGGCATAACAGCATGTTTTGTCAGCTAATGTATATGAACTTGGTAACGTACAAGAGGGATGAATTCATTATTAACATAAGACCAAGAATGTTGTTTTGTAAGAAAAAGGGTCTAGGTCAGGGAATCAGAAGAACACAAATTATTCACACATAGAGAGAGAATGCTTCCTGGGGGAAAATGAATATCCTCACAAATCACTTGTGCACTGTTTCAGGAGAAAATCAAATAAAGCCAACTGCAAAGGCCTGCAGTTTCCCTTCCTCCATGAACACCTATTTCCATCCACAGATAACAGGGTTCCCTTCTCTTATGACTAGATACTCTGTGTCTGTTAGATAGGGCTACTGTAAGGATATCTTCCATCAGTCATCTGGGTTACATTACTATTAAAACATGACTTCCAAAATTTACTAAAATTTTGCTAAACTTGCTATCTCTTAAAAGTATAATTATGACACAAAGCACACTAGTGGAAGCTATTCAAATAACTGTGTGACAATATGAATCTCATGCTAATCAATAATCATACCCAAATTTAAGTAACCCATATTTTTCACCAAGGTAGTTAAATCTTGCACAATGGAAAAAAATATAGTGGTAGATTTTACATGTGTATCTGCTCAGCTGAAGGTGAGAAAATGTAATTAATTCCTTTTTATAGACCAGCGTATTATTCCTATGCTCATTACTTAGCTAAGCTACTTAAAGATAACTGTCCTTTAGAGAAAGGACTCTGATTCTCATTAACTGGATTTCTGACCCATAGAGGAGTTTTAATATTTATTTTCAGGTGCTTTAATTTTTTTCCCATTAAGCACTTCACTGAAATTTTAGTGATTTACTATTGTTTTGTCAAAGGCCCCTATTTAATAAATCTAATCAAACTATTGGCTTAAATTCAAAATTTAAAGTCAAACATGTTGATATAATTGTTCTTGAAAAATGCATACATTTAAATTTGAGATACTAAAAAACATAAGCTGATATGCGTTCTAAAGCAGGTTTGCTTTGATAAGAAGTTTACTTTGGAATTTAGGAAAACAAGATAACCAATAATCAAACTAGCCTCTGAGACATAAAAAATTAGTTAAAGTCATGCCGACATGTCATAGAGAAGGTTAATAATCCAATGAATGTGAAAGAGAACTATGATACACTGCACAAACATTACACATCAATTATTCACCATAATGGAACAACAGTACTTTATCTGAGTTAATCAAAGAATCGGTTAGTAAGGAATGACTGGAATCTGCACACTTTGCTCCTTCGGAAAGAGTTTAGTGATTGCAGTTTTGCTCAAACTCTTAATAGAGTAGCTTTGGGATTTATTAGCACAATATTTTCAAAATAAAAATGACAGAGTTGAAGAATGTCTTATATTTTTCCTATAACTAAAAAGAATTTAATAAACTAAACTCCCGTATTTTTGTAGCTCTTCCATATTCACTTTAAAATTTATTATAAGCTGTAAAATTCAAATGTTATTATTTCAAGTTATTGGATGCCTGCAACCACACCAAAAGCCAGAGTGCATATGGTGAGGAAACTATGAAGAACAAAATGGTCTCTCACGTATGCTCTTTAGAAATAAAAATGTGATGGATCATTTATTGCATTTTGCCTCTTTCCCCAAACATCCAGATTAAGTAAGGAGATACCATCAGGTCTCTGTCGAAGCAGGGAAAAAAAGATGGGAGGCATACATGTGAGTGACCGGAGGTGATAGAGGACAGCCATATTAAGGAAGAGCCTAGTAGTTCCAAATACAGGAAGTGTCTGCTGAAAAGAGGGCAGTGACAGAAGGTGAGACTGAGAAGCCATGTGCACACCCTATGTTGCTGCTGGAGCTTGGACTTCATACTAAACATTAGGGAGCCATTTCAGAGTCTTAATTAGGGGAGTAATACTATCAGCTCTGTGTTCTTGAAAGATGGTAAAAGGAACAATACTGGAGGAAGGAAGACCAATTGGAAGTCAACTGCAGTAATCCAGGGGAAGATGGAGGTCTATGAAGCAAGTCTGTGACAGTGAGGACAGAGGGCAGCAGTTGGCTGAGAGCAATATTAGGGAGGGAGAAGTTGCCAGACTTGGTGATTGATTGGACAACAATGAGATGGAGGCACTAGAGTAAGGAAAGTGTCTCCCCAGGGCAACAGGATAAATAATTGTGCCTGAATCTCCTTTGGAACATCCAGGAGTGATGTCTACTACACAGACTGATAGACAAGTCAAGAGTACTAGGGCTGGAGATTAAGAGCCCCATGAAGAGGCATTCCTTCCATGTTACCATAGCAAGCTGTATTATTTATATCATGGTATTAATCACATTACTGAAAATTTTGGCTTACTCCCCAGTCTCCTCTAATAGACTGTGTTCACTGAGAGAGGGGATCCTTTGCATTCATCTCCAGAGACCAGCAAGTAATTATAAGACTAGTTAACTATAATTGAGAGCTTTTGTAAGAACAAAACTGAGAGAGTAGCATTATTACACCCATATTATAAATGAGGAAACTGAGACTTGAGTCTGTATATACATTGGCCAAAGTCCTGTGGCTGGTAAAGTAGACACTGAACATAGATAACTACTTAGCACACAGTAGGCTCTTAATATCTGTTTTTCTAAGTAAGTAGACCTAATGAATACACAGAAAATTTGTTACATAAAGAAACAGAGGAAAGAGGTTAAGGGAGCATGATCACCACACTGAGAGAGAATGGAAGTGATGGTGAAAGACAACAGGCAGCATGGACACCTCCACTGGTCTCCACTGATATGTTGGTCAGGACAGGTAGGTTGCTTGAGGTGACGTGCTTGTCCCACTTAGCAAGCTACTACCTGCAAGCTAAAGGGAACAGACATTAGTTAGAGCTTCTCCGTCAACTCTGACAGGCGGGAGGGGTGTGGGTACAGCAGTCAGAGCCCTGGCCAGGGTCTGCTGTTATTGGCAATTTCTGACTCACTTGCCTACACTTGTCAGTCTCTTCTTCGGCTTCTACTTTACTTCCAGTCACTTCAAATGAATTCCCTCATCTGTGAGCAAAAGACCAGTGACTTGCACTACTGACCATTCCTAAAAAGAAACAGTATTTCTTTTCCTGTTCTTTTTTTCTCCTCCCACTACCTCAAATTTTACCCACTGAGCAATCAAAGCCATCTTTCTAAAATATATTTTTAATCACATCATTTCTTGAAATCTTTCAGTACTTTAGTATTTTACTTGGAATGAGAACCAAAATTCTCAAAAAAACCCTACAAAACCCTGCATGATGTGACCTCTGCCTACTTCTAGCACATCACACTACCCTGCCCTTGTTTTAAGTAATTCAATAGCACTGATTTCCCTGACAATTTCCCTAACAGAATAGCACTACATTTCCCCTAATGCACAGTGAACACTGCCTACAATTACAATGCCTTTGCATACACAGTTCCATTTAATTGGCCCCCTTACCCTATCTTACCCAGTTACTTCAACTCATTCTTCAGGCACCAGCCAAAAACACTAACACAAAAATCTTCTTGAGCCTCTTTGACTAAGTCAAAATCCTTTCCTAATCCCCCAGATATTTTCCTTTATAATAGTTTGTGACTGTATGTTTATTTATAGGACTTTGCATTTCCCTTTTTCCTCCCACTGTTTGCTCTCTATGCTCCATGATGATAAGAATATTAGTTTTCTCATCTTTGTATCTCTAGTGATAATGACCCAGAGTGTGTGATGCATAGTAGGTCCTCAAAAATACATTCTGTCTGATTTCTACTCAATCTTTCTTTCTTGGTTAGGCTTCTGGGATTTCACAGGGCCAGGTCACATCAGTTCTGTCTCATGACACAAATGTCATCCTTAGCTACTGATATATGGGACTAGACACATTCATATTTCCATTCCTTGTGTGACAGGTCTTTAACTTTCTTCAATGTTTTTCTTAAATCCCTCTCTCTCTCTCTCTCTCTCTCTCTCTCTCTCTCTCTCTCTCTCTCTCTCTCTCTCTCTCTCTCTCTTTCCTTTTTCTCTCGTTTCCCACCAGTTTACCCATTACTAACACTAGCTATGCTCATTGCCTGCATTTTTAATGTTATATCAAGTTCATCAAGCAGTCAAAGCCAGTGTCAAGAGTACTGGCTCTCAGTCAACCTAGAACATGACAGATTAATCCAGATACTTGTGTACCATTACTAACATTAGGTTGGGTCATTTTGTTGATGCTGCAATTCCCTGTTTTAGTTAGGTAATGTCACACAATCGCTGCATCATAAACCACACAAACCCAGTGGCTAAAGCAGTCACCATCTGTCCTCATGAATGTGAGGGTCAGCAGAGGGCTGGGCTAGTCAGGAGTTCTTTGGATCTGCTCTTTTTTGTCTCTCATCCTCACAGGACTACAGGTTAACGAAGAATGTTCTCATAGTAAGGGCACAGTAGAGTGAACTTTCAGTTATGCACACCTGCTAAGATGCCATTGAAAGCAATCATCTGGGCAAATTCACATAAGGGAAAGAAACAACTGCAGAGTTACATGGCAAAGGGTGTAGTTACACAGGGATGAGGAACTGTAGTCATGGTCATCTAGTATATGCTCCACTTGAATTGTCATTATTTCCAATCTTATTATCAATTCCCTGAGCCTCAAAGATGTACTTTTAAAAGTAGGCCAGCTTGTGCCAACAAATGTGGTAATGAAATAATAGGCCAGTACTCAGACACCAAAGCTTATTTAATATTCAGGGCAGGTGCTAAAAGCCTACCTACCAAACTTTTGATTTATAAATAGGACAGATTTGTCCCTTGATACTGCTACACAATTTCACTCAATTTTCAAAATAGATAGTGTTTACTTCTATATAAGAAGAGTAATTATCACCATTTTAAATCTTTGATTGCACATTTTGCCTTCTTAAACTAGGCACTTCTTATATAAACAGGAAAACTAAGAATGGCCAGAATATATAATGATAATTAAATACATAAGGACCAGTGGAACATCTATAATGTTCCTTTATTAAATACAGGAGCTTCGTTATACCGATGGCAATAAAAGGGAGCTGAAAACAGCAAGAAATTCCTCTTGAAAGATTGATACGACATACAATCTTGTGTGTGATACAACATGTCTAATATTGATTGCATTAAGACCACAAAACCATTAAGATTTATTTCTTTCCAGATTAGGTTCTTATAATTTGGGATACTGGGTTTTACAAGTTGAAATTCTCATCTGTTCTACTGAATTTTGAAGGTGAAACTAACAGATATTTAGGACTAGTCCCAGTATGATGAGGAATGCATCTGGTAACACACTTGACTGCCTGCCAAAGCAAGAGCAATGGAGGGATTTAAATCAGCAAACAATAAAATTTTAGTCCTCCTCATGTTTACCTGTATTTTTTATGTTATATCAAGTTCATCAAGCTGTCAAAGTCATCAAAGCAATAGTACTCACTCTAAGGCAATCTAGAACATGATAGATTAATCTAGATACATAAATCTTACTTCTTTAATATATTCATGTCCACGTTTCCAAGGCACACATACTTGATCATGTTCAAATCTCACTTAGGATCTCCCCAGTAAATTTGTTCTTCCTTCTTTGCTGTCTATTTCAGTAAAAGGGTCTACCTAGAACCCAGTTGCTCAAGAGTAACACTTGTAATGAATCCTTCTCCCTTAATTCCTGCCTATGTCCAACATAGTCCCAAATAAATTTGATCATATTTTGAACTTCATTTATCACCCGTCTCTCTCCACCCCACTGCTATCACCCCAATCACTATAAACATTCACTGGGAAATCACAATACCTTCCATCTTGACTTCTTGCATTAACTTTTGTCCTCTTGTAATCCATTCTCCAATCTACAGGTTGAGAGGTTTTATTTAAAGGCTAACGTGGGCATTTTTCTTCCTGGGTGAAAATTCTGCAAAACCAATTTCAAATACACACAAGATGGCAGACTAGCAACATCCTGAGTTCACTTCCTCTCCAGAGATACAACAAAATCACCTCTAGATCCAAATTATGGCCTCCGATAAAGAACTAAGGATTAGAGGACTGGCATCGCCACGAGGAAAGGTGGTACAAAACTTTGGAAAGGGTAGGAAAAGACAGATAGTCTCACCAGGATCACTTACTGCCTTGGCACTACAACGCAAGATCAGGAGGAATACCCGTGATGCAGAGCCTCTTCCCAGGGACTGAAAGGGCCCCAGCATCTAGGAACTGGGAAGGGCACCCTAGTGGGAATCACATACATACGTCCTGGTATGAAAAACAGGTGGGCTTTCCTTTGGAGAACAACAGAACTCTGAGAAGCACAGAATATGGGAGAGCAAGAAGAGTCTACATAAAAAAAGTGTGCACAGATCCAACTGAAGTATTTTTGTTTGTTGAATTATAAAACTTCAGCAGGAGAGATAATAAAAAAGGGGGGTAGCCTCCCAGTGAACGGGGAGTACTGGGTGTCTTCCTCGACTCTCTCTTATCTTTCTAATGCTGCACTGGTTGACACCATGTAAGAGTTAGGGTCAGCACTGGGGATACCATATTGAAATAGAATTAGAGACCAAAATGCATGCCCCTCTGGCATTAGCAGGTCATGGGACAGTCTGTTCTGTTTAATAACCCAGGAGACCAGTAGGTAGCCAGAATCTGCAATCCCAGTAAAAGCAACTGAGTGCTTTCCTGCAAAGCTAGGTTTACAGAGATTCCAGCTCTGCTGCAGCAGTTCTCTCAAAGAATTACCATGAGATTCTGACAGTCTGAGAAGCAGCTGCCCCTTCCCTGCCTGGGGCTACTGCTGACCCACCTGCTTGTCTGCAGTCTAAAGCCCCCGAGTCCCAGTAGCTGGAGCTCCTGTCCCAGGCTATGCTCTGCAACCTGAAATCCTGACACAAGACTATTACATCAAAATCAGTTAAGAAAGCTTTTTAGCCTATACATAGAAATATACACGGGGTACTACACACACAAAAAACCCCACAAAGGAAGAAAAATTTACTCCAAATGATGAATCAAAACAAAATTCCAGAGAAAATCCCAATGCACCAGTTAATAAACTGCCTGAAGATTTCAAAGTAGCAATCCTGATTATTCTCAATGAAATTAAGAAAGCAATGGATGAATAATATAAAACCTAAAGCAAAAAGAAAAATGATGATCAAGATCTACAAAGGATTCATAGAACTTAAAGAACACAGAACAGAGCTCAGAAACACAATAGAGGGACTCAACAGTAGGCTAGAAGAAGTTTTTAATCAAACAAGTGAGATATAAAAAAGGACAGCAGAAAGCAGTCAAGCAGACCAGTAAGAAAAAAAAAAAAAAAAAAAAAAAAAAAAAAAAAAAAAAAAAAAAAAAAAAAAAAAAAAAAAAAAAAAAAAAAAAAAAAAAAAAAAAAAAAAAAAAAAAAAAAAAAAAAAAAAAAAAAAAAAAAAAAAAAAAAAAAAAAAAAAAAAAAAAAAAAAAAAAAAAAAAAAAAAGCGAAAAGAAATGAAGACAGCATAAGAGACTTGTGAGCTAACAAAGAACAACATTCTCATCATAGGGATTCCAGAAAAAGAAGAGAGAAAGAGGTAAAAGGCTTAATAAAAGATATAATAGCTGAGATCTTCCCTTATCTAGGGAAGGAAATGGACGTCCAGATCCAAGAAGCTCAGAGTTCCAAACAAAACAAACCCAAAAGACAAATACCAAGATAGACTGTAATTAAATTGTAAAAGTTTTCAGATAAAGAATCGTAAAAGCAGCTAGAAGAAAATGAATCACATACAAAGGAATCCCTATAAAATTGTATTCAGATTTCTCAGTGGAAACTTTACAGGCCAAAAGGCAATGACATGATATATTTGAAGCACTGAAAGAAATGGGCTTCCAATCAAGAATTCTCTACCTTTGTAGGTTATCACTTAGAATCAAAGGAGTAATAAAGGACTTCTCGGAAAAACAAAATTTAAAGGAATTCATTCATAACTAAATCAGCCTTGCTAGATATGTTAAAGGTATTTCTATAAAAATGAATGAAAGCCCACTTAGAACCAGCAAAGCACCAAAAACCTAAAATGTGGGATGGAACAGAGTAAAAATGTGGACTGTTAGAATGAACCTGAGATCAGCTCACTTACAATTTCAAATATGTTAGAATCAAAACGATAAGATATTATCTCATAACAGTAATAATGGTTATTATCCAAAAGACTAGAAACAAGTATTAAGGATGCAAAGAAAAGGAAAATTTACATGTCATTAGTGGGAGCATAAATTGATGCAAATTATGGAAAGAAGTATGGAGATTCCCCAAAATATTGAAAATACAAATTTCATATGATCTCATTATCCCACTTCTGTATATTTGTCAAAAAAATGCAAAAACTCTAATTTAAAAGTTATATGCTCCTTTTGTTTATTGTAGTATTATTTTCCATAGCCAAGAGCTAGAAGTAACTCAAATACCCATTACCAAGTGAGTGAATAAAGAAGACGTGAGAAAAATATATATACATATATACATTTATATGTGTGTGTTTATATATCGATGTATACACACATATACTACAAAATTATTTTTAAAAAGATAAAATCTTGCTATTGAAAACAAAATGGGTAAGGTTAGAGGGAATTATGTATAGTAATGTAAGTCAGAAAGAGAAAGACAGGCATTGTATGATTTTATTTATGTTTGATATATAGAGAAAACAAACAAAAAATGAACCAAATCAAACAGAAATAGACTTTTTTTGTCTCAGACCAAACTAGCGGTTACCAGAAGGAAAAGGGGAGAGAGTACAATATGGATGAAAGGAATCAATTATACGATGAAGGATAGAATTGGACTACCGGTGGTGTATTTAATGTATTATATATAGAAGTCGATTTGTTGACTTACAGTGTTGTATACCTTAAACCTATATAATGTTACAACAAAAAGTTGCATCAATAAAATTTTTCATTAAAAAATTATGCAAAGCTTTTTCGTTGTTCATAGGATACGATGCTAAGTCCTCCATCTAGACTTTCAGCTTGTTTAATAATGTCACTGGCTGACAATGAAATAAAGTAGTTTATAAAGAAACTTATGGTGACATAAATTTGTTCCCCATAAATCAAGGGCTCACTATCCCAAGTTGTTCACCTCTTTTCAAGATGGCAGGTACTTCTGGGATCTCTTCCCAATAGATATTGATTAGCAGAAAATGTATTTGGGGTTCCCCAGGAATTATAAGAGACAGATATTCAAATCTGCCTCCCATGACAGTGGTTGACATATAATAGGTATGTAATAGATATTAATGAACTAAAAGTGCTCAAACTAAAATATTATTATCCTTACATTATGAGAAAGAAAATTGTGTCAATTAAAAGAATTGCCAAAGAGCTTGCAAATGACAAGCACGATTTGTATCCTTCTCTGCAGATCTCTGAGCCAGCATTTGCCAGGTTCCATGAATGGATACAAATATGTACCCTCCAGGTCCCTTCTCCTTAATGCTCTCCAGAGAAATCTGGAAGATGGAATTGACAAAGGGGTTGTACAAGAGATCCTGAAATTAATAGTATTTGAAGTTAGGGAATATTGGAGGATTTAAAAAATAACTTCAAAGAAACAAATTTGAAGATATTCCAATTAAATTCAGCAAATATCTTTTAAAAGCTGGGGACACCAAGTTGAGTAAGATGATGGTCTAGACCTTCAAGAGCTCAGCTTCTCCTTGGTAAGACAACATGCAAACAAATGACTATGATGAAATATCAGAAGGCATGTAATGGACAAATGCACAACTCATACCTCCATCTTCTGGGGAGTGGAGAAACTTTACAAATCTGACCTGCAAATATGAGAAATTCTATAACCCTCTCAGGTAAAACATATTTCTCCAAACCAGACTAATCTTGATTAAGTTGTGATATGCTGAAGAACAGTGAATAAATAACTCTGACTCCCAGTAAAACCTGGCAAGATAACTTGGTAATTATGAGAATGATCTCTGCTCCACCATTTACTAGATAAACAACTTCGAATAAGAAACACTTGTTGGAGCAGCCAGGTGGCCTGCTCGTCCAGTACACCCTGGAACAATCCACATGCATCCCAAGGTCCCAGATTCAAGATCTAGGACCAGGGGAAACAACCAATGTGAACAGCTAAATAAAAATAAGCAAATGCTTCTTCCTCCTCTCTCTTCCTACCTGTCTACTTGCCTTCATTTCTGCCTCCATCTTTCCTTTAAAAATTTAAAAAAAAAAAAAAAAAAAACTTGTTGCTCTTTAGCTTTCTTATCTGTTAATACTAGAAAAACAGTGATAAATAAGAGAATATTTTTGAGAATTAAACTATATTAACAGTTAAATTTTATAAAGTTTTTCACAAGGTGTCAGTTTTTTGGTGCCTTATTTGTACTGACTCATTTAATTCTTATAAAACCCCTGTGTGACGAATACTATTATTAGCTCCACTTTGCAGATGAGAAAACCGAGATTCAGTGAAATAAATCATTTGCCCAAAGTCACATCACTAGTAGGTGACATGATCAAGAGTTGAATATAGGCCATCTGGTTCCAAAGCCTGAATTCTTCAATTACCTCTCCGTATTTCATTTACCACTCAAATTAGATGGTGTCTCTAAGGCTTTAAGAATACGGCATGTCACATGAGTAGAGTCCACTTACTTTTATGACAAAAAGAGTATTTTAACTCTTGAGTCCATGTATCTTTCACCCTCTTTCTGCAGTTATTTGGCCATCAGAAGGCAGGGAAGTGAGGAGGGAAAACAGCCTCCTAAAAGAAGAGGGCCAGTGTTCTGTCTAAAACATGGAAGAGGAAGTGAAAATCAATATGAGAGGAGAGACAAAGGTGGGCGGAAAAATTGCTTTCCACTCCAAGGTAAAATCCAGATTGGCAGGGGAAAGGACAATATTTTAGGATTTGAGATAAAGGCGAAAAGCAGTGACTTGCTCTGCTCTGTCTGAAACTCTAGAAAAGAAATGGCTAAGAGTTCTGGCTGGGCTGAAAGAGAGCCTAAGTTCAGAGCCTTCTTTGAGACCCACATGATGTGAAAGGAATTCTAAATTCTAAAATCCTATGGGCAGTGAAAACCACATTTCTGTATTGTATTTGTCAATCCTAGTCTCCAGCCACGCAAATTTTTGAAGAGAAATCACTCCTTATGTAAAGTAAGTTATACCTCTGCAATGGAATCTTTTAAGCAAGAGTGATCCCCGTTGGAGTCTTTTGTTCCTCTACAGATAGAGACAAATTACAGATGAAGAAACAGAGAGTATCTTCAGATTACCCAGGGAAATGGTTATATCAGCTATGCTGTACTAGTTTCAAAAAACTGCAAATGAGTATCATGAATATATGACAAATCCTGAGAAAAGATTCAGATCAAAATCAGTTTCCTTTTGTAAAGTAAAAGATAAAATACAGCATAAAATAGCACATAAAGTCCATAGGTAAACTATATGAATGTTACTTCTATTACTGCCATTTTCCATGCTCAGTTTAGGACATCCTAACCGTGTTTCCTTGAATTCGTTATTTTAAAGAACAAATAAGCTACTATTCATAAAAACAATAAATAAATGAAAATGTATAATACAGTGGTTAAAAGCACAGATTTTGAAGTCAGACTCGATTTTATCTTGGTTCTTCCAAGTTATTAAATTTCTTTCAAACAATATTAAACTTGAACTACATAATTCCTAATTCACATTGTTCTTTTAAGGAATAATTGAGCTACTATAGGTATATGGCAGCATATACAGCAAGTGCTCAATAAGTAATGGATTTTTCTCTGTGTTTCTATGGATGTAGATACTTTATTGACTAACTGAAGAAGAAGATCAATCCAGGAAGAAATGTTAAATGAAATGGAGAGGAAAGGTGATGAGCAGCATCTTAAACCTATTTACCTTTGAAAATGCTTGAAATTCTGGGTTAAGGTAGGTAAGTTGATCCAGATGCGTCTTCCCCATCCAGAGGAGAGTTGGTTCTGATCTAAAAAAAATGATTTATTGTGCTCTTCTTTATTTCAGTCTTTATCTGTCATCTTAATATTTTCATCATTAAGACAGTCACCTAGAAGAACAAAAGTGGAGGAGTTCAGAGAGGAACCTGTGACCTTACTTCTAAAGACGGGACAACTGAGACCCAAAATGGAATGGGATCCCTTCCTCTAGGGAAGCTAGTAGTTGAGCAAGAACCAGATCTGTGTTTTTAAGCTAACACAACACTCTTTCTACTTTGTCCTGCTACTGCCCCAAGGACACAGGGGTGGTGTGGAGCAGTGACCTGCATGACATATCTCCTCTCAAGGACCATTCACTGTCATAGCCCCCGATGTTGCTCTCTTTGCTTCCCGCTGGACAGACTCTCAGTGTGAGAGCTCATTAACCCCACCTCTACAGTGATTGCTACCAAACCAGTATCTCCAGCTCAGGTGGTCCTACTGAGCTACAAACCAATACATTCACCTGGGCCTCCCAGGTACAAGAAAACTAAGTTCACCATGAAAACCATCATCATCCCTCTAACTCCTGCTTCTCTTCCTGTGTGTATTTCCTTGACATAAGGCAGCAGATTCACCCTGTGAGGCATTCTTGACATGGCTCATACTAAAGCCAGACTGACTTTCTAAAATTCAAATTGATCACATTACTTATGAGAAAAATAATTGTCCAATGATTCCCTTTTGTGTCAATATATATTCCAGATTCTTTAGAGCCCTTCAGCTCTCCTTTCACCACCACCTGTCATACCCTAGTTAATCCCCTTTCATGGCTCCCATTGCCCCTTTGCTTAGTATTAAAGCAGTAATACATGCTTCTGCAGCCACCTATTTGTCAACTTCTTCAATGCCAGGAATAGTGCTGTTTACTCTTTTCGTGACAATAGTTACTTTAATAGTTGAATAAATGAGTGAATGAAAGTCCAAGTTTTAGAATCGGTTTTTATTGACCTTAAAATCTTGGACAAGGTTATCATTTAATCAGTCTTTGTCTTAAGTCCCTCATCTCCAATACGGCAATTCGACCCATCCTACTAAGCTATTTTGAGGACTAAAGGAGGTCATACATGTAACAAATAAAGTATAACATGGTGTTAAATTGCTGTTTTAATTTTGGTACTTTATAATTTATTCCACTATTTGAAGACTGGTAAAAAATACTTTTCCCAGAACCTATTTAGCTACAAAAACAAGCGCTTGAAAATATCTTATTGAACACAATTTTAAGACAAAGTTGCAAGTGCCAGTATCCTCAGTACTGTTAATTACTGAGGTGTAAGCAGTGGAAGAATTGTCAAGATTATAAGAGCTAATTTCCCCCCACTCCACCACTCTATTTACATAGTAGAGCTCTCATGTACTTGTAGATTGGTAGGGGGAGAGAAGTGGAAAATGATAAGATAGTGCAACCAAGTCCACTTTTAAATAATTATAACAAGTTAATTACATTGATATTTCTCAGCAAGGATTAAGTAAGTTGGGGAGGGGAGGCGTATAAAAAAATAAAAGCAAGGGTTGGACTCCGAGAGCATCTTTTGTCTTTCATTCAGGAGTGTAATTAAATTAAGTAGAATTGATTGAGTGTCAAACATCTGTGGGAGTCATTTCCTAACTTCATTAATGCTATTGTGCCTGAAGAAGCCTCAGTGGTAATTTCTCTCACAAGTATCTAATGAGAGTCTAGTGATGTGATATGAAAGCATTACACCAAGCCACTGGGCCCTGTGCTGCTGCCTGTCTGTATGTGAGGAATTTATTAGAAATGCTGGCCTGGCAACAGCAAAGCGACATTATCCACCTCAGCAGTGGGAGTGGGACAGCCGGCAGAAACGAGCTGGGGTAATAGAGTCATAAAGTTGAGAGTTTAGACGGCAAGCATAACAAAATATAAACAGGGCTGCTACGGAGAACTAAATGGTCATAAAATAGATCATGTATAATGAGGTACAGCAGATAATGAGGTGTGTTTATATGGAAAACACTAAATAAAAATGATGGCCTTTTTCCTCTTTAACCCCATAACTATCATAGCTTCTCCCGGCAACTGGAATTGCAAAGTAAACTAGGGAGAACAAATTAATTGGAAGGCAAAAAATTATATATATATATTTATCTATATATACATATATATGTGTGCATATACACACACACACACACATATACATATATGCCAGCTGAGTTCATTATTATAGACATAACTGATTGCACAGAGGGTCAACAGAATACTTGGCACTGTGTAAAATGTTATGAAAGATCTATAATTCCTATTCTTTTTGTATAATTATTATTTTAAAAGCTATACTATTATAAGTTAATTAAGTAGGGATAAATGTAAGGTTAGCTTAGTTTTATTCTTTCCATCATTGTGATTATAAGTTGCCTGCTCTCAAGCGTTGTTCATTCATTCATTTATCAGTTAATGAGCATTTACTGTGTGTTGGGAGTTCTGGCCAATTCTAAGACTGCCAAGTTGTGTTAGAATAGTTTCTGCCTTTGGGAAGCTTTTCGTCTGATATTGAAACTCACAATCAAACCATCAAAATAAAAATGTAAATGGAAAAAATTGAGATAAGCCCTGGACTCGGTGAGAAAAAAAAGAGGACACAGCAGTTGGCAGGGAACAGAGCACTGAAACATGAATAGAAATCAGGCGGATCTGGGATGTCAAAGCAGATGAAGAAGAGGAGAGGAGGATAGAGTTTCCAATTGAACAAAATGATTTTATAAAATCATTCAGGTGTGAGATGGTATGATAAATTTAAGTAAAGACGAGGAGAAGGCTGATGTGAGGAAGCCCTGAGTTCCCAGTTGGGGGTGCCCAGGCTGTGCGCCATGATGTGGAGACAAGATTCTGTCCTGCACTTGGATGACAGGAGTCACTGAGGGTGAGTGTGTAGAGGTGTGATCATTCATTGTTGCCACAGCCAAACATTTAAATACAACTCTGCATTACAGAGTCTCTCTCTATGATTCAGTGGGTCTTGTTGAGAAAACAAAGTTCAGAAGAAACAATATATAATTTAATGAAATGACTAACTTAAACTTACATGCTAATTTCTCACTGCACAGGATGCGCAGTTCTCCACATGGCATCTGTGTCTACAGTAATATAGTCTCTATTTCACTGAACCAAGACTGGAAACATAATCAATTTCTGAATTACTAGTAATCTCTAATAGTGATAATCCCATTCGAAAGCTTTGTAATACAATGATATGTGGTACTAAAATGAGCAAAGTTGCTCTCAAATTTTATGAAATTATCCTCATTTAACATTTTATCCCATGTATAAATGGGAGGTTTTACCAAAAGGGGAGATTGCAATAAAAAAATTAGCATATCCTCAAATCACTATCTGAAAAGGATTTCACAATCATATTAATATTTTTAAAAATATCTTGAATAGTTAGTGCTATTGTACCACCTATGTTGGAGACAGTGTTTATATCTCTGGTAAATGCTGTATATCAAATTTTTCACGGTAAGTAGCTGTTAGGATCTGGGGACTTGATGTGAGCTCTGATTTAACCAATGCTGTTCATTAATAATCCATTTTGTAACTAGGCTCTACTGCAATGATTTGTTCAGCAAAACTTTCCATCTTAGAAAGCACATGGTCAACTTATCCAGACTGTTAGCATCTTGAGGATAGAAAGCACCACATTCATCTTTATCTGGCTTGATAAGGGCTCAGCAAACATGTCGGAAAGTTGACAACGTGACGCCATTGTCATCCTCATCTACAATCTTGTCTACATTGCAGCAGGAGGTGGGAGGGGTGGGGTTTGAATCCGATTTCCTGGAATTCCTTCCTCTATATTGTTTTAGACTAGAATCTGCCAGTGAGAAGAATTTTCATGTACATTAGCAAACTAAGATAAAAGAGAAACCACTATGTTTGCAGTGTGGAGGCACCTGCTTGAGAATCTTCTATTTTGATGCGGACACTAGAGGCAGCAGTTTCCTGACTTTTGTGTCCAGCCCGCCCAACAATTGTGAAAGCCTCTATTTTTATACATTAAAACCTTCCCTACATGGAACATACAAAGGGGCTTCTGTTTTCCTCCTCTGATCCTGACTGAAATAAGCACTTTAAGAGTAAGAAGAAATAATGGCAAGAAATAAAAAAGGAAAGAGGAAGAGAGGGGAGGAGGGAGAAGAAAGAGAGGTACGATATTTTCTCCTTGGTTTTATATAGTTAACCAGAACCCTGGGGACGCCTCCTTCTTACTTCTACGTTCACTCTACCTCCTCAGAGAAGTAGTGTGAGCTCTTCCATAGTTTTGGAAACATCAAAAAGTCAGGAACTGTGACTCGCAGTCTTTCTCAGTATCATAGATGCCAATAAAGCAAATCGCTAAAGATGAGCATCACAAGGAATTGTTACTAATTCTCTAAATTAGAAAACGTGAACATGTTGGCAGATTAATAACCAGAGCTGACAGAATAATTGAGGCACTCAAAGGAAAGACTGGTAGCGCAGTGAGCACGTCTGTGGAATCTCACAAAGCACTTGAAAGGAGTAGCATGGATCAGTCAAAAAAAAATTGTTTGTTCTTCTAAAGATTTTCTATTCTGAAGAAGAATAGGTTCAACAAGTCAGCAAACTAAAGCAATCAGGCTTCTGTGAATCAAATCCCTAACTTCTTTGTTTTACTATTCAATACCAAATGGTAGGGGAATAAAAAGCAGAATATGTTTGAGGCATATGTTAAACAAAGGTGTTAAACATATGGATTTTGACATTTAGATTTGAACTGAAACAATTGTTTATAATACATCTAATTTCTGGCACAACTAAATTCAGGATGACAATTTCTCTGTGTATGTGTGTGTATATGTATGTGTATGTAGAGTATGTTGGTATGGATATTCATTTTACATAATGTCATAAAAATGTTTAGCTATTCAAACATTTTGTACGGATCCACAAAATGCAGTCAATTCCACCCATACTCTGTTGTCAATGAACTGACAAAGCATAATACAAACAACTGTCAGTAACTGAAATATACAGAAACCATTTAAAATCATCTTTAGAGAGTATTTACTCTTAGTAATGAATTTTCAGCTAAATTTTCAGCAGTGAATTTTCAGCTATATCTCTTGAGACTCTGTTGACTTGTGCTATTTTACTTGACTGCATACATGATTCTCAACCCGACCTTCTTTCCAAGACCACCTCCTCCTGACTCTCAACTACCCTTTTCTTCAGGGCTTGGAAGCTTTGTGTTCCCTTTGAGTCGCTCCTTTATTTCCCATATTCAATCTGAAGCACAAGAGTTCAGAACTTTTCTAGCACC
The DNA here is from genome assembly GCA_004363575.1 of Solenodon paradoxus. NCBI lineage: Eukaryota > Metazoa > Chordata > Mammalia > Eulipotyphla > Solenodontidae > Solenodon > Solenodon paradoxus. Next base: position 2,135,126 of record RJWH01000011.1, read on the forward strand.
TTTCTCTTCTCACTCCTGAAATGCTTTACAAACTGGCTTTCCCCTTCATGTCACTAAATGGAGAAATTATTTAACAACCTCTAGACAGTGTTTCATACATAAGTTCAGTAACATCAACTCCCTGCTCCTAATTGTCTCTCATTTTTCTGGTCTAAATTCAAAACCATCTTGAGAACAATGGTGACAAGATTATTCCCCAGCTCAGGACCCTCCAGGCATCTCTTTCCTATCCCAACCAGTTCTGCATTCAAAAACCACTGATTCCCATTTATCTTTTCCATTTACTCTCACTGCTGTCTTACATGAAAGCTTTATGCATATCCATACTACACCACCACTCAGAGACAGACATAAACACATGATACTAACCAGATAAAATTCTATTGGAAATAACTAATCAATTAACTGTAAAAAAAAAAAAAATGGAGACTGGAAATAGTTATATTAAAATGGAGTACGTAACCAAATATATTTGACTTACCTCTAAGAGGAAACCACCAACAATGAATGTTACAAACTCATCCCCCACTAAGCCAGAGTGCTTATCATCCACACTCTATCTGCAAATGACAGCCCACAGGCCAAATCTGGCCTTTGCTGTTTTGAACAGCATGCAAGCTCAAAATGGGTTTTTTATATTTTAAATTGTTGAAAAAAAGTTCAAATAAAGAGTAATATGTCATGGCACATGAACATTATATGAATTTCCAATTCTAGTGTCTGTAAATACAATTTGACTGTAACACAGCCATGCTCATCCATTTACATAGCTGCTTTGTGGCTACAGCACTAGAATTGAATAGTTCTAGCACTGAATAGTTGTAGCAGAGACCATATGGCCCATAAAGCCTAAAATATTTACTATTTTGTCTTTTAAAAGCACTTTTGTTGAACCTGAATCTATACTATGAATTAAGTACTTAACACATACTACTTGGTATTAATAGTTTTACTTTCTTAGTGTTTCCTATTTCCCCAACTTCTTTTAAAGCCCCTGGAGAATAGAAATCTTTCTGCTACTTTCTAATATTCTGGTCTAGCATCACTGATTTATACATACAATTTAAATAGATGTTCATTAGTTATTATGATGCTATTTCTACAAACAAGTACAGATGAACACATGAGTTCTCCTTGTCAACTGGAGAAACAAATAGTAGGCTATCAACTAGTCTTAATTGTAGACGATGTTGTTTGTTCTCTTTAAAAAAAAATAAGTTACCCATATGCTAATACCTATTTGAGTATTTTCTCAAAAGTGCATTCCCATCTCTCTTCCATTTAGTGATACCTCAATGGCATTGTGACATCTTGGTTTGTATTGCCACCACTATTATTAAATTTCCATTTTTGCTCAGATTTCTCTGACAAAAAAACTGTTAGTCTGGGACACATCTCTTTAAGCGGTGGAATTACCAAATGCAAATTTTTTCATGGAAAATGGCATGATGTCTATAGATGGCACCAGAAGAAGTGGCCAATTAGGCTACTTTAACCTGATAGAAGAGTGATACTATGGTATAAAAATATAACTGATCATTTGGCTGAACTATTCTATCCCAATAGTCTACTTAGCATTGTGTAGAAACCATACATCCTGATTATTCAAATGTTAATGACCCTCTACTCCATCAGTACAACGTATATGTGCATATGTACATATATATGTGTGTGTGTATATATATATCCTACTTAACCTGATCAAAAAGAGAGCAATATTTAATCCAAAATACTTCCATAAATACACTGCATACTTTTGGATCCATGCAGACTCTCCAGCTTTTTGCTATTCTCTCTTCTCTGAATCTCTAAGACCTGTCTAAGCTGTCAACAATGCTGTGCCAATTGTTTACAAAATAGATCTCATTCGCAGGGGAGATAGAAGCTGAGTGAGGGGGAAAAAAATGGACGAAACACTGACAGTTGCAGATTTTTATTTGAAGTAATAAAAATCTAAAGAATTGGGTGTCAGAAGAAGAAATGACTTCCTTTTTTAGCTATAGGTTTGTATTAAGAAACAATGTCACAGTATTCTTCAGATATGAGAAATTGATATGTAATGGACTATATAACTTAAGAACCTATTTGCAATTTCCCGTTGTTTCACTGAGTTCTTTGTCCTCTCTGCAGTTCTGGATATTTGCTAGGTATTTTAATGTGCTACTACCATGTATAGTTATTCAAAGTATTTCAAGAGTTTCAAATCATCTCTTTTGATCTTTTCATGTTATTCATAAAGAGAGTTATAAACACACATTTCTAACAGTTGTCACTTGTTCCAAGTACACTATATACATGATCTTTGATAAGTGCACTGACATCAGTAAATCTACTATAGAGTCAAGCTGTGCAAATGAGAACACTGGCAGAAGGCATTGCTCATTATATAATTTTATTACTCAGGGACCTTGGTCATGTGAAATATTATCTCACTAAACATACTTTCAGGAGACAGTACTGCAGGGTTATATAAATAACCATCATTTCTGAATCTCCAGAATTCACTCATCCTACTAGCCAGCACTATAATCTTCATATGGGAATTCATCCGTCCTTCATTCATAGACCACATAATTGCTGTGGAGTTAAGTTTATTTCCCTCTTCTGGGGTGATATATTCCTAGCCTGGTCAATCAGATCATCTCCTTCCTATAGTGACAGGGATGGGTGCAGTCAGGGGCACATGGCTGAAGATCAGACAATCCAAGGAGGGCTAGCGTCAGAACATTACCCAGAATGATGGCATATGTGAAGTCACACTTTAACCTGTTAAGGTGTAAGACTGATGCCACACTACAAAGGCAGGGCCTATAAGCAAGTGGAGCCAGTGCCACAAATGTTGTGTAAATAAATGAAGAGAGAGAATCTAATTCTGGTAAGAATCATTAAAGCCCTGTCTTGCTCAAAGCAACCTGAATCCCAGACTTTTCATTTGTATGCTCTAATCCCCTCAAAGTCAGATCGAGTTGGCCACTCTATCATTTGCTATTTAAAAAGTCATGACTCAGAAATTGATGACTCTTGCTTTCTCCTGTATCCCTAATAGATACAGAAAAGATAAAAACTATGATCAATGCCTTTAATCCCTGATTTTCAAGAAAATGATGAATTTTCAGAGTAAGGTGACCAGAGGTGTAACTTATCCACTTATGCCAGTAAATAGAACTATAAGAAAACACTGAATTAGTCTGATCTTGGGGAACAGAGTTTGAAAAATATTAAAAATTAAGGAAGTGGGTATTTAAAGAACACTCAGAAGCTGGATTTCCTTTAGATGAGCAGGACTACGATGCTTTCATTGTGCTTTAAAAAAAAAAAATCGCTTCAAATAGATTTGTACATGCATATACAGAAGTGACACCCATACCAAATCCCAGCCCTACAGTTTTCCTATACTTCTTAGGTTTATTCTTTATTCCCCATTTAAGTCCTCACTCGTCACCCTTCTTCCAACTTGGGAAATATTCAACTCTTCTAAAAGGTCATCTTCCATCCTGTGTTCCTCTAACTCAGCTCCTAACTGTGAGATTTTAAAGCTCAGAATCTTAGTTTTGTATGTTGCCCAACATCTGAGGAAAGAAAAGAAAAATTCTTCTGAAAAGCTCACCAGAGAGGTTTGTGAGTCACGTTTGGGAATGGATGCATTAAAATCAAACTTCTCAACAGAAAAGTGAAGGGAGTGTCGGCCAAGTCTCCTCCGCCAGAGGAGAGAAGAGCAGCTGGTGCTGAGGGAGGGCAGTGGCCACCAACTGGAGTGGAGGGACAGTTCTCTGCCTTGGTACATTACAAGTGATTCACTGAAACTAGGAGACACTTAAATGAGGCACTGTCATCACCACCCTTTCAAAAGTTATTTGAAGACGTCTACTTCCAATTCATGCCTAAGAAGTTCTCACTCTACTTTCCAGAAGATTGTCTATCAAAATCACACTTAATATCGAGTTATTACATCCAAAGATGCTTCAGAAAGCTGTGGAATGCAAATTGCAAAATACTTCCCCGTCCAAGTGGCCACTGAAAAAATCAGAGAAGATGAAATGTACTTTGTGGTGATTCAGTGTAGTCAAAGATGGCGACTCTCCTTTTTCCCACCCTGACTGTGTGTATACTAGTCCCCACCTAAAACTACAGACAGGGGTCAAATATGGGAAACATTTTATTTTTTAAAATACTTTGACTTGCTCACTTTTAAACCTACTTTTCCTTAGGTACATATTGAACAGTTTTATATAGTTGGGTTAATGTTTTTAAAGGACTGTGCTTTACAAATTTTAAGTCAAAATAGATTAACTCCCTCATTTTGCATATTATGCCTAAATATATACAATTTTTATTAAGCTATAAAGTCTCAAAAGGCATTTCTAAAGCAAGTAAAATATTTTCACTGCTGATAGAAATCTGAATTTAACATAAGCATTTAATTTAAAATATTCAGATTTTCTAAAGGTAGTTTTTAAATGGACTACAATAACCACAATTTACCATATTTTGAGCCAAAATAAGTAAGCATATTAAAATTCACTAAATCAGAAGATTAGCTTGGAAAAGATGAAGACATACAGATCCACATCGATCTCTACAAAATGTAATCCCTGTAATATATATAAGAAGTGCCTAAGATGCAGTAACATGTAATAATTATCAAACAAGATAGTAATATTCCACGTAAAATAAATTCGAGAAAATTTAAGGCAGTGACTCACATTTTATAGTTACAATACAGTCCTCATTTTTTTTAAGTTTTGATAACACTATTAAAAAACACACACACACATACACTTAAGCCAAAAACAAAAGCCAGCTGGATGTCAACTCTTAAAAAACTTCCCCATCCTAGTCAGAAAACCAAACATGTTCTTCCTGCTAATTTACACTTTACTTCACAGCTAAAGGTATCTTAAAAGTGTAAAAGATAACAGTAATTCTGTGATCTGATCAAACTTGAAAGGGCACTGTCTTTCCTCTCTTTTTGCACAGAGAAAGTCGAGAAAAGAACTTCAAATTAAGATCTGCAAGAGCTTTTTTATAAAAAACAAATTTATGTCTAACACTGACTACAGTATTTGCATAGAATGAAAATAGATTCATGTCTAAGTGATGACTAGGAATATGACTGTAGAGGATGGAGCACAGTGACAGGCACGCTATCATATGTCAGTCTTCAGTGACTCCGGTCCTATAGCACCTCGCAATCGAGTGGCACCTAAGACAAGTCTTCAATAAATTGCAACTCTCAGGAAATTCTGGCTTCATTCTGTACTCCCAAACTTCAGAGAGGCTGTTAGAACCTCTGTGTATCACACTGAGTAGCAAGTCCTATGGCGAACTCCCTGCTCTTATCTCTAATCCCCAAAGACCGGTGTTCAAGATTGATGCTTCAGAGGGAAGACTGAGCGTTAGAAATATAGTCCCAAGGATTTACTCACCATCTCTCTTTTGTACATTGTTTTACATCCATTGACAAAATCAAATAAAACATTACCTGGCCTGAGAAAAACCAAAGTTAGTTTGTGGAGGGTGTTTCGAATATTCTTTATTCCTATTATTTTTCTTTCTTTGTACTATCTCCATCTTCGTTTTTCATTATTGTCATGCAAATGTAAGTTGTATATACATATACATTGGTCTTATTAGCCCTCACCCTATTAACACATTTCTCTTCTCCCACTGTCCCCACTTCTCCTCCAGCCCCTCAAAATATTGTATCAGTGTCACCTCCAAGTGCACTCAGGACTCTAAATTTTCAAGTTTTAAGTTATGTTTGATAGCTTTCTTCATACAAACACTGAAATTACATCATTTTAATCTACACTTGTTCCTCTTCCATAACGACCCAGGACAGGATCCTCATCAGCTCACATCTGAGCTCCAGTGATGGCTTCTGAGCATGTTTCTCTGTCTCCAGTCACTTTTCATCAGGTTCCACCTACTCACAGACGCTCTAATGATTTTCATCTAACTTCATTTTCGTCCAACCCTTTGCCTGCTCAGCAATCTCCAATGCTCCAGTGTCACTTATTATGCACATCTCTAGCCCACTCTGGCCTTCCGGGCTTTCCACTAATCTTACACCCCCCAGGATCCCATCCCACCTTCATTTCTCATTACCTCTCTCTGCAGCCTTTCTGCTTTCACCAGCCTGCTGTCTCCCCTATGTGATTTGCTCATTTTCATCTCTGTATCTTTCCTCATGCAAACTTTCCATCCACTAACCTACAAGCTCATTTCTGGTCTTCCCATCAATAACCTATTTCACATCAAATGTCTGCATATCACTCACATTTTCAGAAATTCCTCCTTAATTACAACAAAATAAAGGTTCCTTTTGCTCTCTCTCCCCACAAAGCAGGGCAATATTCTGGAGTTGTTGATGGTAGGGACATGGGCAGATCAGAACAATGCATACAGCTGGGGTGCCAAACTGCAAATAATCTTTATCTAAATGAATAGCAAAGAAAATATCTTGAAAGCAAAAATAAACAAATGTCCTAACAAAGTTATCCTACTTGTGGAGGCTTTTTTTAAAGGGTGATATCCATGTATAATACATGATAACTAAAAAACAGATGGTACTATCATTTTTAAGGATTTTATTTCTACTAAGGACCTTATATATACTAATTCATTATTATAATTATTATAATTATTATTATGATTATTATAAGAAATATAAATGCTGTTATAATCATGTTACCGAGAAGAAACTGATGACCAAGGAAACAAAATAATGTGGCCAAGAATATACAACTAGGAATAGATAAAGGCAGAATTTGAACCCTGGTTTGTTCTCACTTCAAAATCCATCCTGAACTACGACAACAAATTCCTAACAGGAATCAGTATTCTTTTCCAGGAGTCCCTAGGTGAAAAAAAAAACTTTTATACCTGAGCTGAATAATTTCATACATCAGTTGGCATTTGGTAGGGCACATCTTTTTTCCTCTTCACATAATCCCGTCTCTTAACTTCCACACCACCTCCTAGTGGACCTGGCTCTTACCGCAACTCGAAAATTGGAGCCAATACATACAAATTCCTCCCATTCCTACTAGTCATCCTAAAAACTGATTGAACTTTACCTTTCTCCTCTTCTCTCCTATGCAGTGCCCTTCTTGTGAAAGAAAGTCAATCTGTTCTTTGTGCTTTGGTACCAATCCACTTTTTCTTCTCAAAACCTTTACCCATTATTAATTTAACATCCAATCTTCTGCATTATCTTCTTTTTCTTCCTACTATAGCATTTTCCTTATGTCCAGATATATCATGAGAGTTGCCATGACTTTTAAATGAGGTAACACATGACATATATATATATATATATACATATGTGTGTGTATATATACATATAACACTATATATTTAAGCCCTTATTAGCCCTCCTCCTTAGTCAAACTTTCTGAGCTGATTATCTTCACAGTGTTCCTTACTTCTTGGTCTCTTACGCATTTGAAGTCTTCTACCAATGCTTTCTTCTCATTTCCCAGGAACTATTCTAATCCAGTCTCCAAGGACCTGAATAGAAGTGAAATTCATGTTGCCAAAGTCAATGGGAATATTCTTTTTGTATCTCACTTGATTTTTTCATCAGCTTTTCACAAGATTGATCACTTCTTTCCCAAAACACTGACTTTTCTTAACATTAGTAGTATCATTGGTTGTCCACCCATCTCTACTATTCCTTCTTAGTTAATTTGACTGATTCATGATCTTCTAATATCACTGATTCATGATCTTCTGATATCTAATGTTGAAGTCCCTTAGGAGTGGGCCTTGGTCTTATTTTCTTATCATTATAATTTAAATTATAATTTAATTTAGTGATACCACTAAATGATAAAGTTTTAATAGAATTATTACATCTATGATTCACAAATTATGTCACCTACCCAGAACTTTTCACTAGACTCCTGTATGTGGCTTCCTCCTTGACATCCCAAACTTATATATGCAAATGGTAACTTTTTGTTTTCTCCCAAAAATTTTACATAAAATCCCTATCAAACCCATTCTTCCCCTACCCAACTCTCAATTTCTTGTCAGAATTTTAGGATTTACTTACTCTTGGCTCTGTTCTTTCTTCTTTCCCTCTCTCCTCCGTATCCAATCCAAATAAGCCTGTGTATTCCATTGTTGGACTAACCACTATCATTCTCATTTAGACTACAATAACTGTCTCCTCCTAAAATAGCCCTACTTCCATTCTTGTCTCTCTCTAATCCACTATCCACTTATTTATTAGAGGAATCTTGTTAAGATAACATGAAGATTAATATTATTTTCTTAATTAAAACTCATTGTTAGTGGTGTATTCTGGTGGAAAAAGTTTGTTCAGCCTCCTTCAGCCAAGAGCATTGTTCCTATAGATCTCAAGGACCCAAGATCACACCCAGGACCAGGGTGAACAAACAAGATGAAGAACTAAATAAAATAAAATAAAGTGCTTCTTCCTCCTCTCCCTGCCTGCCTACCTCTGCTAAAATAAAGTCTCACTGGTAGTGTCTCGTTCTTAGATTAAAACCCAAAATGTACCCATATTCTGTATCAGATATAGACACACTTTTTTTCTGTAAAAAGCCAGTGATTAAATATTATAAGCTTCATGGGGTATATGACCTCCTTTATAAGTAGTCAACTCTGTCACTGTATTATGAAGGCAACCATAAGTGATGCATAAAGGAATGAGCTTGACTATATTCCATAAAACTTTATTCATGAGAAACTAGCAAAATGTGGTCAAATTTTGACATCTTCGCAAATGGGAAGCAATTTGACAACCTCTATATGGTCCTGTGTGAACTTATCCTGGTGTGCTCCTGCAGCCACATCTGAACCATTCTCCTCATCAGTCATGTTGCCTTCAAAACACTGGTCTTCAATTCCAAGAATATGAATATGCATAACTGCCTAGAATTCTCTTCTGACACTTATATCTTCATGTCACTCATTCCATCTTCGATGACACTTCTTCAAATAGGATTTTCCAAATGACTGCCCAGTAAAAGATAAGCACTCCACCTCATCAATATTATTCTCTGTTTTCAACTCTCGTTTCTCCCATAAAAAATTCCTACTAGCATTTGTTAAACATATCTACTTCTCTTTGTCTGTTTTTCCTACTATAATGTAGATTCTATAAATACCAGGCTCCATGTATGTTTGGTTATTATTTTATCCTTCTTGCTGACGGCTGTTCCTGTCTGGTACACAGTAGTTGTGGCTCAGAAAATATTTCTTAAAACAAAAGTAGATATATCTGTCTAGTCACATAAAATAAGAGTTGATTAAAACATTAGTCTCCAAGTTTTTTAATAATTATGCATACTTTAATGCAAGAAAAAAAAACTTAGTATACCCTCTCTCAAACCAGTACATGCATATAGTTCTGCATAAATAAAACACCATAATACTAATATATTGTAATGTAAAACATCCAGAAAAATGGGAATAGTTGAAGAAACACTGGCTGCTAAAATGAGAGAAAGAAGTAAATGAAAGTTTATTTAGTCCTCATATAAATTCCAAAAGAGATATTTCTGTCCATGGCAACTCTCTTACAAGTGGTTCGAGATAACCATTCTTCTATCATCCACCCAACCAGCAGCAGAAGAAAGCATATTTATCGTTTTATATGTGAACTGTGGGAGGTCAGATCTATGAGATAATTATATCACTCAGGTCACATATTACCTGGAATTCAATCACTTGAATACGCCTAATCTCATGAGAGCTGGGAAAATGTAGTCTCTCTTTATACTAAATTAAATAATAATAGCTTTGTTAAACAGTAGCCAAAGACTGCCAGATTCATGTATATTGAACTTCTACTGAACTTCTGTTTTCTTCCCCCCTCTTTATTTTGTACAGTGCCTGGAAGAAGCACAGCCATGTTGGAATCACTAGACTAGAAGATTACATGACCATTGTAGCAATTTTAAGTGTTCTTTTGATTGAGAGGCAATGTCCACTAGTAAGGAAGAACTAAAATTAGACATTATTAAATCAACATTCCTTAAAGTTGTCAATCAACCAACAGAGGAATCTGAACATTAGCACTATTTTACCTTTTCCTTGGGATATTCTGTCTTCAGCCTGAACCCACATCATTCAGTGTTGCTGAGTGCTTGAATGAAATTGACACTTTCAAACATGGTTTAACTCCTTACCAAAAATCATTCTAGTATGGGTACTATTTTGCTTAGCTGTCCTGAAAACAGAAATAAATGTCAATAATATTTAGGTGAAAGAAGTCACCACATTCTTTTAGAAAATGATCTCTTAAAAACTTTTTTACCTAAAAAGAGGTCATCAGAAACATTGAATTGTCAAATTTAGTTCTTCCACATATTATCATGAAATAAACTTTTGTCTGTCTCCTGCAAACAGTATTTCTGCTATGAGCTGAATATCTGTATTCCCTTCAAATTCAAATGTTGAAGCCCTAATTCTCAATGTGATGATGTTTGAAAGAATGGCCTTTGGGAGGTAGTGGGGTCATTAGCTGGAGTCCTCCTGAATGGGATTAGTACCTATATCAAAAGATAAACAAGAGAGATTATCTCTGCACCATGTGTAAGAATACAGTTTGAAGACAATTCTCTGAAAAGAAAAAAAAAAAAGTCCTCAGAAGGAAATTAATCAGTTGTCACCTTGATTTTGGACTTGCTGGTCCTCAGAACCATAGGAAATAGATGTCTGTGTTTTCAGCCAGCAGCGTTTAATATTTGATAAGGCAGCCCCAGCTAACTAAAGACAGCTTCCCTCCTCAACCTCATGGTTCCATATGAGATGGATATTTTTCATTACTATGCTTTTATAATGCCTTTGCTTAATTTCATTTGTATCATATTTTAGCTCTGGATCTAGAACCTGTCCTCAGCTTTGATTTCTGTGCACATGTGGCTATTTTAGTTACTACAATAGGTGCTGCAAAATTCAGCACCTGCTCAAGCTTCTGCAAGAAACACACTGACACCAAAGCTCATGTGGGGATCATGAGGATCAGCCACATCACGCAACAGGCAGCATTCTGACAGCTCAGATAGGCTCATCCTATTATTCTCCCCCATCGCTAACTCTCTTGGGAAAAGGTGTTAATTATTCTCATCTCATTCCCCGAAGTTTAGAGGCCGTTTTTTTTTTTTTTATTTGTACATGCCCTGGTGGTGTCAACATCCACCACAATTGTTTTATCAAAGAAATTATTTCAGGAAATGCTTGCCCCAAGAGAAATTCTAGTAAATAAATTTTCTCTGAATCTTTAATATGCTAATAAAAATATATTTGAGCTTCCATTTTGCCCCTACTGCTTTGACTTCCCCATCACTACTGAAAAAACGATACCTAGTTACATTTATTAACAAAGTTGTTTGCTTTGGAAAATGCCTACATTTTGACCAGCATATGGACAGGCATTGACAGTTCTAAAAAGGAGACATAGCTGTTAAGAGATTAAAAATAAATTTACAAGAAAAGACTATCTAATGAGAGTCTGAGACATCACATTTTTTAATGATAGAGGTAAATTTACTATTTCTGAAATAGCGTGTTTGTGAAGAAGAGAGACAGGTGAAGGGAGGGAGGAAGAAAGAGATTTGAACTTTAGGAAATCATTCTAATGTTCACAAGAATTTGACTTTTCGGATAAAACAGGTTCAATATTCTTATAATTATTCCTAAAGGAAGTGCCTTTCAAATGTCTGATGGAATATTTTAGCCCACTATTAAGAAAGGTTGCACTGCTTATTTACACTCTGATGATTATATCTTTAAATATAAAGCACTAATCAATTAGTATTAAAGATTTATGAAGGGACAAGTTAATAATTTTCCACTCAATTCCTTCCTACTAATTAAGATTTTTCACCATTAATCTTTGTCCTTTAGCATTTACTCTGAAGTAATGTTTGTCCTTTAGCTTTAGAATTAATTTTAAGTAACATCTTTAATTCTGATATAGAGAATTATTTTTGAAATTGCCTTTCAGATTAAATTAAGAAATCTCTAAAAGTTTCCTATTCAATTTCATACATAAAACGTCCCTTGCATTAAGTTGATTTTAAACTACACATTTGGCTCACAATATCTAATTTGGCAAGAGAATTATGAAAATAATAAAATTACTTCCAAATTTCAAGGAACACACATTTTTAAGTACCTAATTAAATATATATTTATAATAAAGGAAGTCATTCTGAAGATATGTAATAGTATTTTAATTTCTTAGTAATAGTTATGTTGAATGCTAATTTGCCCTATATTTGACATTCACAGAAGACAAAAGCATTGTCACCTTTATGCCAAAAACAAGCAGTAATTTCATACAACATGAAAAAGAAAAGAAAAGAAAAATTGTTTGGCAAATACAAAGAGATAAGTTGAAAAGTTGACTGCTTCATGGAAAAAGAATGGCAAGCTAATTGGCATGGTATGACTATTTTAGCTTTTCTTTCATGTCATTCAAGAAAACAGGGAAAAACGGTGATATTTAACATCACCATTTTCTTTACTTCTTTCTTCACTTATTTATTTTCTGATGCTACTTCTTTCTCACAGTGCCGCTTAAGAGTGACCTCAAAAACAGCCCCCAAATGTTCTAATTCTGGCAATGAAGACGGATAAAGATAAGTCAATCCATTTCTTTTCAGGAGTGCTTTCAACTTTCCTGTCTGCTCTTTTCCCCTGTCATTTCAAACATGAAAATCAATTTATACCCTAAATTCTCCAGCGAATGATCCATTCATCCCATTTTCTTCTTCCTCTATGTGATTTGTACTTCCCACCTCTTTACAAAAGTCAGTTTAAAATCAGCTCACTTCTCTTTCCTCTAACTTTCAAGCTAAATGGTACTTAAAAACTGTACCAACAATATACCTGGTAACATGAAAGTAACACAAAATTTGAGAAACCAGTGACTTTTCTAAACATTAAAAATAGATTAAAAAAAAATACAAGTACAATTTTAACACCAATTGGGTCAAGGTTAGATACTGCTGGTTTAGAGTCGATGACATATCTGCACATTAGTACACAAAATAATAATATTACATGAGTAATAATGACATATGAATTTAGGAAAAGAAAAATCAATATGTCAGTATGCTAAGTAAATTTACCCATTATCCTACTAGATATTTGGGAAAAAACTCATCTAAAAATCATTATTCCTCACCATATTTTGCTTTTGAATATAAAGAGCTTATATCTCATATTTCAGATTTCATCCTTTTTCAGAACAGAGAGGAACTCTTCAAAACCTGAAGCAGAATCAAACCATGTCATTTCAAAACAGCTTCATCTCTGGGCATCATCAGGGGACAACATTCTCCGTGGCTTGCCATGCCGGAGAAGCTCTGAGTATCATTGGTTAATATTGCACTTCAGTCTCCCACAGTTTTCCAAGTAAATGAAAGGTCAATAATGCATGCAACCTGCTGGCTTCCAGGCTGGCAGCCTCGCCTACCAATTCAGATTGCCCACAGTATCACGGCTGTAGCTACAGTGCCTATCCCAAAGGTACTTACAGCTCGTTCCCTATTCAGGCTAGCATAATCCTCTCACTTTCTGACCATTAGCAGTGTAATTAATGGGCATTTTCTGATCGATGTACCCTTGCAGATAAGTGTTATAATAAAGGGTGATTACAGTGAAGAATAATATAGTTGAAAAAGCACCTAGTCGTCACCACTCATTGGCAGCCATAACAGAATCAGACAGTGAGACCAGACTGCACAGAAATTATATCAAATAAAGTAATTCTTTCCATTTATTGCACTTTTAATTATGCCATCTTTAATTTAAAGAACAGCCTTGCCCCATACAATGCAGTCTCCAAGCTGAAGGGAATTAATCTAAGGTTAACTAATATTCACTCCCCCAGCACATTTGAAATCAATTTCACCTTAAGCAAAATGCTTTATGAGTCTTTAGTTTACCCTGGGCATTATGCATCTTCATAATTTTCTAATGAGTTTAAGATATCCATGAGCAGAAGCCATGAATCATATTTTTGGTAGTCCTTAAAAACAATTTTTTTCCAATCTGCTGTATATTAAAAGAGATGGGAGAAAATGAGAATAAAATCTCATTCCCACTGACAACCTCACAGCTCAATAAACTTGTTTTAAATCTTATTAAAGGGTCAGCTATTTGTCATTCTTAGTAACCTTCATCATCACAGCCAATACTGTGTCATTTGATATTTCTTTAAAACACCAGGACGCAGAGGTCACACAAAGACCTGGGGCCATGAAAATCATCCCTGAAAGTGAAGGGAAGGAATTAGAGCTCTTTCCAGAGACCACAGTTTAAATACTGACACACACTGACTTCTGGTATTAGACCAAAAGGTCAGAGAAAAGATCCAGTGAAAAATATCCTAAGACCCTGCCTGATGACAAGAATCAGAGGGAATATGATGGCCATTTCAAAGGAAGTTCACAAGGAACACATAACCAAGATGAGTGTTAATTCTTGCTTATTGAAAAACTGAAGATTAAGGGGGGAAAAAAGATTTTAAACAGCTATAGGTTTTATGCATAACAAAATTAACATGAGCAAATTATACTAATTGTGGCCGAATTGTAATACCAACGGATCGATTTTTGTTCTTGGTCAACAAGACTCTGAAGAGTCTTTCTCCTGATCTGGAAATACATTCGTGGTAAGACAGATTTTTAACATAATGTAAACAAACTGAATTAAAGACATATATAAAGAGCAAAAAGTAAGAGAGCAAACAATAGTCCAACAATTGAAAGTATAAGTGAATTTTCAAAATTCTTTTGTCAGCTTAGTCACAACCACACTTTTCTATTTGGTACATGATGGGACTGATCATACACAGAGGAGAGCCTCTTGATTTAAAATCTGATATATTTCTCTTGACTTCTGCTTATGAAAAGATAGTTTGTGTGCTGCTGGCAGGGACTGAATGGATAAATTTAAATGAAATTCCTGTGCTCTAGAAGGAATGTCAAAGGGGTGTTCTTTCGTTTGTAACTAATGGGTAGGCAGAACTTCTGACAAAATTGCTATACAAGCACCACTTACTCCCACTGTTCTTCAGTTTTACCCCTTTGTCAGCATATCTGATATAAAAGACCTTATTCCTCATCTAAAATTCACAGATTCTAAATAAGAGGGAGGAGGTTAATAACAAAATCAAAGGCAGTGAACACTCACGATTTTACTTACAGTCCATTAGATGTAATTATCAACTCTCCCAGAAGCTTGCTGCTCTGATTTCATTCATTTTGGGAACACTGATCATAGCTTGAGTTTTAGCCTTAATTATTTCAAATAAATGGTAGCAGCACTTCTCATCCTGCTATAGTTTACTTCTGAGGATATTCCAATCTTGAAAAAGTCTGCCCCAATTTTCCTGAGATTTTCAGGTGGCCATGACAAAATATCATAGACTGGGGGTCTTACACCTCAGAAATGTACGTTTTCTCAGTTCTGGGACTGATCCAGAGATCAGGTGGCAGCATGGTCAGTTTCTGGTGAGGACTCTCTTCTTGGTTGGTAGAAGATCACCTTCCTGCTGAGCCTTCACACAGCCCAGAGAGAAACTGTGGACTCTTGCTTCTCTTATGAGTGAACCCATCCTATTGAATTAGAACCCATCCTGTGACCTCGTTTACCTTTATCACACTGTTACAGAATCTATCTCCAAATATAGTTACACTGGAGGCTGGACTTCAACATATGGATTGGGGAGTGTGGAGGGGACACAATTCAGTCCATAGCATTTCACAGAACAGAAATGCTAAATCTCTTTCATAATGTCATATCAGAACACTGAAACATTTCAACCTACAATTTCATTTTCCGCTGTTAATATTTGTTTCCTTTTCTGTTGGTGACAGAACAAATACAATTGCTTCAGAGATTTTTCTGTCTCCTCCATTTCCATGGTGTTAGATCCTGCCTAAATTCTGCCAACTTTCAGCAGGGTCAAGGCATCAGGGAACATGAGTGGAGGCAGCTCACTCGTGGTCATTATCTCCGTATACATTTCCTCATGTTTTCAGTCATGATGTACCCTTTTCTGAATCCAGGCTTGAAGAGGAAGGGGTGGGGGTATGAGAGAAAATATAATTTAATATGTTTAATATTATCTTGCAATATGAAGCAGCAGAGGTAACACGCTTGACACTCTCTACCCATAAAATGTCAGAGTTGGAAAGGTTCACAGCACTTTTCCACTTCATTATGACTCTGCAGAAGACACTAAGGTCTAGCCATGTGACATAACTTAAGACTAGAAGCCAGGTATTTTCATAACACCTGGCTGCCTCAGAAATATAATTCAATTTAACCAACACCTAGTATGAGTGAGAAATTATGCTGGGTACTGTAAGTTCCCTGAGAGGAGGAAAGAAATGGTTTTAAAAGTTTTAAACAGTTCCTGGGGTTGAAGTCTCCTGATGCTGCTGCTGTTTCTTGCTGACCTGTTTTCAGAAATGTCCCAAGAGGAGCCAAACAGAAAAAGGTCAACTTCGCTAGTGCAAGGACAACCTAAAAACTTTTCTGTTTGAAACAATTTGATTAAAAGAAAGAGATACATTTTTTTTCTCCCCTGTTTCAAGTCACCTAGAGTAAAACCACACTTCAGGTCACTGTGATGAAATCTCATGAAACACTCTGTCCTGTTAGCTGTGCTGAGATCAGGCAAGACCAAGAATCAGGGCCACGTGGAAGTGAAAGAAGAAGGATCAGTTATGCCACATTTATGGGAAAATTCTTGTAGGCACCGCATCTTTAAGAATGATGGTTTCCCTTCTTTGATTTTTTTTTTAATTTAAAAAGATAACTCAAATACATAAACATAAACTATAGACTAAGAGCTTTATAATTTAAAAAAACCTTATTAGTCCTCCTAGATAATTCCTTTTTACAAAAATGGGGTCATTCTGGCTTTAGTACTGTGGGAAATAGCATATTTCCTCTCAGACCTAAAAAAGATAGCCAGACACTTGCAAGTTACATGGTCCCATAACAAGTCAAATTATTTTGACAAAAGAAAACTGTTTTCATTTTGACAGTTTTCAAAAAAGGGATCTAAAATGCACATGAAAATGAATCCCACCAACCTATTTCAACAATCATCAACTAACAGGTAATTTGGCTTTTTCTATACCTTAATCTACTGAACCCTCCACACACAAATCATTTTGAAGCAAATTCTTTATTATATTTTTTGATATGTGTTTCTATAATAGTTTTTGTTTGTTTATTTTTTACCAAAGAAAAAGATGCAGGCAGGAATGAAGTTGAGTATGCAGACAGACAGGTTACTTAAGAAAAAAAGACAGAATAAAAAAGAGGAAGAGGGATTTTATTTATTTTTAATTCAGTTGTATGTCTTGGTTGTACTCACCCCCCACCCCCCGACCCCCGCCTTGGAGCATGAACCCAGGTCCTTGGGATGTACCTGGACTGTGCTCAGTCAGCGGTGGTGGATCTAACTACTACTCCACCAGGGCATACCAATCGCTCCTTTTTAAAATATAAATCAAGTAAACACAATACCACATTAAAAATAATAATTATACAACTTTATAAAATACTTCAATTCTCATAATTTTGCTTTGCTGTACTTTTTATAGTTTTTGTTTTTATTGTTCCTGTTGTTCAAGGAATAATTCATGTAAGATTCATTCATTGCACTTGGTTTATGTGTCTCTAAAGTTTCTAATGTGTATCTTCTTCCTCCACTGTTCTTGTATTTTGTGATACATTTTTTTGAGAAATCTGCATCATTTTTCCTACAGTTTTTCACACTCTAGATTTTGCCAATTTATGCTTACAGTTTCCTTTAATATTTTTCTTGGTCTCAGGATTTAGATTCATAGATTTTTAATATAATATCTCAAAAGTAGTATTATTTCAATCAAAAGCACATAATACCCATTTTCCTTTTAAAAAAAAAACAATATTAGACTGATGAATATTGTCTATATTCATTATATCATTAGGAGGTGTAAAATGATGACATTTTAAATCTATATTATGCCTTTTCAAGTATTAGCTGAAATCTTCTAAAGAAACTTTCCCTCATCAACTATCTAGTTGTCCTTAGGTACAATAAAAGGGAATTTTTGATTCTCTTTGTGTTCATTCCTTGTGGTTTTTTTCAGCTGTACTCTCTGTGAGTCAGCTTAAGCAATGCACTTGCCTCCTGATAGCTGATTTGATTCTTATTCTCAGAACCCCCTCTGCCCAGGTTGTTTCTGACTAGCTTCAATTCAAGCAATCACATTCATGAATTACCATTCAAGGGTATAATAAACCAAAGTGGTTTGGAAGTATGGAATTATAAATAACTTTTCAGAGATTCCAACTTTCTGAAATAGCTTTTTTTCCCATCTATAACATGGGAAAAATAATAGCACTTGCCTGTGCCAGTTATCATTCTGTTGCTCCAAATCCACCTTCCTTTGCTAGGCCTTATAACACTGGAACTGAACCGTGTAAACATTTCTGCCTGGACAGCCTGACACAGGCTGGGTTTCTCAATCAGGAGCAAACGATGGACACTGTAAAAGAAAGGAGTTTCCATTCCTGTTTCTAGCCTGAGGTTTCTCTCTCTCCTATCACAGTGCTAGTCATGTTTGGACAGTCTTGATGGCTCTTACTCTCCAGCAAGTTTACCTGCTACCTACAAGCAACCTGCTACAACTCAACTCTGGCTTACTGAAACTCCAGCGAACTTCGATGGGCATTTCCTATAGATAAATTCTGGCCTTTGAGCCGCTCTTTTGACCATTCAACAGGCTTCCTTTTTACAGATTAATTCTGCCTCATATCCTGTGTGAAGTTAATGCCTCCTGCATGTTCCTGTGACAACCATGCTGAGTCCAGGGCATCTTCATGGACACGTAACCAGTGTAGTCATGCCAATGCAGCCATCTTGGATTCCTCAATATTTGTAATAAGCTGCTCTGCATTTTCATTTTGCAACAGGTCTCACAAATTGTGTGATCAGTCTTCCTCTGAATTCTGAATCTCAGCCTAGGTGGGATCCCTCTTCCATACTCTTAGTCCCTTCCTGTTTACTCTCCCTCAGAAGTAGCAACTGCTTTTGGGATTTTCTTAACCTATATTTTAAGAGGCCCCCTTTACCCTCCCCCCTCAGTAGTTAACCACCACAACAGAAATCACAGGCATAATTTTTGTTTCTTGACTGGACCTATTTGCTATAACTGTCTCAGAGAAATTCTGGGAAACTTAATTGATATGCTTCCCATAATGATGCAAACAATACTAATGCCTGGTATCTAGTTAATATTAATTAATCTTGTTTTTATTCATTATGATTATTAATCTGTATCACCACAGGTGAAAGTGCCTAGTTTTACCTCTAAAGGTATGTCACAGTAAGAAAAATTAGGAAACCGTGTGGATTGTTCTCAATTCTCCCATCCTTCCATAACTGAACTCAAAAAACGTCACTCTTGAACAAGAAGGTCATCAGAATGCTGTAGAGAAAGGAGACTGCATTAGAGACACTTGACCCAGATTTGGAAAAAAACAAAACATTTAAATGAATTCATGACCAAAGCCTCTTTACCCATCTTATCCTTGGTTTAATCCTCTGCAATATAGTAATAAACATACCTATAGCTTAGTTCTCTAAGGTTTAAATAACAAAATATTTATAAATAAATATATATGTATAATATATATAATATATATATACAAATCGTGAATAATCTTACCAACATCACACGTTATTAAAGATACCTGCTATTGCTTTTATGCCTATAGTGTTACCAATGTCTTACAGTGAAAGTAAGCATTTATGTTATTACTCACCTACTGTTCAACAACCTATATGTGCCAGGTTTTTATAAATTACTTTATTATTGTCATAGACCCACTGAACAAAAAGTATTATTTTCTTTGGTGTCATTCTTGACAACCATTAATAACAGAGTCCTTCTATAGATATTACTATAGATTTTACTTTCAAAAATATTGTCAGATTCTGACCCTTTCTCAGTCTCTCAGCTCCACCAGCCTGATCTAAGAGATCATTTTGTCTTCCCTGGATCCTGCAAAGAATCCTGAATTTCCATCTTCTGCAATTCCTCTACTTTCCACTAACACACACCCTACCCTGTCTATACACAAAACAATAACAATATCATCTCTTAAAAAATGTAAGTCAGATCATGTCACTTATCTACTTGCAAGCCCTCCAATGATTAACCCTAAATGCTGACATTTGCTTCAAGATATTTCATAGTCTAACCACCTCACATTGCCTTGTTGACCTTATCTCCCACTCACTATGTGTTTCCCACAATCTGCTAGCCTCCTTCCTGTTCCATGACAGGCAGAGTTCTACCTCAGGGCCTTTGCATTTGTGCTTACTTCTGCCAAGATGTTAACACTTCTCTCCCAGATGGCCTTACAGTTTGCTCCCTTGCCTCCTTAGATCTTTGCTTAAAGTTTGTTTTGTCAATCACCCTGCCTGATTTCAACTGTAGGTATTTAGCACTCTAAGACAGTATTCTCTTTCCCCACTTTTGCCTTCCATATTATTTGTCGCTGACATAAAAGTCAGACATATTTTTGAGTTAGGATTCCTTATTTTTCAAGTCACAAAAGTACAACTCAAAATATATTTAAACAAAAAGTATTATTATTTAGCCCTAAACCTAACCCAGGTAACTAGAAATTCCAGAGGTAGGACAAACGTTTGAAGTATATGGTTAAGCTCAGGCTCCATTTCTTATCATTCACTTTCCTCTTTCCCTTTCTTTTGCTAGCTTACCTGAAGACATTTTCATCTTTCATGGCAGTTAAAGCAAGTTTCTACAGATTCCCAGAATTTACAACAGACCACCCATTCAGAGGAAGGGACTGTGGGTCTCTTGAACAAATGACTTGTGATGTACTCTTATTGAACCAATTTTAAGCAACCACAGAAGCCATTACAATACCATGCACTGATTGGCTTAGGTCCAGATCATCACTCATCCCTGAACCAATTCTTGTGGCAAGGGCTAATACTGTCATTTGCTAAATAGAACACTGACATAGAAGGGGTATGGGGGTTATATCAAGCCTACTCCCAGTGAATGGAATAAATTCTGAAAAAGTAAGCATAACACTTATACCAGGCATTATGCTATACTGTGTCTGTATATAATTAGAGAAAACTGCATCTCCAAGATCAAGTGACAGTAAGTGGCAGAGCGTATACTCAAAATAAGGTTTACCTGATTCTGGAGTCACGGTGCCAGTCACCCTCTCTCAGCTACCACACATCACCATAAACTCCTCATAATCCCAGAATTTTCTCCTTTATTCGAGGACTCTTTTTAACTAAGTTGGTCAAAGTGAACGCTTAGGAATGAAATTAGTATCAAGGACATTCGTGAGTATATACAGGGAGAAAGAAAATATCCCTTTCCTTCTCCCACTTTCTCTCCTCAGTGGAAGACTGGTCGTTTGGCGCAGGAACACTCATAGTCATGCTATGAGAGTGCAATTTACCAGGGGAAAAGGTGATTTGTCTCATACATTGAATAACAGCTCTGCTAAGTGAGATCTACCTCTATCTTAGCAGGACAACCTTAACTGAGACTTTCTGCCAGGTAGGAGTCAGAAACTAGAGATAAAACCACAGAGGCAGAAACAGTGAAGTCAACCAAAGTGAGGTGAGTACCTAGTGTATCTGAGACCGAGAGGCAGGCACTTCAGCGCATCATCCTGGAAACTCCATCTGTTCCTCCCCCACTAGTAGGAGTTCTGTTTTCCTTCCTGTGCGTGTGCTTCCTTCCAGCATCATAAAGGCATAATGGGCCAATGCTGGATGCTGAAACCACCTCGAATTCTTTCTTAAATAACACCATGAACAAGGTATATTTGTTTACCTGAATTTCTTCCCCTTTAGGTCTTCCTTGAAGTGAAACAACCAGAAACACAGGCAGTTTTACAAATGGAAATTCAGTCCTTCCAGTTTTATTTTCATAGCCTGGTTGGTTTTAGGGCTTACAAAGTCAGCAGATTGAGATAATCTGGGAAGTTGGCAATTGCCATCATTCTTTAAAAGCAAAACTATTATCTCTGAAGTCAACAGGCTAGAGCTTTAGTTGTTTTTTCTTAAAGGAAAGGTATTGCAGGAATGAAGGCGTGCAGAGGAAGTCTGGCAGGAAGAGAAAGAAAGAAGAGGAAGAAGCACTCCATTTAGTTTAGTTGTTCACCTTGGTTGTTATCCCAGGCTCCAGGACACAAACCTAGGTCCTTGGACGTATGTGGACTGTGTCCAACATCTACTCTACCAAGGTACACCTAGTTGGGTTTTTTTTAATTAATTTTGTTCCCAATAACAGTATTCCAATCAGACACAAATGTGGGTTATCTGCTACTTCTGTATTGACTCACAAAACCTTAAAAGAATGTTCTTCAGTTTATTAACAATCTTCGCATGTGGTCACCTGAAGAAACTAATGTTAGGAGGGAAATTCAAATGATTTTCACATCTGCATTAAAAAGAGACTACTCACGATTTTAATCAGAGCATTTATTGAAAGGAGAAATTCATTATTTGTTTGATATTTGAAAGTATAGTCAAGAGAAAAGCATATTTTCTTCAGGTGAATTTGATCCAATTGATGTTTCTAGATCAATTTTGGAAGAAATAATTCACTAAGCAAGTGCAATTTTTAAAGCTTATTGAAGAAAATACAGGAAAACAGTGATCAAAATGTGAGTAAACTTTGTAAGGACACAATGAGAAGAAACCAAGAAATTTATTTTTCTTTAAGCCAAGAAAAAAAGACCTTCAGAAGAAGCCAGACCTGCTGATATTAGATTTCTCCACAGTCTCCATAAACGTGAGAAAATAAATTTCTATTTTTGAGTCATAAAAAAAGATAACTTAATGTATGCCAAGTATTTAGCTAGAGTAACTCATTTAATCTACCATCAAAAGTGTGAAGCAAATATGACCCAAAAAAGGAATCTCTGGCTCATGAAAGACAAATAATATAACTAAAATTCTGACCTAGAGTCAATCAAACTTCAAAGTTAATGGTACTGATAAGCATTTCCCAAAGTATGTCTCAAAAAATAGCAGTGCTACAGAAAGTCAAGATTCAATACTTTTAAACTTGGAAAAATAATTTTAAAAAACTCAGGGTTAAACAAATTTTTTCTTTTCAGTGCAAGATAGTTTAGAAATATTCATATACTAATGATGACATGACTCTTAAGGCAAGATAGATTTATATAGCATTTCCACAACTCATTTGACCGGTGAAACCCTTTGCATAAGTTTCTTGGGATATTGATGTGTGCTCCATGGAACACTCTTTGAGAAACATCCTGACTCTGCATTAGCACCCACAAACAGAATCAATATTGAGATTAGGCGTTCAGATGAGCTTTTATGTTTAAAAGTTTGCAATTAGCTCCACATATATAGATCAATGAGGTTCAGGTGCATCAGGAGAAACCATGTAAAGCCACGTTCTTCATGTCTACCATAGAGTACAATAGTGGACCGCTTTAAGCCAAACAGACCAAACGGTTCACTTGCCAAAATAAACGAGAATGCGACCCTGAGGTTCACAGAATATCAAAGTGAAATAAACTTCTTGTCAAGTCAACTTTTATAAAGGAGAACAAAATAAAATGTGATGATGGTAAATAGCTCTATCAATGAGCATTTAGGAAAGGAATTTAATGAATTTTCTATTGCAAACAATGGACAACAAAGCAGGCTATTTGACCTTCTCCAAATATACCAGTTGAAGACCCATAATCCTAGAGGACAATGTTCAGGGCAGCTTTTCCATCAAGAGGTTGACAGTTATTATGTTCACCAATGAGTGCTTAAGTTCTGAATAGATCACGACCTACACAAAGTAAATCCCACGGGATCCTTTGCTGGAACAAAATTGGTTGATTTTAAAACTGAGTCAACAACAGTTATAACAATAATAATTTCAATTTTGAGACACAGGGATAGCTTACAATTCAGTTGTTTCAAGTAAGTTGTTATATATCTAAAATATATGTGTCTGCGTACACACACACACACACACACACACACACACACACACACACACACACACACACCCCGAGTTTTACCCTAAAGCTCCTCTAAGACTCAAGCTGGCTTTTACTGATAGAAGCTGCTCTGCTCAATTGCTCAGAAGTTTCTCATCTTGGATGAGGTTATTCTGAGTGATTCTTCATAGGCTGCATACAATAGCAGTGAGGAGCATTTTTTTAGAGTTTTGCAGACCTGCATTTTATTCCAACTCACAACGCAAAATAGTTATGAGACCTCGTTGAAATGAGTTAACTTTTAAGGATTTGATTTCCTCTTCTGTAATATAGACTTGCTGCTAATATCAAATTATATACTATTGTAATGTATGTAACAGAGTAGTTAAAATATTAAGTATTTCAAAGTGGTAGTTGTTATTAAGTTCTGTCTGTTGTGAACATGAACACCATCTAAATTGGTAAAGTAAATATACAGTACTAATCTTATCCAATGTTTCCAGAGCTATATTTAATAACATGAATTAATAAATAAAGGAACAGAAACTTATGTCCCACCACTTAAACTCCTCAAAGGCACACAAGTTCATAGACCTAAAAGCCTGAGAAATGAATACTTTTCTTTAGAATGTGTTTTCATCTTCTAAAATCATGTAAATTTTGCTTTCTATTTAATATTATATTCCTGTTCATTTTAATATAAAAATGTTTTCAAATTACCACTAAGAAAAATGAATGGTTGAGGAAGACTACAGGCAGTAAATAACCAAGTATGAGAAATATAAGCATGATGAATCTGTATTCATCACACAAGTAGTGTGTAGTTAGTTAAATCCCTTTCACTACAAGCTTAGAATATTACTCCTTGGAGTTCATTCTGTAATTTCTTAAGAATAAGTACTTATCAAATGCTGTTCCAGTCCTGCTCATGGGGGTTGGGTAAACACACCAGCAGCCTTCTCATTAAGGGTTATGGTAAGAGGGGTGGTGGGTTGAAACAACCTCACAAGAAGTCAAATAAAAATCAAGTCAGGAGAGGGGAAGGACAGTCACATAAGAGCCTTGAGTCAAGCACAAAATAATGAGATCAAAAGGAAGTAAAATATACCCAGAAACGGATCAAGGCAAGCAAGTCAGGAAGGAGACTGTGAATGACAGGTCTTTATATTGGCTGTGTGGTGTGGGAACAAGTAAGCCATGGAAATATCATGAACAAGAGATTATTATAAATGCCATAACCTATGTAAGGCAAGAAGGCAAGATCTTTATTCTTCAAAATCTAGCAATTTGAATTAGATAATAAAGATAAACCTGAGTATTTTGATCTCTTTTTAGAACACAGTATTAAAACAGCTAAAAACCACTGAACAAATACCAAGTGTCAGGCCCTTTTTTAAACACTTTGCATATATTAATTCAGTTATTCTTTACAAATTTTGAGCGTAGTTAGTAATCTCTTCTTACACAGAAATAGGTTCAAAGAGGTTATACCACTTCCCTAAGATTATATAACCAATAAATTGAAAAGCCAAGATTCGATCTCAGATGATCTGGTTTCAGTGTATTAAACTTAACCACCAAATCATCATGAAACTAGGAAGTGGAGTAAGGTCCAGGAAAAGACTAAGAGCACAGGCCTTCGAGGTCAAAACAGCTTAGACAAGATTCAGAACACTCTCTTATGTAAGGGAAGAAAAACCAAACTAAACATAATTGAATCAAAAAAATTATTAATTCATGCAACTGGTAAAATCAGAGGTTACTAGGTTCAGACACAATTGGATCACGTAATACAAATGATGTCGTTAGTTCTCTCACTGGCACCATTCCTGAGCCTTGATTTTCTCTCTATGTAATTCTAATTCTATCTTATCACAAAATTACCCTGTATTTCCTCAGTGTAGCCAAGGAAGTTGGCCAAGGGCAACTCAAAAAGCCCACCATGAGTAAACAACTTTATAGTTGAAAAATATTTTCCACACATTGCTTCCTTCATGAAATCATTTACTTTCCTTTCACTCATGCCAGAAGGTAGCCTCTTACTTGCTATCGCTTCAGAGATCTACTCTAAGAAATATTAATTAGAATGTCTAAAGTTTCATGTCTTTAAAACCAACTTTATAAGATATGGATGATATAAACACCCCAGACACTACACAGTTTGGCCTTGAACTGAGCAACAGCCCTTTAACACAAAACTCTGGACCTCAAACATCTGAAGTTACTCCCATCAAGCCACTGGTCAGTATCTGAGAATCCACTGGGGTAATGCTCTGTTGATACAGCTTAAGTACAGTTTTCAATGTCTGACCCATTAGTCTCAGCCCATAAACTCATGCATGCTATAAATGTAAGGCTGAGTCTATAAAAAGTATGCTGATATCAAAACCATTTTGATTTTATGGTGTTTATGTGGAGTATCTCAACTCAGAAAATTTAAATAAACTATATGTATACATACCAGTAAAATGTTCAGGATGCTTTGGGTAGTTAAAATAGATTAATATTATGAGTAAAAATGATACATTTAGTTAGTTTAATAAATATCTTTTTAGTTCCTGCTATGGATCAGGCACTGTGCTTGTCACTAGGCGTAAAACTACAAATGATATCATCTCTGTAGTTAAAATATTGATATTTATAGAATAACAACACATATACATATTAG
The DNA here is from genome assembly GCA_004363575.1 of Solenodon paradoxus. Taxonomy (NCBI): domain Eukaryota; kingdom Metazoa; phylum Chordata; class Mammalia; order Eulipotyphla; family Solenodontidae; genus Solenodon; species Solenodon paradoxus. The sequence continues at coordinate 2,161,821 of RJWH01000011.1, forward strand.
CAATATACTAGGATATTTGGTAAGCTGAGATACACTCAGGGTATTAAAAAAGAACACAGAAAAGGGAAACTGATGCAGTTTGGAGGTTTCCTAGAAATTATAGTGTATGAATTGAGTTCGGGAAGAGAAGTAAGAATTTCCATGTGAAGAAAAGTTAAATGGGCATTCTAGGCAGAAAGAAAAGCACAAACAAGTATAAAGAATGAAACAGCATGAAGTATGTTGAGACAAACACACACATTTTCTAAGAATAAATTATAAGGCATGATACAGCATGAAGTTGGGTGAGAGGAAGGAGTGTTATGGACTAAATGTACTGTATTACCCTAAAATTCCTACATTGAAGCCCTACCACCTAAACTGATAGTGTTACGAGGTAAGCGCTTTTGAAGGTAATTAGATAGAACCATGGGGAAGAGCCCTCAGAATAGAATGTGTGCTGCACTAAGAAGACATAAGAGCTTCCGCTCTCTCTCTCACATGAGAACACAGCAAGAAGACAACCATCTGCAAGCTAGGGAGAGGGTCTTCACCAGAAACTGAATCTGTGGACCTGCTGATTCTGGAGTTCCCAGTCTCGGAATTTTGAGAAATAAATGTCTGTTGTCAAGTCACCCAGGTGATGCTATTCTATTATAGTGGCCCAGGCAGACTGAGTAGGCAGAAATAAGTCAGTGGAAGGCCCCAAACTCCTTACTTTGTAAACAGTGGGAAATCACCTCAAGCTTGAAAATAGAGGCCAAAGCCAGAGTCATATGAATAAATCTGGCAACTTTTCTGGGAATAAGCAAAGTCATGTAAGTCACTCATGAAGAAGTTATCGCTGTTAGTCAAGTAAAAGGATATTTACAGCTTGTGGTATAAATAGGAAGATACCAGAATTCAATAAATTGGTAGGAAGAGATTAAAAATAGAATGAGATTATGGTGATTATTGTGCACACAATTAAGTGACTAGAGAGAAGTCAAGTGGAACCTAATAGTAAACCTACACACATGATTAGAGGACAGTAAGGATAAAGGGCATCAGGAATGCATAAAGAAGACCAAGGAGAGGAAGAAGACGACACAGTTTGGACATTTATTAGTGTTTAATCTATCTGCACACATTCATAAATGTCCAGAAAAACTTGTCTTTTAGCCTCATAAGCAGTGTAGAGTTAGATATGCAAATTGCTGAGAGATGAAGAAGAGATTTCAAAAGCGTCTAGAGAAGAAAGAAGAAAGCTCAGTGTAAACAATCAAGAAACATAATGGCTTTAAACCTATTAAAAACAACACTGAAAGTCCAAAGATAATGAACTTTAAGGCTTTAATCACATACAGGCTTGATATACCAAAACCTGTAATAAATCCTAGAGGGAGAGGCAGGTCTTGAAAATAATTGTGGGTACAGATTTTGTCACATAAATAATAAAGAAATCAAATACATAAAAATCCATTTAAGTGTTTGAGAGAGCTGAAACGGCAGGGTCTCAAACCTCAGACTAAACAAGAGTGAGAATATTCAAATCATAAAAACATCTAAAGGCCTCCAAGTTCATAGAGACAAACTGAGAAGCCTAAGAAGACACCCCAAAAAGCATATTCCAATGTTCTCTTCAAAAATAGGCAAAGATGGAGATGGAAAAGGAAGAATGAGTTTTTCTGAAAACTTGTTTATCAGTAATAGCACTGGCCTCTCCTTCACAGCTAGGTTGATACTCACTGCTCTCTTTTTATTATCACCTTTCACATTCTTTTTCTATGTAAATAATCATTGAATTAAAAATAATAAAATACTAGGCTGTGAATAAATGAGAAAAGGAAACCATTTGTAGGAATATAGATCAACCTGATGACCATGGTGTGTCATTCAGTTCCCAGTCAACAAAATAGGAAACTCACTTCTTATAATGCAAAGAGAGGAGTTCATTAAGGGCAGAATTAGAAAGATAAGAGGACACAGAGAAGTAGGAAGGGAAACCAGAGATAATAACTACAGGAAAAACCTACCATCTTGGTCTGGGAAAACAAAGAGAGGAGGTTACAAGATTCAGACACAAAAAAAAGGCTTCTAGAAGGGTATGCTCAGCTATTCGAGGGCCCTCTAATCTGTCTCAGCAGGACTTCTGAGGAGTCCCTGAGGCTGGGTCTGGGGTCAGCAAAAGAACTTGGGGATGGGGGCAAATTGTCAGTGGTGGGATAATGATGACTGGAACGGGAAAAGTTGAGAAGTCCCTTTTACTGCTCCCACTCCCTACTGATAAAACCTTCCAGGAAGCCACCTGGTAAAGCAATCTGGGAACTATCACTGGCAGGGTCACAGCCCAGCTGCAGTACCACAGACAGTAAGGGAAGATGAATTTGCTGCTGAGGAGTCTGGATAATAACTAGCTCAGGTGGCTACGTCCGGAGACAGGAATAAAGATGGGAGACAGTTTTGCTTTTTCTGTCATTTGAATCTTTTGCAAGAATATATCCAATTTTACTTGAAATTTTAAAATAAAATGAAGGAAATATTTAGGTTGATGATTAAATATATGTATATTTGTCCAAGACATTCATGAAAGGAATAAAATTGTTTCTTAAGAAAAATACGCGCTTTTTTTTTCACGCTACGCATTGCCTAGTGTAACACTGTATACAGCATGGAGAAATTTCTGAATAATTCTAACATAAAACAGAAGCTTTTATTTTCAAATATGTTTTACGTGAATAACCAAAAATAGAACATGCAAAATCCCCTTATGGAAAAGCTTGTTAAAGGACTGGAAATTTGCTGTCCACTAGAAATGAGAAGATGAGGTCAAGAGTCTGAACCAGAATGACCTGACCTTGAACTTCTGCCGTGAAGTCCTTGGAGAAGTTGCTTCATCTTTCAAAGACTCAGTTTCCTCGTTTACAAAATGCGGAAAAGATTTCCAGATGACAATATGGACAACGTAAGTGAGAACTGACAATTACAGACGCTTAGTGGTGGGAGACAAAAAGGCAAATCAAAGAGCACTGAAGTGCCGGGAAGGGGCAGGGAAACGGGTTAAAGGGAATTAACTGTAATGAAGGGGAAAAACAAGGAGAGGGGGGAATATTGGTAAACCTACAGTGGTGATAGATGTAAATGCAAAAATACTCTTACACATGCCTCAAACAAGTTAGTGTCAACATGCAATATCTCTTTAATAAAAAAAAATTTTAAATATCAAATTTTAAAAATCAGTAGTTGAAAAAGTCTGACAATTACTCAGATGTATATGTCTCTACACTTTTTCCTAAATTGAGAACACAAAAGCAGTAGCAATAGAGGCTTTGTACATTAGAGATTTCGTATTGTCATTCAAAATCTCTGATTTACAAAAAGTATAATGTATGAGACGCTATGCTAATCCCTGCCTGAGACTTGCCAAGCTGGCTGGCTCTCAGCTGTAAACCTCGATGCCACCAGCACAGACACAAGCCAGTGTGTTTCTGGCTTTGGTACTGCCACTGCTATTTGCAGAGACTAGTGATGTTTGCCTGATTCCAAGACAACAGGAATTACCTCAGTCTTTGCTCAAATTTCATTTTGCACTGCTGGATATCAAGTTTTTGTTTTCCAGCCCTATACAACGCTGTCACATGGTTTGAGGCTAGGTTCCCATTTGTCCTTGCATTTTATCTTCTATTTTGTAGCTACTCGTTGTATTCTCCAATGCCGAGTTTAATCAGAGTACATATTGTTAAATATCTCTAGAAATGTTTTTAAACCTAGGCACTGGTGCTATTCAGTCAATTTTTAATTCAAATATTTATTGTCTTCTATGTATTGAGCTTCATGCTTGACTTTTTAGATACAAAAATAAATAAGGCAAAGCTATTTGCCCTTGAAGTTATCTGAAAAAGCAGACACAGAAATAGGAAATTAAAATACAATGAAAGGGATTTTAAAACAAAGAGTGCTCAGAGGTAAAGAGGAGGGATAGATTCCCGGGGGCATGCAATTTTATATTTATAACAAATCCAGAAATGTTAGCAGTACAAATGTTAACTGCAACCTACTCTAAAATTTCACATTCTCTCTAAAATTTCACATCCTCTAGGCAATTTCACATTCTCTCTAAGAGATTCACGCAAGTCCCACTGGGTATGTGTGGGTGCAGTGTGTGTGTAGCTGTGTGTTTATTTCTGTAGGGGTCTGATGTAAGTTGTTACAGTTGTCTGTTGTCTTATTGATATTGTTGTTGTATTAATTTTCTTAATATTTTCCTTTTTCTTCTTTGCTACATAGACATGGGAGCTTTCCAACTACTTTCCTCCCCATCCTGACAAAGGAATCCTGGGTTCTGTGAAAGGTTCTCCTTGAATCAGACCTTGGTAACGAATTTGCATTCAATATCCTATTGCGAACTCAGTAAACAATACAATTTACAAGACCTTTCTGAGAGAAAAATAGTTTAAAAATAAGCTGAATTAGAAACATGAATAAATTAGACAACCCAAGTTAGTTTCTCAGCTTCCTCTCCACTGAAATTTTGATCCAGATAACTCTTTGCTGTGGGTGACTACCGTGCATGATAGGATGTTTAACAGCATCTCTGGCTTCTACCCACTAGATGCTCATAGCATTTTCATCCTTAAGTTATGACGAGCAGAAATGACTCCAGATTTAACCAAATGTCCCTTTGGAGGCAAAATCACACCTGATTGAGAACCACTGTCCCACTGCCCTAGTCAAAGGCTAGTTCAGTGATTTTCAAAACAACTGTGACTGGAAGATTATAGAACTGTTTTTTAATCATTTTGGCACTGTTTGCTAGGATTTCACAATGCTTGATATGGTTACCACATCAAGGGATCTGAGAGGAAGATACATGCAAAAAACTGTAATTCTAGATAAAAGCAATGGTTTTGGAGTGCCTGAAATATGGCAGGAAGTGCAGCATCTGATGCATATGACAGCAGTGTGCACCCAGCAGTCGCTGTGCCAAGGAAACGAATGCTTGAAAATCTCCACCAAACTTAATGCTTGCAAGGACACTACAGTGTGGATGGCAACTTTATGCCAATGTGCAGAGGAGGAAGCAGGCTTAGAAGAGTTCAATAGAAACTTCTAGTTAAAGTGGTAGGCCGTCCTTCAGTAAAGTAAATTGTCAATTAATAAATCAATTTTTCAAATGGTAGGTTGATCTGACATCAGAAACCAACACCTTCTACCACTAGAAAAGCATAGAAAAGCTAAATTTCAAGGAGAATATAGTTTTTCATTTAGTGAATAATCAAAGAAAGAAGTGATTCTACAGTTACCAGAAAGGTAAAGGGAATACATAGTTGTCACAGGATATTGAAATTGGATAGATGTGATGGAATCATTCGGGCCTGAGGTATAAACACTTCAACAGAAGATGCTCCAACAGAAAACTGAACTTAGAATCTCTAAATGAAGTGAGATGCCAAAAAAATTTATATACTATAGATGTGGCATACCCCTTGAATGAATAAAAAACATCTACATCAAGAATTAAGATTCCCCAACCTACAGTGAGCAAATGTGTGAGGCCCTAACTCCTTCACGGCTTGAAGACCCTGAGCCTAACAGTGAAGAGACAGGACAATATCAGAGGTAACCATGAAGTTATCAATAGGGTCAATTCCACAAATCACAGACAATATAAAACACCAGCAACACATAGTTTCATCAATAGTGAGTTGACAAAAATTATAAAGCACATAAGAAAATATTTTGCCATGAGTAGTCAGTAGAGACTGAGGAATCATCAATGGCAGAGCAATCTAAAAGACACTTTAAAGTAGCATGATTATTTTATAATATTTTATTATAATATCCAGAGAGATAAAAAGAAGAAACGAAGCTGAATATAAAGAAGAGTATTAACAGTGCATGCAGAAATAGATCTTCTAATGAAAATTGCAGTAATCGAAATAACGAAAGAATTCATACTTAAGATAAACAAAAAACTCCCTTGAGAAAATAATCCTTGAATTGAGATTGCTCTCCAGGAATCATCCAGAACACAGTATAAAGGCATAATACAGACAGAAGAATATAGGTGGCTAAGGAATGTGGAAGACAGAAAAAGAATTTTCAACATACATTTAGTGGCATATTAAAAGGAGAACACTGAGAGAATAGAAAAGACTAAATATTGGAAAAGATGTTGGCTGAGAAATTTTCAGATCTGAAAAAAGATATGGGCATAGGTCATCAGAGAAGTGAAGTGTCTAAACATTAATCTAACCACTGTGCTATATACCACATCCAATCACACACACACACACACACACACACAAACACAAAATATTTAACTACCATGTATTTATCATCTACTATTAGAAGGTCATTTTACATCAGTGATTCTCAACCAGTAACAATTTTGACCTCCAGAAGACATATGACAACATCTGGAGACAGTTTATGGTTATCACAACTGGGGTTGGGTGGGGGCGGGAGGGAAGGAGTAGGCTGCATTGCTGCTGGCATCCAATGAGGAGAACAGAGGGATACTATTAAACATCCTCCAGATACAAGACATCCTTCACAAAGAATGATCTGATCCAAAATGTCAGTAGTGCTGACAATGAGAAACCCTGCTTTACACATATCAACACAAATATTCATAATCCATCAGTAATATTATTTATGAAATAATATGAAACTGAGGTCAGAATTTAAGTAATTTGTCTAAGGCCATATACGTAAAGAGACAAGCAGAAATTCAAACCTCTGCTCTGGTCTTATTCCACAGTCTTTATCGAATTGCAATTTTCTGCAAGAGTTCAAGTCAGCAAACCCTACTAATTGCAAATGTGCGAAGTAGGTGTAGCAGCACAGAATGCATACAGACTGATCACTCGATCAGCTGCCTGATCTCTAACATGGTAACCCAGCAGATTGGCCCACCAGATTTGTTTCTCTTATCCTTTACCCTGTTCCAATGTTGTGTGTATTCATAGCCAGTGATGAAAGACAGGTGGAAGTAGTTTTGTGCTCCTTAAAATATCAATGCCTACAGTAAATTCTCACTGACACACTTAATACCCCCTGCTAATACTCTTACTGCAGGTGGCCTAGAATTGGAAACACACTGTGCTTTTAAGGATTCTCTGAGCCACCTATACTTAAACCCACGCCTCATGAGAATGTATTGGATAGAGAATATTTTGTACTCACGTTCTTACATCAAAAGGGCCCACCAGATGGTCTCTTTTTTGTTGGCTCAGCCCAAATATACATGCATAAATTAGAAGCAAATTTGGTAATAGGACACAACATTTGGAATCAAAACGATCAGCTGACACCATCATGCTGTGTTCCCCGGCCATGCTTTGATCTCTTAAATCATAGTGAAACTCACTTCAAAATAAAAATATGTCTAAATATGCCATTCCACTTGTATTCTAAAAATTAGATTCATGAATAGTTTTCAATCAAGCAAGTATCTTATTATTCTGTGTAGAAAGTGCCTGTTATTGTCATTATGAAGAGCTCGTGATTCTCACAAGAACTCTGAAAGTCCATCCCAATGTGATTCCTTAAAATTAGAAATGTTCTTCTTAATTGATGGGGCTGCTATAATATTTTCAAAATCTTTTTCAAATGCAGTTTATCTTAGTCCATAATTTTTCTTATTACTGTTTTTAGACATATGTTTCCTTGGAAACTGGTCTTCTAATGGACTTTAGCCACAAATAGGCTAAAAAATTGCCTTTATTCATTTATCATTTCATTATAATTAAATCTTCTATATGATGTGGCCTGTTCTCATGTATGGTATCTTGTTTCCATGGCAACTGAGATTTTCTACTATCCATAGTTTAAAATGCCTTCACAGTATTTCTTGATTAACTCATGAGCCCAAAATTGCATTTTGTAAACTTACATGTAGGAGAACTTATAAAGTGAAAGCTGCAAAAGAATTATCCTGTTTTCTATTTCTTTGAGATTTGCTTTTGTTTTTATGATTCTTTTTCCTGATATGCTGCCCTCCTAGAGCAACATAATTTTGTGCTGCTAGGAAAAGCAAAATCCATGACTAAATTTAGCAAACCTGATCATTTTTGTGGTTGGATTGCCATCTACAGTTCTTAAGACCCAGTGGCTGAGGAAAAAGAAAATCATCTTTGACGTTTCCATAAAATAGAAAAAGCAAAAAGGATTTAAGTATCAATGTGCATTTTCCTTTCCTAACATTTTTTAAAAATTTTATTGATATTCCTAATCCAAAAAAGGAGAAATCATACTGACACCTTTTACCGTCACAGGCCTCTGTTTAGCAGATTTTCAAAACAAATCAGGAAGTTTGTGCTTCCTGATCACAACTAGACTAATGGAATAAAACTGTGAATCTGTAAACCCTGCTGTGTGCTGATGACATTAAAAAATTAACAAAGCTCTTATTTGTACTCTAAAGTAACAATAAATAATAATGAACCATACTTAAATCGATCAATTGTTCAATAAATATTTACCAGTCATCCACCATAGCCAAATGCTATCTTAAGCCAGGCTTGGCCTGTCTTGAATCCTAATAGTATCCAATATGACAAACTCATGGTTTTAGAGATTCTCTAAGCCTGGGGTTCTGTAAGAGTTCAAGCATTATCTACATGAAAAATGCTATTTCTGAAACCCCAGACTAAAGTAATTCAAAACTAATTAGATGAAAAATGGGTGGGCAAGAACCTGTCCAGAACTGGACTGCCCTACTAAAGCCCATATTATGAGAACATAAACTTCAAGTCATAGAAGAATCATGTGAATGCTTTGCTATATCTTCCTTTATTCACTAAATATATAGATATAATTAATACATGCGTAAAAGTCACTAACACGATTAGAAATTCCCTGGAGTCAGATTGTGAGAAACCAAACTACTTAAGAAGACACATTTCGTTGGGAAAAATGCTTCATCTCTTTAAATCTCAGTTTTATCACAACAACAAAAAAAGGGGTGGGGGATGACAGGCTCATAATCTTTATTTTACAAAGCTGTCAATAAATATTGAGATGAAGTAGGGATATGGATTTTCTAAACTTTTATAAAAGCATGCTACAAATAGTCAGTATTAATACTGTCAATGCTACAAATATTCAGTATTAATACTGTCAAGGTTGCTGGTGAGACCTGAGTGTCACCAGGCTCTGAATCAGCCTGAGGTGTAGCATATGGGGAATCTAGAGCTCCGATGGTGGACCAAGGGAAGTCAGGATTCAGCAGCAAATGTGCCTTGGTACTGCCCTCTGTCACCCCACTGCTTCTATTAGCACTTCTCATTTTTTGGTAGAACCCCAGGGAGATGCCTGAATCTCCTCTTCAAAGACCCAGTAATGGAATATTGCTCTTCATTCTCTCCTCTGCGTCTAAGTGGGCCTTAAAAGTGTAGTGCTGCTGACTGTAAACAAAATGAAGCATCAACAGAAAATCTGGTGGAGTTGGGCCCCTCTCTAGAGACTGAACAATGAAATAAACTACATGAATGAGAAAAATCTCTGCTGATGGACAAATGAAAAAAAAACTATGCTATTCTTTCATAGATAAGCAATCTTCCAGGAATCCTGAAAAAAAAAGTAGGCCAAAGCTGCTGCTTCTCTGCTAACAACCTAGTAATAACAAGAAATATTCAGCTCTAGACACGCATGCAACAAAAACTGTGACAAAGTTCACACACTCAATGGCTACTTTCTGAAGTGGAAATCCTATAAAAGGATTTTTAAAGATAAAGCAATTCTCCAATGACAAAAATAGAAGGGAAAAACAGAAAATAAAGACTTTAAACATTCAATCATGTTCATTTAGATGAATGAATTATTGTTATTTTCCTCCTGCAGATGGGCCTGCAGATATTTAGGACCAGCAGAGAAGAAGAAATGAATAGGATCCAGGGAATGAACTATATTCTACCTGTTAATTAGAGAGAGAATGAGATAATAAAAAAATGCATTGATCTATATGTCTAAGATTACATTTTACCTAAATTATATCTCAATTATATTTGAAATATGAAAAAAAAGTTTTGCATTCAGACACATGGGATATAATGCTGATAATGTTGTGTCCATAGTTGATCTCAAAAATTTGTTTTTAAAAAAAGCACTGAAATGTCTTACACTTCCACACACAAAGAAGTGCTGAAAGTCTGCAACATGATAACCTTTGATTTCCCACAACATAATTGAAAAAACTATTCAATTTATTTGATCAAAGTCCTACAAAGATATTTTGTTATTGAACTGAACTATCTTTCATTTTAAAAATCAATTGGAATATCTGGTTCTTTTTCAGGGAAAATTTTTTTAAAAAGAAATCAATGCATTGAATGCATTGTTGTTGATCTATGGCAACAACTAGAACAAAAAAGCAAGCACAGAGCCCAAACTGCTATCATAACGGTGTTCAGGTGAAAGAAATGGATAGGAATACAGAGGTTCAGTATTTGATGAGTGCAGGCCAGAAATAAATCCAGAAAAATAGGGGGGTTGGGGAGTTTACTTTAAAAAAGCATGATTCTAAGGAAAGTCACCAAGTTTCAATGATGCTGGTGGTAATACCAACATAGGTTAAAGAAAGCTGATGGTGTATTCTGAATGTATTTAATGCTTAAAAAAAAAATTCGCATTGCTATAAACTAGATTAATAATGTTCGACTGCTTTGAATATCAGTAATCTTTGCCTTAAATCTTAAAAGAAAAAAGAAAAAAAAACAGTAATGTGTGCAAATGTAAGGAACTAGAGAATATGTGTAAAGGCAAGCAGATTCCCAGAAAATGTCAACACCTTGTATGATGAGCTCTGGCACCATCTCAGTGCTGACAACAGGCTAGAGAGGCTCAGGACATAAATCAATCTACATTTGTTCTCACAGGGACTAGGAGCTGGAATTACTGTTTCTGAAACTGGAGCCAATATTGTCACGGCAATATAAATGATGGAAACTTTGCCACTGTAGTTTGCTTCACCCATGGCATGAACCTCCTGGCAAACAGCACCCTGGAATTTCATTAATTAGTGCTAACTATGATTGGCACTGCCAGAGAGAACAATAAAACAACCACAGTGTCTTTATGAACATATGGGTGGCAGAATCTCTAGCTGGGTAATAGAAGATTGGTTTCCAATGTATTAAAGCTTATTTAAACTGCATATGATTTATCTAATTTTGCCTTTTTAAGCTAATTTATTATATCTTTTGCATTTTTTCAGATTGAATTACTGAAGTATAAACTGCTTAAGTAGTTAAGTTATTATAATCTTTATCTCTGTGAAAAACATGAGATTCTAGATTAGAAAGGATCCTTTGGAATTATCCGATTAAGAATCTTTCTTTTATAAATAAAGATATTCAGTCCCAAGAAAGTTAAGTGACCTTCCCAAAATCATGACGTCAGTAGTAGACTTCAGGCTAAAGCTCAGGTATTCTGAATCTAAGGGTCTATCTCACACTGTCTCTTCATCCATCATTATTTTCACTAGACTGGCACTGAGTTGACAGGTAATAGTTAAGGGTTGACATTTAGTTGCTTTGCCTAAGCCTTTTAACTAAACAAATTACATGAAATATTCTATTTCTATGCAATACTCTTTCAAATATGTTATTATTATAGGTTCCTTTTAAGATCAAAGAAAGCATCCATTAGATTCATTCCAATCAATCATGCTTGTCCTATTTGGTTTGATAGTTTGGAACTTTTCTTTCTTCATCTTTCAAGTGGAGAAATCATTACAGGGAAAAATCTATATTTTTCCTCCCTTTATGCCAATAAGCAAAATGAAGTTTAGTGAACTATTCTGGACAGAATTTATAATGTTTCCTCCCAGACACATTTATTTTTTGAGAAAAATAAAAACGTAATCATAAACTCCCAGACTGACAGAATAAGGAGTCTAAGTGAAGTCAGATGGATGTTCAAATCATGACAGCTCTTTACCAATTTCACCGAAAAAGAAAAAAACATATTAAGATAAGAATCACCAGAGTCTCTTTCTCTAATAATTTCATCTTTTTCTTGCCTTCAAATACTAATTTATTAGCTGCCACATTAACTACATATACGTTTCTTATTGATAAGAAAAATACATCCCTTTACCTGTTTAAGCCTCTGAAGGAGATAGCGGCCAAGGAGTATCTTGTGACAAGTGCCATCACCCGGTCCCCCGTTCCTTTGGGCATATAGATTTCTGAGTTTCAGTATAGTACTGGTTGGAGAGGAAACTGGTGGGAGGACATTTCAGCTTCTCTTTAATTTGGAAGATACAAAAAAAAAATGCTATTTCTCCGTCACATTTGTCTAAGATACATCTATGTTCCTTTGCACAGAGGATGACCCGTTAGCTAATAGAATATTCCAAGTTGATCTCTATTTTAATTGTAACCAGAAACTTAATGGCGTGTAGTGGCCTTATGTGTTAATGCCAAACAAGATGATAAAATAACTAATGCACCAGGCATTCAGAGCAACAGATAGGAAAAACAGAAGTTGACATTCAAGTCAAGCAACCATCAGAGTTACAAATTCAGAACACATTTTTTTAACCCCACCTTAAAATCGTTTTTAATGAACACTTTGTCTATAACTTTAGACCTTATTAAGGGATCCCATAGGCACAGTCCTACAATATATTCACTGTGAAGTGCTCTCAAGCAGTCGTCTGCTCTCTCACACAGCATCTCTTTATGAAGACTGATCAGACACATTTCTCTAGGTCTCAGCTGAAGAAAATCAGTTGCCCAGAGGAACGAGTTCCTAGTTTTCTCATGGGCACCGTGCAGCTTTAAAAGGTGCAAGATCAAGTTTACCTGTTTATTTTATTTAAGAGGAGATGGATTTGCTCAAGGTCATATGTTGAAGGAGAATAATTAGACACAGAATAAAGAAAGAGATACAGGACACATAATCTATGCAGGGGACAGTGGGTGGAAGGGTGAGATGGTAGAAAGTATTAAACAACAAGGCTGCTGATTTCCTCTAATGAGCATTACCACCTCTGGAGGAGCAATGTAGCATATAGTTTGGAGTTTGACTTTGGAGTCAGACCATCTCTGAGCCAGACCAGCTCTCTCAAGAATGACCTTAGATGGCTTAATTTGTCTCAGGTCCCTCATCTGTAAAATGGAGGAAATGGGTGCTTTATAGAATTGCTTCTCGATAAGACAATACGTATATACTGGGAACATCGAACAGTTTATCAGCAGTAGCATTACCATATCTGTCCCAGCTCCATCTTCTCAAGGAGAGGCGCATGGAATTAAATTTAATTCAGCAAAATTACTAAACATCTGTTGGTGCCAAGTCCCCACGTTGTGCCAGTCGGGCAGCAGAACTGGGATGAAGAAATCTTAGAAAATGCCTTGTACATTTTTTATAACCCTAAGGGTCTCTTCCCTAGAAGCTGAAAGAGCCGTATATGAGGGCATTTTCCCACTTGCCATAGAAAGTACCATCCCTCCCTGCCCCTCAGGTACATGAGACTGGAGAGAGAGAAAGAGAGCTATAATTCTAAGGCCCAGAAGACTCAGACCATCTAATTTTCTTTTGTGGAAAATATACAGCCAGATGAGTGTTAGTAGCCAAACCAGCATATGCACTAATCATGGTTAGAAACAACACATTAGGATTTATAAAAAAAACCAAGACCCCTCAGTTTTCACAACTATTTATTCACTCTCCACATGCTTGAAGGTCAAGTTCATGGACAGAGTAAGGTTCAGAAACCTGACTTTGACTCAAGCTTCTTAGATGTCCATTGTGATGGCCAAACTCATGATACTTAGAAGGCAACTAATGGATCACTGCAAATATTCACTTAGATCTTAACTTTAGACTGTCTTACCCACAAAGCAATGGGTAAACATGTGGTGTTTGCATGAACAGGAAGATTGAGCTCAACTAGATTTAATAGTTGATCTATAAATGCTTTGTTATATCATATTTTGTTATAATAAATATTCATACAGTAAATATAATTTGACAGTGCTATCTCTAGTCTGTTTTTACTTAGTAAATCAAATTCAATGGAAGAAAGGCAATGCAGTTCACTGTAAACCTTGAAATTCTCCTTGTTGAGGAGAGGCTGTGTTCCTGGAGAAGTTTACTTGCCTCCAGCAATCTCTTCCCTATCCTAGCTGACCTCTTGTCTCACCAAAGGGCTCTCCAACACACAACCATGTCCCAAAGCTTTCTTAGTCAAATCCACCTATTTGCTCCCCTCCAAGGACAAGAAAGAGGAATGCTTTTTGTTGTTTACAGAGACATACAACACTGGCAAACACATTATCTTTCATATTGGAACCATTTTTACTAGTTACACCATTGAGTATTAAAGAACACAGATAAGGGAATAATGAAATCCTTGACACTTCTTTTACTATTGTTACTACGTTGTCAATGGCACTTCACTAAGAACTTACAAGCAGAGAGGGACAAAGAATATCTAGCCAAATTTTGTTTGATGGTTGTAATATTCTTATATTCCTTCCTCTTCTCTTATAGCAATACATTGTTCAGCTGTGTGTCTTCTTGAAAAAGCAAACAGAGTTCAAGTTTTCAGCGCTTCCAAATAGACTAAAGATCTAGATGAAAGATCTTGATCAAGAAGGAATTAAACAGCACTATTGAGTCAATGAGTTAGTGTATAATACTGATGAAATACCAGTCTTCTCAGTGATAAACTTTAGCATTGTCTTTTATTTTCTTATGATGAGGACATTTTAGTAAAGAAGTCTAGCTGAGTTGAAATACCATCAAAGAGAAGTGCACAGGAGTCTCTCAGCTTTGACACCTAAGGGAATGCTATCAAAAGATAGGTAGACTCGTCATTAGTCCATAATAACAATAAAAAAAAATTAACTTCTCCTGAAAACACCTATTTTTGGTTATCATTTTTAAATACAGTTTCCTCTACTACTGCGTTTCTTAGATCTAATGTGTTCTACTCATTACAGCCGAACGAAATAGCCAGAGCAAGACATTTTAGTGCTCAAAGAGCTGTTCAATTATAAACTGAACCCAAAAATGCAGCGTAACTTTTTATTCCATTTTTCCTGCTTCATCTATGAGTTGAAGCTCATGACATCAAGGTATACTACCCTATTTTTGACCTCATTATCATTTACTGACCCCCTGCGCCATCATTCTCACATTCCATAAGAATCACAGTTCTTTTCTACTCAATAGCCAGCTGCCTGCTGTCATCCTTTGTGATTTTCACATATATTTTGATGATCACCAAATACCTTGGCCTCATCATTTCCTGACATCCTCCACTTCAAACTTGTACTTCTATTCCCAAATCAATTCCCATTGATCCTCTGGTCAATTCTTTCAGCCTTACCAATCTTTAGAAACTCAGCTCTTTGATCTCATTGGACTCTCTATTGACTTTGGACCTCATTTCCTCAAGTCAGCCCATCTTTCCTTTTTACGTCTCTCCCTATCCTTGGACTCGAAGGCAACTATTTAAAATACATAATTAGCATCACTTCAATTCCTCCCATCTCCTTCTCCTGGATCTACGTGCTGATATGCACTCGTTCTCTTACTGCCCCTGCCCCTTTAGCCAGAATCGCAAGTTATCTTAAGAGTGTGTGCCCTGCACAAGATTGTTCAGGTAAGGAAACAAGGGAAACACTGCTGCCACGCCTTGAGAGCTGCCTTCAGTTTACAGGAGCAGCTCATTTGTCTAATATACACAAAGGTCATTTTTGTTCCCTAAGCCCTTTTCTATGTCACAGACATGAACAGTAGGAGCTAGCCATGGTCCATTGGGCAGATAAGCACAGCTAGAAAAAAATAGAAAGATACTTTTATCCAAAACGATTTATTTTGAGGTCGGTCATTATTGACCACTCACCATTCTTGAAATTCTTTCCTCCAGAAAACACTCTATTCTGGTTCTCTTATTGCCTTCCAAGTCTCTTTGAATCTTTTTCCCTGACTCTTCTTCCTTAGACTGCCTAGCCAATGTTAGATGCCTCCCAGACACACTTCTCTTTGCTCTCTACACTCCCTCTTTGGGTGGTGTCATCATCTCTCACTGTCTCAACTATCTGTTATGTAAGTGATATCCAAATCTATTCTTCTACTCTGATTTCCCTTGGGTTCCAAATTCACCTTCCATTTGTTTACTGAACATTTTTACCTTACCATCCCATAAGTATCAAAAACCTATCCCAACCAAAACTGAATTCAGCATTTCCCTAAATCCCTATTTGTCTCCCCTTATCTTCCCTATCACTGTTAATGACATGCCCATCCAATCCCCCCAGATAGAAACCTCATGGTCATTTTGGATTCATCTCTTTAACTCACATTTCCGCATGCAGTCAATCACCAAGCCTTATTGCTAAACCTACTGAAATAGTATTCAAATCCATCCTCTCCTACTCCCGCCACCGTGCCTTCCTATTATCTTATTTAGGCTCTAACAACATCTTGACCTATTCCTCTTTATCCAGAGAGTATCGTCTTAGGTGTATCCTTTACTATGCAGAGATGAATCATTGCTCTGACTTGCTTACAATCCTTCTAATATTTTAAAGAAATCCAAAACCAACAGCATAGCATGACTTACTTGTAAGCACCTTTTAGAATGTGTCTCCAACGTACTTTCACTATATCACTAGACTCTTCCACCTACTCTTCTACTCCTTCTGGTCACATCAACCTACTTAATTTTCCCTGAACACACTAAACATGAAGGACATAACGTTCCTGCTCATTCTAATCTCTCTCTATCACACCTTTTCTTTCTGACAAACAGAATTACATCCATTCTTAATTGTCCAGCTCTAATGTCTCTCCCTTGTAGCATTTTTCCCTGTTGTTACTTCCACCACCTAAACATTAACTGTCCCATCCTCCTTTCTCATAGAACACTGGGCTTTTTTTCAGCACTTACTGTCTTAGTTATAAATTGTATGCTCCATAAGATGTGAGACTATGAATCATTCAAGGTTTCAGAATCAATTTTCCCTGGTATATAGTGAACAAATCAGCCATTTCCAGCTCCATTCTATAGTTTTAAGAATCCTTGTGAGTTGTACTTTACTGCGATTTGGTGTTTGTTTGCCTAATTGTTACTTCAGTGAGGAGGAATTGTTTTAGTGAGGGAAAGAGAAATTTTTACCTACTTTGTTAAGTTTGATTTTTAAATTTTGTCTTTATGAATATTACACAGATTGGCCCAGGTCTCTGAGCAATAAAAGGAATTCAGGGGGAAAACACAATTTACATTACATAAGAAAGTTTAAAAAAACTATAATGCCATTGTCAATTGCCTGAGGTGAAAGCAGGAGCCACCATCTTAGCAGGCAGAAAACAGACTCGCTTTCAGCCTCAATGTGTTTCAATCCAACAGCTCTTTTTTCTTACTTGAATCAACCTCTTTTAACTTTTCAGACATTCCCATCTTAAATCAAACTCTTCTTGCCTCTCACTGAGATATATGTACAGTGCATCCCAGCCCCACACAAATGATGTCTTAGCATGTAGGGCAGACAGCAGACATACCTTATTCATATTGTGCCCACTTCTTTCATCCTAATCTTCACAATGTAGCATCATGCCTGCCATTTTATCTTCTGCATCCCGTACCCATGATGCCACTCTTCCACTCCTGCAACCTTAACAGTTAACATGCATTAGTTAAGAAACCAAGGAACTATAATACAAGAGAAACCTCAGTCGCGATTATAACATACTAGCCATCTGAGAGGAGGTTTGCTGATTCTGAGAGTACCTGTGATTTTTTTTTCTAGCAAGACTGTCTAGATATAAAATGATCAGATGAACTCAGGAACATGCCAGCAGGTTCCTGGTTTCCAAATATACACTTTGATTCTCTCCAGGCTGAGTTCTCCTTCATGAAAGTTCAAGGAATTAGAGGTCATGAACAGTAACTGTGGTAAACTAAAAAGGCCCCAAGGGTTTGTTCTGAGCGGAGAGTTATACTCTTCTCTCCCAGAGGAAATTTCACTACAAGGAGTCACATGTCAGAGCTTGCTTATCATTTTTCAGGCATCGCTTCTAAGGTACCTCTTTTTATTTCAGGTGAACATTTCTGTTGGGAGAAGTATGTGAAGTAGACTAATTCCTGGGTCCTTGTACAAAGATGAACTCCCACTCCTGCCTTACACCAGCGAGCCAGAGTCATGGAACTCTGTGCAACTTCACTCTGCTACCACCCAATAAATCGCAAGCTGTGTCATGCAATGGCATTCCCCAGATCTATGCAAATGAGGGGCTCTAATTTTCACAATGTTAATTCAGTCTTTTCAGAAATCATATCTCTGAGCTCATAATTTTATGTTATGACTACACTGCATACAGATGAGTACTATTTTGCTTCTTGCCATTCCTGCGAATATACAGCATTTCTTCAACAAGTAGAAACATCACCAAATTGCATGGCAGCTACCCAGTTTAGCGGTACAAGTTGTTTTGTTCAATCAAAAGAGAATGCATAGAAATCCCATATTAAATTGTAGTCCTTGGTCCTTAGTTGGTTGATTTGGGGAAGAATAGCTCAACAAGCTAAATTCTGCAAGTGCACTTGTTCATTGCTGGAAAGAAAACACCACTTTTGTGCCTCTATTTCACGAAACTTTTGCAAAACCAGAAGGTAGCTTTTATATTAACAAAGGGTCTGTTATATGGAAAATTATAGTTGCCACTCAACCATCAACCTCATGCTGATTCTTCTTCCTCTTGCTGATGTTCTTAAAACACAATAAGCTAACACGGAAAGACATATTTAAGAAGCTAGGAGCCATGAAGCAGTATACGCATGAAGAGAACTGCTGCTGCTGCAATAGCAACGATTGTATTGACTTTATCTTTGAGGAAGCAATGTAGTACATTTTTGTCAAAGGCCTACAAAGGTTCTGCTGATGGACCAACTAGATATATTTCCCTAATGAAAATTATTGGAATCTCCGCTGACACTGATAATCAGACCTAATACTTCTGAGTGACAACAAGGTGCCCGGTACTTCATTTATGCAGCCTCTTTTGATCCTGACAACTTCCTGCCAGGGGAGGGAGGTGGCATTTTCATAATGCCCATTTTAGAGATTAAAAATAATGTAAAGCTAAGTGAGCTAACTGCCTTAAAAGGATGCAACTAGAAAGCAGTAGAGATGGAAAAAGGAGTTCCAATTATTTGTACCACCAAGCCAAAGATTTAACATAAACTTGGGTGGGATATTTCTGCTCATTCCCATTTTCCAATGACAGTACTGAAAGTGACTAAGACCATTTTAATATATCGACCTTCGACAGAGCAGATGCATAACCACTGCGAAGGTGGTCCTGCAGTGAGCAAAAAGCACTTCCTGAAAGGAAAAGGGTCCCCGGGGTCAGTTAAAGATCTATACTTTGCCTTTGACAAAAAGAGAGAAGACACTTGGTGAAATGTCTGTCAAGGATTTCAATGTAAGCCACTAGCAGCTACATTTTTGCCTGAACACTGGAAGAATGTACCAGCTGAAAATTCCATAAAAGAGGCCAACTCATCCCATTTAGCCTCTTTTCAATGCTTACTAGATCATTAAAAATTCTTATTAAAAAACTCTTATATGAGAGAATGACCCAGTTCAGTATTTCAGCAAAAGATATTTCTGCTTCCATTTTTTTTTCCAGTAGAGTTCATTCGCACTATAGAGTGTCATTTCTGAAGGTCTTAGCTAACCTGCCATATTACAGTGGCACTTCATCAAATTGTTCATTTATCCAATTCTGCTGGAAGACACATTGTTACTTAGCAAGACTAATTTCTTACTTCCTGGTTCTGGGGGGAAAGGTAGGGATAATAAGTTGTATAAGTTCAATTTCACCACCTTAAATGCTGATTAAGAACTCCTCTACCAAGTCTGATTTCTTATTTCATAATGATGGGTGGAAATTGGAAAAGGTTCTCTAGTCCCTCAATATCTGCATTATAAGGGACCTGAATAAAATTGCTGTAAAAGTAATTCTGTATACTGTTTATACAGCTTGGATTGTGGCTGCACAAATGAAATCAAAAGAGTCTTCCCTGTAAATACTTTCACAATACACACATGGCAATAACTTCACACAGAAGTTAAAGCTAAAACTCTAAAATAAGAAAACTGTTGTGTTAAAGGCAAAAAACAAAAACCCTCTATGAATGGTGAAACAGACATTGTGAATACTACTTTCTATGGCTAACACCACGACTTCAAGGATGTTACAATGTACACCCATTTGCAAATAAAACTATAATTCAGTTAAATTCAATAGAAAATTATTATTATTAAACCTTCTAATAAGCTATGGTTAAGGTAGGTTCTACTTTCGCTTGATGGGGAATTTAAGTTATACATGCCAGAATATCAGCTGGAAAAGCCTCAAACTATAAATTTGATACAACTACGCTGTGTTTGTTTGTGAAGAACATAAAGTATACTTTCCACCCACAGCATTACACATTACGTGGGTTTGTTAAACTCTAAGTCAGTTTGGTGTCAGCGTTGGAAGTCAATGCAAGTAGAGTGGCAAATATGTGTAGATAAACAACTGATATTTATTATCACAGAAATTTTGAAGTTGAAAGAGACATTGAAGATTCTATGGCTCAGAGTTTCTGAAAATAGTTTTATAACTCACTAATTCTCTAGTGTGTTAAAATGTGTTATTCTCTCCATTCTTCTCCAAAAGGGCATCCCTTGGTCAAAATTGTAAGAAGAACTGAGTCAAAATAAAGTTGGATACATTTATTTACTGTAAGACATCGGAGCCATGCAACTTTCCAAGAGAAAAATGTATTTTGCAGCATTTCTTGAGCTCATTTGAGTACTAAGTCTGTTTTTATAGCACATGTCTAGGAACCTGCTTTGTAGAATATTTCAATGTAATTCAATCCCTCTTTTTAGCTGTGTAAATCAAGGCAAAAGGCATGATGATGGAGAGCTGATAATAGAATTCATGTCATTTAATTCCAAAACCTGCTCTCTTCTCTCAAAACCAGAAAATGGCTCTATAGTAAGAGGATAAGAGAAGAGTAGAAGGTAGTATTTACAAGAGTTATTCGAGAGCCGTGGTTTAATCTACTTCAGTAGCTGTGGGCCTCAGTAACCTCATCTATGTAATGGAAATAATGACAGTAATGTTGTTAGGTTAATGTGTTCATGTATATGAGCACTTATAATTTAGCAGTATGAAAGGGCTATTTATCATGAGTGCTGCTACCATTATTACTACCCATCATTGCCACTGCTTAGGTATATAGAATCAGGGGCAGTAACAATTTCAAAAACTTGTTCACATATTTGATACATTCATCAGCCTCCCACCTCTCAACAGATCATGTTGGGGAATATAAAGAATGTATCTCATATCCACCTGCCAAGATACAGCATCTTAGGGACAGCAACACAAATTTCAAGTTATAGTTTTTTTTAAAGAAATGAAATTTTACTAACGCAACAACATAAAGCTAACCAATGCTGCCTTGAAAGAAGATGTTACTTGAATTGGTAGTTAGTAGTGGCAAACCACCAGTCTAATGATGCCAGGATGTGATGTTTGGCTATATTAAGAACTTATCTAGTCATTTATAAAGCTCATTGACATTTATAGGAAAAAAATGAACTAATGTAGTTCACATTCATTTTGAAAAAGTGATTATATAATCTCTAATGCATTTTAACTAGCAAAAATATCTATTAGTTCCTGGCATGAACTTCCATGAACTACTTTTTTTCTTGTTTGTCTCCCTTGTAGGACCATAAGCTCCATGAAAATAAGGATTATATTGCCATTGTTCAGTTATATTTCCAGTATCTGGCAAGAACCTAACACACAGTAAGCACTCCACAGCAGGTAATGGAAGAAATGAAGAGAAGGAAGGAAAAAGAAAGAGGGAGGGAAGGAAAGAGGGATAGAGGGAGGTAAGAAAGGAAGGAAGGAAAAAAGGAATGCAGCAAGAGAGGGAGGGAGACTAATGTAAAGTCAAGATGAATAAGCTAGTGTCCAGTAAAACAGAGCCACAGTAAGCCTCTGACTGGACTGAAGTAAGTCCTGATTGTATTGAATATTAAGTCTATGGGCACATACCATACTCAATATATTTTCAATTTGGACCCTTTGATATATTTATTAATGTGCACTTTGTTCTCATTATAAAGTTCCCTCATCATAAATTCCTCCTGCCATGAGGCTCTTGTACCTTTACCCCCTGCTTCATTACTTCCCCTTATATTAATTATCCACCTAACCTAATGATGGAAGCATATTTCTAGGCAGACAATTTCTGAACTCCCAATGACTATGTTACAGGAAGGCTCTAATCTTGATACTTAGAATCAGACGTTGGCGGGATGTCATCCTGCAGCAAAGGCATGTGAGTGTTAAACTAATGAACTGTATTACTTTGCAGATTGAGTGAGACCTATAATGAGTAACCTCAATCTAACTGAAAGAATTTCTTAATCCAGAATTCATATACATAAAATTTTAAGGCAAAAAATAATGAAGAACAAAATGATGAGGATGGAGATATTTAATGAGAAAAAAAAGATATTACAGTTTCAGCCAAAGGTAACACACCCATTTTCAAAATAATTCAAATGCCATGATAAGACAGAAAAAGAAAAACGGAACAAGTTATATAGAATACAGTCAGAAAATGACGTGAACAGAAAACACAGCAGAACGATAGCTTGCCTTACTTAAGGAGTCAAACACAAATATAACCAAAGGCATGGAGATCATTTTGATGACTGAAATCTCTTCCGTAAGTTCATAAGGACATTGAACTGGTTATGCAAGGTAAAGTCACTCAATGGTGATCTTCCTTGCCTGGACATACTATGATCTGTAGGGCTATCCCAAAGAGACCTGAAAATCCATGAGGATAATAGACAGATGATGTGTGCCTCGGTTGTCCCAGGTGTGGACGCTTGCATCTCCAGGGAGATTATTTGCTCCAGAGCATGGATGACGCAAGCCAGAAGAAAATAGAGGTAGAGTTAGAACTGAAGAAAAGGTTTTTGTTAAGGAAAGAAGGGGGCACCATCAAAAGCAAAGATGGAGCTTTCCTTGAACAACCTCGAGAGGTTAGGTACCTACATTTTAAAAGGTCTGGTAGTTTGCTTTTCACCCTTGAATGGTCTTTGTGTATTCTGAAGTGGGACAAGTTTTCTTAGTGGCTTGTTCTAAGCTGAATTGCACTGATTTCCTGGCTTTGGTTTGTTGTATCTTAAACGGAATTTCACTGCCTTTTTGTCTTCTGACTTTGTTTCCCGGATCCTTCCCCTTCTTCCCTGTGCCCCATTCTTAGCTAACTTCCCTAGCTGACAAGATCATTTGCTCTGTCAGACACCCTCGTGAGAGGTGGGAATCACACAGAAAATTAGATCTGGGGAGGGAAAATCCTATGTATAATTGTTCCTTAAGGATGGATACCTTTACATCTTCATCATTATTGTTTCTCCAAAACCTAGACTTGTTAGCAAACTTTCTCCATAAAGGGCCAAATACTAAATACTTCAGGCTTTCACAGCATACTATTTCTGTCACACACACAACTATTCAACACCGCGGTTGCAGCACAAATGCAGCCACAGCCAATCAGCAAACAGTGAGTGTGAACACGCCCTAATGCAACTTTATTTACACAGGCAGGAGGTGGTAAATCAGATTTGACCCCAGTCTAGAATATTGCTTGGCACACAGGGGTGTTTGGCACAAGGGTGTCTAATAATGTGTTAAATAAATGAATGATGCCCTTACCTAGAACCCCACCTTCCTCTCTAGCCATGGCCTACCTGAACAATGTACCAAGGACACAAAAGAGTTGAGTCTACTTGTCAGAGGTTATATTGTTCTTAACACTAAGGAAGTGTAAGCACAGAACCACTGATAACCATACCTCCTGTTCTGTGTTCTGCAGTAGGATAGAGTGATGCCTATTGGAGAGAAAAAGTGAGACACACAGCATAGATAGAATCTTGACCATGTTCAAGGGCTGTTACTCCTGCGATGAAGGCTGCAATTTGTCCCTAATATCCTTTCTCCTATTCTTCCTTTTAGTAACAGAACTCTCAAGTTTTAGTGTGTTCTTGGATTACCAGTCTAAGGCTGTATTTCCTAGCCTTCCTTGCAGCAACATGAGGAAGCTCAAACAAACATAAGTGTAGAAATGATGTGAGCAACTTCTATATCATGTTCTTATAAAGAAAGAACTTGTCTCCCCCATTTATTCCCAATACCAGGAGCTAGAATTTAAACCCAACAGGAAATGATCCAGAATAAATCAAGGGAGATATATATTCACTTGGGTGTGGTAGAAGAGCCAGATGAAAGGAACTTTGGACTTTGGATGATATAGATCCCCTAAACTGTCTGCTCAATCATGCTTTCACATAAGAGATAAATAAACTTTCTATCTTATTTAAGCCATATTATTCAAATGGCTGAACTGACATCCTAACTAATAAAGTCCCTAAAGCAGTTTCCCAAGTTCTTGCCTTCCAAACCAGGATTGTTCTTCAATTCCAGTGATTCTCAGGATCGTATCAGTATCTTTCTAATAAGTTATCATTCAATTTAAGACAGTTCCACTTGGATTTCTGTCATTTGCAACCAATACTGCTAGTATTCAACTGCTCTTCCTGTGAAGATAATTTTTTCCTGTGTGTCAGTCTTATAGGTTTATGTTTTTATTATATCAATGAATGTGATAATTTCTTCACAAACACAATTCATAATCTAAGAATGAGTGTTCCATTGCTAATAGAAGACCCTGTCAAATCCAATGATCTCTTGAGAACAAAAGAAGAAATAATTCTAGAAGACTCTTAAATGAGCACATTTCCTAAAGCAGCAATTTTCAAGCTATTCGTGGACATTCTTCTAAGTATCTTCAAGTAGTATCTTCAAATAAAATAAAACCATGATGGATGCATTTAATTTATATGTACTTCATGACCTTTAGAAAATATCTTTCACAGGATTGTATTGGTAACTGGAGGTTGTACACCTAACACACAAACATTTATGCACACAGAGCAAGGAAGGCAGATTATGTGGATTCTCACTTAGCTTCATGACATTTAACTAATTGTAACCACATACCTAGACAAATATATATATATATATATATATATGTATACATACATATGTAACTATTTCTTGAAGGAAACATTTGGTATTTAGTAGAAACTAAAATTCCCCACTGAAAACAAAAACTGAAGACAGATGAAATACATAATTTGTTATACACAAAAAATAAAAAGTCAGTAACAAAATAGTTTGAACCAAATGTATCAAAGTCTGCCAAAGAAAAATTAAAGAATGTGTTCAAAACACAAAAAGCTAAGACACTAGTGAGAAAAAAGAAGAGTAAATCTTAACAACTAATAAAGTTGGTATCATTATGAGCAATGAGATACACTATAGACAAGTAACAGAAATTCATTTTATCTGGATACTGAGTCCATTATTTCAATTCTACAGCCTCTACTCTCCCCCCACAAGAAAGAGGAGGGAAGAGCAAATGGACTTGGACAATAAGAAAAAACTAAAACTTAGGTGAACTCACAAAATTAAATCAGGAAAATTCTTACAACAAGTATAAGTTAGCGGTTCAGTAAATCTTGATGAGGTACATGTTATCCTGAGACCATAGTTATTATTTACATTGTAGCCACACTACATAACACAATATCTGGCACATTTTGAGTACTGAATTCATTGAGTGAATATGTGATTTAAAAAGGAATATGATTCCAGAAAGCAATAATATATACATGGTTTTTCCAATTATCTATTACAACTTTCATATTTGAAGCCCTTTTTTTATATTCGACACTCCATATTTTATATATGAGTTGTATAAACCTGCAAGATGTATAAACCAGAAATTATTATTTCCATTGATAGCTAAAAAGAAAAAAGCAAATAGAGAATAGAACCAGAAATAAAACCCCAAGTTTCCTGATTCCTAGCCTATCAGCATGAATTAATAAGATCACATAAAGCATCCCTTGTTTTTACAGATGCTATCATATCTATACTCTGCCACCCTCAAAGCTGGGAAAGAAAGTAATCATAGAGAAAATGGCGTTTGAAATATAAATCGGTTTCCTTGTTTTAAAAATATTCCTCACAGGAGCAAATAAAAATAACAGTTAAAATAAGGGAGGAAAGTCATCTAGAAGACAATGCCTACAGATGAGAAAAACGAAGGGAGTTGGAACACTCGGGGGTGTTGTCAATGACAGCACCAAGATGCTGCCAGTGCGGCTGGCAAATTTTCTTCTGTCTTACAAAGCGGAAAGAGTATGGAGCCCTTCCCTTTCTCTATAGCTCTACTGAGAATAGATATGAAATAATGTTTTTCTCATTGTCAATTCTTTTCTTGTAAAATGAAATGAAGGACCATCACCTGTGCCTTAAATTTTACATTCATAGATTATTGCTTCCCTAGTTCCACGCTTCCTCTCTTGCTGCTACTCCACAGAAGTTGCAGTACACATCTTATATCAATGAACAGCATAGTTCAAAGAAAGAAGCATGGGTTGGGAGGTGTGAGAGGAGAGGGGAGAGTCACAAAGGGAAAAATAAGTTCACTGGTTTTCTAGATCTCAACATTTATCTTCACAGCAATGCTAACACAGACTTAATTTCAGGATGTTTTTCACAGGAGAATGAGGAATTAGCTCACCTTCTCCTTGCAAATTTGTTGTTGCCAAGATAAATCAATTAGTTATTCGAACTTTATTGCCACCTTCTCACTAGAGAAAAAACAGAAAGTGCTGAATGATGGAACCAGTTGGAACATCCCCAACAAAAAGGAGCTGAATTTTAACCAAGTGACCGCCAGTAGGATGGAACTGTGTTAGAAAAAGTTCAAAATATAACAGAATTGATCATACTGATTCAAGAGAATAAAGAAGAAAAACCAACCCTTTATGTATAGATTCCTCTGGTAGTTTCCCCTACCACACACAAATAGGTTTCAAATAGCAGAAAATGAATCTTAATAAGCAATTGCTCCCACAACCACTCAAGGCTAATAATGTGTCTATAAAGATCCTCCAGGAAGAAAAAAGAAAGCATGACATCAGAAGGGAAGGGAATGTATTTCTTTTAGAGTTTGGGAAGATTAACAACAATGTAAGGTCCATCATTATTTAGTGACAGATATGTAAGTAAATAGGTTTGATGATTAGGTCCAGGAAAGCATGAATATTTTACTTGAGATATCATTTTAAAAGTCACTAATACATGTGGAATTTTTATCAGCAATTTTCTCCATGTCTAAGACCAGACTAAGCCAGTTCAGATCATTGTATTATTATTTTTTTCATATTTGCATTTTCTTCTTTTCCTGGAAGATGGAAGCATATGATAAACAGTAAGAATAATCTTTAGCAGCATTCCTGCAGGATATTCTATCAAACAGTAACTCTGTAAATATGCCATGGGCAAAACAGTAGTGAAGCCAGCAAAAGTTGGGCAAGCACTGCCTACAATGAGCCCCTATTGGAGATCTACCATCCACAAGCAAGCACTAAATGCTCTGAGCATTTCTGCACTAAAAATTTCTATTTAAATAAGTTTGATCTAATACTTGCCATGCTTTTTGACACAGAACCTCCTTTGTATGTAAAACTAACTTACATTCCACAGCACGCAGTTGAAGAAATGCTAAAGGATTTTTGAGATACTGAGCATATCAATGTTTGCAGGGGAGAATCTGCCTTGCTTGTTTGCTCTTTCCAGTACCTAACTTCCTTGTGATTTTTATGGTATGAGAGGCTTGAAAAAGTGAATGCAATTTAATAAATTACAAGGCATGTTAAAAGTAAATAAATTGTCTTTTTAAATGCACCTAGATAACGTTAACTTGATTATCCAGCACTATAACATTATAATACCAGAAAAAGTAAGCTTATAATATATTTCGAATACACTACAGGGAATTAAGATTTTTATATGAACTATGTTGCTAATAAGAGAAATCTCACCAGAAAAAGTGAAGTAATAAGCACTGTGTCATCCTTTATGAGTTCTAAAGGAATAGCACTTGAGTCCTTGTTCATAAATGAGATACTGAAAACAATAAATTCCCCACTACATTTCTAGGCTCTCACATCCGTTGTTTGCATTATAGAGCTTAAAGAAATCTAGATGCTCTATAAAACCTAAATGAAAGCACATCTGTTATCCTAGTATATCTGGGAATCTATACAGCAGGGAGGGAACTCTATACGCGGAGGGAGCGTGGCGATTCTGTCGGGGGAAGTGATGATCTATGTGATGGTTGGCAATGGCATAATTAGCAACCAAGAAATTGCAAGAAAACAAAGCTGATACCCAACCCCACGTGATAAAAATCTAAATCTAAAAATGAATTTCTTAAGCATTTAATATAAATTTTAGAATAATTTCTGAATAATCTTAGAATAGGAAAGAACTTCTTAAGTGAAAGAGGAAACTTAGAAGTCACAGAAGGAAAATTAAACACATTCGACTACATGAAGAATTTAGAATTTTATGTGAGAAAACCTGCCAAAAATGAAAACTGAATGGACAAATGATCAACTCAGGAAAATATTGCAACACATAGCAGATACACAGGGCTGGTCTCTCATAGATAAAGAAACAAAAAAAAAAGAAACAAATTCAAAAAGTGTATATAGGAATATAAACAGCTAATAAACATTAAAGATGCTCCATCTCAATGGTAACCAGGAAAATGCAAATTAAAACTTTTTTGTTTCAAAAATGGCAAATGGCACCCTTTGTGAAAGAGACAGGGATGAAAGGAAATAAACACTCCATTTTTGGTGAATGTGTAGATGGTGAAATATTACTCCTAAGAATGCTATAATCTTCTGGAAAGTTAGTTATGTTTATTAAGATAACAAGTGTTGATTTATTTTTGCCTTAAATATCAGCTTTGAAAAATCTACCCTATCAAAAACAAATGATACATCAAATATCTATACAAGGATGCTTAATATAGCTTTGTTGGTAATAACAATAAAGTGGAAAACACATAAATGTCTATCAGTAGGAAAGGAAATTTACAAGATCATGAAGCCATTTTTTTAAATCATCTGGTTCTGAGTCTATCGACCTGAGTGACATATATGATTCACAAACGTGAACATTATGAGAGCAGTAAGTTATTCATCTTGCTTATCATCATAATCCCAATGTCTAAAACACTGTCCAGCACAAAGATATGTGATAACTATTTTGATGGGTATATTTTTAAACAAAAAATAACTGAAAAGAATTACTTCAGATTTGTAAATATATTTAAATATGGGCATACATGATTATATCTGTCTATATATACATGCATGTGTATATATACTTAATATATTTCTATAGATACATACACACACATATATATGTATCCATAAACAAGGATGCACACATAAATCATTGGCTGTTAACACTGACATTCTATTTAAGAAAATGTGAGCCAGAATTATTAACTTTCCCTTTACAAAGCTTTTATATTTTCTTTTCTTGTTATAACAAGAATACATTTACATTAGTGAGTTTTTCTAACATAATAACAAACATTCTAAAGGGAAAAGGTCTAGAAGGTTTATTTAAAAACAACTGGTAAAATGTACATAGGAAGGACAATTCAAATTAATTGTTTTTGCTCACTCCCAGCTTTGCACAGACTAGTTTAAACAAAGAAAGTTCTATATGGCAGAGGTGATGAGCAAATGTCTGGTTGCTAACAGACATTTATCAGAGCACCCTATTAAGGTAAGCAAATAAGCAGGAAAATAAAAATATAGACCATTCATCCTAGATAACACAAAAAGAGAGCCACCAAGCCTATGCAAATGAATCCTTGTTCTATCGATTCATCTTTGCTGTTAATTGCATGGCTGAAGATTGGAAATGAGTTGCTGGTGTCTCACATGCTGGCAGGCACACTAGCCACTGCAGAGAAAGGCAACACAGCACACTGAGATTACCTTAGCACAGAGGAAGGGGTAAGATGGGGGAGACAGTCTTGGCTGGTTATCCATTGCTCACCGCAGAGATGAAAGACACGTGTTTGGAAGAAAGTCAAAGAAAGGGAGAATAAACAGGCAACTCAGACAGTTGGAACTTCTTTTAAAAAGGAGCTTGGTGACACTACTTTTGGACAGAATAGCAATTAAATAAGAAAATGTTACTTGACCCATAGAACACTGAATTATTTTAAGAAAAACGAAAAAGCAATGCAATGTCTCCATCTCAGAAAGAATGTGGGCAGAATTTTAAGCATTTTAAAGACAATATCTCTGGGAGTCCAATTCTTTGTCTTTTGTAATGCCAAAGAGATGAAATTAATCTGTTCTAATTAAAGATCTGCTCAAAAGATCGCTGCCATTTTACTCCAATGAAAAACTTGTCATAAAAATAGAAATTAGAAATAAAAGTTGAAGTGCAGCATTTCCTTATAATGTTTCTTATTTTATCAATAAATTAATATTGTTAATGTCATTCATTTTCCAAGAAGATGACATGAGGATTTATGCTGCACTTTGAAACATTCTGCTTTCATCTTAGGAGGAACCCAGTTTAAGCTTTGAAATATGTGTGCTTGATCGTGGGCTTCAAGCCAAGGTGCACCTAATTAATGGGAAGATCAAATGTGTGCTCAGTGGGAGGCACAACTACAAAACCACAGGTGGTAGCCAACGGCTCCATTTAATAAAGGCTGCACAAACAGACTGCTGTGCTGGGGATCCTGTCACCTGCGTGCAGCTCTTCTGCCATTTTGTCATTGACATGAGAACAGTTATTGTGTCATAAAGGGACCCCAAGCTACACATTTCACTGAAGTTTAACTCTCTACCCTTTAGAGCAATTTCATGACATGCTGGAGGATGCAAAATCTGTTTGTTTAGTTTTTTGTTGTAGTTGCAATTATTGAATTTATGACTGGCTTGTCCCAAGAACATAAAAACCTATACCTATAATTCTGTTAAATAGACAGTGTTGGCAGTTAAGGGTGCAGATTTTAGAATGAGATAGAACTGGGGTCAATGGTTATAAATCAGTCCTGCCAATTATTAACGGTGTGCTAGCAGAGGGGTTAGTCTCTCAAAGCTTCTTTTTGTTCATCTATGAAATGGGAAGAATAAGATCTACCTTGCAGGTTGCTGTGAGAATTAAATAGGACAGCAATTAGTTAAATAGGATAGAAATTGTGTATAGAAATTATTCAACAAATGATAATAAAAGCATTTGAAATGGGGCATTGGGGGTGGGGGTAGAAGTCATGAATTTTCTCTGAAGAGGGTTTAAGAAAGCCCAAGCACTATAAATATATTTTTTTGTAGATTGATTTTCCAAGGTCATAATCCTCTAACAATTCCTAAGGGACTATTTCTCAATCCTAAATGTATGGAAAAATTTCAAAGATTGGAAAAACAAGCAGGTGCTTGGAGGAGATTACTCCTTTACTTTACTTAAAGGAGATTTACTGCTTTAATATATAGTTATTTGACATCTTTTCATTTAATGAGTAAAAGTGACAATAATAGAAAAAATAGAAATGAGAGAATGTAGATTGTCATTTCTACTGAAAACTGGTAAAATCAAATTGATATCAAAAAAATAACATTTTACGTGGATCACAGGACAAAGAAGAGGTACTAAAGCTAAACTGTTACCTGTTAGAGGGTGCAGTACTCTGCTTTTTAGCTTTATGTATAATGCAGTCAAGTTAAGAAATACATAAAATCAAATTCTGACTCCATCAATGACTGTGGCCAATTCATTTAACCCTCTTTGTCTCAGTTTCCAAATTGTGGAAGCAAAGCTGTAATAATACCCACCTTCTTTAAGCAGGTGTTGGAATCTGGCTGTTTAGTCATTTCCTTGATGATTTTTATGTACAATGAAGTTGAAAAACCACTGCTCCAGAGTCATGCTTTTAAGAATGGCAATAAAACAGCAAATAAAATATTTCTAATACCCAAAGTAAGTGAGTTAATGTGCCTTTACTGAATCATTATCCTGGGTACACTTAGTAGTTAGATCCTCTATCACAAATAGAAAAGCCTGGCATATACAATATGCTTTATGGGGTGTGTGTGTGTGTGTGTGTGTGTGTGTGTGTGTATGCGTGTGTGTGTCTACAGCAAGATGGGAAAAAAAGGAAATAGGAAGGAGAGAAAGAAAACACCCACATGATTCAAAGTGGATTTTTCCATTAAGTGACTGTTGGCTGTAACTGCATGATAACACTTGTGAATATGATACTAATGATGCAGTTGCCTAATGGGCTCAACACAAATAATGCAGAAAATTACAAATAATGTGGACTCGATTACAACTGAATGCCGGCAAAAGGCAATAGGAGATGTAACATGCTTCATTCTATGTTATCCTCATCCTTTCTACTCAGTTAAGACAGGTCTAGAGCTAGAGAAATTCTCTTTTCCAATTATTTTCCATGTCCTTTCAAAGACATAGCTCTCCCCCAGATTCTTTGACTCATCCTAATATCAGGGTCAATAGCTATTGTATAATGTTGCTAAAATGTAATTTCTGTCATAAAGGAGACAAAGACAGCCATCCATACTGGTTTGGAGAAAGTACTTATTATAGAGGTGAAACTTGGTGATAAAAGCTTTTCATACATATCATCTAGGTTATCTTCATGATCACCTGATGAACTATTATTATCTCCATTTAAGAATAAGAAGCTGGAAGCTCAAAGAGTTTAAGAAAAGTGAACAAGTTATACAGGCTGGTAAATAAAAATGGATTCAAGCCAGATTTGTCTAGTTTCCAAAATTCATGACCACCAGGTATAAAGAAGACCTGATCATTTTATTTTATTTTTTTCAACCAACAAAATGTAAACTTGGTCGACATAGAAGACAAGGAATTTACTAAAATACTATTGACCAGTTCACAGAATCACTGGAGGGCCAAAGTTTCCCAAACAGGGGCATCAGACCACAGAATTAATCTAGTGAGGAAGCAGCGTGGGTGCTAGAGGCTGGGTCTGACAGCATGGCCACCAATCCCCTTGTTGCCATCACCTTTACTCCCAAAGAGAATTTCCCACAATTCCTTCTAGTCTGCAGGACCACACTCCTAATTATTTAATCCTCGCTCTGTTTCCTCCCTATTTTCTCCCTATTGTCTCATTCAATGTGTTCTGTGTACATTATCTCCTTTATTCCTCACAAGGCCTCTATGAAAGTATACCCTCATTATCTTCAATTTTCAGAAGAGAAGGTGAGATTCAGATAGGTGAAATGATTTGCCCAGGATCACAAACCCAGCAGATAATGGAATCACTTAACTCTTCATTTATTAGAGACATGCTTTAGTGACATGCATGGAATCATAAAATTCTGAGTTCAAATCCTCACTCTGAGAAATATAAAGACTGGCACTGTGCATCGCAACAAATTGGTAGAGACTAAGTCAGTCATATGGTCCCATCCTCCATGTGATGAAGGCTGGAGAGCTAGTATCTGGCATTTTCAGATGGTGACAGATCTTTTGGTGGCCTCTAATCTATACTCATGGAGAAAACAGTTACATAAAAAGTAGATTAATATGTGGACAACTGAAAAAAATGGCAAATTTTTATCTACCACCCTTTTGGTTGGCCAATACCAGTCTATACCTTTCATCCATACTTTGTCACTCCCCTACTAAACTTCCAATCTAACATACTACAACTGTTTTATAACAAAAATATGTATTCGCCAGCTACACACACCAACATTATGAGTTGTTGTATGTAGTGTTAAGCCTAGAATCTGTGGGTGATGTTCACTACTCATCTAGGTTTATATGGTCCACTTTTATTATTCTACAACTGTAACTATAAAGTTAACAAACTCTTCATAGAAGCTGGAAGGAAAAGAATGAGAATGATAGGAAAACTTACTAATATTAGTAAAAGTATATTATATAACTTAGGATAGACTGGTTACGCTTCACCAACGACCAACCCCAAACCTCAGTAGTTCCAACAGTGAAGACTTAACGTCTCACTTGTGCTGCATGTCTATTGTGGGTTAGTTGTAATTCTTTCCACATAGTCTGTAATTTGAATTCCATGTTCAGGGTGTAATCTCAATATGAGATCTTACTGATCTCATGGAAAAGAGAAGCTAGAGAAGCATTTACTCACTTAAATTTCTGTTAGGAGCAATTCACGTCATTTACATTCACTTTTCAGTGGCCAAAGATTTTAAGATTTCTAAGTTCAGTGGGGTGAAAAAATATTTTTTCTCTCCTAAGGGAAAAGTAGCAAGTATTTAGTAACAATAAGACCATCTACCTCACCTACAGTTTTAAAACCTGGTCATAGGACAGAAGATGAGGTGGATATTTCTGAATATGGTCCTAAGGCTATAGTCTGTATTTATTATTTCTTTTTTCCCACTCCCCATTACATCACTGTTTTGTTCACCACCAGTACTTCAAATTGTTAGAATTCTTTAACCAGTCGGCTTTACATGATAATAATGACAATAATCAGAAGAGAAATTCCAGGTTCTCTCCATTCTTCTGTAACCTCCAATATGTCACAGGAAGGCTATCAACCCTGACAGTATAAATTACTGTAGACAATGCTATGCCATTTTTCCATCAATTCACCAGTAACATAAGGAGATCAAAATGTCCTAGCTATCAAATTATTGGAAACAGAGTGGAAAGAGTTCCTCATGGGTACAAATAGCTTTATACCAACAAAATCCAGAGTCGTAGAGACAGGAAATTGCTTATAAGTGAATCAAAATGCATAATAGAGAGGTGATGTCCTCCCTCTTTTATACCTTGTGTTTAGATCTGATTTGTCTGGCTATTGAAAAATCCACTCCATGTATCTATCAGTCACTGATTCAGTATACAATACACAATCTTTAGAACATTAGAATCTTAGAACCTTCAATTTATAAGATGCCACCTACTTAATAGTGCTACAACTGAGTGTCCAATAGGCTACTTTATGATTCTGGGTGATGGGGGAATATACTAACGATATCACCTGCATCAGCCTATTATTTTATTTCTTTCATCATGAATAATTACTTTCTGAAAAGAGTATGACTTTGATATTTCACTGTGACAGAGTTTGTGATGAGAAGCAGTTTTGGCTATATAACATTGCTGTCAAAAATTTAAATCTGCATATATTAAATGAGCAGTAAGAAAAGGAAAAAAATAAATTCCACAATATATGATTATTCCATAGAATCTGCAGATGGATTCGAGTAAGTTGGGCATTTTAACAATATTAATTTTTCAAATTAACAAACGGGATATCTTTCCACCGTTTTTGTCTTCTTCGACTTCTTCCAGTAAAATTTTGTAGATTTTAAAATTTATTTTTATTGAAGTAACATAGGTTTATAACACAATATACATTTCAGGTGTACAGCATTATAATCAATATATGTATATAACATTATTATTACCAGCAAAAATAGCAATTTCCATCCATCATCATACAATTGATGTTTTTAATCCAATTTAACTAACCATTTCTCCTTTTCCCTCTGCTAACCACTATTTTGTGTTCTTATAATCTAAGAGTTTGTTTTTGGTTGCTCATTTCTTCACATTCCACATATGAATGAAATCATATGGCCATCTTTTTCTGTCTAACTTACCACTTAGCAGAGTGCCCTCTAAGTCAGTACCTACCAATGGCAAAATTCCATCATGCTTTAAAACTGTATTCATTGTTTATATATACCACAGCTCCTTTATCCAGTTATCTGTAAATAGGAACAAAATACTTAATACCTGGTATTTTCATCTCTGGGACCTACCACAAATTTTTAGGCAATAGAAAATAACCTACAGAAAAAGATAGACAGACATAAATACAGGCTGAGAAAAAGGAAGCTGAAGGACCTAGCAAATACACTGGAAGTGTCATCACTTAATCATGCAGTTTTAGTTTTCCTTCACTACCTACTTAGGATCAAACCCATATATCTGACTCCAAGTAATGAAAGTATTACTGGACATCCCAAATGTATGGCATAGTCCATACTGGGTAGTTGTGGATGGTTTGGTCACTTCTTGGTCAAACTTCAGTTGCTATCAGGGTCCATTAACAAGGTAAGATCTGCTTTTCATAGAGG
Source organism: Solenodon paradoxus (assembly GCA_004363575.1). Classification (NCBI taxonomy): domain Eukaryota; kingdom Metazoa; phylum Chordata; class Mammalia; order Eulipotyphla; family Solenodontidae; genus Solenodon; species Solenodon paradoxus. The sequence continues at coordinate 2,197,913 of RJWH01000011.1, forward strand.
AAATACTTACTGAAAGGAATATGGTTTTGTTACAAAGCCTTAGGTATTTCTACTATCCTATCTGAAACAGGCTCCAAAGAACATTTTGATTTGCTTCAGAAACTGTAGTTAGTCACGACTGGCTCCACCAACTAGTAAGAGCTGACTCTTTTACAAGTTTTCAAGAGTTGCTTACACTGAAGTTTACATCAGTAGGAGAAACATCATTTGCTCTAGATGCCACATAAAAAAAAAAAAAAAAGCTAGCAACTTTTAGAAATGAGTCATGTGGCATCTATCTATTCCAAAAGGCAAAGAAGCCCTTACAGCATTATCTCTGCCTTATTGATTGAATGGGGCAAATCTAAAAACCTGTCTTTTCAATTTGAAGACATTTTCAGACATTTCTCAGATGATTAGAACTTCCAATTTTCACTTAAGGAGTAGATCCCTATATTGTAAGAGATTTATCTCCCACCCTTGACCAAGTATCTTCTCAAGGCATCTGATCTTCCACTGGTCCTACCAGTATCATGCCATCCATATGGTACATCAGTATGATTTCCTCTGAGATGGTGGGACTATGAAAGTTCCTGAAAACAAAAATGCCGCACAGAGCTGGAGAGCTGACATTACTCTAAAGCAAAGGTGATACAGGCTAATAGCTATTTTTACCAGGTAAAAACAACCCTCTACTGGATACTGGCTGTGTGTTGAGATAGAGAAACTGTCCAGTTAACAACTTTCAATTCTCATCATCCCCATATGCAGACCAGACACCTCATACAAGATGCCTACAATGGGAAAGAAAATGTCTGCTCTTACACCTCTGTAACTCCAGTATGTGTTGGAGGACAGGTGATAGAACAACAATTTCTAAAATTCTTCCTCCCTCTCCTAATCTCTCACATGGTTGAGGCAGGCAGAAAGGATGAATGTAAAAAAGCAAGTGTTTCTTTCCATATTTCTTCAGTTTAATAGCTGATTTGTGGGACACATGCAGTCACCCTTCAGAGTCACCCATGGCTGTCTCACTGCACAGTTCCCTCGTGTGAGAGTAGCATCGGCTCAAACTCTTCCACTCCATTTCAGAATCCTCCATTTGTGCTACAGTTCAGGCTCACTTCTGCTGGGCTCCAAGCTCAGCTGTCTCTCATGCTATTTACATGATACACAGGAAACTGGACTATCACTGTGCCACCAAATTTGGGGAGTGTGGTCCTCCCCGAAGGGCCCATGAGAGCTCTGCCAATTATTTGATGTAGGTGTGCTCAGTCTCTACACACGAGTCTCTTCAAAACTCCACTGAGCTTTGCTTTGGGCAGAGGTAAGAAGCCTACCCTGCTCCCACATTGCAAGTACTGCTCAAAGCCAATGCTAAAGACACTTTCCCTGCTCTCCAACCTCTTTATATAAGCTGTGAAGTGGGTGCTTGGATAGTAGCTTATGCCAATCTTACAACCCTTATTAAACCCTGTAAGACATAAGTGTGGTCCCAGACATGGTTAGAGGTTTTTAATGCAGAATACTTAATACCTGTTATTTTCATCTATTGGCACTAATGCAACTCTGGACAACAAGATATAATCTTCTACAGAGAAAGACAGAAGAAAAAACTATAAAGGTTTCGTTACAAAATAGTGGATAACTCCAATAAAATACCTAATGAAAGCTAAAAAGGCAGTCATTCAGATTTTTATTGAATATCAGCACTATTAATAATCAACATTTAATTTTTTCCAGATAATAAAATAAGTTCAATACATAAGATCTAAGATATGTCTTTTCACTTCATCCAGTTAAAGGCCACTAATTTTGCTACCTCCATTTACAGATGAGGAAACTGAGAGTTAAAGGATCAAGCAATTTGCTGAGATCAGATAGATTTTCCTAATACCAACTCACTTCATGATGCCTTCCTTATTCACTGCACTGTACTGTCAATTGCTTCTTTTGCTAACTTAGGTATATTAAACTCTAAAGTTCCACCAAAGCAGTAGGGAGCAGGATTCCCTGCAATGACCAAATAGCATAGTATCTCATTCTACAGTTTAGATTAATATTTTTCTCCTCTATTCCAAAACAAAACACCTATCTCTAAAAATGTATGTAATAGAAAAGAATTGCAAAGTTCTGATACATAGGCTTATTGCGGACATATTTCTTCCATTTTGTTTTTATGTAATAATAAATCTCACCACACTGATTCAATTGACTCTCTCCACTAAGTGCAGAAAAGGGAGAGATGAGGAACGAAGAGTCCTTGTATCCATAACTCCCATTGTCTTCTTAACCAATAGCCTGAGACTGAATGCTGAATAAACTTGACTTGATTTCCCTGGGGTCATCATCTTCCCCCACAGCCTTCCTGGGTGAGAGAAGACGATGGCAGCAGCAAGCTCAATGACATGACACTTGGCACACATTCCAAAACTCTTTGATTGCCCAAGGGCATACAGCATGGCCTTGAATAAATGCAGATTGAACTAAGGACTGTACTTTCTTAGATTCTTGCCAAATTTTGCTGTCTTTTGAAAAAGATTGTGTATGTGAGAACCTGCAGTCCTTATTACCATTAAATCTTCCACAAAGAGTAACTTTAACTAGAAGGCTTGCTGAGGATTTCATTTCTTAATAGGGAGGTTGTCAATTTTAAAGACGAACAGAGGAAAAGTAGAATTAGAAATTGATGAAGGAATTCTAATTGAGGAACAGAGGAGGGGGGAAGAGGAGGAAAACCTTGATGAGTAATGACATAATTAATATACTTCAGCCTTTTGTTTTCTCCAGTGAAGTGTCTATGTTCTCCATTGTTTATCCTTGGGAATAATTTTAATTAAATGGAGCCTAGTCTTTAACTACTGTAAGGGTTGCAATGAGCATAATTCTGCCCCCAAAGTTCACACAGTGCAGGCAGCTGGGTACTGCTTTGAAAGTCATCAAAAATGTGGAGAATAAAATACTTAAAACCATCTATTTTGTTGATTCAAGCTTATTCAACCTTTTGCTAGTGGGAGCTTTTACTGTACACTTGAGTTGTTTGCTTGATAGTATTTGCCTCTAGTGAAATCCTGTTTGGGAACTCATACTCTTTTATATGCTGAGCTCCAAACTGTTTTGAACAGGGCTAGCTTCATTAAAATGATTTCCTACCGTCACGCAGTGACCTAAATGACAACTGACTTTTGCCTTCCATTAGCAGAATGTGTTCAGATTTCATTTTCATGTATAAATGCAATTCATGATTCACATCCTGTTATTTTAAACATACCACAATGTGGATTCATGAACAGGGATTTAAAATTTATTTCCAACATTGGTATCTTTTAAGGATAAACTGTAAGAGTCCTATGTTCTTAAACCTTCTAATTCTCTGAAACTACATCATAGCATTTAAAGATGATTCGTTTTATACACTCTTAGCACACCTTACATTTATATTGGAATGTTATATAATCAGAAACAAAGGCTTTATCTCCCCTACCACCAGAAGTTATATAAGACACAGGATTAAGAGTTGAACTCGAACACAAATGTCTTTCAAACACTGATTTAGTAGCAGCAAATCCTTAAAGTAATTTTCCAATAATGTTTCACATTTTGGTTTTTCCTATCTCCTGCGCTAATTAATAACAACAAAGGGCTCATATTTGCCAGATGGATGACTCTTAGATTAGTCTAAAGTTTTACCTCAATTATAGAAATAGAGGATGGATTTGGAAAAAAAAAAAAAAAAAAAAAAAAAAAAAATTCCTTGATTCTCCAAGTCCTTTATTTCTCCCCCTATTTTTCATTTCAGTTTTTTTTCACTGTTATGGAACAGAACATGTTACTGCTTCTGAATTTTGATGACTACAAAAAACCCACAATGGGTACTTATTTGATCTAACACATGATTAATGTGGTGAATTGCATGTAGTCCCAACCTTTTAAATCTCTCTGAAGAATTACATTTCTGTCCACAGGCATGTCACTGTTAAAAAATGAGCCACCTAATAAAAGAACACACAGTATATTAATATGTAATTTCTTTCCCAGTATGAATGCTAATTACTGACAGTGCAGACCTTATGCTTGTTCCTTGATATGGATAGGTTTTCTAGCTTTCTTGGTTTGTGTCATCGCTCTTTCTACTCTATTCACACTCATTTTCATTTTAAAGGCTCCTGAGGATAAGCAGGGGGGCTATTTAGTGTTTTTCTAGATCTATCACAATTTAGCTTGAAAACTTGTAAAAGGGGAGGAGGGGTGAGTATATTCTAATGTACTTCCAGAAATTAATTTGGTTTGCATGAAAAGAAATGTCATTATGTTAAATAATTGCCCTCTTAAAAGCACTTTCTCAGTTGCTTTCTGGCAGTCTTATTAACCTGTAAGGATAATTCAGTTGCCTTTTTTTTTTCTCGTTAGCTTACAATTGAACATTATGTAAATGTGGGGTTTCTACAAATTACAGGAGCTTCAAATGTTTGCTTCAAAAGTGCTTTTCTGGTGTGTGTTTTATATACGTGCAGCCAGAACCTGGTTTCTCACAAGATAAATGTATAGCCTGCATTGTTTGATCACCTTCTGTCTCTTTTTGTCAAGTTCTTACATCTATTCCCCAATTCTCATATCTCATTGGAAGAGTTTTTAATCACCTATTAAATCTCAAAAGGCAAACAACTCTTGACCACTTATTAGCCCTTCAAACTATTTCTGTGTATGTATATATGTACATATATATTTATATATGTTTGTATGTATATATTTATATATCAAATATATATACAAAGTCTCTTTGAGGGCTTACTTCTTTATAAAATTAAGCTGTGGTTACCAAAGAAAAGGGGAGCTGGTGGGAAACTGGGTAAAGGGGGTCAACTATACAGTGAAGGAAGAATTGGACTTTGATGGTAAACTTAATGTAGTATAGCATGCTGATTTACATTATACCTATATAATGTTATGACGCATTGTTCCTTTAATACAATTTAAGAAACAAAGAACTGTGTTAAATTCATTTTTACTTATCAGTGCCTAACTTAGTGTCTGAGCTATATAAGAAGCTCCACTTATCTTGCCTCCATCTCACTCAGCACTGAACTTTGAATTATTTAGAAATGTTTAATATCAAGTATATGACCATTAATTTAATGAATGCAAAGTTAAACCAGTTGTCCATTGTAAGTGACCTAAAATCAAACTTTATACTGCTTTGACTAACATGTACCTTTGCGGGCAAAGAATGAAGCTGACCTCATCTGTTTCTAAGATTCAGAAAAGTGATGACTGCAACACCTTGACCTTTCATAACTAAAACGTTAAGTTAATAGGATCAGAGTTCAGCAAATCATATCAGGGTTTTCTTTAAAGGTCAGGAAAAGAAGAAAAACCCGTTATGAGGATCCCCACAATTTAAAGCAAACTGGTATAGAATAAAAAGACACAACATGATGATGAGAATCCATCCATAGCGTCTGTGTAAGGTCACTTAACAACAATATCTGACAAACAATAAATATTAAGAGTGGAAGAAAAACAAGTCGTGTAAACTAAACAAACTTGCCTTGGAGTAATTTCACTTTCCAAAGAAGCAATCAAGGAATTAAGCTGCAGAAAATGGCCACAGCAAGAAATAACAAAAGTCATGTATTAATTGATGTCTTTTTAAATAAGTTTTCAGATATTTATTCATTTCAGAGGAGAGCTTCAGACACTGGCAAGCATCGCTCACGTAGTTTACCATGAACCTGATATCAAGGAGAAAACAAAAAGTTACTCTTCGTGATTTTTCCAGCTCTACCTGAGGTCCTCTGCCCAAGCACACAGGATGCATCTGTAGGACAGTGTCATACACATAGTGACATGCATGTAAAGATCTGTAGTTGAATGCACCTGTTCTTAAGCAATGTAACTTGCACTTGCATTAATCCTTTTAGGTCATGTACAAATTGTGACTCTCATAAATATTAATCAAGTAAATGATAGCCTTACCCTGATTAGAAACTGTGATAAGAAAAAACTCAGATGTAGATATAACAGAAATGGATAGGCTGTTTTCATGGCTGGTTATATACTTGTTCTTTAATGTCTCCAGGCACTATGTCAATTTCCATGGGAACCCTCAGCCCACAAGCATTCCTGCTCCCTGGGTTCTCATGTTTCTGTGAGGATCAGTTGCGGGGTTTCCCCAGGGCTCTATGAGACTCAAAAGAAATTTTTCCAGGAGGTGTTATAATGACTGCTCCTGCCTGATCAGTGTTGGACGTTACCCGAGTGACTTTTTTCCTTGAAATCCAGTTTCTATTCAACATATCTAGGGAATTTTTTTTTTAGTTCAGACATGCTGAAAAATAAGATGGTGTGTCTATATATACGTGTGTGTGTATATACATATATACATATAAGTCATTAACATTTGCATTCCCTTAAAAGTTTTGAACCTTTTGATATATTGTCAACTGAAAATATTTGATTCCTAAACTTCAATAGATCCCCAAGTAGCAAGCAGCTACTGCTGATGTATTTTAAAGAATTATTACTCATATATAATATAATAAAGTTCCCTAACTCCAAAAAAAAAGGATCTGCCTGGTATAATGTCCAAGCAATTAACCTTGTAAACTCACCTTAGACAACACATTTTAAAGAACCAAATCACCCTGCCCCAGCCAACACTGACCTAGCTTGACCCCTCCAACTGTTGCAATCCCCTTATTCCCCTTGCTTTATACTCATACAACAAAGGAATGTTCTGTAAAGCAGTGTCTATTGATCTCTAACTCTGCTGCATGAAATCAAGAGAAAGTGAGATAGAAGGAGACAATTTTGGAAATGAAATGGGGAGAAAAATGCATCTGAGTCAGAAATGGACATTTTGTAATAGCTAGCTCCATTTCATCATTTTACCATTTTCTCTCTTTTCCTCAATACCAGATATTATACATTCTCTTACAATTTTTATAAGGCACGCATGGTTACCTTCACATACAGAAAGAAAATAGTCTACCTGTAAAGGTGGCCAAGTTGTCTCCAAAGACCACACAGGTTTGTTTGTGTTTATTCTGTCAGCAGTAAAAGAGATAATAAACATCAATGGTCCATTGGTCTCTTAATAATTGTCTTTATTTTTTTTCTGAGTTTGTGCCTGAAATATTTGCCTTTACTGCTGCTTGGACATAAAGTATGTGTTTTCTATATGCCTTTTTTTAATGAGGTCTTGAATATAGCCTGGCCACAGCTGTGTCCAGTTAAGCCCAGAAATTTCTTCAGGCAGTCCAGATCAAGTTGTCAACAAAAGCACGAACTAAATAAATTGGCATTGTTTTAAATAACCAAGTTTTAATATTGTATTGTTATGCAGCAAAAGCTAATTAATATAGATAAGTTTCGAACCTGCAGTCCATCACATTAATATATGACAATGTATGTATTTATTTCATTATTGATGGATTTTAGTGTCCAAATTGTCACCTTTTAAAATGATGCAATGTTCGACCACACAATGTCCATTTTCAAGGGCACCTTTGTTTTTTTTATGTCACTAGATCACTGTCTAATATTTCAAAATATGTTTCTTTTCAATAATATAAGTATACTAATCATTATTGTGAAAAAAAGGTAAAATGATGCAATTAGTATGACTCCGTGTACATAAACATTTCTATTTTACTACATATTACCATACTGCTTCCCAAGCAATTTTGTCATTACATTAGCATGAGCAATCTATAAACATGTTTCTCTACTTACCTTTCAGTGATTAAGGCTCTTTATTTTGTTACTTACGACTATCTAAACTTGGAATAATATTCAATAATGTTGTAATTTTCATGTTTCTGATATTATTTTAAATACATCTTTATAAAATATAACATCATGGCCACCCGTACATTCTTCTCCCTGAACTGCTATCATCTACAGTTCATTGGTCTATATGTAGCGGATATTTTACATGGATTGCACATAATTTGAAATTGTACTTTTCTTAGTCTAATGGTTCTCAACCTTGTCTATACAATAGCATCACCTGGAAAGTTTTTAAAATATTGATATCCAGCCTCCCAATCTCATACAGTAATTGAAAACTTTCTATTTGTCTTACACAGGATATTGTTCCTTGTCCTTGACTTTAGACTCCACCCCATATGCAGTGGGCATTGATCTCCATTATCCCACCCACATCCACCTTTCTTTCAACTTTCAGGAAAGCACTTACTGTTTTCTTCCCTTTTTGGTCTACAAAGGTATTAACATGTTGCTGGGTATTGATTTTGTATAGGACAATTAATCCTATCAAAATATTGCTTATATGCTTTATATTTCCCTGCTATTTTTTTCTGATGCTTTTAAGGGAAAGGTTAAATTAATAGCACAAGGCCACGTTAACCTGGTCCTCTTTATTTACCAAACTAAAAATGGTCAAGATCATTAAAATCAGTAATTTTTTAATTATCTTATTCATTATTCTGCCAATAAGATGATAAATACATTTTATTTTCCATGAACTCTATTATGCAGTGGCTCAATAATTATTTAATTACTGCATTTTCCAACTAATCAATATCTAGTAGTCCTAGTCTGCAAGTTGTTTTCATACTTGTTTTTTGACCTGCAAAGCTAGCCCTGCGTTGAGGTGACATTCCAGTAACATTTAAAGATTTTAATTTTATTATATTTTATTGTATTTATTATATATTCTATAACATATCTATAGAGCTATAGTATACTATATATAATTTTACATATTACCGTATGTATTATATAGAGATATTAATACACAATTACATGTAAATGCATATTGGTATCTATATGCAATGTAAATATACACGTGATTTTACTCCTTTGCCACATCTCTTCTGCTCTACCCTTTTGGGGGGGGGTCTCTCTGGGTCACATTATTTCAAATAATAAAAGTCAAGATTTTTTTAAAGGTCTTAATACACACGTCATAGTTACTTAGCAATGGGTTTGGCTTATCAATTAGGATGTGACGATACTAAATGCAGGAGGAAATCTAAACACTCAGCTCAAATGTTTTACATTTGAAGACATAAAAAGGTCACTCCATTCTTCAAGCAGAAAGAATATAAATTGCCAAAAGGCAACAGTCACTGGCACTTGCATCCTGGGATGCATTCCTTGTGACAGACAACAAGCTGCCCTTTCTAGGAAGAATGCTCTAGGCCTGGTTGGACTCTAAGAGCGAAGGTCCCCATTGTAGGAGCAGCTGTCAGTCAACCTCCTGTCCACAGACCATGCCCATCAGCTCTGGAGCACACGTCCCCTGGCCCTGAGCGCTCACTGGCAGCCGAATGGCCAGAGCACACGTGATGGCGATCCTCTGGTGGCTATCTTTTAGAGAGTACAGGACACACGGGTTACTTGATTCTCTTTGGTTCTCCTAAATGTGTTCTCTTTTAACATTTTCTCGTGACTCCGTTCAGCAACCTGAATCAGCCTGAGTACCTGGAAATAAAAATATCCAGATTGTTTTTATGATGTTGAATACCTTTCAAATCAGTGAGATGTTCTCCTTTTAATAGTGCTTGTTCCTTATTCAGAGAGCCCCAAGTACCCAGTTGATGACAATACATTTCAAAGAAGGGGACAAAACTAGTTATTTTCTATATGTTTGTTCATAGTACTGGTTAATGTGACCCCTCAGCATTTCATAACTAAAGTAACACATGTTTAACACAGAACACCTAGACCTATGAAATTAAATCTATTGGAATAAGAAAAAAAAACATTTACAATTTCATAATAAGATAGTGTTTTTTGCTTATTTTCAGCAACTGTTCTATTTCAATTACATAGAAGTAAGTGTCATATCAAGTTCTCTCTTTTCTTTGACTGCTAAAAAATTCAGTTAAACTTTCAGCCCACACAAGTGATGATTTAGATTTCAGAACTGTTACTATATATACGGTTCTTCCAAGGATTAACCTTATTTTTCTACCTTTATTGCCCTTTCATTCTGATTTGATTTTTCGATTCACTCTTTCTCTCAGGATCCTATATACTCATATGTTTTAAGCTTGTTTTTTAATAAGATGTGTTATACACTTAGAGCCACAATCATGTTGATATGCATGTGACAGTCCCTACAATTGCAGCTTCTGTGACATGGCAATCTCTCGAGGTTGAGGACTTCAACATTGTCACTTAACAATATATACATACATTACTGAATTGGAAAAATTACCCAGAATATAATGAAACTCTTCTTTTACTATCTCTCTGTGGCAATAAAGACTCACAAGTCAAGACAAGACTGTGTGTCCATGCATATCTGCTGATGGTGCTGCCACGTCAGAGAACGTTGTGCCCCGCACCCCATCCAGCCTGCATGGGTACTCACTGCCTACTGTTGGACTCTCTGTTCATTTGATCGCTGAAACTCAGAGAGATTTCAGATGGTACAAAGACAATCAGGATTTCAAATAAAAACAAGGATGGAGAAGGAGAGAGAAATAGGGAAGGGATGCTGAGACCAGTCAGCACAACTAGCAAATGCCCTAAGGTTGGCTTTCTATTGGCAAAAAAAATGTGAGGAGTGCATTTTTCACCTCTCTGGTGTTTCTACAGCGGGGTACCCCAAGATGTATGCTTCCCATAGTTTCTCCCCTAAAAGGCAATAAGAGTATTTTGTTTCTTATGAGTCAAGTTTTATTTTTTTTCCTCCCTGATGGCATTACATGGTGACAATTTTGAATATACTTTGCTTCCTCCTCCCTGGAGTGACAGTGACTAATTCATCTGACCCTCAAACCATTATAAAAACAAATCACCCAGTGTCACCAGTACAAGGAGTATTTTCCAGTACCCTTCTAGGGGTTTAATGCCTCTGGAAGCAGGTCTACTAAATTGAGGTGATTGCCTCCAGAAAACACTAAAGGACTGAAAAGAGCTACTGCCATTAGTATCGCTTCTCTGACAGTAGTAATTTTTACTTTGATTCTGCATGTCAGCCAGTGTGCCTGACAACCACACAATAATGAAATAATGAGATGGCAACTGCTCCCCTGCCCAACCTGGCATCCAAGCCCTGTCTCTGGGAATCTTGCCAGTTACCTTTACTTGGCAGCCGCCTGCCTCATGCCATGGAGCAAGTAGTATTTGTCTTTCACTCCAAGATACATTGATTTTGTCTTTGCAACACTAGTTGGAAAGGTTTTGCTAAGAAGGATGCAATATCCCATAGGCTTGCTCTGCAATTTTAATGAAATTCAGAGTTGGGGCTTCCTCACCTGTGTTATTCACGGTAAGAGAGAAATGTTTTCAAGAGTTTGTACCCTTATGTTCTGAATAAGTGTTCTGGGCAAAGGAGGAGAAACGATGGGGAATTGTATTGATATGTCAATAATTTAAAACAGTTTAAAGAGTGGCAAACATTCCACCTCCCAAATTTTCATTGACTCCAGAATTGGGACAACAAAACTTGGTCAGACACTGAAAGCAACAGCTCTTTTTGGCTTCTCAAAATTATGCCAAATATCCCGTCAGTAATACTGTATTTAGAATCACATCTCAGCTTTCTGGAGAAAGTAACCCATCAAGAACATCAGCCATACTTCTGAAAAGCAACAGAGGAAGAATGGAGTCATGAGCGTGGTTCTAAGAGGTAAAGATGAATGAGTGAACAGGAAAAAGTTAGGACTCACCTACAATAGCCAAAAAAGGGTCAGCCCCTAACTTCGAATGTAGAGCAAGGTTGACCTAGCCAGAGTATTATAATTCCTTGGTAACTAGGACCCAACTTGTAGCTTGGTTCACTCTGTGCATTTTCTCCTACCTGCCTCTTAATTATCCTATAAAAGCTAAATATTTACCTCTACAGTCTCCCTCACAAACTTTACTAAGGGTGAGGGGTCATTTGATACAGTTCTGGTCAATGACACTTAAGTAAAAGACTTTGAGAACAGGTGGCGGGGAGGAGAGAGCATTTGAGGGTAAAACTGTCTCTTTTCTGATAAAAGAAAGGAGATATTGCTGGCCTGGTCCATTTTCCCAATATTCCCTTTTTCCTGAATCAAATAACACTTCCACAGCTGAAACTGAAGCAGCCATGATGCAGAGAGCTGGGATTAGCGCTAGCACACAGGGATGTTAGAATGGAAAGACAGAAAAAAGAAAACCTGGGTTTCTTGCAGCATCATGGAACAACTGAACCAATGCCAGAAATGGTACAATTTTAGGGGTTTTGTGATGGCTTAAAAATACATGTTTTCTAAAGCCATCCTGAGTTGTATATGCTATCAGTTGCAACCAAACATATTCTTAACTGATTCCATAAGCATGGACAAAGGTTTGCACATTTGCAAAGACCTACCTCACTATGGATGAATATACATAAGTCAATGTTTATACAATTCTGGAGTCTGGGACTTGAGGAATAAATAAGTCCTATTCTGCCAAATTCTCATCAAAGGCCTTGAATTAGGAGAGTAGGATAGGAAAAGATTAGCCAGCTCCCTCCATCATCCACATCCTTCCCTCAAAGGAAACATCAGCTGGTTCTAAAGATCTGAGATAAAAAGTCAAAAATTATTAGGGAACATTTCTCTCAGACTAATAAATTCTCTATTTCAGAGAACTACAAGGTCAGAATTTCTTTCTTGAATTTGAAATCCCGATAAATATACCTACCTACATTTCCACCAAATACCCCCCAAATACTTAGCCATTCTTAGAAGGACTGCACATTATGCGCTACCATTGGAAATAAGATCCTTGTTTCAGAGATGGGTAAAACAAACTGAAATTTTGATTTGGTCAAAGGGAAATGGTGCATATGAGAAAGAGAAAATCTGGCACTTAGCAGTAAGATTCATAGCTGACATTTTCATTTGGTTGTGATGGCAAGAAAATTCACAGCCAGTAGCTGTCAAAGCCCAACATACAGGAGTTAACATGCTTCAGGTGTTGACAGATTCACTCATTTTTGCCTTCATAAGAGAGAACAAAACAGGGTAGGTGATATGGGAAGTTATGAAATAACCAAATCTAATTCTTGATAGTCATGGTTTAGGGCAAATGCACATATTAACCTTTAAAGAAACACAAACTTCAGAAAAAGGAGAAAAGTCAAAGAGTGCTGGAAAGAGTCCGAGATCACCCCACTTTTCACTCTGCTTCAACTTCGACATGCACCTTTTGCCAAGTTTTATCAGATGAGTGCTATAAGCAATGTAATTTATGTAAATAGAATCCATTATGCAAATGCTTCTAACTTGCTTGCTACTTATAAATTTTGTTCTTTTATGTTTAAGAAACATAGCCTTTATCCCCTGGAAGAGACAGATTGGTTATGTTTATGTTCTTAAAGACTTCTGCTACTGTTCTGGGATTTGAGGAAAAGTCATTTTTTATTTTAAAAAATGTTTGCCTTGCCTCCCATCTCCTTCTATAAAAATAGCCTCTTTGTTTAATTTGGTGGTTTGCACACTTGCTTAATGATTGCAGTGGTTTAATAGAACCTTAGTGAGAAGAGAAGTACACAGAGATAAATGCATAGATTACACTCTCTATCCCACAAGGGATCTGTTGTTTCATTGCATTAGTATGAATCTGAGTAATTCAGTTAATTCAGAGATCTCCATGAGCTTTATTCCCTAATCTCTTTTAGTCATATTTTCAAGGATAAACTCAATGAAATTCTCATTTGGAGACATTAATAGGGAGGTGGAGAAAAGTATATGATTTGGGGGTTCATATTTACTCCACACTTTAAAATTGCAATTCAAATTATAATGAAATATAAGAATGCATGCTCCATGCTAAACATGAAAATATTAAAAAGCTCTTTCTATTATCATAAACTGTATTTCATAATTTCTTATTTATATGTATGCACATACATGCATAATATGATAAAAGGAGAAGAAAAGACATAATGTCACAAAAAGGAAAGAACGTAAGAGAATATGGCTGTGCTTTAATAAATGAACATTGCAACAAATGAATTATGAATTTAAAATGCTCCTCCCGCCCTGAAGAAACACATTTTTCAAGTTGACGAGTCATTGTAAGAGAACAACAAGCTTCGAGTCATTTAAAAATACTACTGTTTAATAAAAGAGAACACAACATACTAAAAGCTCCAATGTGACTAATGTTTATTTTGTGACTTGATGACCAAAATCATTCAAGCAGCCATGATTTAAGCCCATTCATTCTTGGTCTGCTCGAAATAAATCCCCCTTGTTTGTTTGGACAAATCATTTTATCAGAATATTTTGTTTCAGACATAGTTCTGTGGTTAACTAGTTGCTTATGAATAACATTTGATGACTTGTTCTAATACCTTGAGGTTGTGGAAATTAAGCAAATACATTTTCTGGTACTTTTATTCAAATTCAACTAATATTTATTGGGCATTTACTAAGTACCAGGCATTATTCTAGGCTCAGAGATTTCTATAATAATCAAGAAAACCTAGGTCCCTGCTCTCATGAAGTATATGGTCTGGTGGGAAGAGAAAAATAATAAATGCATTAACAAACAGATGACAGAAATGATTCTGGGAGAATGATCTGAAAAATAAATGGACACAGATAGTGAACAAGCAGGTAAGGGGAGGTAAAGTCAGAGAAAATCTCTGCAAAGGGAACACTGAGCTGAAACGTAAGTTCTAAGAAGTAGATAGTCACAGAAAGATCTGAACCCAATAGGATACAGCTCATCTATTGAAGAGAAAAAGATTAAATCCTGTCATCTGCTGCAAAATGGATAGACCTTTCCCTCTAGGTTTATTATGTTTATGAGATAAGTCATACACAGAGAAAGAGAAATACCACATGATTTCATTCATATGTGGTACATAGAGAAATCAACCGAATAAATGAAGCAAATTGAATAAAAAATAGACTTTCAGTCTCTAAGAAAAAATTGGTGGTTGCCAGAGGGGGAGAGAGAATGGGGTTGGGCAGATCAATTATATGAAGGAAGGAACTGAAGTGTTGATGGTGAACTTAATGTGATATATGCCGTTGCTGATTTGCAATGATGCACACCTTAAACCTAGATGATGCTATTGTGCAATGTTCCTTCAATGACTTTTTTAAATAAGAAAGAAAGATCTGAGAGAAGATTAATCCAGGCAGAGTAGACAGCTAGAGCAAAGGTCCTGAGCCATGAGTAAACTTCACCTGTTCAAGATACAGGGAAAACAGCCATGGTAGATGGATGATAGGGATGAAAGGAAAGAACTGCAGAAGGTGTGATCAGGAACTCTGAGACAGATCACTTAGTGCCTCACAGTCTTAGAAAGGACTTTGGATTTATCTTGATAGGTGTGAAAACCTGCTAGAGTTTTCAGGAGGGAATGACGTGCTCTGATTGCTGATTAAAGTATGGGTGGAAGGGGTGGTGGTGTCGGCAGAAATACAAATGTGTCAACAGAGAGAATAAGTGGAGACACTTGTATTCTAAGTGAGAAAGCAAGTCATCTTCAGATAATGTTTGAACTATGGATATGGTAAGGAGTGATAAAAAGAAGGATGAATTTTGGAAATAGAGCAGACAAGACTTAGATTATAGGGAAACATCTTCCACCGAGACATTTTCTTTTCTCTTTAGTGACATTTCCCTCTTCCAACTATATTGGTCCTTACAAATAAACCAGGTCAATGTAAAATGACATATCCTAACTGAAGGTTGTGGCTAAAGTGGTATCAACTCATAATCTCATAGGTGGGGAAATAATTCATTTGTTTAAAAAAATGATTTTTACTTTTACAAGTGGGGGAGTCTGAATGAAGACAGTGATTTGGGGTGAATGGTTTTAGAATCATAGAACGGATAGCTGCTAAAATTCTAAAGTTAGTGCGGCTGACTATCTTGACTTTCAGGTGAATTACAAACACATCAGAAAGGGGAACACACTTCAAACCTTACTGGTAACTTACCTTAGAGTTAGTGAGTGTATCAGATCTTTTGGCACGAACATAGCTTTTACAGAGACAGGAGAAAGAGGATGAAATTGGGACTTCTGAGGGTAAGACAGAAAATGCCTACGGTGGGGAGGAGCCGGGAGTGAGGAAACTAATAGAAGCTGAAATTCCAAATATGAAACTCACGGATAATGTTCCACTCCAGTCCTTGGTACAGCAAGAAGAAAGGAGAAGTTCAGCTGTATGTGAAAATACTTAGGAATATTTTCAACTCACCATTTTTCTTTGTTTTGCTCACCCAGGAGCCAGACATGGGGTTTGGAAGGAGTAGCATCATGCAAGATAAAGTCCAAGTTCCAAAGGCCTTGCACTGGCAGGCAGCTAGCTGCTGTCATTCAAAGTTAACAGCAGCTGCAGCTCAGCTCAGAACACTGGCTGGGCCTCCAGCACATGGGTCTCCAAAGGGAGCCCTGCACCTCTGTTGGCACTGATGAAGGCAGTGAAGAAAACAGGTCTCATTCTCATTATGCCCAGATATCCTGGTGCCCTCCTGTGCACACAGCTTGAAAGAGATGTGGAGACACTTAGCTTCTGAAACGTTATTCCTTTTTAATATCTTGCTGGTAGCGTCTTGTCTCTTGCCCTAACTCTTCTGATTTTACACTTAAAAGCAATTGTCTCTGCATTCCTCTTTAGTGAGCACTCAAGTTTCCAATTTATGATATTCCTATTGGTGTATCAGGTCATTTATACAGCTCTTTGTTCAGCTAATTCGGTGTCTTCTCACCCATCCTATTTCTCTTATGTAAAAAGGCTAGATTCTCTTTTCTTGGGCTAACTTTCAACTATCCTATTGTTCTTCCTTTCTGTTGAATTATTAAAACCCTTGCTGGAATTTTCACGCAGTTTGAGAAATATTAACACGAAGAAACGACGACGCACACAAATCTAAGGCAGTTTTTACAACGAAACAGAGGTGTGGGAAGAGGCTCAGAGGGGATGTCTGCAACTATCATTTTTAAAGCAAACAATGCTGATTATTTTATTTCTGACTCTTCCTGAATTTTAAATATAAAGAGTCTAACTGTATTATAGTTGGGGGAAAGGAGAGGTAAGAATCATCTTTAATCTCATGATAGAAGATAACCTGTTTTTGAATCTTTTGCTCTTTCACTTCTACATGTTTTAGTGCTTGTTCTTGTTATTTTGAAAAGAATATGGTGAGAAATGAATTCAACCATTTGGGCTTTACTGAAGAGGGCTTTCAAATCAGTTTACATGTAAAGTCTCAGAAAATATTTCTTGTAGTGGTGGTAAATTATTTAACCATTATTAGATGCTGAAATGTAGTAGAAGCAATACAAAGCACTAAGGTTGAAGGAATCATCTTTATCCAGTCAGCATCTAGCTTAAATTAAACTAACAAATCAGAAAGTAAAAATTATGGACAAGGGAAGCTCTATTTATACTGGATGGGAGGAAAGTGTATTTCACAGCCAGCCATCTCCAGAAGGTCCGAAGCAATACACAAAGTTTTTCCAGGGTAAAAATGGTTTCAAAATAAACAGCAAAGCAGATGAGAGAGAGAGAGCTTGACAAGCTCACCCAGGAGAACTGCACAAAGATATATTATTCATACATAATGTAAATACTTCATTTCTTCAATACTTGTACAGTTGTCTGCACATCTTTTTTTTTTAACTGTCTGTATCACATGTCATCTATCTTAGAAGGTTAGTTCTTAATACAGTGATCCCCAACCTTCTGAGACTTGAAAATCCCTATTGCCTGTTATATGACAATAGCCCGACTTCAATCTCTCCCTTAACAAAAAAAAAACAAAGGAAGAGGTTCTGGGAGCTTGAAATTATGTGAATTTTCATCTTGTAAATTAAAATCATTCTAATCAGAGGAATTTTACAATTCTAGCTGGAATAACCAAGGATTTCTACTCACCTTCTTCTCACTACTTGCTATAAAACCAATGTAGCAAGCCATTGTCTCAGGGGAAAAGTTGTATCTAACACAATATTTTTCTGAATTTTAAATATAAAAGAAGTCTGACCATATGACACTAGTTGTGGGGAGGAAAAAATCACCCATAATCTCATGACCTAACAGCAAGTACTGTTTTTGAGTATTTTGCTCTTTTATTTCATTGCTTTAGCTTTTGTTCTTGACATTACTTTGAAGATTACACAAAAAACTGTATAAGCATCATTGCTTTTTTCAAAAATAAACACTGCAAATATGTCTAAAGGGAATAAATGAAAGTATCCTCCCTCTTTCCCACTATTCTCTTTTCCCTGAGTTTAGAGCTGTTAACACATCTGTATGAAAGCCTCAGATTTTTCCTATGGATTTATATATAACAATAGGCTTGAATTACATATATGTCACTTGTTTTGTTTTACTAAAATATTATTTTATTGTATACTTTATATAAATTACATACTTTATCATACATTTATATATTATATTACTAAAACTATATACAATTTTAAAACTTAATTTTTTTAACTTAACAATATATTTTAGAAATTCTTCCATTCTTTTGATTGGCTACCTAACATTCTATCACACTAAAATCAAAAATGAATTGAACCACAACCCTACTGTAAGATATTTAGGTTATTTCAACTTTTTTCTTTATGTTCAGTACTCCTACAAGCAGTATGTACATTACCCTTACGTCTCTGCGCACAGGCTTTTTACAACACATATCTGGAATAGTGTCCCTTATACTTTCCAAAGCTATCATCACATTAAATGCTGTAAAATTATGTATTCTCTCCTTTTCATAGTTGCATAACATTGGCCATACACAGAATAATTTATTTAAACATTTCTCTTGTTTTACATTTTATTGGCTTCTAGTTTTCCACCAAGTTTTTTTTTAAATGCTATATTGAAATTCTCTGGATAAGGGTTTTCACTGTTTTCTAAGACTTCTTAGCATGGTTTATCATTCATGAAAACTTCTGAATTATTTTCAGTTGTACTATGAAATTATTAGTCATTTTTAGTTTGTCCTATTAAAATTAATAGGGAGGTTTAACTTTTTTTTCTATATGTATGATTTTTAGAATGTCTTCGTCTATTATGTCTTTTGTACAAAGTGATCTTTTGCTCACTTACATAAAATATGTACTCTTCAATATAACTATTAATTTCAGTGTACCCTGGTTGCCTAGCAAATAAAACCACCTCATGAAGTTTACCTACATCCCAAGGACCTGAGTTCGAGAACAGGGGCTACAGGGAACAAGCAAGATAAACAATGATATAAAATAAATAAAGTGCTTCTTCCTGCTTTCTATTCCTGCCTGCCTGCTGCCTCACCTTTATTTCTGCCTGCATCTTTCCTTTAAAAAAAAATAAAATAAAATAAAACTATTAATTTCCTACTTTTGTCAGTTTCTATTAAAAATGTTTCTCCAGAGTATCTTTCTATTTTTATGTTGAACACGCCCTTTTCATTGTTGCAATATTAAAGCAATAATAATTAACATCTTGGGATATATATACTCTATACCTGTCATACTTAATATTATGTTAATAAAAAAAACTAAGGATTTTATCATGTAAAATCTATATGCCTGTTCCTTGACATTTCTACTGTCACTTCAAAGCAGAGAAGGTCCATCTTTTGGGGCTGTTTTTGTTGCTGTTGTTTTCTAACAAATTCTATTTCCTTCTACCTTTAAGTGTTTGTCTTTCTAAACTCTGGATTTATCTTGGACTTCAATAGTAAGTATCTCATGTATATGATTTCCACAATATTGTTAACTCCTTTTCAAATTACCTGTCATAACAATGTATAGAAAGGACCCGAATAAATGCAAGAACATGATGAGAAGAACAAGAAAGATAGTTGTGTTCGTAATAGGTCTAAAGAAGAAACAGAACATGACAAAGAAATGTAAAATGAAATTTGCCTATATACACCACGCAAATTCTGCTCTTGAATACTGCACTTCTATTACTTAGCATTAATATTACTCTAGTAATACTCACGTTTTTTAAGCAGTATGTTTAGAAAGTCAATGTACTTTTAAGAATCACAGGATAGGTCTCCTAATGAACTAGTTTTATCAAACCATTTGTAATTCATTGGAAGACAATCCATGCTTCTGCTTCTTTTAAATTCCCTACATGACGCAGAACTCAATAGAAGGCAGCTGTTCAGCACTCAGTGAATACTGGTTAATAAGTGTAATGCAGAACCTCACTGCTCCCCATACAAATCTCTAGTGCCTATAGGACGGCGAACACTGCTGTGGAGGCTGGATCATCAGGGGCCACAAAGAGAAGCGATGGCTGCCCTCATGGAACCTGCATTCTTTGTAGGGGAGACTGTGCTTCTCAAATAAATTGTAACTACTAATAATAAAGGCTCTGAAGGGAAAATACAGGATGGGGTGGAGAAGATGTCATTCCTGAGAAATGACCTTTGGAAACGAGATCCAAAGCATGAGTAAGAGTTAACTAGGAAAGGGGGTGACAGGGTGAGCAGACAAAGGAAACAGTTTATGCAACAGCTTTGATGCATTATAGAAGCACATGTTTCAAAGGATCATCACAGTGTTTTCAATAGGAAGGCAGAAAAAAAGGAAGGGTGAGAGTGTGGGGAGGACAGGGAGTGGGAAGGAATAACAATACATCTCCCTAATATCAAAGAAATTAACTGAAAAGGAAAGGGGAAGTTTTTAGGTGTTGTTCTATCCAAAAGATACCAAGTAACTGCCTTCTGGGTGTTGTTATTCTTAAGAGGCTCCTCCAGAGCCTCTGCTGGTTGTAGCCACTCTGGAATCACAGGTGACCTGTATGGTTTGCCAATGACTAGCATACCTTACTCTCCCTAAGGTGCCCACCAAGGACCTGGGTGTGGGTAATACAATGTCTTTAACTCATCAACAAAGAATACATTCTGACAGAAAAACAATCCCTTGCCTATTAGGTATGCTGTCACTATGGCAACACACATCCAAAACAAACAGGGAAATTTCTTTTGTTTTCTACACAGGAAAGAGGGGAAGAACACACTAAGCAATGTTACCTTTACCCCACACACAGGATTCTTGTCTCCAGAGGTGATGCTTAGATCCCTGTCCCTGTCTATAGGCTTTAGGTATGATGTGACACATGACACTATTTAGAAGCACTTCCAAACTCTCAGGGAGATTCAGGCGCTCCTGAGTAGTTGGTTCCAAGTGTTCTTCCTAAAGTCCAATATCAATCACCAAAAGAATGTAAATGATCTAACTAGTATATATTTATCACCAGGTGGCTCTTTATATAGATGAGAAAGTAGAGGATAGTAAAGGGAATTTACAGCATTAACCAGAGAGGGGGAACAAGAAGGAAATACAGACCCGCCGAGGCTGTAACTCTGCTCGTTTCAAATACCCTCCTTTTCAGATCTATCCTCAGTAGTGGGCAGGGAGAAGGGTGATTGTTTTTGTTGCACTAAAATATCAGTTGCTTGGGAAAGTATATCAAAGTCCACAATGAAGTGATCCTCCTATGTTTCTATGAATGTGACACTCAGGTTGACTCTCTTGTAAAAATTAAGGCAACTTTGCTGTGCTCTTTCTTCAGCAGTAATGAAGCCTTTTTTCCAGTGAAAAGATGGATGGAAATCCCTTCTCACACAGGCAGCACACCATCCGGCAGTCACACGCCCACTGGAGTGGCATCTTTAGTTCCCAGTGGGGTGCCCAGTGTCAGAGGCTCCAGGCTTGATCCACATCCTACACATTTTCTTGACAGATGGATGTGTTTGGCACCTCAGCTAGCAAACAACAGCACCAATGCCTATGATTACTTCCTCATCTCTCCTGCCAAGCTATGAGAGGCTTTTTTTTTGCTTTAAGAAAATCTGTAAACACTGTTACCTATTTTTAATTTTTTTGTTTTTCTAAAATAGGCCCTAAAGAGACTATATTCAAGTTTTTATACTTAATGCATTTGCCTTCATAAATGCTGTGTAGAAAGCATCCATAAAAAGCTCAAAATCCATTAGGAAGGAAGTGTTATTTCAGATTTGCAAGTAGTTCTGAGGATCCGCAAGCACAGTTGGTGCCTCCCCCTCACCAAGCTGGCAGCACCAGCAGAATGCCCATGTCTCTGACCTCAGAGACACTCAGAGACCCCACGTCAAAGTTCTCACCAAAAGAATGACCCTTCTAAATTACTGGGAGAAAATTTTCAGACCCCCCCCCCCCCATATGCTTGCCTAGAGAATCCATTAAAAGCCACAACGTAGAAAGTGTAGCTTTGTAGTAATAACTGACATGGTCTGAATAACAGTTGATGCCACTCATTAATCTGTGTGATATCAAACAAGTTACTCACCTTTCTTTATCTGTTCCTCATCTGCAAAATGGGAATACTGATATCCTATGGATTTAACATAAGATGAACTATGCCTGGTAAATCAGAAGTACTTGAAAAATACTATTTTCTATCTATCTCAGGAAATAAGAAAGCTTGTGTGTCAGATAAAAACTACTTACCAGTCCTTGCTAGTACTGTGTGTTAAAAATCCATGTCCTCTTACACACACAAAAAAAATGGTCATTTCCACATATACAACTGAGGTGTATTTTTTATTTTTAAAGAGGAAATGGAAGAGAGGAGGAGGGGAGGGTTGGAAAAGAGAGAGGTCGGAGGGCAAAGAGAAGCAGAAAGACAAAGAGAACTAAATTATCCTGGACTAAGCTGTGCTGGGTGCCTTCCAGATATTTGTATCCACTTAATTGTTCGCATTCCCATGAGAGATAGGCTTCATTATGCCTGGTTTAGAAATGAAGAAACTGAGACTCAGAGAGGTTAAGTGACTGATCCAGTTCAGCACTGGAGCATATCATAATGGAACGCCATCCTCTTTCCTCAGTACCACTTCAGTACCTTCTGTGCAAGGCATGCTTCCTTGTCCCTCTTTCCCATTTAACTCTTCCCTTCTCTGTTGGCTGTTGTTTTTTATTGGTTTCCTACCTGCATTCAACTGGTATCAACCTTTTTTCTCTTAAAGTAATACAAGAAACATTTGTATTACTTGAAAGAAAATTCCAGGGAGCCAAAAGCAAGTCCAATAGATAATGAATATCAAAATTCTATTAGTACTAATATTGTCACTAAGGGCTCAGGGGATTGAGGGCACAGAAATTTAAAGAAAATAAATCAATGGTGAATGTAACAAGTGTTGTTTTGCCTGTCAGCTATTAATAGGGTATATGAAAATCCATCCTAATAAAGTTGTTTTCCTTGAGTGGATTAGTGATGTGATCCAAATATTGAAAATCAGTGCTACACATGTCCGTACTTTCAAAATGTTTGATTTGCTAGCTCATTAGAACATTTAGTGCAAAATGTTTGGCGGAATGATTGATCACTTGCAATTCACATAAATATATAAAATCATAGTAAAAAACAATAAGCCTATAGACTGAGGGATATTTTTACTTACAGGAGGTTCTTAAAATATTCTTGTCATAGTCTCTAAGAAAAGGCCTGTAGCAAAAATTAATCTGGTATTCAACATGTAAATATTGTTTTGCTCTACAAAGCACTTCAAAATGCTTCTAGAGTAAGTCTCCAGTGTCAAAGAAGAAACAGAAAATTTCAGGGACAGGGAATTTCATGGATCAGGTCCACATATCACCTAGACACACAGAAATGCCTGGAAGCTCAGTTTCTGCTCTTTCAACCCAATTCCTTGTTTGTAGAAGAGGTACCATACCTGTGGATGGATCACCACCACCCCGCAAGGCTTCTTGAGCATGTCCAATGAACTAAGGTACAGAAAAAATGGGGAAATGCTTAAAAGAAGAAAACACAACCCCCAAAAGCTATTAACTTTTCATATTAAACAGATCTAACAAATTACTCTCCCCGGCATCACAGATATAAGTCATTCCCAAGAGTCTCCCTTGCTCAGTCTTGACTTCCTAATCAAACAAGAGGATGAAGAAAAGACTCCTCATTATGATGGAACCTGACACCATCTCTTCAACCTCGTCTCCCTGGAAGGTGACAGGCTTATTCCTAAAGGTGCTAAAATTCACTGGGATGGGAACAACTTGAAAAAGAAACTACACAGAATATACTGAGGTGCAATATTTGAATCACCTCAAAACCATATTCAAATAAAATCATGGTATAAAAATTGAATCCATATTCCAAAGCTGTCTCATTAGTGGTATCAGAACCTCATCCAAACTAATTAGGTTCCGCACCTAAAAATGTTTCCATATGGCCCTCCAAGTATGGAAATCTCATTGGTTCCCATCAAAATCCAAATGAAAATGTTACTTTCTCCACAACGTCTTTCATTACCATCTGGCACATTTTCTTTTCCATTTAATGAACTTATTCATTTATCAAACAAGAATTGCATTTCTACTGTTTGGAGATGATCAATTGTTCCTATAAGCTCCAATTTGTTATTCATTCATTCAACAAACATTAAGTTTGTAACTATCTTAGGTAGCCACTGTGGTAAATGTAGGAGGTACAGATTTAAATTATGCTAGTCATTATGACCTCAAAGTTATTCATTTTTAAGGGGAACAAAAAGTTTTCATGTTTTTTTCTTTTTTAATTGGATTGAAGTAACATCATATAACATTATACAGGTTTAAGGTGGGCATCACTGTAAACCAACGTCTGTAGTATAATACATTCAGCTTACTACCAGCAGTTTAATTATTAATTCTTACACTACAATGAGCTGAATGAATTTATAGAGAGATATATGGGCTTACAGAACACACAATATAAAATTCTTAAGTAGGGCACTAATATGGCCTCAAGGGGTAGAGTTTAGGGTCCCTTATTTAATTCATAGGCTGCCTCACTTTACATTTATACAGTAATTTACATTGCCTGTTCTGTTTTCATATTTTCTAAGTAGACTGAAAGTTCATTGTAGGCCAAAACACAATATTAATTTCTATCAGTTTCCTTAAGCATCCTGAATAATATCAGACACACTAACAAAATTATTGCTGGCAAATTGATTAGTTTATATATCTAGCAACTAGAAATAAATTTCTGGAATGTCTAAAGCCAGAAGTTGCAAGACTCTTTTCCTGTTTGCATGTTCGCCAGCACAAAGTTTTTGAAGCCATTACCATTAGTTCAGACTGGATATATTCCACATAAAACTCCAGATTTCCGCACTATCTTGAAAAAAAGTCAAACAATCTGGTAGAACTTATGCAAATTGTCCCACGGCAACAAATGACTGGAGCTGAAAGAAAGCTATCTTTCATTGTTCTACACACCAGTCTCTACTAGTAGAGTTGAACTACTTACTTGTATGGCCTCTGTATGGAGTTTCCAACCTGCTGTAAGTATTAAGATCTTAGTAAAGGACTTGTTATCTTCCCCATACTCCTATATGGTTCTGGTTGAACAAATAATTTGCATTCTTTATGCCTATACCCTTTGTGCTGAATTTGAAGGCATTTAAATGGGCTTTACATTTCTTCTGGGAGAATAAGAAAGAGGAGGGAGGCTATAAGGACCCAGGATATATACTGGGGTCATGTACGACTTAAGAAGAATAAGTTTTCTTATTTTATTCTCTAGCTGAAAACTGTTCCACCCTATGTTATGTTCTTGGCAAGGGGTGGAAGGCTAATGCATTTCTTAGTTGCTATTACATTGATGCATGACCTCATCTTGGGGTTCAAATATTTTATAGAATTGGTTGATATATCTCATGAGAACAAAACAAAGTACATTAACTTAGCCTTTTCTTGATTCATGAAAAGGGTAATTAGTAAACAATACTCATCCTTTAATCATCAAAGAATCCTGCCACTCAAACCACAAAAACAGGAGTAAGTGTCTCTAATAAAGTCATAGATAACTAATTCATCATCATAAACCACAAAAATGATCATCTTATTAGATATCTGAAAGGATAATAGATGGGAAGTTAAGAGATCTAGGAAGGCACTCATTTCTCTGGGCCTCAAGTTCTTCATCCATCAAATGTAATGAATGAATGATCTCTGAGGTTCCTTCCAACTCTAAGATAATGTTTTTTTGTTTTTGTTTTTTTCCCAAGGCACTGTCTTGGATGCTAGATATTAAAAAATAAATAAATAAATTAGAGATTTCCCCATCCTTCAGGAGTTGATAAGGGAAATGATATTCATAGACAAAAAGAGTAACAGCAAAAGCTGAATATATTCTAACCCAATGAGAGAACAGACAAGAAGTAGAGGTTTTCAAAAGAAGAGGTGATTTCCTTTTTTTCAAGTTTGATATACTTTTAATAGTATGTAGTTTTAGACAACCTGAAAGTCAAGGTTATAAACTTCTCTGGTCCTAGAAGAAAATGATATTTACCTGTTTACATTCAGCTGGGGTAATTTTTATTTGCTTTTTGATTTTTGGGGTGCTTGTTAGAGTTTTATATATTTTATTAGTATCATTTTTTATTTCTTTGGTTCACATTGAAATATGCATTTTAGGATATTGGAATAGCTCCTCGGTCTGCATGTATTTTTACACCACGCCCACCACACCCACCACCAGAGTCCTAGTGGCATTCCCCATGAGAGAAAGGTGATTTCTGAAAGCAGGAATGATGAAGAGAGGGTCCAAGGCAGGTGTGAGATTTGGACTGGATCCTAAAAAGCACTTGGATATCAACTGGCACACAGGGAGGAGGCTCCTGGCAGGCCTGCCTTCTGAGAGAATTATGTGGAGGCAGGGGCACATCTGCAGAGAACGCCACTACTAGAGAGGTAATGTTTCTTATGAAAGTCCTGCGCTCTGTTCTATTCCCTTACATCCATTTTTCCCAGACTGCTGATCCTTCTAAAAGATAAGAACATCTAACTCACCTGTTTAAATCTTCAGGGATTCAGTTGCTGAAACTGCCTCCACCCCTTCAAATACCTACTTTACTCTCTTGCCTGATGAGTTTCCATTCATTCATTATGGCTCAGCTCACCTTCCCTTGATTTTCCAGCCCTTCATTTGCTACACTTGCAATGACTTACACAGTGTGTTCTTACCACTAGATGGTAAGCACGGGGCATATGTTTATCCTGTTTTGCTCCTGTATCTCTACCATCTATTAAAATGCCTCGTGCACAGTGGTCTCTCAAGAAACACTTACTCAATTAAGGAATGAATGAGTCAGAAAGAGCAAAAGGAAAATGAGGGTGGCAGGGCAAAGAGCACAAATGATTCTCAATCTGAGAGTTCAGGATAAACATGAGCAACACAAGTTGTTATTACAAGACTTTAAAGAGGCATAAGGCACCTCCTTTGATGGTCCAAGATACAGAAGTCAGATAGGATCAATCCCGCACAAGGTAACAAGGCATGCTCTCTCCTCCATGTTCTTAGAGTTGCAGTGCTGGGACATTTGTACATGAATGCCTTTAAGTGCAGACTTAAGCCCAAAGCACGTTGCTATGGAAAAAAACAAGAGCCACTTTTGCTCCCACCATGTAAAACTCGAATCTCTTGTAGTGATATTTTTAGCTATAATGGAAAATCAGACAAGTAACTCCTAATTATGGCGGGGGCACTGACAGCTAAGAATTCAAGATTTTGAATGCCAATGCATCTACTATCCTATCATAAATCATTGTTAGCACTGTTTTTAAAGAAAAGGAGAGTATATTCCAGGCGATGGCCACTTATAGAAAGAATGCAGATGATCTTAAATATTTTACACTGACTGACTTGAAATGTTTTTTATGTTTGTTTGCTCCTTCCCTTGGCGGAATCGGAATACTGGCTTAAAGTTCCCTCTAATGCCAAACAGCTGCTACTTTGCTTTGTTTCAATTAGAAGTGAAGCCAGCTGCCCCAGAGGCCCTGCGCATGAGGAGTTATGTGAGATGTCAGTGAGCTTCATCACCAAAGCCCGGAAAACGGTGTTACGCATGCGTGCGAATGAGCCCTGGTGTATTAAGGGAGCAGAAAGGGACCGGGCGGGGTGGTGACATTTATTACACTGCGGCACCAACAAAGACAATCAACAAATTCAATTCTCACTGATAGGGCTGGGAATCAAATATTTAAACATATCTTAGAAATCATCTAGTCAGACCTCCTTTCTTGATTAGAAAACCGAGACCGGTAACTTGCCAAAGTCTACAGATCTGATCTGTGTCAAGGTCTCACCGTGTTCCCTCCACAGACTGTGCACCCAGCACTCAGGACACAAAAGCACATGTTTGACACGTTGACTCTTACTCCCTTGCCCTGACCACAGCACCTGGTGATACCAGTGAGCTCCCACTTGTTCTCGCTCCCTTCCTCTGCACTGCTCTTTCCCCTCGGCCAGAAATTTCACTTTGCGCTTGCTTACTATTCTTTACATCCTGAAACAACCACAATGGCGATTTTCGCTCATATGAATAATTTTGGTTGATTTCATACCAGGTACAAATGGAAACAATCTCAATGAAATTGAGAAGCAATTTTAAAATGATAAACAGTGTCAGCAGAGACTGGTTTCCACTGTATCACACTGCTTCCTGCGCAATTTTTGCAAATGTTTAGATGAGCTGCAGGTAGATTCTGCCTGAGTAAGGGGAGTCTGAAAAGTCATTCAAAGGCATTTGCCCAACTTAGAGTAAACAGGACAGCCATGACCTGACAGGGCACAGGACCACAGCAATTAGCACCAAGGGGAAGGACTACGCGAAGAGGGAAATCTCACTTGATCTGCTGTCGCTAACAGCACACTTTTGCATCCAGTTGTCGGCCTTTCCATTCGCGGCTTTGGGGACATGCAGACTGGGAAGGCAGGATCAAGTCTTCTCAGAAATACAAGTGGAAGTATTATCCTAGCAACTCCCTAAAGCAATTGTAAACATCGTTTGCCTAAGCCTTAAGTGCTGCTGCCTGGCAATGTACAATGCAAAGTTCAAAGGTTTGCTCATTACCATAATGGTCTATAAGCCTTTGCTGTTGGCTGTGGATTGTTCCTTCAATCTGTGTGGTCAGGTTAAAAACAGTTGTGGATAGCTGTTTTCTTTTTCTCTCTTTTTTAATTCCTCTGGAAAACCGCTCCTTTTTATGATCAGTTCCAAGATAATATTCAAGAAAGTCCTTCATGAAGGGCAGGAGACTGCAAATTGAGTTTTGCCCTCAAAAACATCATAGTCTAAATTTTCTTGGTAAATAAATAACATATTAGTATTTCTGGATGTGCCAATAATGAGAGACTTGTTAGCCTGACAAAAGCAGATTTAATTAAAACACACACACAACAAATGTGTTCACAATATTGCAAAAAAATTGGCAGGAAACAAATGAGAACATATTGAAAAAAACTGAACATCTCTTTTCCGACATGATAACTTTACTGTAACTGTGACAACAAACACACAAAGCAAAATAAAATAAGGGCTTTTCATCAGCACATTTTTAGAATTAACTTTTGAACATAAATAATTTCCTCTGCTTGACGTGGCCCCTATACACTCAGACCCAAAACTCAAAACCTATAAAAAGTGTTTAATGTTTTTAATTATTCAGTCCATATACGCATTCCAGAGGTTTACATTCCAAAAATGGTAATGCCTCTGCTCTGGGAATACTGACCTCAAGAGAGAAACAGGGTAATTTAGTCACTTTGTTTCTGTGTCTTGGAATATTTGGGGCTATGGCCAGGCCATGAGGCCCTCCTATGCTAATGGCGAGGGGTTGATCTAGAATCTGTTTCAAGTCTACAACGAAATCAGGAACCTGAGAACTTTTCTACCAGAATTTCTCTTATAAGCCCCAAACTTGAGATGAGAGTTAGTGTGAAAGTGAGGAGACAGGAGAGACTAAATGCTGTCTGTTTTTCAGTCTTATCTCTCCCAACTTCAACTCCCTGATAAATGACTGGGAAGCATTACAGTGGCCACACCTTCCTGAGCAAAGGTTCACGCATCTCAGTGGAGAGTCACAGAATCCTTACTGAATGGTGAAGGAAGTCTCTGCAGAACCTTATGGTTCAGGAGGAGAAACAATAGATGTAACTTTATTTAGCTTCATCTTTCCTCTGTGCCCCAAGGAAGAACTTATAGTACAGTTTCTGAAAAGAAGAGTATAGTGCACTGATGTCCACTGTCTCTCCATCTCTCCTTCCTCTCAAGTCATCCCTTCCTGCATCAAGTCAGTTCCGTCATCTTGCTCCCTCCCTTGGGAGACTGCTACCACTTTGGAAAGATGAGAAATCTTGGTAGGTTCCTGTGTAGCTTAAAAATTATACAGTTAGTTGCAAACTCAGGAAGGGTCTAAAGAGATGATGGTGAACTTGGTTTATTAGTTCTATTGTTATTTGCTATAAGATTAGCTCCTTGCAACTATGCTAGGTAGTGTAGAAGAAAGATGTACTTGGGTCCTATGAAATTTAAGTCATTTAACTTCCTTTGTGAACTTCACACATTATTCAGATTCTCAGAACTTCCTTTCTGATAAGTTGTGAGAACTTTGCCTTAAAGGGTAGGTAGAAAATTAAGTGCATAGGGCATATTTAGCTTAGCCCTTGGCACATAGTACACATTTAATAGTCAGGTCCCTCTTAAAGGGAAGAGTTGGTTTTTATTCTATGTATTCCTTCTAGGTTCTGCCACACAATAGGACTTCAATAAACACTTATTACATGAATGAATTAATGAATAAATAAATGTAGGCATACATCAACAAACAGATCAACCTCTCAGCAAATAGTGAGTCTCATCATTCTAGTGTATGTTATTCTTTGGATATACATTTCATGGAAAAAGAATGCATATTTTATCAATCTAACCAAAAAGGAGTAGAGATTAATTAGATAATTGAGTAATCTTCAAATAAGTGATCTGTACATGTTACTATTTGCTAAAAGTATCTAATACTTAAAGTGGCAAATAATTAGCTAGGCTCCTAGGGAAAGCCTATCTTATTTATATATCAACATCCTCACTTCAGACTTCAGGTAGATTAGAAAAATGTACTGCTTCACGCCTGTTCGAAAGCTAAATAACTCAGGAAGAAGCACAAACTAATGTCAACAAAGGCACAAAGAGCTAGTGTTCAGAAATATAAGGCATAAGATCCCACATTAGAAATGTTCCATGGCATTGAAATGTCTTGTATAGTACATCTCCTTTATACTTTACACTGTCTTCTTCTCTTTCATCATTCTATATCTTTTCTCTACTTCCATTTTCTCACTTTTCTACATCTCATCTGCTCCTTTCTCAAAGACCCTCCACTTCCACATATTGCCTCTATTCTGCTTCTTCTTGGCCTAATCTGATCCCCACCATCAGCAACAAAGACAAAAAGCCATTATCTCTGCAGATCGGTGAAAGACAGAAGGATACTGGTAGCCTGGACTGGATGTGGACTGGATGGTCAGTCTGAATCAGATCTGTCCCTACCTGCCATGCTTGTTGCCTCTCAGTAAGAGAGTAAAACACCAGAGCTTGTCTCTGGGATACTCTCTGCAAATACCCTCCCATCTCCTGACTCCTGAGACCACTCTGGATGTGAAAATATGTGAGACTGTCTTGTCCCCAGGAAAAATGCACTTTGTCAAAGCAGACAGGAACCCCGCAAAAATCATCTGAGACACCGAAAATTACTGAAGCAGGAGATACCACTATCCATAATTATCAAGGATTTAAAACTTGTCTTGAGTCTCAGAAGGAGAGAGTCGATCATCAATTATGAGAACTTTGCACTGGCACGACCACTCCAGTTCAGACCGACTCAGACAGGCCATGCAGTATCCTTACTGTCTTCCACTGACCTCAGGAGACATGGTGGGGATTCTCAACAAAACTCTGTCTCTCCTGGCGGGGTACGGCAGAACAACCTTCCCAGCTTCCACTACAAATATTACTCTGAGTGACTGAGCACAATAAAATGGGGGAGGAGGGAATATGTACCATTTAAGGTCCAGTTTTTGATGCCTTCTTATAATAGCTCTTGTCCCTTTCTGTCAATCCTGAAAGTGACAGTGAGAGACACACACAGAAGATATCAGAGACACAGAAATGCTGCTCTCTGCGTGACTGCCACTGACCAGAGACACTGCCTTGAACTGTTATGTGAGCAAGAGATTAAACTCTCTTGTATACGACATTTGTTTGACTCCGTATACCTTTTGGAGGGCTAGTTGTTACAGCAACTATACCAGGAGTTTCACCACCAATCCCGATCAAGCTTTATCCAAAACCACCACTGCTCTCCCCAGCACCCCTCAGATCTCCCCTTTCCCTCCTTAAACAGTGGCATGCCCCTCCCCTATGACCAGTGTCTCCCATATCCCCACCCCACCCCGGGCTTGTTCCTAAATTACACCCCAGCAAACTGAGGCAGAAAGCACCTATGAGGCTGGTCCTCTGTTGTCATCTAGTGGGCGTATCCAGTCCTGGTGTTAAAGCCTCAGCCCAACTGCCCCCACGCTGACAGTTCACTAAGCTTCAGGGTCTGTTGGGCTCCTGAAGAAGACTGGAAAGGAATATGATCAGCATGGCAAACCAGAAAGCACCCAGCGGATGTTGTCTTCAGAGTCTTACATCCTTTCCCCATACCCTTTCCTACCCTTTCCTACTATTTTCTTCGCTTGTACTCCTCCTTTTGTCTGAATTACTTTTATTTTCACATAGCCCTTTGTCTTGTGCCTACCACTGAGGTTTGCACCCCCACAGCTTAAGGACACAGATTCAGCTTACTCTATAAGTAGGCTGTCCATATGCCCATCCTGTTTCACACAGGACAGTACCGTTTGTCTTCATATTTCCCAACTATCAATTTTATCCCATTTTTAATCAACCACGACTGTCTGTAATGCAGGGCAAAAGGGGAGGTTGAGCTGCCCCGGTCCAGTCTATTGAATAAACCCAAAAGCCCTGCTCCATTTTTTTCTCAAGGAAATCTACTCGGCTGATGTCTAAACAGAGTGCTCCAGGGCCGACTGTGTGTGATCTCAGGCGTTCTGGAGAAGGGCATGCCCCAGTTCTGCAATCCCCTAGCCCAGAAAATTTCTCCCAAGCTATCCATGATGACTTGCATGACTTTTCTTCAGCTAAGCTATACGGTGTGTCTACTATAGGACAGGCACAGTTCAAGGCACTAAGAATAGAAGAGTGAGCAAAACAGAAATACAGGCAGAATATTCTTACTCCACAATTAGGGTTCCCTTTAAATGCAAATATTGCTGAGAAGTAACACACAGATTTCCATAAACACTGAATTATTCATGCATGTCATCAAATTTCTCTGTGAAAACCATGCATCAGTAGGCAGGGAAGGGGGAACTGTTTAAGGAGCAGTGGCCCCTTTTTGGTTCTCTTATGATCAAATCATAAAAGCTATTATGACAACACAATTTCGTGAAAAGAACACACTGCAGCAATACAGACATGGATTTAAATTCTGGCTCCGCTACTTGTGCGCTGTGTGTTTTTGTGCTGGATCTTTCACCTCTCTGAATCTCTGTGCTTTCTTCCGCTGAAACAGAGAAGCGGATCTCAGGTGTGGTGAGCGAGCGTGCTGTGAGATCACCTGTGTGAGGACCAGAGCAAGAGCTGACACAGGTGGACCTCATCAATCTCCTCTTCCTTGCTATTCCTGAAGTAGTTCTGCGTTACAGTCAGGGACCAGTGAACCAGGGGGACTCTAATGACACGGGCACAAAATGGGCTGAAGTGACTTTAATAAGGGATCAAGACTATGATTTTACAACTAGAGTTGTTTCCAGAATTAGCAAAATTGCTACCTTTAGTTTGCAGTGGGAAGGCCTGACTTCTACAAGCACAGCTTAACCCTGGCAACCCAACCCAGGACACCAAATACCGAGGGGCCCTAGAACCTGCTCAGGGTATTGGTGTTTTCTTGAATGGACCAGAACAAAAGCCTGGCAGGGAGGGGTGCCTGGGGGTGGGGGGCTGTCAGACCTAAGGGAAGGTAGGAAGAGAGAAAGCTGAGAGAGGAAGAAGAGAAACACCTCCAGAGTGTCATTCTCCCCCCTTTGATGTCATTTGGTGTCATTTTATTTACTGCCTCTAGGGAATCAATTAAAACAGCGCTAATTTATGGGGCTTAATGATCAAGGTATTATGCAAACTGTTGTAACCACGGCAGGCAGGCGTCTGGAATGGAGAACATTCAAAAGCACAGTTGCCTGATGTGACATTGCTTTGCAGCCCTCCTTCCCTTCCAGGTTACAAAATGGCACAGGAATATGAGTGTGTGAGTGAGTGAGCGTGTGTGTTGGCACGCACATGCACGTGTATATGTGTAGCGTGAAAACACCTCCACGATGCCCCCTGTCCCACGTCTCTCCTCCCTAAGAAGCTGGCACAGAATATTTACTGAAAAATACAAAGACTGTCTTCATATACATATGGTGTTTTGCTTTACATAATCACTTAGGAGACTAACTGATGAACCTTAATTGTCCATTCGGTTAATGGACACTGTCAAGTCCCCTAATACAGCGTCCCAGGCTCTGGGCATGTTAAGATGAATAAAACAGAGTCACCTGCTTCCGAATTCAGAGACTGACTGGGTATACAAAGCCTAAACACATAAGGAACATCTTACAGTGTCACTGAGGTAAGAGACCCACTTCGGAGTGGGGAGTACAGGTCATTGAGGGTGGTTTCACCGGGTCACAGAAGAAGGGAGACCCTCCCTCCTCTCCTGCGCTGACCGGCCTGTGGTTCCCTGAGCCATCTTCAGCCCAACACTGTGTGGCTCTGAGCTATGAGCTGTCTTCTCTCAGTCTCACTTCACACTGGGACAGACTCCTGGAAGGATATGTGCACAGTCCTTTTGCTCACCCCTCTGGCCTGACACTGGGGAGCTGTCCCCAACTGATGAGCTTGAGTGTAGTACAGCTAGTCAAGTGGAGTCCCACTCACCTAGGGTCCCAAACAGCTGGCCCACACAGGCACCTGATCAAATTTGACGCTGAGTTTTGAACTAAACTACATCACTATGCATTCTCTACACAGAAAAAAAAAGAGAGAGCGATCCTACTGAGAAGGGCAACTCATGCCACGGTACTGAGTGTTTGCCCTCCAGAGGCAGGGTGGTGTGTGGTCAGGAGGTCAGACACTGAAGTCAGGCTGCTGGCTTCAAATCCTAGTTCTGCCACTTGCTTATTCTGTGTCCCTTAAAAAATTACTTAGCCCCTCCATGCCGCACTTTGCTCATCTATGAAGTGAGAATAATAACAATACCTCCCTTCTAAGCCTGCTGTGAATGGAAGAACATGAGGCCACTAGGACAGGGTCAAGGCCAGAGTCAGCTCCACCCAAGCGTTTCTCACCATGGTTCCAGCTGTCCCTGCCTGCTCTTCCTTCTGAAATTTTTCCCTCTTATGGCTTCTCCTTCTCTTCCCTCTTCCTCACTTCCACCTCCATGTTCAAACCCAGCAATATCATCTTTTCTTTCTTCTCTTCCTTTTTGTGAGCATATGTGAGCTATGATACGACAAGGAGGTTCTTAGTTCTCAAAATAACAAGATTCCAAACCAGGGGACAGACTTCTGCTCATGAGACTGACCTCAGGAGGGAAGCAGAAATGTTCCATGGAGGTATTTATGGTGTTGGTCAATGAGCAGTGGGGGCGCCTTTGAAATTAAAGCTTTGTCCAACCAGTCCACAGAGGGGCCACAGCCTGCCCTTGCTCTGTGAGATTACAGCAGCGTAGTTTTCAATGTCCCAGAACAGCCTTCCTGACAGGGATGCTAAGTCCTCTGGTCCAGGCCTGCCAATCCTGTTTACGAAGATGCTGGGACACACCCACTTCTAAGAACCCCGCAGAGGAGCTTTGTATCCACCTGCTACTGAGTGGAGCCCTGGGATCCAGAGACAGGCCTTCTGGCAGCGCTATGTCCCCCAGATGATGAGGTGATGGCAAGCCCATGTCTTCCAAATCTGCATCTCCCATACCCGAGCCCAGTTCAGCATGCACTAGACCCAAAATCAGCCTTTGTTTAACCAATGAACCAAAAGGTAAGGTCTTTGCTCTTTGAAGTGCTGTATTTACCCCCAGGACAGCTGAGGACGGCATTTTTGTTTCCAATGGTACCATCTGCTTCATGACCCGTGACACATGCTGACTATCTGGGCAAGTCAGGATGCTAAGGCTGGTGCTTACTATCATCTGCAGCAGTTAGTCCATTTTGTTTGAACATCTTGGAGAAACTGAGGCAGCATAACAGCCTCATACTTTCTTAAAGGTAAACTTTTCTCTAGGCTCATAAAGATGGAACTTCCTGATGCCTCTGCAAATAACAACATGATGCTGGGAAGCAGGGCAGGGAGGGATGGAGTGGGGCCAGGCAGCCAGGGTTCAAAGCTCAGCCTAGCTCTGCCAGTCACCTTCTCAGCTAGGTCTTTAACCTCGTTGAATCTCCATTCCTGCACTGAAAATATGAGGCTTGTAAGAGCGCCTCCCTCACAAGAGAACTGGGAGATGAAGACTGAAGATTTGATCTGTGCACAGCATGTCATCAGGCACGCTTGTCACCTGGGAGCACTCAGTGAGTGTGCAGTAACAGCGTTTTCTGGGTGTGATGATGTTGGATGGGAAGCAAAACCAGCTGTGAATGCAACTTCTGCTGATGAAGAAAGTTCCTGAGTCTCTGGCCATGGTGAACTAGGCCTGGCCGGAAGCAGTAATGATTATAATTAAAAGCAAGTTTCAATGTCTCGGAGATGCAGCTGGAATGGCACCACTTGTCAGTTGCTGCCTTGAGAGAAAGCAGTGCTGTAATAGGCCGTAAAATTGCTCTCACCTCCCTCCCTACCCCGTCACATGCTGCCAGGTCGATGTCTCCCTGGCACCTGCCCGGGCTGGTCATTCGTGAACATTTCAGCAGCACCTCTCAGCTGCTGCTTCCATGCCAAGAACAGCTCAAGGGACTGACAGAGCCTCCTAAGCACCAAGAGCACACATCCAGGGCCCAAAGGAGGGGAGGGGGAGGTGAAGTGGCGAACTGGGGGTAAAAGGAAGCGGGAGAGAGATGCAAGGAAGGAAAGTCAATCTGGCCAAGAGAGCCAATCTTGCTTTAATATCCTTCTGACTCTGGGAAGAGAAATGACCATGGCAAGCTTGTTAATAGCAATAGGACACAAAGCCAATCCTTTCTTTTCTCTACTTTCCACAGACCCAGGTGACACCGAAACCTGATTAGTGTTCTCCCTGCTCCCTGGTATTTGGCCTACAGGTCTCTGCATTTTCTCTCCAACCTTTTACAGCATAATAACAGTTCTTGCCTTCCTGCAGCATGTGTTGAAGACAAAGAACACAGGAATATGTCATTTTCTATAAAGGCCAGAAAGGGTGTTGCGACCAGCGAAGTGCTAAAATGACATTTGCACTTAGGTGACAAACAAGCCCTTCCATGAGGCCAAGGTCCAGGCTTTCCGGGCAACCAGAAACACAGGGAAGCAAAGGCTGCCCTCTGCAGAGAGTTTTGGGAATGACAGCTTGGGAAGGCCAGGTGCAGGTCAGAGTGGGGAGGTCCCAGCTGATGGCAGGGAGACGGCACTTGAGAGCCTGACCCGAACACGGTTCTCGCAGGCACCAGCACACTAGGAAAGAGACAAGCAGCCAGAGAGAACATTGTTTATCTGGTCACCTCGGCTGCCTTCTCATGTAAACAAATGCCTTTCTTAAATACGATTTCAAATGAATCGAACTTGAAGGCTACGCTTTTTAACACTGAAAGAATTTTTAAAGACATGCGTTAGACTGATGTTCACACTGTGGCTGCTTCCAGTTTTTTGTAAGACTGAGGAGACACGGAGTCATTCTTCATATCGCTAGAAAAAAAAAATACAAAGTCAAGAGGCAGGGGACCCTCCCAGCTCCAACACAAGATTAATTCCCTGAAAGTATGGGGGAGGTGGGGGGCACTTACTGCCCCCCTTGGACTCAGTTTCTTCATCCATAAAATGAGGTGCCTGGACTAAAGGCTGCCCAAGATTCCTTCCTGCTGAGACATGTTATGACCTGTGACCTTTATGCTGCACTCTCAGACAGCAGTATAAATGCTCCAGAAGGAGTAGATGGAGCAAAAGAAAAAACAAAATAAAAATGTCATGCTAGTCCATCCATTTTCTAGTCTGTGGGCTCACCCACCTGAGGGTTCTCAGTGAGGACAAAAGGGTCTGAAGTCCGCCTCGCACATATGGACGTATCTGCACCACTGTTTATAATTGCTGGTATGATGTTTTGAATCATTTACCAATAGACTGAAGTCGTGGAATGCTTTACTATGTTCTTAATTGATACCAGAAATGCAATCGTTAGCAGGTGAAGATGGAAGGAAAGTTTAGTTGTTGTTTTTTTTTAATCTTCAATTAAAAGAATATGGAATCTCTGCTCTATAGTTTAAGGAAAGTTTAGTTGTTGTTTTTTTTTAATCTTCAATTAAAAGAATATGGAATCTCTGCTCTATAGTTTAAGGATTAATCTCAAAACTCCCTAACAATAAAGTTCTCCAAAAAAAAGCATCCATCTCTCTCTCTCTCTCTCTCTCTCTCTCTCTCTCTCTCTCTCTCTCTCTCTCTCTCTCACACACACACATACACACACACACATCAACTCTATCTGAAATGCAGTATGAAAAGCAATTAACAAGTAAACGTAAAGCAGAGAACCTGTACAATGGGTCCCCGTGACAAGCCAGCTGAATCTCTGGGACATTTCCTGAGATACTGCAGTGTGATTTAGAAGCTGTCATCATGAAGTCTATTTCCAAGACCAGACACCAAACAATGCTCTCTCTCCCTCACACACTCCTCTGATGTTCTTGAAGTGTATATTTCCGTAAAAAAAAAAAAAATTAAGCAAAATTATCTTACTTTAATCAGCCCCAAATATAGTTCAGTCAACTCCAAAGCACTTTGTGGGCTTTGCTCTGAGAGTATTTGGCGCAGAGGTGGGGGACACAGCTCCAGACTAGTTCTTGCTTTTAAGTAAAAGTTGAGGTGGCCGCCCTCATTCTGGAAGACTAAAACATGGAATCAAAGGCTTCTCCGGAGTAGCTGGGCAGCCGTGTAAAAGCAGCAGTCTCTGGCTGCTTGCTCCTGGGCCCTGCTCCGCTTCGATCTCATTTCGCATCCCTGCTCCCTCCTGGGCAGGAGGAAAAGACACGCGGTCCCACACAACGCCACAGCTCCCCAAGGGGCATGCATGATGACCTCGCTGTGAACTGTATGCCAGAAGCCCTGGGACTCAAGAGTTGCAGCTTAAACTGTTGGTGTTGAGTCTTTTTCAAGCCTTCCCTGTGCCTGGGGACCTTAAGAGATCTTTCCAGCCAGAGAAAATAGAGCCTTAATGGATATACTAATCTGAATACGTAGCTCATAAAAGTATATACAGCAAATAAAACCACACTCATCTGGCACGCCCTGAAGGAGCAGAGGTTGTGTCAGCCAACTCCAGCTGGGCACGATCCACGTGCAGCCCAGAGACCTGAGGAGCTCAGGTCCTGGGGGCCAGAGGTGGGCAGTGGCCATGATAACTAAATAAAAAATAAAAGCACTTCTTCCTCCTCTCTATTCCTGCCTGCCTCTACTCGCCTTCATTCCTGCCTGCACCTTCCTTAAAAAAAAAAAAAAGAAAAGAAAAAGGGTACACTCAACGTGAAACAGTGGGGAGTCCCTGTTCTAGCCACATCAGTCTTGGAGGTCTTCAAATACTTGGGTCACATTAGAAGAGTCATACCTTCTTGGCTGAGTACTTTACATTCAGCCCCACAAAGTGAGGCTCAACCTAAAATCTCCCTAGTTGTACTCAAGTTTCACAATGCAATTAAAAATTTCTTATGTAATATGACACAAAGCTATTAGAACCAAAACCAATGCTCCTTCTTTTGGGGGTGAGGGAGCAGAGATAAAACAGAGGTGGAGAGAGAGAGAGAGAGAGAGAGAGAGAGAGAGAGAGAGACAGAGACAGAGAGACAGAGACAGAGAGACAGAGAGAGAGAGAGAGACAGAGACAGAGACAGAGACAGAGACAGAGAGAGAGGAGAGAGAGGAGAGAGAGAGAGAGAGGAGGAAGAGGGAGCGAGAGAAGCGGGGGAGCCCCAGGAGAAGACCACGAGTTAGAGCTCAGGAGAGCTGGTGTCTAGGCTGAGGGCAGGCGCTCACACAGCAGAGGTGGGCAGAGCTCACACAGTGCCTTTCAGATCCCAGAAGCAAAGAGTCAGCAGGATGGACGCACTAGGCTCAAGAGGAGCAGCAGCGACACTGAGAAGTCTGAAGAAAACATGTCCTGTACCTCACCTACAGTTGGAGGCTCTGTTCAAATCTTTTGTCCTTATCATCTGGTGTCCTTTTTATTGAGTTGTGAGAGTTCCTGATATCTTCTAGACACAAGTATATCATCAGACTTACACTATGCAAATATACTTATACCTTGCAAGTATTTTCCTCCAGTCTGTTGTTTGTACTTTCAATTTCTTGATGGTGTCTTTGGAATAACAGGTGTTTTCAAGTGTGTTGAGTACTTTTTTTTTTCCCTTTTCTGGGCCATGCTTTTTGTGTTCTCTTTAAGAATATTTCAATTGTTCACCATCACAAAGATAGTCTCCTATGTCTTCTAGCATTTGTGGAGTTTGAGGTTTTACATTTATGTTTATGAACTGTTGTGAAATCATTTCTCTATATGATAGTAGGTATGAAATTTTTTTTGTTTTTTGTTTATTGATGTACAGTTTGCTCAGCACCACTTGTTGAAAAAACTGTCCTTTCTCCATTGAGCTACTTTGGCACCATTGTAGAAAATCAATTGACAGTATAAATGTAGGCTATTTTTCGATTCTTCTGTTCCACTGATCTGTAAGACTACTCTTTCACCAAAGTAAGAGTCTGTTCTCCAAAGTAAAATAAGAACATGGAAGTAAGCTTAACATCACTACTCAGTGGGGAAATATATATGAAATCTACAGTGTGATGCCACTATACATGTTAGAATGGCTAATACAAAAATGTTAAAATGAAGAAGTACGGGTGACAATAAAGAACACCTAGAACTCTCATGCATTATTGGTGGGACTGAAAAGTGGTGCAACCACTTTCAAAAAGAGTTCGGAAGTTTCTTATAAATTTAAGGATACAGTTGCCTATAAGATCAAGCAATCCCACTTCTATGCAAAAAGAAATGAACATATACCCACACAAAAATCTATACAGGGAGACATGCCCTGGTGACTCGGGTGATAAGTTGGTGGCTGGTGCGCAGACCATGTAAAGCCCAAGAACCCCAGTTTGAACAATACCCAAGGCTGGAGGAACAATCAAAAATAAACAAGTAAATAAAAGTGTTTCCCTCTCCTCTTCCTACCTTCCTTCTTTCCTTAAAAAAAAAAAAAAAAATGCTGCTTCTTCCTCTCCATTCTTTCCTCTCTTTAGGAAAAAAGCAACAACCTATAGGTAAATTTTTAGAACACTTTTCATCATAACCACCAAATACTGGAAACAAATTCAAATGTTCACTAAATGGTAAGTGGATAAACAAATTCAAACCCATCCATACAATGGAAAACCATTCAACAAAAGAAAGGAGTAAACTAGAACACTCAGCAACATGGATGAATCTAGAAACAGGATACTCAAAAAGCATTAAGAAAAAGTATGGAAAAAGCAAGTCTATGGTTATAGGAATCAGTGGTTTCAAGAATTAGAATGAGTTGGGGGGCAGGGGTGGTAACAAAGGGGCACAAGGAAATTTTGGAGTAATGGAAATGCTCTTTATCTTTATTGTGGTAATTACACAATTATATATATTTGTCAAAACTCATAAAACTGTACTCCTAAAAAGGGAAGATTTTCCGATATGTAAATCACACCTCAACAAATCTGACTTAAAAAAAAAAGCTAGCTGGCAGATAGTCACACAATGGGCAATTTGCTGGTGCAAGAGAAGGAAAAGCTCTCCAGCCTCAGGTGCCAGCACATGGATTAATGTTGTTTTATGTTAATTAAATTTATTAATATAACTCTGTATTAAAAGTACCTGTCTTCTTGTTTTGATATTCCCAGGAGTGACAGGAGCAGGGGAAATATGCCAAGCTAGCAATATTCTATGAAACTAATTACCTCAGGAATTTGTGTAAGAATGAGCCAACACAGGTGTTATAGTCAAATAACAAATTAAAAATATCAGTCTACACAGAGATTCTGCATTATATGTACCCACAAGTTTGTCACTTTGCTTGAACCTCAGAGATAAAGTAGGGCCTGCAGCTATTTTGAGATTTTGCCCTTGTAGTCACTATTCAATATGGCACTGGGAGGGCTTACTATTGACTGCATTTCCTTTTTACTGTCTTCCTGTTTTTCCTTTGTATCCTCTATTCAACAGCTACCGCCCATCATTCCTGAGTTAGCACTCAAGTGTCTCTCAACAGAATTTTAACATCCAAGAAATCTAATCATTCTATTCCAATGGTTCCCACTAAATAGTCACATGAGCAGCACAAACCTGAAGACTCCAGTTCTACAGGGTAGATCCCAAAGAATCACATGCTCTGATCTCTTCATTCTCCCCCAGTCACAGAGACGCCCCCATCTCCCAAATCTAGACTACTTGGGAGCAGGTAGACTGTGCTGCCTTTGTTTAGCAATCTCTAGGGACAGAAGTACTTTTAAATTTGAGTCCTCTTCTCCCCAGCCCTCTTTTCAAACATCATCTCCTGACCACCCTCCCCATCTCATCTCATCCTCACCCCACCCTACGTCCATCCCATAGTGTAGGCACGTCGGACTACTGAGCTGACCCTAAACCCACTGGTGTTCCCTCTTTTTTCTACTTTACCCACATTTCTTCAGCTCAAATTCCCTTCCCATGACAAATCTCTACCTATGGAAATCATAATCGTTCTTTAAGGCCCAACTCAGAGGTCATCTCCCTTCTGACTCCACTGATTTAAACTATTCTCTGTTCTATTTCCTTCTGGCACTACCCCCCCCCCGAATTCCCCTTCTTGTTTTCAATGCCTGTCAAGGACCCTACACAGATTGGGATCACAGCCAACCTTTTTTTGAATTGGACTGGACTTAACGCTATCACACAGCATCCTTAAACAGTCCCTCAAGTGTTTCCCCATAAAACAATGTCTTAAATATGGCTCACTACAGGATCATGGAAAGTTTCTGTGAGAAAATTTTCACTCTCGTATTGGGACTACGAACAAAGACCTCCAAAATAAAGAGCAAAAGAAATTCACTCAATCCAAGTATTAAGTCATAATAATCAATAAAGATCACTGCCTTACTGAATTCAACTGCTTTTTAAAATAGAAAGAACACTGTATTCAGCATCGTTGGTCTGTGTATAGGGACATAGACTAATGTTCTCATTAGGCATTCCAGGACATGTTTTCACATCTTTAATACATCATATCAATTTTGAGATTATTTCTTACAAAGCATGTCTATGTTTCCTGGAAAACCAATAGGGTATGAAATGTTAAGAGATTTTTTATCAGAGAAAATGCAGTGCCTTTACTTTGTCTATAATCTTGTCTTCCTCTGAACTTCCACCGGCTGGTTAGAGAAAAATAAATTAACAAAATGTCTAACCTGGCTTAAATTTAGCTTGATCCAATAATTCAAACAGCTGCTTTAGGGAATACCCAGTCTCTCCTGAATAAAATGGCTCCGTCTTTCAAACAGCTTTCCCCTGACACTGCTTCTCTCCCAGAATGATGAGAAATGGGATGGAGAGAGTAAGGTGGCTTAAGTGTCCTACAGTTACCACATCTATTTGTTATCGACTCAGTATCCTCATTAACATGAAATAAAAGACCCTCAAGTCATCCCTGGCTTCTCCACCTAGACGCTTCCTTCTCTTAACAATGACTATCCCATGTTGATAATAGTCCCTCCCAGAGTCTCAAAACAAGAACCCATTATCCTTACAGGGTGTCTTATATGCTTTGAGAGGAATAGGAAGACCTGACTGACCACTTCACTTCTGTCTGACCTCTTCCCACTCTCTTGGAACAGAAAGTCTAAGGCAACTGCTAAATCTTCCATAGTCCAAAACCTTTACTAGCTTTGATTCCCCCTTCCATCAATAATACATAAAACACGCTGTGATCCTGAGAACATTTGGGATTTCATAACCTCTGGGAGCTTGTGACCCACCATTCAGATCTCTAAGTAGAAGCAGCTTTTCCATGAAAAATTATGCCAGCTTTATGTTAGTTTGCTGTTGGTTCAGGTTGATGGTAGGCAAACACCGCAGCCGCCGCTACTGAATATGAATGAATTGTGCCACAACAGAATTACAATGTCTAGTGACAAGCAGTCAATTTTCCTAAGAGAAGCATCAGAGTTATGTGGACACTTTGTTAAAATGCATTTGAGTCAAATGAACATCTGCCCTTTCCTTGCCTGTCTAACACAAGCTCTACCGGAAGTCTTCCCAGTCTGGGCTTTCAGGTCACTTCCTGGATGCACCTGAGCACCATTTTTTCTTAGCCTTCACCTTTACACTCTGTTCTAGATGACTTATAATACCAGCTTTAAATTCCTTTCTTATAATTCTTTTGTCTTCAAAAATGGCAATTCCCTTATACTACTTTGAGACTGTCTCCAACATCAATGCAAATTCTACACTCAGACGTTCATCTCAACCTTTCCCCTTCCAGTCCTGTGGGTCTCTTCTCAAAATAGCTGGAAGCCCTCTCCCAGGACCATCTGCTCTCTTGGAACCTAAAATTCCATTGAGACAGCATTTTGCAACTGCTTGTGACATTAACTCTTACAACTCAGAAATGGGACTCTGAACCCATCAACTTTCTTAGGTCTCAGTATGAGATCATCTACTGCAAACTCCAGTCAAACGCAGTTACTTGATCACCAAGCTTCATTTCTACTTTGTGGTACCATTTGTTTCAATGTCTATGTTTTTAAAACATGATACTTTGCATTCACCTGAAGCAAATAATAACAAGAACTTGACTTTCCTCTTTGCCTTCAAATTAGGACACATAAAAAGCAAAGCTTCCTATAATATGACATCTTTCCTTTCCTGGTG
Source organism: Solenodon paradoxus (assembly GCA_004363575.1). Lineage (NCBI taxonomy): Eukaryota > Metazoa > Chordata > Mammalia > Eulipotyphla > Solenodontidae > Solenodon > Solenodon paradoxus. The sequence continues at coordinate 2,242,806 of RJWH01000011.1, forward strand.
TCCTAGTGGATAAAGGCCTGGATGCAGTCCACATATATCCCAAGAATTCAGGTTCAAGACCCAGATCCAGAGGAACAACCAAGATGAATAACTAAGTAAAATAAATAAGTATTTCTTAAAAGAAAAAAAATCAAAGTTTCCTATGACATGAATTCTTTCCTTTCCAAATGTTAACTGATGCTTGAATAAGTGTGTTTTAACCTGCTCTGTAATCTACCATTTTAAACAATTAAAAAATATTTTTCACATTAGCCAGACTGCCTGCCAGCATTATTAAAAATGAGGCAAAGTTAACAGACATAACAAATACAATAAGCTTTCTTTTCAGTGTCTAATAATATTAGGAGCACGTACATCTGTATAACAGCTAAGAGAATACATTTTATTCTCTTGTATCTCTTTTTATTTACCTCTCACACCCATTTCCAAAATTCAACACTGACTCTTCTAGCTTTAGAACATGCTTCAAATTCCTAATTTGCTCATTAGTTGAACTGTCTTCTGAAACTTGCTTCAATCTTTGTGGAAATTTGTAGGGGGGAGGGCTTATTTTGTTTTGTCATGCTTTGGTGAAGTCACCATTTCTGTCCATTTTCTGCTCTTTTTCTTTACAGCCTCTATGACTTGTGGTCATACCCTGGCGAATTCAAGACCCTTTTATCTCTGAATTTAAAAAAAAAAAAAAAACAAGAAGAGGGCCTTTGCATTATTCATTTCTATCTTAAAGAACTATATAGATTTCCATACAATTAAAAGCTTTGTTGAAGATAGCCAGAGTATGGAATAATTCTAATTTTCTTACACAGGTATTGTAAATTGAATCCTTGCTTTCATGCATGTTTAGGGATGGTATAAAGGTTAGTATAGAAATGTTCTATATAATTCATATAAGGAGTAGGTCCACACTCTAGTTGTACCAAACAATTGGTTAATTCAATGAAGTTGCCAAAAAATAGCAATCAATTCTGTGAAAAGGAAATCAATCACAAAGGTTGTTTGGTTGTTTTGTAGACAAAACAGTCAGTGGAGTGATTGAATTTTTCACTTTTCAATGAGTTGTTTTGGCCTTGTGTGGATGCAGCCATTAACTCATTAATCACCCAGAACTCCTCAGTGACTGAGAGAGGGAAATCATTACTTTCCAAGTATAGATCGCATATTAACAATATGTAAAAGGCCTGCCAGGGTGAATGTGCTCAGTGACCCCATTTGAGAAAAATGAGTTTCACAAATATTTCAGAGCATATGGAGGTAAACTATACCTGATTTATCATTTCACTTTCCAATTGTAAAACTCTGTCTTTTAGTCTAAGTTTACAGAGAATTTAATGCATTTGAAATGTATTTGTTGACTCTTTAATATGAATTTTAAATCATAAGTGCTAAAAAAAATAATAATTCTTGCAATATTTTGGGTTTTCCTACCTTGATTTTATGCAATATCAAAATGGAGGGCTTTTGCACACATCACAATTAACTCCTATCCATGCAGTATACATACATGCCATTCTGATAAATATGTATATTTTCCCATATGGTGTTGAATGTTAGCTTCTAATTTACCTCTTAATTTTTAATTAATTTTAAATTACATTCTAAATGAAGCCAACAGGAGTCTAATTTGCATGCTTATTTGCATATCTGTAAACACACTGCTTGCATTGTTTATCTTGTCCCTTTCCCCATGACACACAGAGGCTTTTCTCACCCCCTGCAGGGAACTGGGGCCACAGAAACATCAAGGTGCCCTCTAAGACTTACAGAGAGGATTCTGATCTAGAATGCATGACATGGCTCTCTCTTCTCCACAGTGGCAGCAAAGGCGTGTAAGAGGCCAAGGTCAATGACAGTAGTTAAGCCCTCTGCTTTCTCAGAGGGCTGGCAGTATCTGGGCTACATCTTTAGAAAATAAAGCTGTATACTTTGGATTTTTAAAACACATAATGCCCTCAACTGAATTATTACTACAAAATCAGAAAAAAACAGTCATGTCCTCTCTGTTTCTCTGGGTTGATGGGTTCTTAATTCAACCAGAAGAAGGCGGCACAGGGGCAGTTTCCTCCTGGCAAGTAATGGACAGATTTTCTTTGAATAGGCTGTCCTCCGGCAGCACTACCGCAGTTGGGACCTGCCTTTTGATCACAAAACACCACACATGCTACTCCAGACAATCAATATACAAGCCACCTCAAAGACCCTTTGGAGGCTGACAAACAGTTTGGGATTCAAAGAGATTTGTTTTCCTCCTGCACACACACTGCACCACCACCAGACAGGACTGCAGAGGGACTCCCCCCACCTGGGAGCACTACGATTTCTCTCTTTATCATTGTATTGGCTACAAAAAGCTACAATACTGCAGCCAACAGTTTTGACCTGCATTAGAAAAGCAAGTCCCAGACTGCATGCTAATTGCAACTTGTCGATTTAGGGTAGCACTTACCCAATTTCTAATCCCCGCTTCCCCACAGTCCAACTGTGTGACCTTAGGCAAATCCCTTAAACACTCTGAAGCCTTCTTCTCTCCTTATGACACAAAAACCTATTACAAATTAGTAGCTGTTGGGGCTGTTGTAAAGACAACACAAGATGGAAATCTGGAACAGTTTCCCTTATTTTCCATCCCTCTCCAGTGGTCATCGATACACATTCCCACCTCTGGCAGATGTTAAATGTGGTACCTGCTAGCACACAAAAGGAACAGACTAGACCCGTGGGAATTGTGAGCCATTCTCTTGATCTTTACTCCACCAAGGCCACCTGCTTTCTTGTTTCTATAAACGTCCATGGCTTCCCTATCAAGAGATAGACTTTCCCTTTCAGCTAAGCGTTTGTCAGAATCAAGCCAGCCCTCCAGTGGGCCAAATGTAATATTAAACGTGTCAAGATGATGGCCTTTACAGCTGGACTGTCATCAAACAATCAATCAATCAGCCACAAGAACAGAAGCACTTCCCCAGCAAAGGGCAGAAAAACATTTTTCCTTCTGAAAGCCAGGGGTCGGTTACATCAAACATGAATGGGGGCACACGTGGTGGCGCCTGGTCATTCTGCACAGTGAAACAGGGACTCCTGGCCTGGCTCCCTGAAGGAGGGGCAACTCCACTCACTCACTCTACCCAATGACCGAAGATTTGAAGCAACCGGCAAAAACTGCATGTAATTAGATATCAAAACATAAAGATTTAGAAAAAACCACCACAAAAATAAAAGCAAGTTACCTGAGACCACTCAGCTCACTGAATCCACACCATGAAATTACACACAATTATGAAACCTGAAACGGAAATCTAGTTTTAAACTTCTTAAGTATCTGAAACAAAAAGATAACAATCTACTGAAGAGATACACTGCAGAAAATAAAACAATGACTATTGTCCAGCAAAGTAGTATTTTGAGGTACTCAAGTGTTAGTGATGTTTCCCACTGGTCCCCATAAAGGGTAATCTATGAATTTGAAAGTTTACCTACAGATGTATTCCATAACTCTATGCCTGTTAAATAAAGACTCCAATATCTTAGTCTTTTCTGCTGCTATTGCAACTTTCACTCTCTATAATCACCCTTTCAAAGGCTGTCTTATTTCAGGGACCACGTCACAACCTGGAGTACTCCAGGGCTGCTGTGTACAGCTGTCCAAGCTGCGCACTGCACTTTCCTAGCCTCAATGCAAGCAGTGAGCGCTGCCGCTGGGGTTGTGCAGTGCAGTTCACAGAACCCAGCACAGTGTACACAACCACTGCCCAGATGCGGATCCTAGCTCTTCCTCTTACCAACTGTGTGACCTTGGGCAAGTGACCTAATCTCTTGGCACCTCTGCTCTCTGTTCCTCATCTACAAGATGGTAATGGCAAAAATATACAGCTGATAGGACTAAATATGTCCTTAGTGAACTTAGAATAGTGCCTTGTGTAAACATTAGGCATTGGTTTTATGAAATCATTCCAATGCAGAAAATATCCATGGACTCTTATCTTAATGTTCTTACAGTATTCAAATTATTACACTCTTCCTTAAAAGGAACTTTAAAGAGGAATGAGCAATGACACCATGTTTTACAATGAAAGTGGAGGAGACAAGCCCTGTTAATCACCTGCTCTAGGCCAGGCACCAAGCAGATATTTCCATTGTTAGGTTTCATTCAGTCCTCATAAGTGTCCTAGAAGGTAGAAGCATTTGCCATGCCCTAGAATAAGCTAAACCAACCTGTGAGTACAAATGGTGTCCATCCTCAGTAATTACACTAATGCTGTCAGGTAAGACAGAACCCAGACTCTATGCAGTCCCCCCATATATCTCTCTGGGTTCTTTCACATGGCTCACGAACAAACCCCATTGGTCAGATACTTCTTGACATCTGCCAGACATCACAGCCCCATCTGCCTGGCCTGGACCACTAAAGGGTGGCTGCCAGTTCTGCTGGCTCCTTCCACGTCTGCACCGTGTCTGCACTGGCCTTTCTGCCATGTGCCACTGTCCATGCCAGGTACCACCACCGCCAGGAGTCTCCCTTGGCATCTCCACCTGGACACCAGTTACCCACCAATAAGCATGGCTGCTCCACCTGCCTGGTTGCATTGTTGAAGTCTTAGTAAAGAGAAGTAGGAGGACTATCTCTCCCTATTTGGGGTTATTGTATGCTCTCCAGAGAACAGCAAACCAAGAGTGCTAATGCGCTTATGTTCTCCTAAATATAATGTGAATTATATTCACAAACAGCCATCTCTGTTTCCAGAAACTCAAGAAATGGAGGCTATGTCAGGGATTTATTTGGAATTGTAGGCTATACAAAGAATGGCCCTTCCCTCTGGATCCTGGGGCTTACCACTGAGCTAGCCTGCAGGATATATTTTACACTTTGAAAAATCTTCGAGGGTACCATGGGTGCTTTATTAATTAGAATAAAAGTTCTGCCTAATAGATAGGCGTATACAGTCAGGAGAGAAAATGTGCAAGTAAATGATGTGCTTATCCAAGTGCCACTATACCCCATGCTGTAAACATCAATGACAACTTCAGGGTCAGGGGAAATGAAAGGATTTTATGATAAAGACAAATCTAGGATAGCAGAATAATATTGACTCCGAAACCAGACAGATGTGGGTTTTATTCCAGCTCTGAATGCCTTTGGTTTACTTAATTCACCCTCATCTATAAAACTGAAATACTCATATAGTCCTTGAAAAATGCAAGAGATAAGAGTTACCAAGTATAAAATGCCTGGCATAGTAGGTGCTCAATAAATGCTCATTTTCCTCCATCGTCATCCTGTGGTTTTCTTTGAATATGGGCTTTCGCAACTCTAGGTCATAAAAAGTGATGAAGAGCTTAAAGAGCAGTATTCTTTACTGAATACTCCACAATTATTTATGGAGTCTCTTTAGTATAACCTGTGATAGCTCATGGGGGTACAATGAAGAACAAGATGAAAAACGTTCCAGTCCAGAAAGCTTCCATTCTAGGTGGGGAAAATATAAAATCAACAAGTAAGCTGATGAGTATGTGGTAGTGTTAAAAAGCGCTATTAATACTCTGAGATAAATGTATAAAAGATGCTAGGAATAGATAATGGGAAGTCTATGAAAAGTCTCCGCAGAGGAGTGAATTTAACTAATTAATATTTCCAACCGATCATTGTGACACATTGAGGAGAATGGATTGGAAGGTTGCAAATGTGAAAGTGAGCAAATAAAAGTTATTCTGCTCTGTTACAAGAAGACAACTTATAGTAGCCTTGACTGACTTCAAAAAAGTCTTCAAAATGATAAACTAGCAATTTCTGTGAGTAAGAGGGTGTGCTGTTCAGATTCTTTAGGGGTAAAAATTTTTTCTTTATTATGAAAGCTAGTAAGTTAATAATAGTTCCTATCTACAACCTGAATCATGGGGTAATACAACAGAAGACTCCAAAGTCACAGATGAAAGAAGGTTGTGCCAAATTTGGAATAAAGAGATTTAGAAAGCTGCCAGGAGGCTTGGGGTGCAAATTTCAGATGGCAGAGGAGGGGAAGATACAAGCTATGTCTTTTTCTAAGGAGGGTGCCAAGACCAACTCTTACCAGAAAGCTGAGCTGGGCCATTTGATTTCCACTAGCACATGTGAGTCTGTCTATCTCAGGGCAATCTGATGCAGTCTGAGAAGAGTCTTCTCTGTGAGGTGGACTTTCGTGGGGGAGATGTGGTGGAGAGATCTATGACTACGTACGTATGTCTGTGCTTCTATACACACATACTGAAACACACAAACACGATATACATAGATATGATCAGTGTAATTTTGTTCATTAATTTTATTCCCCTTAGTTTTAATGAGATAAAATTGGCAGGTAGCATTGTGTAAGTTTCAGGTAATCAACATAAGGATTCATCATCTGCATATATCTTCAAAACAATCCCCACAATAAGTTTAGCTAATATTTATCACCTCACATAGTTAGAAATTTTTGTCTTGTGATGAGAACTCTTAGGAGCTACTCTCCCTTAGTTGAATATTCAAATAAGTTCATTATTTCCATAGATGGTATTTCAATAGATTATTTTTGCAAGACATTTGTATTTATAAATTTATTGCAAAAATAATATCATAGCCCATGAGGAAAGCTAACAGATGAGACTCTTCTCACAGAGCATCCCTTTGTTCAATTTCTGGGATTATCAGTACTTTGAATAAAAATTAAATATGTTTCTTTGTCAAGAAAATGTATCTGTATAATAAGATGTTAGCAGATGGGATTCCTTTAACAGATTAGTTTCAGTGAATTAGAAGGCCCCTAAGAGGATAATTCTCAGAAGAGGTAAGTTTGGTGAGGAAATAGGAGCAGAGAAAGGTAGGTCAGAATGAGATCTGAGCATGGAGGTCCAAGAAGCACAGACCCAGGTGGTACCCAAAGGTCAGAGAGAGGAGCCTGAGATGCAAAGGAAAGGGCAGGGGACACTGAAGACAAAATTCATCTCCATGACATTTTGGAAGCAGTCTCACCCATACTCTACCATCAGTACATTAAGTAAATTCTTATTTTCGGTGGTGTCTGTCTGTTTTCAGTAAGATAGTTGATATAGAGATGCAGGAAACAGATTCTATCTCACATCTCACTCTAACGCCATCTTCAAATGTAAGGAGAAATAGACGTGTCCTTGAAAGGTGAAATTTAGACTGCAATAAAAATACTGGAAAAAAATTAAAAGCTAAACTGGCCTTAGCTTTTATGTAGGATATCCTAGGACATCACAAGCAAGAACTAGATACATGGACTTGACAGTACATGAAGTGGTGTGCTCTGCGCTCTCAGGGAGAGATGAGGTGAGTCTTTGGATGAGGATCAAAATTCCCTGCCTCCCATAGACAGCTGAATGTTGAACCAGCAGGAGCACTGCGCCATCTTGTGGGAAGATACTCGGCATCTGCCACCCATATTCACTTGCAGAGTTTTTGGTCTTGTGTCTTACACACACACACACACACACACACACACACACACACACACACTCACTCACTCACTCTTGCTTTTCTCAAGGAAGCATTGAGAACAAAATCCAAAGCAGAGTTGACAACTACAAAAGTACCATCAACAAAAAAATATTCTCTAGTAAATTTCACAACAAATTATAAATGGAAGACTGACCTGTCATCTGCAACAGCAATAAGAATGGACCTAGATGGAATTACACTTAGTGAAATAAGTCATATGGAGAGAGACCAAAATAAAGTATGCTTTTCTTATGTGGAATATAGAGAAAACAAACAAGTCAAATCAAAAGAAATACATTTTTATGCTAAACACAAAATTGGTGATTTACAGATACAGACTGTCAACAATTACAAGTTCACCTTGTAACTTGGATGGAACTGAACTGCTTGTGGTGAACTTAATGAAGTAAATGCAGATGTTGATTTCCAATGATGCACACCTTGAAACTATACAATGTCATTATACAATGTTACTTTGATACAACTTTTTAAATTAAAAAAAAAATGAAAAATTGAATGTGACCTCTCTAAATCCTTAACTTTTTAAAAAGAAATATATTAATAGCAGACAGTTTAAGGGTTAAGATCTCTTGGTAATCATACTCAAGACATCATCATCATCATCATCATCATCATCATTATTGTTGCCATCAGCAAAATTATCATCATCACTAGCATGTATTGTTTGTTCTGTTGGGCATTCTCTTCAGTGCCTTGAAACTACGTGGGTCTAAACCCTTATTTTACAGATCAGCAAGCTAATGTCCCAAGAACTTGGGATATTTATTTAACGCTGCACCAGTAGCCAATAGTTCAACTGATCTGGGACCATACACTACCCAATGCATTTCCCTCTACTAACTGAGGTCTCCCATTAGATCCAAACATCAATGACTAACATTTGGAGCAATGACGGCATGTTTTCCATCTCCAACTGTCTTATTAAGGCTAATTTTCTCCAAAAAACTGCCTTGTTGTTGCCTTGAAAGATACCATCCATTTTCTTTTTCAGGGTGACAGGTGACATTTCAACTTGGTTACTTTTGAAGCAATTTAATCTGATTTTTCTAGAAATCAGTTATTCTTCTTACATCAGTTTGACCATTCAGCAACTAAGACGCGTTTTCTACAACTGCTGGTAGGAGACACACAAGAAACACTATGGTTCGCCTCATATACCCTGCCTCAGCTGAGCCGGCATGACTCACGTATCTTGAACTTGGAAAATGTGTAGGGCTCCAGATTTTCCCCCTTATTATGAGTGAGAGAATGGAGATGTGGGCACCAGGAGGATAAGCCTGTGCGCAAAGCTACTTGTGGGAACGTCCTGGCAGAACTGCCTCCGTCTTGAGGGAGAAGGAAGTGGAAAGGGGGCACAGCACATACTCTCCACGATGTCCAAAGAAAAGCTCTCTAACTCTCAGAAATCCAACTGTACTATTAAAAACATGAAATGCCTTAAATTGTGCAATTCAAGTCGTGGCTTTCTTTGAATAGTAAAAATATTTTCATCTGAAAAGAAATTAAAACCCAAAATAGAATTAAGTAAGCTGTATCCTTCCTGCCTCTGAACCCCAAAACATGTTAATCACATGTTGAGTTCCAGCATCAGAACCACCTCCTATGTGGTGAGGTCACCTTTGACAGACTCGTTTGAAGAGATAAGCTATCTGGGATGAGAAGAGAACTTTTTGGAAATGACCAGATAAATAAAATTGTAGCCTGGCTGCCAGGAACCATACTTTTTCCCCAGCCATTTGCAGGAAGAGCTGGAGAAGTAGGTTTCCGTGCCATTACAGATCATTTTCTCTCCTGAGCTGTACCACCCCATGCTCCTTTTTCATTGCAATTGCTGAGTTTCTAGAGGGTCATACTGCCATTTTTCTCCTCACTGTCTAACACCAATCGCACTTCTGGGCTGTTGTTCTCACTGCTGATGGTGTTAATCTCCATAGGAACCAACGCGACTCAGAGGGTCAATGTGTACTTGGCAAGTCTTGTTACAATCACTGCCAGCATGTTACTAGAAATGGCGGCATAATCCACGGTGATCACATTTTTGTTTTGTGAATTTGCCAGTTAGTCATGCAGCTAAAAAGCGATAGGTTCAAAAGACATCTTTACTTAGCACATTAGAGTAAATCCTATCCCAACTACTTTCACTATGAGCTGCGTTCCAGCATCCTTCGTTTCAAAAGTCATGTAGTCTACTCCTTGCTAAGGAATGAGGCTGTCAGGTTATTTTTCCCTCTGTTATCTATATCTATTATCTTGCTTTGAGGTCATGTATTCTATCCAGGATTAAATAAGCACTATTTAATGGGGATGGCAACAATGAAGGAAATAATAGCTCTCCTTTGCATTAGAACAATCTAATGTTTCTGTTACCATTGCTTTCATTTCATAGCACGAAGTCTACTCTGAAGCTTCCCGGAAAGAAAGGTTAAGTGAGAGGTGTCTGACTAAGTCTGAGTGTCTAAAGCTAAGTTAGAGTTTATTTAATGCACTTCCTGCCAATACAGGTGTCCAGCAGATGTGCACAGAATCTTTCTGATTTGTATGAGGCAAACAGTCTTCCTCTCCTTCCTGAGGTTCACCTGATTCAATGGTAGAATTCTCTAATTATCAGAAAGGCTTTTCTTATCTTGAAACAAATCTGCTGTAACTTTTACCACTATATTATAGTTTTGCTCTCGGGAAACCGGAAACACGTGCTTCCCTTCCCTTTGTACTCCCATTTTCTCTCTCCCAAGGTCCTCTAATGTCCAAATTTCCCTGCCTCGAGAGTAGGACTTACCACAGGGTGTTTGTATGTCTCTCTCCTCCACCAAGCAGAGCTTCTGGAGGACAAAGCGCATGTCTCCTTCTTTGTGTAGTGACTGCTTATGTTTGATTCCCTCCAGATATTCCCACTGGCTTTTATTTCTCCCGTGGTCATGCTAGTCCAGGCTAACCATTTCCAGTTCCTTCAGCTATTCCTCAAATCAGCAAGCCGACATTGGCCTTCTTGCTTGCTTCCTCCTACAGAAGCACTAATGGGGTGAAAGAAGGCAGATTGGAGCATATAATGTCTCTGTGACAAAAACTATGCTTTCAAATATCATGCTGTGCAGTGAGAGTAATGAAGTAATTCAGAAATTCTATAAAAGATGCTCTGGGTCCTTCAAACAGCCTTGAAACTCTATAATAAATGAGAATTTTACAACAGGAAGAGACTGTAGACATCACCTCATCCAATCAGTACCAAGGAGGCTATGGGGCCCCCAAAATCAAAGGGAATTGTTCAAGGTCACAGAGCCGCTTACTGGCAGAGCTAAGACTGGAAACTGTGTCTTCTTTTCCTCTACGTCACGTTCTTTACAATGTATCTCACTAACTCAAAGAGAATGTTATGCCATGCACTTTGTATGCTCATTAACAGTTAACTGGTGATTTTAAACATGGAAAATGCCTTCTTAAATCTTGGGACCTAAATTATAGCACTCTCCCTCCTCCTGATAGCTTTTATATGGTACTGAATATTCCACCAGGGTTTTAAAGCTTACAACTACTGTCCCTGACAATCTTAGTTTTAATCTCAGAAGACAGAGAGCATGCCTAGAGAGAATTCCCAGAACTTTATAGAGTCTTCTTCCTCATGCTTATTATACCCAGCATTCAGCGCAGTTCCTGATATATGCTAGACATTTAAACAATATTTTCTGACTTATTAATAACATTGGAATTATTCAGTGATGAATTATCCATGACTAAATTTCAAACCAAGACTAAGTTCCCTTACCATTTGACCTATTTCCTAGTTGTAGGCCAAATGCCCAAAACTGAATTGATTTATGTTCTGGGAATTTAAATACTGATACCTATAAATAAAATAAAATTTAAAACTCAAATATGCTAACATATATATACACAAGACTATTCCAACTTGCAAATGGGTGATGTTCTGAAAGATCACACATTAAATTAGGGGTAGAAATCGAAATATATACTAAGAAGCAAATGGAGGGAGAAAAGAGAAATAAAAATAAAATACTGCTTCCACTAAAAGGCAATTGGCATATTTCTTCTGCGTTGGCGAGGTGTATTATAAAGAACATGATATAGAGTAAAAGAAGAACCTGTTTCCATTTCTGGCTCTAGCAGTAATGACATCTATGACCTTGGGTTACATAGATACTCAGCCTGAGAAATAAGACACCCTTTATGATGGTGTCTTATGATGGGTACAAATCAGTCCCCTTTTCAGAATTCAGGGCACCAGGAACCCAAATCCAAGTTCTGAAAACAGTCACTTACTAGGTGAGAAGGAAATCTGCTGCAAAGTCACTGTGATCCAAAGAAAACTTTCACTAGACCAGCACCTTCTAACATTTCTCCTCAAGTCATTTTATCAATGTACAATCAAAACTTTCTTCTCCCATGCAATGAGGAAAACTAAGCATAAAAATGAGTTCAAGCAGAAAAATAAAAAATAAAAATGCATGACTTAAATATTTCATTTGAATTTCAAAAATGCGAGTATACATTCATGTGTCCATCTCTGATATATAATAAAGAACCCACTGTCCCAGTATCCTCAGTGCATTTTGTGTAAGTCACTCTCAGAATTTCTCCTTTATTATTGGGAGTTTGATTCCTTTAGCACACAAAGCATTAAGACACTTGAAAATCAATCTGACTGCATAAGCCTTCTTGATTTTTACGATTTTTTAATCAAACTTCAGTTTTTCCAAAACATATCATTACATGAAAAAGAAATTATCTTTCCACACTAACAATTTATCCATAATATATGTAATATATTATAATCATGTTACAGAATTAATTATAATGGACAGAAATAGATTTGGCAACCAACACATAGGGTTCTTGGTAAGTATATAGCTCAACTCCTGAGAGTAGAAGAACTTGGCAAACTACAGAGTAACCTATTAACCAGAGGAGTCCATACAGGCATGGGTACATATCAGCATGGAGAACGGACGTTCATCTGCTAAATCAATTTTATTAAGTTCCTACTGCGTATATTCACTAAAGCCTCCATGAATCTCACTAGGACAGCATTACTGATGGCTAATGCCCTCTCCCCAACTCTCCATTCATTTTACTTTGATATGAACACCACATACAGGTCTAGTCAATAGACTATAGATGGAAGATGTGATATCACTTGCAGGCCTGGTCCACAAAAATCTCCCAGATTTGCTCCTGCATTCTCTTTTCAACTTCCAGCATGTGAGGATGGAGGTGATTTCTAGCAAGTCTTCCCCTGAGGACAGCAGCACTCCCAAGAAGTGAAAACTGCTGTTTTGAGGAGTAAAACCGAACTCAGACATTGCTATGGTTGACAGCCATTCAAAGCTTAACCCTGCTTGAAAAAAATCTTCTTAGTATTTAATTGCCTCTTGTTAGGGAGAACTTAAAATTAATTGAACTAATTAGGTTTAATTAAGTAGGTTTGATTAATTTAAATTTTCTCTTTAGGGAAGAATGAAAAATAAAATTTGAGAAATACTGCTCTAGAGTAAACTCACTAACTACGTATTAAAGATGATCAAAGGTATACTGAAGGAAGACCTGAGATGGTGAACTTGATATATCAACACACAGATATTGATTTACAATGATGCATACCATAAACTATATAATGTTATGATATAACGTTCTTTCAATAAAATCAATTTTAAAAAAAAGAAGATAAAACTTTTGCTCACATGGGTCTCTGACTAATTGGAAGAGAGGCACCTAGGTCACCACCAAGTACCATCAGAGAACAAAAATCAAGCTTCTACTGTCTTTGAACCATTACACATTTGAAATAGAGCAGTCAGTCCATTCTAAATATTATAACTATTATCTTACTCATTTTACACATGGGAAAAACCTTGCTCAAAAAACACAAGCCCAAGGTCAAGACTATTGGTAAATGTTAGGACAGAGATTTGAAACTTGTCTTATTCTGAAGCTACTCAGCCATATGCTTCCCAGCTGTCAAAAGCTATGTGTTTCCATTATACGAAATGATATCCTGTCTGACTTACTGAGAACGCTGAAAGTAACCTCCAGTTTGAGGATTAAAGTTATACTATTTTTAGTTGTAGTATTTTTATGTGTCCAAAGTTGATATCTTCAGAAATCATAACTTGAATTCAAGGTTACAAAGTTACACTGTAGCAAGTTATGCCTTATAACCGAATGTGCACAGTAATACACCATGAAAGATGGCATGTGGAAATAAATTAAGATTGCTTTTGATAGACACAAAAACTAGATGCACAAGGCTGGATGAAACACATTTAAAAAAAAAATTCAAGTGCATATGAGCAATCATCAAAGGACCTGGAATATAGTTTCACAGGCACTAGAAAACGTCGAGGTTTTCCCAGCTGAAAATGCAAAGTCAGGCTAGAGATTTCATGAGATACCTTATCAGAAATTATTTCAGAGTTTTTGCTTTTCTAAGCATCTCATAATATGTGATCATATTCCAGACAACGATGGGCTTTGTACTAAAGTTGTAAGCCTATGGTTTTCCCATAGAAATTGCTTATGATGTGCCCAGGTGGAAACTATTTAACTTGCATTGTCTGCAAAAAAAAAAAAAAAAGCATTATCCATTCACATAGAAGGTGTAAGGAGCCTTTCACTGTTATCTGTGTAAGTTCACACATCTTTAATGTAGTGTAAGTCTTAGAATCACTGAATAAAAAAAGACAGTAATAAAAAAAAAAAAGCTGACTAGCAAAGTCCACCATGGTGAGAGATTGGAAAAGCATTGCTCAAATCCTTTAAATTCTCAATAAGAGAATTTATTGTGTGCCCTTTTCTGATGGTTTTTAAATACACAATTGAATAGTGCTCTCCAGAGAATTTCACTCCTTTTTGCTTCATTTGATTCCTTTGCAACTTAAATAAGTTAATTTACTGCTTGGAGACCTAAATGCTTCACATTCCAAGCTGAAGTACAGTAAATGTGAAAAAAAGGGAACTATTGAATGTTAGATGGAGATTATATACTCTTTTAGGTTGGGGGAGGAATTGTCTTTCATTCTTCCATATTTAAAAGGGTGGTACAGCTTTGGGACACATTTCCAGATGCCAAATTAACATCACAGAGAAACACCAGGTTCACATTTTTTATATTTAATGCCAACTCTTCCGTATTCTGTGAGTGGCCCTCCCTTTTAGCATTTAAGAGATAAAGTTCTGCGTTAAATTTTCCAATTATTACCTGTCTGGTACAGTTGCAACAGGACCAGATCAAGTATTTGAGTTTTACTGGGGAAACATAATTACAGTTTGAAAAATAGTAGAAAATGCATTCCTATCACATCCTTAGTGGCAGTTTATATGCTAAAAAGAAAAACGCTTAGGGCCTAATTCATAAGAGCTTTATGCTTCATTTACATTTTTCTGTGCAGTTTACTTGGGAAAGAGCATAATGCATGTTTTTCAAGTAAAATATGCCATTTTGGGATTCATTCAACTTGCTTTCCATTGTCCTCTTCAAGCGCCAACCTCTCTTTTCTACAATCCTAAAGGGCACCAGAAAATGGAGTGGGTGGAGAGCCCTCAATATTAACTAAAAGAAATGCCTAAAAGCATTGTACAGATAATTTAGAAAATTTATAGCCATCTCTAGCAGTCGAATCTTGGAAAGCCTATTGTGCTTTCACTGTGCAGACTGTTTTCCAAGCCCTCTGTATAGGATACTGAACAAATTATATGACAATACATATATTTATGAGGGTTAGTCAGAATTCACAATGCAATTCTGACCATTTCCCAACCAAGCTGTGTTCCTTTACTTAGTTCAGTGTTTCTAAAATTGTGGCCTATAGGTTAGTAAGCATCAGCATCAACTGTGATTCATGTTAACAGTATGATTTCTTAGACTCCACAACACTGACTCAAAATGTTTGAAGGTGGGGACCTGGAATTTGAATTTTCCAAGTTACCCAGGCAATTCTTACACATTATCTCATGAGATATTAAGTACCTGATTTAAAGACCTCATCGTTGTGTTTTGCACTGAGGTCATCAAAATGGACTTCCTTTCAGGTAGGGTCACATATATGCTCCTTTAGTGACCGAGCATTTGTTAAACCAATTTACTAGCTAAAAAGATTAACATAGGAAAAGGTCAAAATTACATGTGCAAGAGACAGTAATTTGGTTCCAAGTATAGTCATAATCCATGAGGGCCCAATATATGATCCTCGGTGTTTTTCGCGTCTAAGGTTTTCTAGGTTCTCCAGAATTGCATGAAGAAAAGACTTTGACCAAAGAGTATTTCTCACAGCATTCACTGACACACTGGAAAATACATTTTGCAGAAAATCAATCAATCATTTATTCTATATGCTACCAAAAACCGGGCCCATTCCCCTGAATTCATTGAATTTACTAAATGCTTTTGGCACCATTACCTGATATCACAGAAAATCTGGGACTCAACATTAATGGTTCTGAAAAGGAATTGTCTGTGCCATTAGAAAGAAGCAGTGGTAGCACATTTAGTGGGAACGGCAACAAGTCTTGACCGGTTTGACTAACTTGACTCTAGTTTAAAGCTGAAGAATTAATACTTCGATGCTAACTAAGAAAAGAAAAATCTATGCAGTGGGAATCCCTAAGTGTCACAGCATTTGATTTTCTTCTCCTTCCTGGTACAAAGGAAAATTATTCTTCTGTGCCCAGGTAAGGAGAAGCATATGAGTTACTTCCAGGACAAAAGTGTTCGTTTACAGTATGAAGATCCCAGAACACTGCAGACCTGCTGCAGTAACTGAGGAGTGCATGTTTCCCACAATGCAGTCACAGAAGGGGGAGCACATATTGCCCTGAACCACGAGACACCCCAGAGAATTGCCTGGATTTGCACTTACCTCTCTATGCAAGAGACAAATCTTTCTACTGTTAAGTCACAAAATATGGGAGTTGTTTGTTACTGCAGCATAACTGATTCTGTCCTGAAACATAACCCAGTGAGGTATGTTAACGATAAAGAGCCATTTTAGCCTCTAGCCTCTACCTAGAATGGCACATGGTAGAAACACTATGATGGCCAAAGAGCTCTTTCTCAAAGAACATTTCATCTCCTTTCTGGAATAAAAGCAGTCTCCAGGTGGCAATGAAATATTTGAAAGCTTTTCTGTTTCCAAGAAGGCTTGGGGGATCCAGTTCTGAAGGGATTGTTTTGAGGATCAAATGAGATAATATAATGCCAAAGTGTTCTGTTCGTTGCACAGTCTTACAAACAGGAATCAGGCTTGACTAAGAGCCCATTTCCAGTTCACAAGGATTTTAAAGTAAGCACTCCATCATTTTACTTTCCCTTGGAGGATTTTTTGTTTTGATATTTAAAAGAGAGTAAACTTTGTTGGATAAAAGAGGATCCGCATGTATGAAATCAGGTTTATATTTCTGATTTTGCCACTAGTGTCTGCATTTATAGTCATGCCTTTTTTTTCAAGATACATCTATTAAGCACTCGTTGAAAGCACAAAAGGAAATGCTGTGAGAGATAGAAAAGTAAAGTATTCTTTCTGAGCCTCCAATTTTATCATCTGTGCAACACAATTAATAGCGTTTAATCTCCCTCACGTTTCTACCAGAAATACTCTGAGTAAAAGTGCCATCATTTCTCTTAAGTGTGATCTTTAGGGAAAAGGTCTCAGTAACAATGGGGTTCAGTCGGTATCTTCAAAATTCAATTTTTATCCATGTTAATTTCTTTGAATGAGATTGTTTTGCTTTTGAGAAGTGGTAGTGATTAATAAGGCACAGATATCTGCATAAGAAAAGGTTAATAAAAATGTTAAAAATCCTTAACTCACTACTACAGCTCTAAAGGAAGAAAGAAAAAAAAAGAAGAAAGAGAAGACATTTTCAGGTTTTTCTAAGAGAAAGAAACCATTATAGTGTTTCTTCTGTGTCAATTTGCCCTAAAGGGCTGCTGTTTCCTGAGCTTAATAAGGGTCCTATTTCTTCTTAGCCCTTACAGTCTATTAATTACTGTAGCGGGTGCTTAGAGACATCGCAGCAATCATTTGTAAGATGACAGGAGTCCTTGTCATTCTGAGATGTGGGTTTTAGCCATCTGAAATTACCCAAATGAAACAGATGTTGCAAATGTGGGTCCTTATTAGAATGTTTTCTTCTTATTACCCAGCAGAAAGCTGTGTTCCTCACACGCCAGCCACACACAGAGGGGCTGCCTAAGCAAGCTAGGGTTGAGCCTGCTGCCAGTGTCCCTTTCTGCAGGACCTACAGACACCTAAGGAGTTCTGGTTTGTATCACTGACACAATAAAAAGCCAGACCAGAAGCAGCCCACCATGACCTGGGACTGCCAGGTACTCTCAGCACCCAGCCGCTCCTACTCACTGCTCAAGGCTAATGCCCTGATCCACTCTGTAACCAGGAGGCTAGTGACGCACAAGGCTATTTAATTTTTTTAAAAAACAGGGAGGGGGACGGGTTATAAAATTGATCCTTCAAAAGTGTTAGCAATATGGGGGGGGCGGGGTATTATATAGTGGAACTTTCTTTTTGTAGCGAAATGATTTCTTTAAAATACAAAAGAGAAAAAAGAGAGATACCAGATGACCTCACTCACAGGTAGAATGTGAATAGACAAAACAAAGGAACAGATGAAATAAACCAAGCCTTGGACACTTGCAAGACGACTGAGGTGACCAATAGGGAATGGAATGGGGTGGTGACAGTGGTGGCAGAGTCCACTGGTGATTTGATGGAGGGCAGGGTGTGCTGATATATTCCTGAGGAATGGAGAAACTGCACATATGGGGAGTCTACACATATGAGTTTATTTTAATTGGTAAAATTACTGCACTAAAATGCTAAAAAATTCAAATACACAAAAAGGACTTCCTTAAAAAAAATACAGCTTCTCACTTCTCTCCCTTCCTTTCTCTCTTTATAAAAAAAAGAAAAAGAAAAAAGAAAAGAAGTTCTAGGACATTATACTAAGTGAAGTAAACCAATCATGAAAAGATGAGTACTATGTGATTCTACCTATGTGTGATGTCTGAAGTAGTCAAATCCATAGAAACAGAAAGTAGACACACACTTGGTGGAGTAGTGGTTGGGTCAGTCGCCTAACCAATGAAGGAGCACAATCCACCACATCCAAGGACCCTGGTGCATGTCCTTCATTCAGAGGGAACAACCAAAGTGAATAACTAAATAAAATTTAAAATGTCTCCTCCTCCTCTCTCTTCTTGTCCACCCACTTGCCTTCATTCCTGTCTGCACCTTCCGAGAGAGAGAGAGAGAGAGAGAGAGAGAGAGAGAGAGAGAGGAAGGAAGGAAGGAAGGAAGGAAGGAAGGAAGGAAGGAAGGAAGGAAGGAAGGAAGGAATAAAGAAAGAAAGAAAAAGAAAGAAAGAAAGAAAGAAAGAAAAGAAAAGAAAAGAAAAGAAAAGAAAAGAAAAGAAAAGAAAAGAAAGAAAGAAAGAAAGGAAAGGAAGAAACAAAAAGTAGAAAGGTGGCTGGGTGATTGCCGTGGGTTGAATGTGGGGAGGAGGGGGTGTTGGGGTGGGGTGGGAGTTGTTAAATGAGTATGAAACTTCAAAAAAATACAAAGGAGAAAAAGAAGAAAGCTATGTACAGATGTAACCTGATAAATGATACATCTCGTTTCCCTTCCCCCTCTCTTCCCCCTGGCATATAAGCTTCATATTCCAGAATTAATTCACTCAATAAATATTGAATACTTACTTTTGCTGGGCATTATTCTGTTTACTAGGAAACAGCAATGAAAAAGACAAAGTCCCAGTTCCCATGGAGCTAACACTCTAGTGGAAGACAGATTATTGGGGGAAAAAAACAGGTATATAACATAATATTGAGATACACACACACACACACACACACGCACATACACATATATATATTCTTCAGAGCATGTACATATATGCTTAGAAGAAAATTAAATAGGGAAAGGGGAAAGTGAATAAAAATGGCTTCAGTAGTCAGACTAGACAGAAAAGGCCTCACTAAAGAGGTGGTTGAAAGAGACAAGTCAATGAAGTGGGGTAATGAGCTACGGGAAAACATAGGACCAGAACTCCAGGCAATGAGAACTTCATGTGTGAGATCTTAGGGCAGGAGCAAGTAGCAGGTAGGGGCAACTGCACTGAAGATATCTCACCACCACCAGATATACAGGACTGGATCCAAACTCACTTTGATACATCAACTGGTGTCTTCATATCGCCCTTAAAAGTAAATACTAGCAACATGATTCTAGAAAGTTGAATAAAAAGCAAGAAGTTATTACTGGCCATTGCACAGATTTAAAATGAAGACTGGGTGCACAGAATAGAGGCATGGAGATGAGACCCACGCATTTGGTATTTTCAAAAATCTCCACTGAGTCTAATGTACAGTCAGGATAAAGAACCAGTTTGCTAAAAGAGTGAAGGAGAGAAAACAAATCATTCCAAGAAAAGAAACTGATCATATTTTTTTTGTGATACACTTAAGTTGGATCTTAAAGTAGGATTTCAGCAGAGAAAATGGAGCAAAGGGATTCTAAAGCTGAAGAAATAACACGAAGATAAAAAAAATACAACATAGTGACGAGTCAATAACATTTCATTGTATATTTAGAAGTTGCTAAGAGAATAAATCTTAAAATTTCTCATCATCAGAAAAATATTCTATGATGATGGATGATAATTAGGCTTATTGAGGTGACCGTTTTTATATATATACAAATATCAAATCATTATGTTGTATACCTGAAACAAATATAATATCGCAACTCTATTTCAAATTTTTTAAAGTTCCAAGAGAAAAACAAAAATGGTAAGTTTAGCAAAAGCTGAAAGTTCCTTGAGATTAAGGTGGGAAATGCAAGAAGTGGTGTTACGAGAGAAAAGGGCAGAGAGGGGCCAGATTACCAAACGAGAAATCTGGTCTATGGCCAGAAATGAGGAGCCACAGCGGGCATCTGATATTCCTATGACACGGTTATTTGACTAAGTGGCCTTTGGAAAAGTCACAGAATTAAACATCAGCTAGTAGTTTGATTCTATAAAATCATAGAGAATCTTGTCTAGATAATTGCTCACCTAATAAAAACACATCTTGTCTTGTCTCACTAATTCAACAAGCATGTGAAGAGATTTCTAAGTAACTCTTCACTTAGAAGCATTTTCCTAAGATAATTAATTGAATTGGAGTAACACGTTGGGAATAAATGGGGTCAATAATCCTGTATGCAAAACGTCTCAGGGTGTAAGAGACTTTATCATTAAAACATGTGCTTCTGGTTTATCCACACCAACTCACTTTAAGTTATTGAGGAAAAAATGTATTAAACACCCAATTTTACAATACATTTCTGAGTCTACATACACTTTTCAGCATCGATGAAGAGTAATCATTATTCAATCTCAAGCTGAAACAATCTATTATATGTCTTTGCGTGTATACATGTATGCACACATCCATGCATGTATATGTATGTATGCATGTATATATATATTAACATATTTAGGGGTAATGTTCAGTATTTACATAGAATTTACCTTCCTGCTTATAATTTTTCTTCATTAATAATAAGGTCAGTTTACATCTTTGACTATATATCATAATGGTAGGGGAAGTGCAGACTGGCAGCACTCCTATGGCAAATGGAAGGCAAATTTTCTATTTCTGTTTGCCCCAATTAGTCCACAAAGTATTTCATAGGTAGATAAAATAAGAACCGATCATATCTGTGGACCAAGAGAATAGTGTTTAATCTCCATAATCCAAAATAAGAAAGAAAATAATTGGTTCAAATTTCTTCTCAAAAGATTTCAATTTCAGACATTCAATAGATTTTATTTTTCCACTTACTATGCAGTAGGCGGGCTCTGGAAGGCACTTTACATCAGAACTGAGGCAGAGCTCTGAGTACAACGAAAGAGAGTTTCACCCTGAGCTCAGTTATTCACGGGTATTATGAAAACAGGAGGTTAACTCATGAAGTCTGCCTATTGCTGATGTCCTGCGTTTGTGATGTGTCTAAAAACATTATTATTGTCTTTCTTAAGGGTGTTTTTAATATTATTCATCAACCAAAAACACATGAGGAGTAATGCAAAGGCCTGTCTTTGGGATGGACTAGCTATACAGGAGGGAATGGAAATGAAATCAGAAGAGACACAGACAGCTCAGGATTCGGTGGACAGCCATAGAGCCTGGAGGAGGAAAATCAGCTCCTACTTTCATACTTACTTTTGTCAAAAAGATGTTCAGACTGGTGCTGCTGGACATTGATAGACCTCTTCTTCGTGACGCCTCATCTTTATTCTGAGTGTGTCCTGCATCTTTCCCCTGGCTCTGAACCTGGCCTGTCTAGTTAAAAACAGGACCACCGGGCAGGAAATCTGACAAATTCTGCCCTGACATGCACCCAGTTGCTCATGGGCACCTCCGAGATCTGTGACAAATCACCAGAATCCCCATAGAAAGAAGACCAAGGAGAACAGACCTGTGAAACCAACTCTGAGAAAACCATTTGTTTCTCTTTGCTTAACCTCCACAACAGAGGCCAGTTATCCTGCGATACTGGGTGTGTATTGAACATTTTCTGTTCCATGCATTTCTCAAAACTAACAGCCCTCTGGCTCTAGTTTCCTCCACATTCTTCTCCCAAGTAAGATGGAGATAAACAATGCTGCTTTCTCTCTCTCTCTCTCTCTCTCTCTCTCTCTCTCTCTCTCTCTCTCTCTCTCTCTCTCTCTCTCTCTCTCTCTCTCTGCTTTGGTTTTTCTTTTTAAAATATGAGAAAAGGAATCCAACAGGACTTAAAATTAAAATCTCTAGTTGCCCATTTGCATCAATAACATACAAAGCATGGTTAGAGATTTTGCAACAGGAAAACAATGTTTTCAGAATAAAAAACATTTATAAAAACATATAGTGACTGATTTATATCTTAGCCATCATTACTGATGTCTACAAACAGCACACATGCCAAAAGAAATAGGCAAGCTGAAAAGAACAGCCAACTGGGAAGAGATACTTTACAATCCTAGAATGAATATCAGACTCAGTAACCAAATATCATCATTTAGGTTTTGTCACTGTTCCCTTAATTAGAATTCTTTTTCATATCCAGATAAACAAATAGAACTGTGTCTTAATGGAATCTTTTCATTTATTTGAAACCATGCTTCAAAAGCCATGAATTCTGTAAATTTGTCTTTGAAATTATCAGTCCATGACCTGAGCACACTATTGTATATACATACATATACATACATATATACACATGCTTATATATATAAATATATATAATATATTGCATATTAGGTCATATAAGATAGCCTATTAGTTGTTCTGAATCCCTTGGAACAAAACAGAGTAGAAAATGATGGGGATACTGGTAAGACACGCATTAAGTGCACTAGAACATCAACTCATAGGCCCTGGAGACCTAAAAGAAGACATTGACTACCAGAGATCCTACCTAATGATTCCCAAGGAGTAGCTTATATGCTCCAGGATTTGTCTTAGAAGAGTCCTATAGCCCAGTGCCTCTTCTCATGGACTCATGGAATCTATGGGTACGTTTTGGACTTTGTAGCCCACGTTTTCATTTCAATGATCTTTCATGAACAATATGAGCACATTCTGGATTATCTTGTAAGGTGCCACCTTACAGCTGAGTGGGGTCACCTAAAGTGTCAGCAGCCCCACTTTTTTGCAGCGCTTCTCAAAGGAGGTCAGTGTGTGCATGGAGATATGCACATTTGCGAGTAGTCAAAAGCTAAAGATCCAAGCACAGCCTTGGTTCTTTCTTTCAGCTTAGTGTGTTCCCAACTGTTTCCTCTTCAAGATGTTTTATCAAGGCCACTGAGACCATCTCTTGTATTCTATAATCAAAAATCAAGAAAATATCAGAGGGGAAGAGGGTGGGTGAGAATGACAGAGAACTATTAACAATTGGGCATGGCGTGTTACATATTTGATGAAGAGTGAACCTGCACATCTAAAACTTAGATTGTGCTGTAAATCAATGTTACTTCAATTAAGAAAACAATCAGGGGAATTAATCTGCCTCCATACTTTAGACTAAGGCCAGAGCAAGAGCCGTTGGCACTTTATTCCCAGTTCCTGTTTTCTCCCCCATTTCAGGTGTGCTCTGTCACATGTATTTGACTAGACCAGACTTCCACACTGGCATAGTCACATCCTGTGACTCGGGAGGTGTTGAGAAATCCTTGCTAGAGCCTGAAACAAGCTCAGAAGAGCCTCGGGCTATCGGATGATGGCCAGTAATGCTCACCAGTCATCAGTATTCAGAGACTGTGGAATAAAAATTCCAGCCCGAGCAAATTCCTCCTGACTTATGAATTTTCTGGAGCTTATTAGGATGCACCAAACTAGGAAGAAGTGATTGAAAGAAAGCATCTAATATCCTCCCACCAGAATAAAATGTGTAAGCCAGCTGAAAAGAGGGAGTTGATTTCCCAGACGATTCTTCGGATTGATTTAGATGCAGCTATCCCAAAGCTCATATGGTTCTGATTAATACCCACTTTGTCTTCCTCTGTTGCTCACTTTCTCCAGATGAATTAAATAATTCCTACCTGTGCCACCCCAAGTCCTGAAGGAGCACAACCTGATTGCTCAGAAGTGGTCTATTATGGGGTGCATGGAAAGCAATCATAATAAATTACCACATGTAACTCTATCATACACACACACACACACACACACACACACACACACACACACACACACACACACACACCCCATATCCTTCCACTGCTGCCTCACCACAGCCCTCAAGCCTCAATAGGCCAATTAAGTAGCATGATACAAATATGCAGGTTGGAAATGAGCAATCTCTCTTCAGAGCTGCCTGAAAATAGAATGGAGCTTTATTTCATTTGGTGTCAGGGGCAATTAACCCAGGTACAGTTGACACCTGGCACCTTTCTGACCTTCAACACGGCAGGTAACACCACCCTTCCTGACCCCTCTTTCCCTCTCTCCCCTTTGTGGACTCTTCCTGTGTGAGTTGCTGCATATTCCCACTAGGTATTTTCTTTAACCAAACCGACTCTTTGATGCACGTGCCTCTCCTTGCTCTGTTTCTTTCTGACTTGCATGAGGCATTCACAGGAAGGAGAGCAGTGCTGTTTCCCAGAAAGAAAGAAAGAGACAAGGAGGTGCTGCATTGTCTTCTAATCACCAGTTCAATCAGAAATTTGGCAGGCTGGAAATGTCTTGCATCCTATATGGAGCAAGCACTTTTTAAAGTGGATTAGAGGAGGCTTTTTTTTTTTTTCCTAATACAAAGCCAGGCAATTTTTCACTGATACGGCTAAATGAAATAATCCTTTCTTTGGTCCCTCCCAGAGAGACATTTACATATTATTTTATTAGGTTATATGTTGTTTTTCTTCTTCATGGGGTTCTTTCTCTTAAATTTGTTTAACAGATATACATCCTCCAAGTTTTTCTTGAAATTTTTTGTACACTGTCCTGCCACCTTCATGAATCCATGGAAAAGTCATTTGTTTTCTTTTACTGGCTTCTGTTTTGGTCGGCTAATAATATGTTGCTATTAAAAATCTCCCTGGATCCAAAGAACTTCATTCAGATACAGAATAAAGTTTAACTGCAGCTGATAAAAGAGTTGAGTGTTGTTATATCTCAGGGAGCATGTAGTAAATGTGATTAAAATCACTGTGTTGGAGAAACAAACCCTAGATGCCATTTAGTCCAACCCACTCTTTAACACATAGATCTACTGAGTTATAAGATCTTTGTAAAGTGGTCTAATATTGAAACAGAAATGGCTCACACCATATACTGAATCCATCAAAAAGGTCTATCGGAGCTGCCTCCAGAACATAACCCAGACTCCAATGCTCACCACTTCCACTGCTTCTCACCTTGCCCAAGCTACCATCATTTCTCACATGGATAGCTGCATAGCTTTATAATTAGTCTCCCTACTTCCATATTTGCTACCAATTGATTATTCTCTTAAAGCAGACAAGGAGATCCTTTAAGCCATGGGTCAGGTCATGCTATTCTCACACTCAAAATCCTCTACTATTTTCCCATGACAAAATCCAGAGTCTCTTCCATTAACCAAAAGATCCAGACCAACGCTGCCCCTCTGATTTCATTACCTCCCTGGTCCCATCTTGCTCATCTCACTCCAACCATGCTGTTCCTTAAGCACACAGAATATTCCTGAGTTTGAGTCAAGACCTTGATTCATATGGCTCCCACCTAGGAGGTTCTTTCTACAGATCATCTCATGGCTCACTCCTTATTTCATTTCAAATCTCTGCTCATTTGCTGAAGACAGCCCTCCCTGACTCACTACCTCATGCACATCTTCCATCTCTTGCTTTTTCCCAACTCAAATTTGTCATAAAACTTTCCTCTCTGACATATATCATATATATCATGCCATATCATACTTACTTCCTTACATGCTGACTGTATCCCTCACTGTAAAGTAGGTGAAGAGGATCTCTGCTGCCTTCATTTGGTATTATAGCCTCAGAAGAGTAGACTCAGGATGGAAGGCTCGGTCTTCAGATCTGTGGTCCCAATATGGCTCTCTCTCTGTATATAAGGATCTGGTAGAAAAAGTAGACCAGCTCCATTTTCCCTTCTTTGGTTGTAAAATATCAGATATGGAATATCTGAGGATTGGTATGAAACAACCAAGGATCTATTTTCCATCAATTTGAAATATTAATGGACAAAATAAGATCTCCTAGGAAGAAGGTCAAATATTCTAGTAGCAAACTCACTCTCTCTCTCTTAGTGAGGTTCCCTTAGCATGACATGTTGCTTGTGAGGAGAGGTTAGGTATTCGTAATTTTGAAAATTATAAAACATTGTGAAGTCATGATTAAGAACAATTTCTCAACTTTCATACTGAATAGGTAACAGCAAGAATAAATGAGGCCTTAGAGGGGCTCTAAGTAAAGAACAAAAATATGTGCTCTGGAATCAAGCTGCCTAGATCTGAATCCTGACTCTGTCACTTACATCCTATGATGGTTAATTGTGTTTGTCAACCTGAATGGACCATGGAATTCCCAAATATTTGGTCAACAATATTCTGGATGTGGCTGTGAGGATGTTTTGGATGAGATTACCCTTTGAACTGGTAGACTGAATCGTGCACATTGCCCTCCCTAATGAGATGGCCCTCATTCAATCATTTGAGGACCTAAAGAGAACAGAAAGATTCACCCTCCCATGAGTAAGAGGGAAATCCCTCTGCCTGATGGCCTTTAAATTGGGACATCTCTTTCTCACTGCTTTAATTTTGAACTGAAATATAAGTTCTTCCTGGGTTTTGAGCCGAACGAACTTCGGGCTGGAACTTAATATCATGAACTCTTCCTGGTCTCCAGCTTGCCTGCTGCAGATCTTGAGACTTGTCAATCTCCATAACTATGTGAGCTGAGTCCTTATAACAAATCTCTTTACATATATATGTGTCTACATATATATATAGATATATATAGATATATATATATATTTCTATTAGTTCTGCTTTCTCTGGAAATTCCTAGCTAATACATATGCTGCTGAGGTCCTTGGTCAAATACTTAGTTTTGCTGTCCCTGTCTGCAAAACAGGAATAACAATAGCATATATCATAGAGAATTGTTGTGAGACTAAGTTCCTATATATCTATTGTTGAAGTAGTCTCTAGCACATCATAAGCATTATGTTAATGTTAGCTATTATATTAAGCCTTCTAGGCAAGACGTTTTTAAGAATAGCATTTTCCTTCTAAGCAGTTTTCCCTAGGAGCATTTGTGGAAGAGGTATAGCAACCTCTTTCTGTGCATTACCTCTCTCCAGAACCCTAGAAGTTATGATGGGATGTGGGATAACCATGAACAAAATAATCCCTGTCACCTTTACCTAAATAATCTGAGCAATAGATATATCCCCCATATAGTTATGCTGCCTTTGTGAACCAAAGGGAAAAAACAAAACAAAAAACTGGAGTCAAGATTTAAAAGGTTGTTTTCTAAGCCAAAAGAGTTTAAGTTATATTCAAAGTCCACTCTACAGATCAGACATGGGAAGGACACTGTCATAGTCAAGGTCACACAAAAGGGGGGACTCTACCCACTGTTTAATTCACTGAATTCAACAATCAGTGACAAGCCAAATCTCTCTTTTAATGTACTTGGTCTCTGACACCTTGAAGCCACTAGAATCCCATGTTCATTCTGAACAAAGATTCATCTCACACTACTTCAGCTTCCTCAGGCCAGTCTGGGACTTAAGGTTTAATTAAATCCCGTGGAGTTGCATTTTTGAAGGAGCTATTATCTTTAAGTGATTCTGGTTTATGAGTGTCTAGGAAAAGAGGAGGGAGAAGGAAAGAAGACAGAGAGCAAAGAGGTGACAGAGATGAGAAAGAAAGAGTACAAATCAAGTATCTCTGATCTAAGTTGATTAGTTATGCATTTTGCCAGCGGTAATTGAAAGACGCAAGGAGAATATGAATTACCCACGGAAAGCGATCGTGTGTGGTAGAGACCCTGTCTCCATTACCTCTGTCAATGGCAGGACTGAAGTGCTGACACTGCATCATGGTTTTCAAAAGGCAATTTTGGACATCACATAAAACTGTTCTTCACCCTTACAATTTACATTTAGATGCTGCAGAAGTAAGTTATGGAAGCAAATCTAAGTTGAGTTTACAGTTTCAATCAAAATTTCTCTTTTCTTGTGATGTTTATTATTCATCATACGCAATGCCATTACACAGTGAGGATATTTTCAAGAACAGTGTTTTTGCATTGCCTAGTTTGCCCTAGGTATGGCTAAAGCAGGGGTGCAACTACTTCTGCAAAATAGAAATTAACTCTTCTTTAGCTTTCAAACAGCAATTTTGGATGAACAAATACTAGAGGCTTAGGAAATGGTCAAAGCTAGCAAATGGTGCTCCTTCCCAGACATTTTTATTCTTGCAGTATGGAAACAAGAAAACAGCACCTTTCCATGCAAATAGAATGGCCCCAGGCTTTTCTTTGCAATATTTATGATCAAATTATATTTTTAATGTCTTTGGAACTCTAGAAACAATTGGAAGTACATGATTAGCTGACAGTGCTATGTTTTTAGTACACACAATAAATCTAGGCATAAATTCCATTTCCATAGTGTATCCTCTGAGGTTGTTAGCCACTTGATCTTTAAATTTCCACTTTTGGATGCAATCTAATTCAGCAAATGGTAATGGCCTTTTATGGATCAAGCACTGTGTTAGGCACTGTGGTGGTTTAACATAAGAACAGTCCCTGCGGCTCATGAACCCACAGTTTAGTGAGGCAACAGGACTTGTAAAAGAAACAGAATAAGGACATAAAATAAATACAAATGTAGCATAAGATAACACCATGAAGATATTTACAAGGTGTTATGTGAGGTTCAAAAGTTTCTCCCTCCACCTCATGAATCCCAACTCCCTTGAATTAATGCTCTCCACCTTCTATCATCCTGTTTGTCTTCTCTGCTGTACTTTTCTGTGGACTAACAGAGCAGACTTCAGTGCAAGCACCTGACTCACTGTCGTTCTCCATTATTGTTCTCTGCGATCTCAATGTCCTCTCAGAATTCTTTCCAGTATCTTGGCTTTTTGGTTTCATTGCCTTCTTGACAACAGTGATCTGATCTTCCACCCCACCTCAATGTCTGTCTTTGCAACATATGCTGTAATTACAAATGCTTATGCTGATTCCATTGGCTCAATTTCAAATATCCTATTCTCTGAGCCCCATCTCTGGACTGCTAGCTCACTCCCTCAAGTGTTCCAACTATCCATGGAACCCATCTGTGTTTTCACTCTCCCTTCCCACCCAATCCTCACTTCCATGACCCATCATTATTACTCACTGTATCGCACATTCCCTAAGCTCCCTAAAGGCAGCCCTGATAAATTGTAAGCCCCACTGTGATCCTGCACCTGAACCACAGGCCCTCAATACTTGAGTAGACAAGCAAGTAATTATGCATTTCAAGTTTATGACCATAAACTCCAAGTGGGTCTCTACTGGCTCCTGATTATACACATTACAATTCCCTTATCTACTCTCAGCCTCCAACTTGCCAAAGGAATATTCCATATCTTTTTTTCCCCCAAACATCCAACACCTCTTCTGTTATGACCTAGCTTATTAATTGCTAAGAAAATGGAGGCAGTCAGAAGAGATCTGCATATTCCCATATCCAAAATCTACTTACATCTGTACCTATGTACATAAGAATACATTTCCTTTCCTCCCCTTAAAATGGGTGAACTGTTTACACCCCTATCAGAGGTCAGTCAATGCTCTTGCACATTGGACCACTTCTGCTCTCATCTACCCAAGGATTTTGTGTCCCTTCTCTCCTATATCAATGCATTTTCCCTCTGGACCATTCCCACCAGCATACAAGCATATTATTATATCATATGTCTTTTAGAAAATCTTTTCCAGATGTAATATTCTGCTCCAACCATCATTTTTTCTTCTCTTTTACAGCAAATCTTGAATTTTTAAAAGGTTATTTAACCTTGCAGCGTAAAATTCCTCTCTGCCAAATCTCTCTTGACCCAGAATTGGGTGTCCACCATTCCGCTGCACCTGCTCTTAATCGCAACATGACAATGTTCATTTCTCAGCGTTCATCTAACCTCTTACAGTAGAACCATAAGACAGGACATATTATGCCCTTTTCCTTGAAAGACAGTCTTGAAACGGCCTCCAAGACAAGGATCCAACTATAAACTGACAGCTTCAGAGTTGATATTACCAGCCATCACCACTCCCCAAGTTCTAGCTTTGTGCACTGTTAACTTAGCCATTTGGATATTGAACAGGCATCTCAAACTTAACATTAACATATGTTACACTAAAAATGTATCCTCTACACTGTTTCTCCTATAGTCAGCCTCCTTCCCTCCTACCCCCTCACCAAAAAAAAAAAAAAAATCAGTTACGTCTGTTCCATTGCTCATGCCAAAAAATTTAAATTATCTTTTGATCCTGTTACTCTCTCTACCCACATCCAATCCCACAGCAAATCATGTTGATGCTGTCAAAATATAGCCAAGTCCAATCACTTCCTACCACCTCCACTGTTATTCTAGTCCAAGTCTTCATCAGTACTCATCTTGATTTTTGCAACCACCTTTTAATGAGATTCCTTCCTTTCACCCTTCACACTTCCATTTCTCTCCTCAGAGACACCAGAGTATTTTTTTAAATTAGTCATTTTGTGCCATTTCTCTACTCAAAATATTGCAGTAGAACCATATCTCATCCAGAATAGAAGTCACAGTTTTCACGGCCCACATGATTTGTTCCTCACAGTCTCTCTGAGACCACTCCTCCACTGCCCCAACTCAACTGTTGCAGTCAAACTGTCTTCCCTGCAATATTCCAAACATGTAAACACAGTATTGCTTCCTCATCTTTGCCTCGGCTGCCTCCTTGAGCTGGAAAACTCTAGAGGATTCACTCTTTCCCATAACTCAGGTCACTGCTCAAATGTCACTGTACCTGACTTCCCCAAAAACCTTGTAAGCTATCCCCTGCTTTGTCACATTCTGTCACTCTGCTGTGCTTTACTTCTCATTTTAGCACTTACTGGAAATACTACACACTTGTTTTTCAAAATGGCGAAGAGTACCTGAAAACAAGGACATTATTTTGTTCCCTGCTGCATGCCTAATGTCTAGAAGGATGCCTGGCACATCATAGGTGCTGAAAAAACATGTATTAAATGAGTGAAGAAACGTTTGTCAAACTTCCCTCATAATGTCTCCTGCACCTAGTGAAAACACCAAGAGAAACAGGAGTGAAGGATGAGCCCTTAGCCATGGTTTTCATCAATTCCCTCAACTCTGACATATATGGTCAATAAAAGCACCGTTTTCTCTGCAGATGCTATCAAGACAAGACCCCAGGCTTCATTCCAACCAGACTCTCAGCCCTAAACCCCAACTACTGAGAAGCTTCAGAGCAACTACTATGAGCACCACCCCTCCCTCTCCACCTCCCCAGACTCATCACTCTTTCCAATGTTCCTGTCATCTCTCTGGTCACTTCTTTTTTTATCTTGTATGTGTGGGTGGGGAGGGTCTCTTTCTCTTCTTCTCCCCATTAATCTTGGATTTTTTCCTGAAATTGTATCATTAGCTTTCCGTGGTCTCTTATATCAGTTGATCTCATTCACTGTCCTCAATAATCATACATTAATAAATAGTTCACAAATTTATATCCTAATTCTGGAGCTTTCCCATATGCCAGCCCTATCTGACTACCCATGGAACACCTCCACCTGGTGATCCCACAAGAACACTGGGTTCAACTTGCCATATTAGCCAGAATCGCTACTCTGTGTTGCAGTAACAAGTCACCCCAAATCTCAATAGTTTAATACACAGAAGTATAGTTTTCAGTTACAGAAAGTCCACCTCAACCCTAGGTATCTCCACAGTCACTATTTCTATACCTAAAGACCAACCCAGTGTGCTGAGTCTTTTAGACAATCCATCTGAACACAAAGCCTCCTCCATGGTCCATCCAGTAAGGTAAGAGACTGAGTGAATGATCTCGCACTATTAACAAGGTGCTGTATCCAACATATTTCACTTCCACTCATAGCCCAACGGCCAGAATAAGTTATATGAACTTGGACAACTACAGAGGCAAGAAAATTTATTCTTTTAAGTGACTTGAAGGGGAGGAGAGCCATTCACAAGCACCATTGTGCTTTCCAAAATGTTCAAGACAGAGCTAACACTACCTCCACTACTCAACTCTCTTGTCTCTCTCAGTGATACCAGCATCCAACCAGTTATTTAAATCAAGACATATTCAATGCTAACTCTTGTCCTTCACCTCTCACATCAAACTATTCTTTCTG
Source organism: Solenodon paradoxus (assembly GCA_004363575.1). Classification (NCBI taxonomy): domain Eukaryota; kingdom Metazoa; phylum Chordata; class Mammalia; order Eulipotyphla; family Solenodontidae; genus Solenodon; species Solenodon paradoxus. The sequence goes on from RJWH01000011.1 coordinate 2,275,217, forward strand.
TCTTACAGGACCTACCTCCTTAAATATTGCTGTATTGAGCAATTTGAGTCCTTTTTCTTTGTTACTGCTACTGACTTTAGCCTCTCCCCACCTCTCATTTGTAAATCTGTAGCCTCCCCATTCTCACACTTTTAAAAGGTGTCATATCTCAGGAGGCACTTACTGATACTCTAATACAAATATTCCCTTAGTCCCAGCTACTGCCCTATTCTGTTTTGGTGTTTGTTTTTTGTTGGGTTTTTTTTTTTCACTTTCTAGATCCCTTTTTTTCAGATCCCTGTATGAAATTATATCTACTTGCTCCCACCTCAGCTGCTGACACCATGCACAGAAATGTGCACTAGAATGTGAGCTCCCTCTGATTAAGCACCTGACTTATTCAGAGCTTTATCCTCAGTTCCTGGGAAAGTGACTAGCACCAGGCAGACCTTTACTGTGTATTTATGAAATGAATATATTCTCCATCAGGAAGCCCAGGTGATCTCTCTAAAACAAATCTGACCATGTAACTTTCCATCTTTAAAATGCTCCAAAAACCATTGTATCTCCAGATAAAATTGCCGCTCCTTAGCAAATTTCTTAGACTCTCCGTGATCAGCCTGTTTATTTCTCTGGTCTCCCCTCACATTCTCAAGGGGTTTTTCTCCAGTAATAGGTTTTATAACTGATTTTCCCTCTGAATAATGTCATTTTCTAAGGTAACACTTCCCTTTGCCTCCAATTTGTTCTTCAGGATTCAGGTCAAACAATGTTTCCTCAAGAGTTAGAGGCCCTGCTATGGACAGGGCACTGTATAAGTGACTAGATTACAATTAGGGACTGTGATAGACATCAGGTTACAACACGGCCCTAGGCTAAAAACTAGGTTACAGCTGTAAACAGAACCTAGCAGCTGGCAGAACTCATTCTGAAATCTAACACCCAAACCTAGCTTAAAGCACGAGTCATGCAGAATTTCTTTATTATTATCATCAGTATTGTTACTCTTACTATAGTTATGCTTTTTTTATCCAATGGCTTTAATGATCCAGAATGTCCTGAAAACTCAGAATTAAGCAAGCAAAGTAGTAAACTGATGTCACAAAGCTGATATACTTTATTTATAATCTGACTGCCTAGGTCTTCTCTCAGAACCTCATTATAGAACTGTGTACTCTAACTTAAAACATATTACACACAGCCTTTGCTACTTGTGGGTTCTCTAGTCCACAAGATGATTGAATCAATCAAGCAACAATTCATTTACTAAGTACCTACTACACACAATGCATTGTGCCAAACTGTAGGAGATACAAGAAAGTATAAAAAAGGCCCCACTGCATGGGGTACATGGGAAATCTCTATATTTCACACTCAAGTTTGCTGTGAACCTAAAGCTGCTCTAAAAAAGGAGATTTTATTCATTAAAATAAAATTTTAAGTCCTTCCTTCCACCATCACCACTACTTACTTTAAAGAGGTGCCCCAGATAAGAAGACAGATTAGAGGCAAATTCATCATGAAAGCAAAAACTAAAAACTGACTCTTCCAACTAGAGAAGATACAGAGGAAAACAAGAAATTCTAGAGTAACAATAAACACTGTCATTTAGAAATACTTACTGAAGAAATGAAGAGCCTCTGATCTAAGACAAAGGGGAAGGCACTCAGCAAAGGCACTGAGGGCTGACTTGTCATTCAGATCTCTAGTTGCCTGTCCATGCAGTCTTCAAAAAGTCACACTAGTTCTCTAGGCCTCAAACTCTTGCTGGCTATGGTGAGGAAGTTGAGCCACAGGGTCTTCACAAAAGCCCACCAAGCTCTAAAATTCTATGATTCTATGCTCAATTTTTGACCTTAAGCCATCAAGATGAATATAAAATAGATTCACTGTACTCTGATGTAAAAGGCAGGCAGGGATCAGTATTATATATTTAAGGAGGCTTTATATAAATTATAATTTTTTTAAGTTCACAATTTAGCAGGATAAGCTTCCATGATCTGGAAAATCCATTTATGTGGAACACTGCTATCCCCCATAGTACTAGTTATATGACAATTTCGCAGGGTTATTTAAGGGTCCAGCATGGGCTGCCCAAAATAGTACACAGCCAAAGAAACAGAGGAATGCTGGCAGGGGATTTTCCTTTCTCTGCAGTTTCTATAAAAAGGACTGGCCAATGTGGGTACATCTGTCATTCCCAAAGAGGACCCCCCACAAGATATACCCCAAAAGAGTAGTAGGAAAGTAAGTGTTGCAAAGGGGTAGCAGTTGTCTCCTAAAGAAGGACAGACCCCCCCTGCTCTCCACCTCCCCACATCGCTCCACATGTCAAATCACTCTGAGCAATCTACAGACGCATTCTGCTGAAAGCCAGGCTGTACCATCTCCAGAACCTTCCACCAAAAGTTACAGAGAGCCAGTACAGGTGTTCAGATGTACTTTGTCCAAATGGCTGTTGTTGTAATGCTTTAAACTTAAATATGTTTCCCTTCATATGATACATCATGTATGAAAATTTATTTCATGCCCCTAAGTGACCAATAAAGGTGGTACCAACTGTACTGACTCCGGGTAGAGGAATAATGTAGAGCCCAGAGAGGGTGTTCACAGCAGCACCCAGCTGAGGCAGAGGAAAGCTGATTCCTTCATTCATTCATACAAAAAACACTTTCAGAACCCCATTATACCCCCAAATACTGTGTTAAACCAATGCATTTAATAGTGGGGAGAAAACAAGACATGAGCTTCACTTCGTGTAATTTACTTTTAGTAAAACTACAACGGTCTTGTGAGCTACTGAAGGTTAGGTTAAGAAAAACTGGAGACTGGAATGGAGAAGACAGGGATTGACCTAGCTGTGGGCACGAGCAGAGAAATCTTTCTTTCTTACAGAGATGGCATTTGAACTAAAAACTCAAAGTTGAACTGACATTAACTTCTGTCAATTTTACTCAAATACATTGGAGAAATTTTTGACTGTATTAAAGCCAACAAAGATGTGTTATGGTATAAATACTAATAATGCAGGGTTTGTTAAAGAAAAAAATACAAAATTACAAAGCTTTGGTCTTCTGCAGGGTTGTTTTGGACCATGTACAGCCCTTTGATTCACTTTTACCTGTTATTAGGACTATTTCAATAGAATACTGTGACAAACAGAGCCTCAGACAGGATTCAGGATAAGTGACATAAAAGTGTGTGTTCATTTGTAGTAGCAGCAATAGTAATGGCATAATAACAGTAGCTGCTGCTTATGTATCAACTGTAGCAGCAGTCATAGCTGTAATAGCTGCAGTTATAGTCATAGTAGTAAGAAGTGAGACAGGAAATAAAAGAAAACAAAAAACTGAAAGTTGTCACTTTCCAGCCAAGTATGAAAAATGGAATGTTTTGTAGTTTGAAACAAGACCAGATATTGTTCAACCCCTCGCATTTATTGAAGTCAAGGGCAGACCCTTCTGTTAAGACATCCTGACTCCCTACCCCTGTGCTATCAACAGCATACCAGGTGACCTTATAGGAGTCCACCCCTACCTCTGACACGCTTGCCAGAGACTTCCCTTAAAAACCTCCCTCCCACAGCTTCCGTTGGATTGCTCTACCCTCTTCTCTGAAAGGCGCCTTCCCTGCCTGCACTTGGGACAATGGAGTCTCGCTTAGAGCCCATCTGGTTCCCTGGTCCCTGCCTCTTATTGTCAAACCGGCTGACAAGAAGTAGTTAGTGGTAGTGGTTGTCAGTTTTAGTAGAAGTAGCCACAATAATGGTTTAGAGCTGGGTTGGATCTGAATGAGACTGGGAAAATTATTTAAATATCCTCCATCTTTAGTCTACGGTTAATATAAATATCTGCCTTAAGCTTAGAATGATTGCAAGAAATAAATGAAATATAAAAAGTGCTGGCACAGAACAAGTCCATCATAAATCTTAATTCTTTTTAAAGTACTATCTTTGTTATTCTTGTTATTAGTATTATCACACATATACAATCTGTGAGAAGAAACTGGAGTAAAGAAAAAGCAGAGTGAATTTGGGGTTGAGGAGAAGCAGGGAGTAATAAAATAATCTAACTTCGATCTAAACCGAATCTACAAATAACAACAATTTCATTAAGGGAAAAATGGCCTCCAAGTGGATTTGTCACCATAATCTATCTGTGAAGTAATTTATAATCTCCCTTTAGGCAGTAACACATCAAATTAATCCATTTTTATACAAAAGAATTATATCAAACCCACATAAGGACTGGAGCACTTTAAGAAAGCAGAGCTAGAAAAATTTTTGTTTACCTACTTCTGACTACATTCACCTCTCAGGAGCAGATACCAAATGTGTTCTCCCTCATTTTCTACAACTCATTTTTTTAGAAAAACACAAATCACTATTAGTCATTTAATTCTCACCGAAGAACCCAGAGTACCAATGGAAGCCTGCGAGTTGCTGTCCCTTATGATTTCCTGGGTCCTCACTGCATAGGCCACTTTCCCTCCTCAGAGATTAGTCAGAACTTCATGTTCTAAAGACCTAGGTAGCTGGGCACTTAATCTTCCTAGCTGGGAACACAACAGCTTGTTTGCAGACCTGATCAGAAGTAACAGAAACATTTTGCCCTAAAGACAAACTTAGTGTTTAGTTCAACTGCATGCAAATCATTTAATCCTTTCTTTTATTTTTCTTAGCCACTCAAAGACAGGCACATTCTCTTCAGAGATTAGGCAGAATGTGATAACTTAATTCACATTTACTCACATGCCTGGCTTCACATTCTTGTGAATGTGCTTTTGAACATTCTTCCTAAAAGCACTGCTGTCATTTTTACAGAGAAAGGTGCCTGTGAGGACATTCATTATAGCAGGGGCCCAGAGTACTGAAAAATGCACAGGTGAATGATTGGGTTCCTCAGTTCAAACCCCACTCAAGAAGGCCGCAAGAGAGGTCATTACTGGCGCCAGCTCTGATGCGCACTGTGAATCACAGCCCAGTGGCTTGTCGGTGTTTTCTTGATGGATGGTGATAAACTTTAGCAGAGTCTGGGAGCAGAAGAGGGTCAGTGTTCCGCTACACTAAGGTCACTGCTCATAAGTCTGTGTGGGTGAATTAGTTCTGTTGCTCTTTCTGTGAGTTTGGCTGTGTGTCCTCCTTTCTTCTTAATTTTTAACACATATTTCTGGAGCAAATACTCTGTGCCCAGCACCTTGCATGCACTAATGATAATATCCAACATATCTATTGAGCGCTACTGTGTGCCAACCACTACTCTATATATTTTGACTAGATCAACTCATTTCACACTCACAATAAACCTGCGCAAAAGAGACTGCTAATACCCCCAATTACAAATGGAACTGGGGTCACAAAAGGTTAAATAACTTAGGTTAGATCACACAGCTAGGAAATGTAACCTGCACAATATGGGGAAATGCTATCGGAGCATGCCTATGGAATTTATTTGAACATTGTTAGTGAACTGAAGGGACGAGCAAGACCAAGATCACACTATCTTCTTAATTACTCCAAAGGTTTCCAGTGACAGGATATATACTTGATAAGCATAACTCAAAAGTTAATGGTAGAATGAGAACTACCTTTGCCAGGATGTGTGTGGTGGGAGTAGTGTCCTATTTTGGGACAAGTGGAACTATCAGTGGCCTTGGCCTTAAAATCTTATCTAACAGGTGGTCACAAACATGCAGCTATTTAGGGTTCAGAGGACCTGAATTCTGTATCTGATTATGTGACCTTGGACAGTCACTTACACTTTCTAAGTCTCCATTTTCTCACCCGGTAATGGGACTATCATACTAACAACTGTTATACACACCTAATGGAATAGTTGTCAGGCTCAGGGAGAGACTCTAAAAGAAAATGTTTTATAAACTGAAGAGTACAATGCAAATATGCTACTGTTTTGCATTAAAAATGTGCTTATTCTGTGGGAATATTTTCTATACAAATGCAGGATTTATTACTGTCACTTCCTAAGAGAAAGGAGCTTTAATTACTTTTGTATGTTGCACGTGTTACTCTCTAAGGCACCATCACTTCATTACACCATGATCTGTTTACTCAGTCCTGAACCAGAAAATGTTAGTCATTTTCATTTCTAATATTCCAAAGAAATCTTAGTCTGATCATATAAACCAGGCCTTAGACACCTCTGTATCATCAAGATGGTTTCAAAGTGTTCGCCGATCACAGAAAAGTGAATAATCCTCCAGTGGCTGAGGTGACTAAGCTAAATAAGCCTGAAAAGAAAGAAGAAAAATTTTCTCTGAACTTCACATGATTCAAAGTATATAGCCAATAAAAATAACAGATATTCAAAAAAAGAAAATTTAACCCAAGTTTGAGATATTAGATTTTTTTCACGTAATAGACCACCAAAAAGGATTTTACAGAAGGTAAAGCAAATCCGAACTTGCCTCAGGGTCACTGGAAAGCAGAATAACTAGAGGTTCACTCACGTTTTTCCTCACAATTACTATGAGTCTACAGACTTAGAGTACTATTTCAAGAGTAAAAACTTCAAAGGTCCTTAGAAAACACGAGAAAAATAGATTGAGATACAAGCATTGCTAAAATCTTGGTTCTATTTCTCGATTAGCCCACCTTTTTCCTTCCCTTAACTAAGTTACGCAGGGAGGCTGTGGGATGTCATGAAAAGAGCATGGGGTAAAGTTTAACATACATGGGTGGAAATCCAAGTTCAAAGTTAATTGGTAAACTTTCTCAGCATGAATTTCCTCATCTATAATTCAAGAAAGATAATAAACCTGCATCAATGTTTTGTTTTGAGAAGGGAATGAAATCATATTAAAATACTAGACCCAAAGTCCTCAATAACTATTGTCTTCTCTAACCAACCTCATCCCAACCCCTCTCTAGCCTTCAGTATATTTTAATAATTTTGGCCTTCATGACATGGTAGCTCATTGGCAAACAAAAGGATTTTGACTATTTGAAACCTCTCAACAGGTCATATAACAAAACTCTTACTCTACCACTAACGTTCAGTTGATGCTTACAATGCTTATTTGCTCTTTTACAGTAAGACTTTGGAGAATTTAAGAAGATAACAGTGGCCCAAAAGATACTGCTTATACTCCCTTAGGTGACCTTTAAAGATTAAACTATATTCTAGTTTGTATCAGCACCTACCTATGGATTTGATGTTCTTAACTTTGACCTACACATTTCAATTCATTTATAATTTCCGATGGGATCATTCCTCTATAAAATGAATGCTATAAATACAGAAATTTCTAAAGTAGCAAAAATGACAAATAAAATCAACTTTTCAATTATTTTCACATGGTTTTCAGAGTTCTTTTGAACATCATTCTTTAACCTGTATTTCACACTTAACTCCTTTATTTTTGCTGTTTTGTTATGTTTGTTACTATTATGTATGCATTATTTCCACAAAAAGGCCACAAAAATATTTAATATTCCCATGTTGGAATAAATACACAGAAATAGTCAAGAAAAACTGCAAAAGAAGGGGTGGGGGCTAATATTGACAGATACTATACAAATCCAGGAGGCACAGAAATTTGGAAATCTCCCTGAGATTCCAACGAATCCAACAGACATCTTGTTAAAAACCATCCGAAAAGCAAGTCACTTTGCTAAGGAAGTGCTTTACTTTGTATTTAATGCTACTGCTGTCCCTTGCAATCTCAGAGGGAAAGCAAACAAAAAAACAGATACAAATATCTCTTCTTATAATTGGCCTACAAAGAAGGCATCTTTAATATTTGATGTGAAATGGCATGATTCACAGCCAGAAAAGAGTATTTGGATATGTTATAGCTGTGAGTTTAAAACCATATTATCATCCCTGTTATACATACTCATTGGATTTCACCCCATAGAATTAAGAATATCTAGACAGTCCATCAAAGGGGATTAACTTTTGGAATACCTGCTAATGCTGCCTGCCACCTATTTCCAATGCCAGGTAGCACTGCGCATGGTATATATGCCTTTCCTGATGGGTCAAGACCCTCTGACTCTCTCTAGACCTTGAGTTACAATGGAAATCACATGCGTCATTTCCAGGCTGAACATTTCATTGCAGTGTGATGAAAAATGCTCATGAACTCCTCTCTCTTGGCACCGTGAGGAGCAGCAGAAGCTCTATCACCCCAGGTCGCTGCATGACTCCACAACTCAGGTGAACATAGGTTCTCTGCCAACCCATGGTGACGCTTACTCTATTCTCCCTTGAATTCTAGTCTTTTTATCTCCCCTATAAGAGTATAATCTTTCTGAGGACAAGGGCCAGAACTAGTTCACTTTTGCATTCTTCTTAAAGTATAGCACCAACAGTAGAATCTTGCTATTATTTGCTGAAAAACTAAATAACAGGTTGCAATATATTTTCATATTCCACACAATATGGTTTTCCCTTAAACTATTATCTCTATGTAAGAAAAGAATTAATTCATCATTCTGTTCACACCAAGTATTTTCATCTGGAGCAGAAAGTTTGTGGGTTTTCCAGCTACAGCAAAGACAAGGCTAAAAGACAAATCTCCATCATGTAGAAGAGATTTCACATGTTAGTGAAGACAGACTGACTCCCCATGATGCAAATTATTTTCCGATAATAGTGAAAGGTCTAAACTCAATCTAGTTACTTATGATTGTGGTAATGCATGCTCATTCCAACAGAGTAAGCTAGATGGCCAAAATGATATCAAATGATCACATAAATGAACAATTATTTCCACATCTATTGATTCATTTTTTCCCTAGTGGCTATTTTTATTTTAACAAATAGTAGTTCTTTATGCTGTGAAATAAAACTTCTGGACTTGAATGCTGCTTTCAAATAAACAAAATGTCTTTATTCCCTAGTCTGCTTCTGTTTATTGTTTCATAATGTTAATAGAGCCAGCAGTTCCTCAGGGTTAAATCTCTTCTAAACAATTGGCTCTGTTATATGTATTCCTTATATTTTTAGTTGAGTACCAGACTAAAATATCAGTATGCTGCCCTTTCCAAGTAATTTGTGCTTATTTGATTAAGTATCCCTATTTCCCCATAGGATTCCCATGATAACAAGCATAAATGCAGAAAACATTTTATTTATCCAAATCTGTAATAATCCCAGTCAACATGTATAAACAAAACCTTCCAAAGATTCTTGTACTTTTATTTCTTATATCATATTAATTATCCATCATTAATAGTTTTCTTAAGTACTATTTTATTATATTTAGTTCATAAAACTTTATATAATAAAAACCAGGCAAAATTGTTTTTGAAATCTGTACGATTCCTGAAAGTTCAATATTTCCTACAATGATAGTTAAAACAACCAACTACAACATATCCTAGGTCCGAACTCTTTTCTGTATATCTCTTTATGGGCAAACAAATGTTATTTCATTACCTACTTTTCCTCAGAGGAAGCAGAAACTTATCTTTCTAATAGCAGAATTTTTATTTTAACCTGGATACATAAAATAAGAGCATTAAGAAACTTTTTTCTCTACACTTTGAAACTTTAATTAAAATGTCTCAGCTGATCTATCTACTAATGATTATTTGGACAATGATGCAGAGAATCCTTTTTCTCAAAGGAATGAACACCTTCTAAGCCAAGAACAGCTTTGGGTCCAGATGTTACTGTTGTTCATTCTCACCATTAATCACCAAACATTGCAATCGGGCCCACCATGGATATTATTCAAACAGAGACTCAATTAAATTCAGAGGCAGTCCATTTAATCTTCATCAGCTCAAACAATGGCAACTTCATTTTTCTCAACCAAATGTTGAGTCTGAGAGGAGACACTTCAGAGATTTTCATTTCATTCAATATTGTTATAAAGTAACTGGATTTATAGTTTGACTTTGCACAAAAGAGCGCCATAGCATTTTGCTGGAAGACAATGCTACAGGGAAGACTGAGAATTCTGCACCTGTGAGTACAAGTTGAAGTAATTCTGTAATCGAAAAAAAAAAAAAAAAATTTATTTGCTCTCTTAAAATCTGTGATAACTTGAGAAAGAAATAAAATATCCTGTTTGGACTCTGCAGTGTGAAGATAGATGTGGGGCAGGGAACTATAATGAGACGATGAAAGGGAAACACATTTAACTCTTACATAATTGACTTCATCTAGACCAAGAGGGAAAATCGCTCTTCAGAGGGGTCCTGTTAAAAATCAGCCCGTGGCTATGACCACGGACACATCTAGAACTAAGTGCAGCATCAAACTGCTACAGAACTTTTCTTACTCTCATCATGACATTGACTTTTTTTGCCAAGTGGGATAAATGCAGAGAGAGTTCAAACTAGACTAGAAGTCTTTAGACACTAGTTTGGATCATGACTGTTTATTCCAAGAATCTCCACTGAGATAACAAATCCTTCTTTGGGAACCATTTCATTATCATCTCCGTATTAGTGAGGGTTCTCTGGAGAAAGAAAACCAATAAGAGATAGGTAGATTATAGATGGATAGACAGATAATTATAAGAAAAAGACTCACACAACTATAGCATCTGACAAATGACCAGATCTGTAGTCGGAAAGTTGCAGGCCCAGGAGAATAAATGCTGTGCTCCTATCCGAAAGCCAGCAGACTAAAGACCCAAGAAGAATTGATGTATCAGTTCAAGTCTAAAGGCAGGAAGACTCATGTCTCGGCTAGAGCAGTCATGCAGCCAAAATTCCCTCTTACTCAGTCTTTTTATTCTATTCAGGCCTTCAACTGATGGATAAATTCCACCCACATTAGGGAAGACAGTCTGCTTTACTCAGTCTACCAATTCAAATAGTAATCTCAACCACAACACATCCACAGACACACTAACAATAATGTTTGACCAAATATCTGAGCACCCAATGGCCTAAGCAAGTTGACACATAAAATAATTCCCACTTTTCTAATACTCAAATTGAGTTTGAAATAGTAGAAAGTCTCCCTATAGATGCATCCCGTAGATCACCGTGGGAGGAGAAAGGAATCTGATGGAAAATTGGAGTCTTGGTATTTTCTTTCAATCCACTCCTAAAGCAACCAAACCACTGCAAAATGAAATAAATTATCTTATTAACAGTGAGCATGTTGATGATATTAACAATAATGACAGCAAACATAAATATAGCACCTCCTATGAGTGTGGCACTGTTTTACTTGCATTTTTTTTTTTTTCCCAAAGGAAAGGTACAGGCAGGAATAAAGGAGAGAAGTCAAACAAGCTGGAAGACAGAAGAGGAAGAAGCATTTTATTTATTTTTACTTAGTTGTACATCCTGGTTGTTCTCCCCAGCCCAGGACACAAATTTAGATCCTTGAGATGTATGTGGACTGTGTTTAGGCTGCAGGCAGCTTACCAAGCCACTACTCTACCAGAGCGCACCTGTATTAAGCATATTTTATAAACTTTGTTAATATTCACAACAGCCCTCTGCGATGAATGAGAAAACTGAGGCACAGAGACATGTTACGTTCCTAAGGTCACAGAGCTAAGAAGTAGGGATCAGTATCCCACTCAAGCTGTCTGGTATCAGAAGTCCATATATTCTCCTTTATTTCAGTGAGCATTCACTGAATGCTCAGTATGTGATGATGAGCAGAACAAGTGTCTGCCTTACAAAAATGAGGTAGTGGTCCATTGTAGCCACAGTATAAACAAAGGCTATGCTGTCTGTAAAATGAGTCACTCATCCTGAGATCAAGAAGGCCTCAGCATCATGAGGGTTTCTAATGTTGAATGAAACTGACCATTCAGTCAGACTTCCAGTCTTCCATCTCTCTCCCTATGACTGAGCTCTACTTCACGAGATGACATGGGAATGGGGTCTTTAAGTCACATGTCTCTGACCTGGACTACTAACTAACAGCTAACCAATATCTACCAAGCTCTCTCTAGTCTATTCTCCAACCAGCATGCCAACACAAAAATTAAAATTAACCAACATACTACATCCCCTTGCTAAAAATTCAACAGTTTACCTTTTGTCTTAGGAAAAAAGTGCTTGCATATGATGATGGATCTAGCACAACCTTCCCCATCTCCCCTCGTGTCTCATCTGATAGCACCAGGACATCTGATCAGCAGGCCTAGACCAACTTCAGTCTGAGTCATTGCTATGTTCCCTCATGACACAGGGGCACAGTTTATAACACTTCCTCTACTGGTACTCATACCAGGAACACCCTCGAGGAACTCATCCTACAACATTATTACAATCTTGTTCTTTTTTTATTTTTTAAGATGAGGAAGCCGATTTTATTTCTTCAGCTATTAGATTCTTCAAAGGAATCTCCAGCATCTCTTCCTCTGGAGAGACCCTGACCTCTCTTGAGTAGGGCATATCCCCTTCTATAAAAGTCCTCATGGCATTGTATGCCTCCGTCTTGCCACAACTGTTAGAGTTGTGACTATATTCATGGCAGGTCTGTATGAGCCACGGTGCTAAGAAGACACCTGTTTTGGCTCACCATTATACCCCCACTGACGAAAGGGGTATCTGAACTTAGAAAAGAGTAGAAGTACTGTCTGGAGTGATGAATGGCACACTAGCAATCCTAGAAGATTAAAAAACAAAAACAAAACAAAAGCAAGATCACTGAGGCAAGAAAGAACATGGCATAGATACGGGATAGTGAGTACACCCAGACACTAGGTTTAACTAGGACTAAAATGATGCAGATAGGACAAAATATAGTGGTAAGGCCAGATCATAAAGGGGTAGGAATTTCAAGTTAAGGAGTACAGACTTTTAATTCTATAGACAGTAGGGATTCACCGAAGGATTTTTTTTTAATATTTTTTAAAGAAAAGGTACAGGCAGGAATGAAGGCAGACAGGAAGAGAGAGAAGGAAGAAACACCTTATTATATTCAGTTGTTCATAATTCATTGTTCCCCTAGGCCTTGAGTCTTGAACTGGGGATGCTGGGATGTCTGTGAACTGTGCCTGGTGGTGTACTAAACCACTAAGCCACTGAAGGACTATTGAACAAGAGAAACTGAATAATATGATCAGAAAATGATTTTGGATAAGGTTATACAATAAACTCATTCAAGGAGCTATAAAATATACCAACGCCATAATCCAACCCCAAGAGATACTGATTTAAATTGGTATGGGGTATGATCTAGCCATCAGTTTTTAAAGTTCCCAGTGATTCAGATAAGGAACAAAGTTAAAATCCTGCTTTAGAAAGATTCCATTCTGGAATCTGTGTTTTTGTTAAATTGAAAAGGGCCACACTGACAAAGAGAAACTAGGAAGTCATCTTAATGTAAGCAGCTCATGGCAAGAATCTGCTCTAGGGCTGATCTCCATAACGGAAGAACAGTCTCCTGAAAAAAAATGCTGCAAGAGTCAAATGTCAGACTAAGAACACTAATCGGACAGGGGAAATAAGAAAAAGAAATGGAAAATGATTCCAGGGACAACAGCGTACATAGTGCTGGGACAAACTAACACATTTAACAGAGAAAGAGAACATAAGAGGAGGAGCAGAGGTGGAAATTAGAAGAAAAGAAGAGAGGACACTGAGCCCATTCCCCAGTCAATTTGGTCTTTACTTCCTCCCCTCACCTTGGGACCATCACAATGAAATTAAGTCAACTTTTGTAATAGCAACGATTCTGCCAGGGGTGAGCAAAAGTTGACAGATTTAGGCTGCTGCATGATAAGAGACTATTCTACTTTCTAATGGTCCTTTCCTGGGTCCTCTCTGCCTGGAGAGTCCTGAAAGAGAATTCTTCCCAAGAGGACTTGAGCATTTCAGCTGTCGCCAGCTCCCGCTGAGAAAGAGAAGGGCACAGGTCAGGAGTGAGCATCCAATCACATGAGCCCATAGATCACAATCTCTACCTTGACTCCTCGAAGCAGTCCCCAAGCAGATGGGAAGTCAACGCAGAACCAGAGCACAGATGCCGTGAGCTCACACAGAGCATGAGTGAGCTGTGCAGGTCTTCCTTCTAATTTCTTATCTGATAACGAGCTTCCAGATCAATGTTGCCGGCACACTGCTGTGCACCCCACCAGGCATACTTTGTTGTCTCTATTACTCTTTTTAGGAAATAATTATCTGTTCACACACCCGCATAAAAATTATTTATAGTTTATCTTTCTCAAAATGAGCCAATTAAAAGATGGATTTTGAAAAAGGTTTCTCTCTGCCTTTCACAGTAAAAGCTTGTGAAGAAAAGTTACAGGTTTATGAAAGCAGGGTTTGATCCTCTAGGATCTATAAACAAGCTGTGAAAGTGGGAAAATATAGCAGAAAGGATGGAAGTCAGTAAATCCAGTTCTCAGAATAATGACTTGAGGACAAAATCACCATCACATGTTTGAACAACCTTCAGAATGGCCAGTTGTCGCAAAAATGCAGCCTGGTCCTTTTCATTTCTTGGAGAAACAAAACCTAGAGACTCAGAACTAAGAAGCCTACCCAGGCACTTGACAATACTCTCCAAGCTGGAAACTGAAAAGTTTCACAGAGACACATTTTCCCTTGGAGAGGGGGAATGTACTATTCTAAGGCTGGCCACAGGTAACTAGGGCACTGTCTCCACACTCAGGAATTAATTCTGAGATCTCTTATGACTGTGTGTGAGCAATTCTTTGCAGTCCCTTTGCCTGGTTCTCTCCTTTGGTTTGCATCAAAGTATAACACTGCATAACAAGTACAACATTGTCCCACTCAGAACCACAGAGTGAAGTCTATCTTCCGCCTGTCTTGTTAACTGAACATTCCTCTTCAAACAAGATTGTGTCCACCCAAAATTCACGTGTTGAAACCTATTCTCCCAGTGTGCTGATTTTTGAAGGTGGAGCCTTTAGGAAGTGATTAGGTCATCAGGGTGAGGCCCTCCAGGAATAGGATCAGTGCCCTTATAGTGACCAGAGGCCCCAGGAAGCTCCCTGCCCTTTCTACCAGGTGAGGACACAGTGAAAGCATGACCAGCTGTAAAGGAAGCAGGTTCTCACCAGATCGTGAATCTGCCTGTGCCTTGATCTTGGACTTCCCAGTCTCTATAACTTTTAGAAATAAATTTCTGTTGTTCATAAATCATAGTCTAAAGCATTTTGTTATAACAACCCAAACAGACTCACACACACTCACACTAATTTAGAATAATTACTAGCAAGTAAAAAATAATAAACATGTTAGTCACTTTTTGTCGTTATTATTATCATGGGTTAGGAGGATAATATACAACAAGTAATAAAACAACAATTCATATAATGTATGATTTAGAAATTTTAAAGCATCTCTCTTATATGCAGGAAGAGCCATGAGTTGTTTTTTTTTTTTTTACTTTACTTATTATATAAATTATGAAATGATTAATTACCTTAGCAAATGAGTACCCATGTAGATACAAAAAAATTTTTAAAGGTGTTTTCCTAAAGATGAAAAATTTTAGGATACACTCTTAATAACATATAACTGTGTTATTATTCATTACATTCCAATACTTACTTAGCTTTAACTGAAAGTTTGCAAATTGCCCATCCATTCCTCCACCTCTGGAAACTACAAATCTGACCTCTTTTTCTATTATTTTGGATGCGCTGGTGGTGGTGTTTCAGATTCCATATACAAGTGAGATTATACACAATTTGTCTTTCTCTCTGACTTACCTCTCTTAATGCCTACAAACTCCACCCCTGTTGCTGCAAATGGTAGGATTCTTTCTTTTTATGAATGCGTAACATTCCATATACCATTTCTTTATCCATTCATCTATCAATGGGAACTTAGGTTGTTTCCAAAAGAGCCCCAAATTTTAACTATGAAGATTCTTCCCCCAATAATTCTCATCTTCACTTTGCTCATTTGTAAAATGGGATAATGTAAGAATCCTTTTTTGCAACATTAAAGATTAGAAATCATATATGCAGAGCTCTGCACCAGGAAACTGGGGCAATTTTCCCACCTAAATCCCATGTTGACCCCCATCTTTCCCTCTAGTGTCTGGTCAAGGGAAGTATGTCTACGAGGATGACACAACATAAGTGCTGTTCCATAAATAGCTTGGAATTACAGGCATCCTACTCAGTGAAAGATGACCTGGAGTAATATGGAAAATGAAACCTGAATCGCATCACCTAAGGGAGACTCCTCCTTCATGTTCCAGACGCTCCCCTGTTCTTTGCCCACTAAGCCAGGCTCCACTAATCAGCTTGCTATCAATAAGGCTGAAGCATATGGAGAAGTAGAGAAGGGTCTGCTGCATCTGAATTTGGGGCATGAAGACAGGGTGCACCACCTTGTCATCTATTACTGTATCTCAAAGTGCAGTAACACCACCCACAAGCAGAATATGACTGCCATTAACATGACCAATGGCCTTGTAGTCAAGTTGAAGATTAGCAGGGGATCTCCAAATGTTTCTCTCCTTTATGGAGCAAGGCCGAAACAAGGGTGAAAGCAGGAGCAGTCCCCCTTCTTCAGGAGACTGACATATCCCACACAATATTCACAACAGTCATATTACCAAACAATATGTGTTGTTTACCTAAAATTCAAATTAATTGGGAGCCCTATATTGTTGTCATTAAATCTGACAGCCCTAGAGACAATACGGGGTAAGTGTACACACGTGCGCGTGCGCGCGCATACACACACACACACACACACACACACACACACACATACACACATTTTCTCTTAGGTTATTGGTTCAGTTCTCTCTATATGAAATGTAAGTCCTAGTCACTGGAATATTTCACATGGCCTTCTTCAGAACATCCTTATTACTATCCATTTCTGAAACACTAGCTTCAAATACCAGCTTCACTTTAAATATTGCACTTATAACTTACATTAAATGATCAGGGTAACTTCTGAATTACTCAGTCTTCGGGTTAGATGGTGCAGTACAATTCTGATATTAACAAGTTAGTTCAACTTCACAGGTTATCATTACAAATCAGGACTCACCTGTACTTTAGTGTAATAATCAAGAAATATATGACTGAACTCAATCTCCAGTCCCTCCTCTCTCCTTCAAAGTCAAGCTGCTATCACATGACCCAAAGCCTCAGCCCTCCAATCACATGGTTGGTATTTAGGGCATGGCCAGCCCCCACTTTCTAGGGGCCCATGCTAAGTCACAATATTAGCATAAATCAGGTATCATTCCAAGGGCCCAGTCTGAATAACAGAGAGACTCTTCTTGGAAAATTCCAAAGGTTTAGAAGCTCCCTTCCAGGAACCCAAGACAAACACCAGATGAAATCTTTACTATACAATGGATGGAATGCTTATAAACAACATTTTAAAACTGAATTTCATTCAACTATCCTACCTGATAAAGCAAAATCAAAAAAAGGAACTAAACTAAAATCTTTCTTTCACCATGTTAACTGAAATACAGAACATTTCAGAATGTGAGTCTCCACATGCTAATGTTTATAATATTTATAACAGCTATAATTTATTGACTATATAGTAGTTTCCAAGCACATGCCCTACTGAAATAAACACTAAACTAATTCATACCACAAGGAACCGAGAGAGAAGTATTGACCTAAGGGAGAGTCGGCAAACTATGGTCTGCAGATCAAATCCAAGTTCCCCATCTGTTTCTGCATGGTCTTTACACTGAGAATGATTTTTATACTTGTTAATGAGTGTAAAAAGTCAAAATAACAACATTCTGTGACATGAAAAGGTATATGTAACCCAAACTTAAAGTCTACAGAGTTTTACTGGAACACAATCAGTCCTATTTGTTTCCATATAGACTATAGTTGCTTTCATTACAACGGCAGAATTAAATAATTGCAACAGCTTACATAACCTGCAAAGTTTGAAATATGTACTATTTGGCCCTTTATAGAAAATGCTGGTCCCTAATAGAAGGTCACATGGCTAATGAGTGACAGAGGTGAATTCAAAGCTAGGTTTCTCTGGTTCCAAAATGAATCATAATTACAGCAATGTCTCCTCTTTATTTTGAGCCTACAGTATGGCCAAAATGATCAGAGTCTCAAAAATGTAGTGACATTTTAGAGATAAGAGAGCTAAACTCGGAAACTTTATATCACTTACCAAGGCTACCAGGCTAGCACTGGACAGTTGTACTATCACTCCTATGATACCCACACCTGCACCCCACTCTACAGAAGAACAGAGGCCTTCCTAAATTTCCAATCTGTCCACAGTAACAAAAAAGAAGAAGAAATAAGTTCCCTTCCCTTAAGTGCCAGAGCTAGGCTCTTTCTGGAGTGGGAAAAATGGGGAAGCCTGAATGAAGGCTCAGACCCAGAGAAGTAACACAGAGTAGAGTTCACCTGGGAGGACCATCACTACCCATGGGACAAGCTCAATGCCATCTGCCCACAGATGACCTCCTTATTCCACTCTTGGAGGCAAGCTCTAGAAATCTCCAGCTGTCAAACATTTAAGTGAGAATTCAGAACAGCAAAACTGATATGACTGAAGGACTGCAGATAAATACCCCAGGTTCACAACAACAACAACAACAAAAAGCAGGGAAGACATCTATGAATATTTGAAAGATCATACATCAAAGGAGGAAGAAAATGAGAATCTGCCTGGTGTTATCCAAGGAGAACTGCAAGCTGATAACATGGAGCATCAGAAAGCATAACATATTCAGAAGCGCAGAGAATGTGTGGCACACCCAGCCCGAAACAAGCTTTGCTCAGCCCCTTCTGGGAGAGGTGTGGTCCTGCAAACTGGTCGATCAGCTCCAAGAAGTAGAAAACTTATCTTCCTTTCCAGTGGAATTACTGTTTATTCCAAAACAGTGTAGAATCTGTTCCTGAAAACTATAATGACGATGAAACTGGCATTGAGAATAGCTACTTCTTATACTGGGGAATAAAACCCTTCCTAGGAGTTAAACAGTATTCAATTCAGCTAAGGAAGCTTTTGGTCTATAGACCACATTCTTGCTCATATGCAGCTTCACTGGTCACCTGAAGGGACATTTAGGGACAAAAAACAGGGAGGGGAATGCTTATAACTAGGAGAGAGGACATTTTGATGGGATGAGAGAACTATAAAGAGAGACCCACAAGATACATTTACCAGAGCTGGGTTATTGTCCTTTGGGGTACCGTGGATAGATTTTGGGTTCACTGGGGCACAAGTAAATCTACTTCAAGGATGCGGAAGAGTATGACTGAAATGAGAAGGTGACCATTTGCCCAGACTCTGTCTCAACCCAGCTCGGTTCTGGAAAGCCAGACATCATCCTCCACATGGAAACTGATGTTCTCATGACACTGGACTATGATGTCACCATCAGTGCCAACAAAAGGGTTTCTCCAAAGGGTCTGCAGGGAGCGAGTCTGGACACACAGGAACCCGCAAGCAGAAAAAGAAATCAAAGCTAGTGACTTCTGTCAACTGACTGCCACCTATAAAGACTCCCAGAAATAAGGGGGAGGGGGTATTTGAACAGAGAAGATAAAGCCTTGTTCTCAGACAGGGTAATATTGAGCTAATAGATATGAGGACTATATATCTACAGGATATATTATAAGCATTTTACAGCACTGTTCATTACAATAGCTCATCGGTACACAGTTAAAGAAGCCTCTTCCTGAAAGAGATTGCCCATTGCTCTTCTGACGTGGTCTCACTTGAGTCTTCTTGTTCTGTGCTCCAAGCATAGATTATTTGCATTTTAAGCACATCAGCTCCATTGATTGCAGTACCCTAACTCTAGAGAGGCTCCTGCCTTGCTTGTATAGGTATCTATAAAATACTGGGGTTCTCTTCCTGTGTGTAATCTGCAAAATTCCCTCTAGAGGACTAGGTCTATTATCCAGAGAAGAGGTTCTCTCGTCTTGCCTTCTGTTTCTTTCTCTTGCTCAGTCTATCTCACTTTGTTCAGCACGAGTTTCTATGTTCAAAGTTTATTACGTTGTCTTCTATTTTTTTTTTTAACTTTTTTGAAAGAGGAGGGAGAAGCATTTTTATTTTATTTTATTTTAGTTGTTTACACTGGTTGCTTCCCCCTGGCAGAACTTGAACCCAGAGGTATGTGGTCTGTGTCCTTCAGAAGCGATTGGCATAATCGCTGCTCCACCAGGACACGCTATGAAGAGAATAATAGCCTGCTACATCTGTATACATTCTAAATTCTCAGGATCATCCTGAGGTGCTAGGGCAGCCAATTTTATTTTTTAAATAATTAAGGATTAAATATCTTTTTTAATCTTTGCCAATTTGACAGAGGAATAATGGTTGAATTTAGCTTACATTTCCTTGATTACTAATGAAACTGACAGTTTTTCATTCTTACTGATCATTAATTTTCTTCTTTTATGAATTACCTACTCATGTCCTTTAATCTTTTCTCTATTGCATTTTGAAATTTTTTCTTATCAATTTTTTAAGACCTCCATATACACTGAGACCATGAATCACGTAGTCATCATTTTCATTCTAAACTTTTTATCTCAATGTATCCTTTCAATCTTGAGTATGGTGATCAATTATGTACAAAAGTGTAGAATATTCACATAACCAAACCAAAGATTTTAGATTAAGCTTCACATACAATGTTCCTTTAACTTTGTGTAAAGCAGCCAAGTCTGAGTGGGATTACGTTGCTCCAAATAAACTCCTATGAATGAAATGATGAACCAAAATATCCATACAGTCAATCATAATGAACACCACACCACAGCAGTAACTCAAATGCCACACAGACGATTTGTTACTACAAATCTTTTTCCCATCCTTCCATATCTTAGAGTCACTTTTATACCTGGACCCAAAAAACTTAGTATTATTATCCTTTTCCAACAGAGAAAGCGACACAGAAAGGACTCACTTCATTCATGGCACAGACAGAATGAGCATATAGGAGTTCTCTACCACTGTGTGGTTAAAAAGGAAACAGGAAAAAACCTGTAAAATGCATGTTTTGATAAGAACATAGTCCGTAATTGTGCCAAGCATGAGAAAAGCAACGCAAACACTTCATTTTTGCCAAACATATAGATCATTTAAAACATAAAAAAATGAGGAAAACAGATGTAAAATTGTCAAGGAAAACAGACTTTATGATTTGTCATCTTCTCCCTCCTCGCTTGAACATAATATGCAGCATATCCCACAACAGCTCATAAAGTGTGCCTCTGCCACCAAATCACGAGCTTTTATGGAGACAGTAATGAACATAAGATACCTTAGTAGGAGTTATAAAAATGTAGACACTTCTAACATTAGAAAACAAGTGGAAGTATTTTGTAAACCAAAAATATTCACATGCCTTGAGAAATGGGGATGTTTGGAACCAAAACTGCTTCATAAATATCTGCAGTTTTACCCATACACTCTTTCTCTGGGATTTACAACTATCCCCTTTTTTCAATGCTCCAGCTCTGACTTCTTTAAAAATAGCTTGCAAATGCTTGTAAGTCCCAACTGATTTTGAAGGCGATGAGTGGTGGAGGTCCCTAAGGGAGCTACACAGGCAAAGCGCCAAGATCGACCGCCACCCAGCAAACTACCTGCCGGCTCTTTCTGATTTGTGTTTCTAAAACACTACATGTTCTTGGACAGAAAACTTTTGCCTACGCAAAAGCGAAAATTTTCTCTCCTTCTTCCTCCACTCCTCAAGGATTAAGACATTTCAGTCTCCTCTGAGTTCCAGGGCTGTGAAAGCCTCTTGATATCTCAGATACTCATATGGTGCACAGTGATGCGACTTAGTCTTTAAAAAATCTAATCTATAATATTATGCTTATTTACTATACCTTGACAGATACCAGATCTGATTGAAAAAATTTCTCCAAACCTCAAGTATTCCGAACAGTCAAGTAAAGATAGGAACCCATTAAAGGATTAAGGACAAACAGAAGATGAAGATGAGAACAGGACAGGGAAAATTAAAAGCAATGAACTGAAATTTTGAAAAATGGTATTTGCGGGAACAAATGCAATTAGGCAAATTTAACTCTTTCTATCAGAGCGCTCATGTTGGCAATGTTTAAAACACATTCTTCTCCTGCTTTGCAGTGACAAGTTTTGCCAATGTTTCTCATCCTGGATACTGTTGGTTAGCACTGATATTTTTAAGCTATTCACCAATATTATTTGTTGCTTCACAGGACAACCACCTAAAACGTTTGTGTATCATTCTCCTAAGTGAGAAGCAGGGCAGGTAGCTCTGGATGACATTCCACAGCAAAAACACAGAATCCGAACTATAAATGGCACTTACCTTTCAATTCCTCACTCTCTGTTCACCACTGATGTAAACATCTTAAAAGAGTACTTAGTTCCAAAAGCCTCTTCTCATCTTTTTCAAAAGAAAACGCATTTTCAAATTCTTGGAAAGGCTTTACAGAGAACCCTGTGACTTCCTCAATTAAGGAGCCCCTCCGGCCCACATGGCAGCCACCGCCAGCTCCCGGGCTAGAAACAGCAAGGCTCTCACTCAGCCACTCTTTGAGATTAGCAGAGAAATAGCAGGCATGTTGTCAGCTGGAATATTATGCCACTCTGGCCCCCCAAAGAGATATTAAGAGTCATTGAGCTGCAGCATAGTGCTCAAGAAAGAAGATAGTTAGCTTTAGTAATGAATTCATGCACACTGCCCCAAATTAAAAAAAAAAAACGGATTTTTCTTTTCAACGAGAAGTCCAAAGCAGTCACCATTAGCACTATTTGAGGACACTGCCCACTTCCTGAACAGCAAATCTTCCCCAATCCTGCTGACTAATTATCTAGAGTTCACCTAAACTCTATACCAGTGGTTCTCGAAGTATGGGCCCAAGCAAACAGCACCTGGGAACTTACTAGAAATGCAGATTCCCAGGTCCCACTCAGACCTATTGAATAAGAAACCTTGCGGGTGTGGTGCAGCAATTCAGTAAGTCCTCCCGGTGATTCTGACGCGCACGAACGTTTGAGAACCACTGCTGTATTCAGCGCTATTTCTAACACTCATCTAAGCACAGAAAACATTATTGTAATTTAGGGACTGTACACCCAGTCAGACCAAATGCTGCCAACTCTGCTCTCTCTGATGCCGTTACCTTCTAGCAACGTCGTCACCAAACACTTTGAGAGTCTTATGACAAACCTTTGAGAATCGAAGAGTGAAAATGCAAAAATGCATCCAAGCAAATTTTGATTTAATTTCAGGAGATTCCTGAACACACAGATGCTTGTCTCTGTACCAGCAAAGGAGCATCTACTTCATCTTTCCCCTAAGCCCTTTCATCAGATCTTCACAGTCATCTGCAGAGTCAATAGAACAGCTATTGTTACCGAGCAATGGGCTGTGCCTGCTTCACAGAAGAGCCCATATTATGGCACTAGGTTTTGAGGAAAAAAAATCTACTGTGTGTCAACAGATAAGGAGATGGGAGAGTCAAATTTCTCAGCTCTGCCTCACTGATTTGGGATTGGGGTGAGAATTTGGAGAGCTAGATACTAGAGGAGAATGAAGAAATTCCTTTCTGGACAATTTGATTGGTCTGACCAAGTATAGTCAGAATTGGATCTTTGCGGTTAAGCGACCTTCACTTCTGAATATGCTCCCAGTCATTTTCTCCCCAGAACTTTGGTTCCTAGGCAATGATTTTTTTGTTCCAGGAGAATAAAGGTCAGTTGGAAGGCAGTCTGTAGTGTATGCACCCAAGTCAGGATGTCCACAATTGCTGCAAGAAAACCGCATATTCTCTTAAAACAACATTCTTCTCAAGTAGGTAAAGCGAGGTTTGTTTAAAAAAATCATAAAGGATGCTTAAAACGGTTTAGCAATATTCGCTATATTTGAGACTAAAACAAAAATTATAATTCTGTAGAGTTAATGATTACATTGATTACAGCTGGCTCAGCTAAACAGTTAATGATTGTATTGATTATAGCTGATTTCAGTGTTACTATAATTTATAGCAGAGAATTTTGAAGCTAGGAAACTTAAGGTTCTGGCCCCTAATCTCAGAGCTGATAATAAAAAGAGAATGCCATATCCAGGCTCTTCTCTGTGCACAAACTCTTTGCTTTATATTTCTCTCCTCACCCTGTTTCCTACCTGATTTTGAAAATTGTAAATAGTAATACAAATAATAGTGGTTGGTCTGATCTGCTAAAAACAAAATAGAAATATTCTGTTACTTAACAGTAAGAGCACACTGTTCCCACTGAAATAAGGAGAGCTAGGGAAACTCTTCAAATATTCCTTATTAAAAAGAGAATTCGGTAAAGGTCATACAATGCCTCATTTCCATATCTAGTAACTAAACTAGTCAATGCAGTCAAATTCAGTTAATTGGAAAAAAATTAATCATCTGAGTTTGTTTTTGACTGAAAGGTTCAATTTTCCACTTTCGAATAGGGTGCTTTGGCCCAATATAAGCTCACTTTCAGTACTAAGAAGTATCTTTAAATCAATTTTACAAACATTTATTTGACAGCCACTGTGTCTGAGCAGTGTAGGAGCAAACGGGGGCTATAAAGAGATATAAGGTATTGTCCCAGTGCTCAGGAAACATAAATAGGTAGTGAACTCTAAGAGTGAAAAAACATATCACCTGACCAGGAGGGTGTTGGTATATGATCAG